>CM034151.1:365024580-365660868 GCA_019776745.2 Taxus chinensis
ACATACTATTCATGTTACTATTCCTATACATGGCATACTCGTCAAAGAGGAACATGTCCTTCACCTCACTCTACTATTATCTAGAATGGTCTTTTACTGACTTCTATCAGTCCACTTGCCCAAGGTTTGACTCTAACCCAAGCTAGTGACATAATTTGTTATAGGTAGATGCTCACGATGAATTTGGTTATATGGGCATAGTCGACTGACCTAATTTGATTAAATGTGCCTCAGGTACCCTGAGTCATTGAAAGATACTTCCTATTCTAATCATGCTACTAACTTGAACTAGAGAGAAACTAAGTTTAAGTCTAGATGTGTGTAGATCTAGTTGAGAAATTACCAGAGGGTGTTGCCACATGTCAACTACAACACTGTATCCTCGAGAAGCCCTTAGTCTTCTCGAAGGTAAAACCCTATAGTTGGAATGTGCCAACATCCATTAGAACTACTTCATCATGATGTACATACTCCTTGGTGGTCATTAATTCATTATTAAATTTGGATTAAGATTCAGATTGCAACAACCTTGCAAAACCCTAATTCCAACAACCATTAGGTTCTTTATTCATAATTAATCTAATTAATATTAAGAACCTCATTAACTCATGATTGCTTTTATGTTCATTAACTCGGCATATCAAGCAGTTATCCAAAAATAGGGCAAAAAAAATCATAAGGTTATTTTAATGTAACCTAGCTATCCAAAGAAAGTGTATCATCCACCTAGGGTTACAACTAGAGTTTACTTCATAGAAAACTGAAGTACAAAGATTAACGATCTTAACACCATTCCTTTTATTTATTTTTTTTCATTCATTTAAAAGAGGAAGAGTCTTCCTCTACATGATCAAATGTTAGGGTTATCATACCCTTTTTATCTTTCACAATTCATATAGTTTAATTATATGTCTATTACACATTTCATTATTATACTATAATTGTTTAGATAGAGAATGACATCTTATGCAACTTAGCAAGTTACACCTTAGTAAGGGGAGATTGAACTATTCCCTTAATCCAACTTATTAAATGATAACAGTAATAAGTATACCTTGGTTACGAAGAATATCAACAAGATAAATTCCAATTTCCTTCATAAAAAGTACAAGGAGAATTAACACAACAATTTGGAGTCAGTCTCCAAACCTTTCAATTCATCATGATAAAATATACACTTTATAAGACTATGCATTTTAGGCATACTACATATCAAACAACATTAAGATCATAGAAGAATACAACTTTTCTTTTTCAATACAACTCAAGAATGAATCATAATTCTTTACAAAAGAGCCAGACTTTACATCAACCAATACATCATAAAAGTTTTTTTCCTTCTTTTATCACTTGCGAAGTCCATCTGTAAAAATGGCTAGCATGGGTCAGTTCATTGAACTGAGCATGATAAGCACTAAGCATTAAAAAGAAGTGCATTCCACTAATTGTTCCATTAAAAAAACTCTGCTTTAATGAAACAATTAATATATCATACCAATAAGCATAAGTAATAACAACCATAAAAGAAGTACAAATAATAAGTCTGAATTCACTTTTAAGAAAAGAGCATAATATAATCAACAACTACTACATTATATCATATAAGAATTGACCCAATCAATTACTTATTTAAAACAAACAACAAATCTTATCATCTAATTATTTCATAATTCTTTCTGAATTGAAATACAAAATTTAACTTTACTATGTAACAAAAAGAGTTACTTTCAAAACCAAAAACCTTATTGTCATTTTACCAAGTTTCTAGAATCATGTACAGACAAATTCATTTCAGCATAGTACATATTTAGGATGATTCATCCTACAACTTAAATAAATAAGAAGAAGAATCAATATGGACTATCCATGATTCACCATTCATCTAAGAGATAGAAATTAGGTTCAGAAAGTACATAACTAAGTACCTACATAATTTCATCAGTTAGGGGAACTAATAAATGATTCACCATGAAAGAGACAACAACCCTTAACAAGAATCCTAAACCAATCTGAGAAGGGAGAGAAACCAAAACAGTCTTCACCTTACTTGCAACTCTTATGTAATACTCTACATTATAAGAGATATCAGTCAATGGTCATACGTTCCATAAAACAAGGTAAGACTTACATAAGGATTATCTCTTACTCGTTTCCATCCAAGGAAGGTTCATATTATTATTGAGTGCACAGAGAGGATTTCATCCGAAAACAAAATCCTAATGAATCATGACTCATTTAATCAAAATAGTCAGTCTAGAAATGATTACGTTTTCCTTTCTATAGGAAATACTCAGCTACACATTTCCCGAATCGGCATGATAATTGAATCTATACAAATTAGTCAAGATTAGGGGATGGTTTGGTTTTTCCCTGAACCAAAAAGTGACAATCCCAAAATTTACCTGAACATATTACTATTCCCATGAACTTTCCACAGTCAACTAGTAACAAGTTAAGTTAAACAACCACTAGGAAGTTTTTAGTTCTGAAGAGTTAGTTCACATTATTTCATCTAAGATCAAAAGGGAAGAAAGCCAAACTCAAGAGGTCGGACAGGCCTGGGATGATAAACACTCTAAAACATGGAAGATATTTGATCTATAAAGTAGTTTGAGCAAAAGGAACTTAACTTCCCAAAAATTAAAAAAAACTCAATAGAAAAGATTTGAACCTAGAATTCATTCACCATTGTATTATGAATATGAATTCCAAATCCCATTTAAAACCCAGAAAGTTCTTTCGCAAGTTCTAAAAGAGAACACAAACCAAACGTGAAGTTTAAAGAGAAAAATACTTCTATTTTCCGTATGAATTTAAACCTTATTAGAACATCAATACCAACAACAACCCATTTTAAATACAAATAGAAATATAGGATGCATATAATGCCAAAATATACATTCATCTATTCAACATTGTTTTAACATAATTTTGAGTTCATACTGTAGATTAGAGTATACAATATAGTCCCGAAGCAGAAGTGAAAAATATTAGTAAAACAAGATATAGTCTACAAAAGTATTCAACTCCTTTCTCTTTTAAAAACCCATAAATCCATTCAAATGGATCTGAAAGAGAATACAAAAACCCAACACTAAGTTTTAATTCAAACAAAGTTTCTACATTACTCACAAATTCAAACTGTAACAGAAATCCCAACTATAATAACTTTCACATATCCATCTAGCACATAAAGATCAAGGCAGAGAAGTTCAGTGTAGAGAAGGTAATTGTTCCAGTCATGTTTAACACAAGTTGAAGTACAAACACAACACTTCCATATACCTCAAAAACCTATTATTGATTGCTTTCAAATGAGCTTGAATTCATACCAAAGGGTAAGTAAACAATACAGTCTCAAACAAGAGGTTCTATATCCTCACAACAAGATACAGTTTCATAAAAGGTCATGCACCCTTTTTTCAAAACAATCAAAGACTTTCAGTTAAAAACAAGACGCGTGTTACCCAGAATAGAGGAAAAATTAATATCCTCACATGTTTTCATGCTAATACATGTTCAAATTAAAAAGTACAGTCCAAGACAGAAGTACTACAACTTTTTCAAACTCAAGATGCATCAAGGAGAAGATTTCTAAAGAGACTACCAATTCAGACTCAACCAAAAACCATTTACTCAAGCTCTTTTTCGAGTAGACATTCCCGAATGCGAGTTCTAAACAAAACACAAAAGCCTTGAAAGTTCCATATGAATTTCACCATTGAACTTTCTCAGAGAGATAACAACCAAAACTAATATTATCATGCAATGGATTCATATCCAAAAATCACAGAGATTCCATCAATATGAAGTAAATAACCAAAACAAGACAAATAACCATATATCTCAAGAGAGTAGAGTTATTTTAATGAAACATTTAGAGAAAAGAAAGAAATATTAATGGGTAGAGCCTATCATTCCTGATAGTGCTTCTACCAATTCAAAGGAGACTTCTAGCTGAGCTTCCAACTCTTCTTCTCCTCCAAGAAAGATCAACAACAAAACATCTCTTTCCCCAATGCCTCATATACTTTCCCTGAATCGAAAATAGACTAGGGAAACCAAAAATAGCCACAAAGTGAAAATTGAACTGCTGGTTCAAAGAACCAGATAGCTCCATGCAGAGAAAAAATTACAAAGCATGCAAGACCAAAACAACCACCAAAAAATCCACCCACATTGTTTCCAAGATGGTTTTTCTCACAAAAATTGAGATTCATTAATGCCATTGATTACAAAATTCCCGCCTATCTCTCCATGCCACCGCCATCCAGAATTGGCAAAACCTATTTCAAATTTTGCATGCATTGCTAACTTTAGTGAAGACTCCACGTAAGTCCCACTAACTTTTCATGCTTCCACCTAATCTGGCAGTTCATTGGCATTTAATACAAAAATCAAATCTCATAAATAGATTAGGAACCATAACCTAGCCTCCCATTTTCCATTTGATCCTTAGGTCCCCTTTCCACATTTCATTAGTTTAGGATAGGTTCCATTAGCCTAGGATAAGACCTTAGGCTAGTTTAGAAATAATAACCTTAGGTTTAAAATCATTTCAATAAGTAATTGCCACCTTAGGTTAGGTCATAACTCACAACCGTATAGCATAAGGTATTAGAATTAGAAATATCCTAGCATTACCTTAGGTGGTTTCCCCCAATTTAGAACATGCAACTTAGGGAAAGGATGTTGTCCCGAAAATAGTAGATAGAGCTAGAAAAAAAATAGATACACCAACCTAGTTTAGAATCCTTCTAGGATAGATCTCTTAGGTCTAGGACTTAGATTGTTCCTCAATAGTCCTGAAGTAGGCCTCATTTCACTTAACACCATAAGCGTTCCACTGAGATCAATCAAGAAGATCCGAGAACAAAACATACAAAAAAATGTAGGCATGATCTTACAAGACAATAAAGAATTTATAAATATACAGAAGTTCAGTCCATTATGTCTTTCAACCTCTGAATGTCAGTTTACCATTCAGACCAGGTAAGGAGATTTAAAACATTCCTTGGATCACTGGAATTGATCCAAGGATGAGTTAGTTAATAGAGATAAGTTTGCAACCATCATAACTAGATTAAAACTCACCTATCTGAAGTGAAAATGGATTCTTTGCAAACCAATACATTTCAGCCTAACGAATCCAAGGGCAGAAATGGTTTATCCCTGGCAAGCATGATTTTCAACAAGTCAAAGGAACACACCACATCAAGAAAATCACATGTCAATGCTTGCAATGCAAAAGATAAATATAATAGTTTGTCAAAGGTGTTACATACTTCCCTCCTAAAAATAATCATCATCCCGATGATTATCTTATTTTGACCATTTGCATTAAGGAAAATCAATTTATTCACTTTCTTATCATATGTTTGTAACAATATCAGAATTTTAAAGTTCCAGAAATCAGCATTCACATAGTTGTTTATTTAAAATAAATAGTTATCTACCAAAACTGGCAGACTTATTGTCATATAAAGATAAAATCACAAATTTTTATCAGTCATCAGAGTCAATTTTGTTCAAATAAATATGGAAAAATAGTTTTCATATCTTCCATATTTTCCCAGGTTGCACTTTCTTCGTTAAACTAGTCCCATTGGACCTTACATTGACTTATTTCATGATTTCTTAAATGCAACTGGAAAGTTTCCAGCACTCGTATGGGTTTAACCATGATTATTCCTGGGTCTTGGACCTGTAAGGAATTCCAATTTAACACATGTGATAAATATGAAATGTATTTCTTAAGCAAAGAAATATGGAAAACATCATGCATTCATGACAAAGCAGGAGGTAATGCTAAATGGTAAGCTACAGGGTTGATTACTTCAACTATTTCAAAAAGGTCCCATGTAATGAGGTGATAACTTGGCAGCCTTGCCAAAAGTTATAGAACTCTTTTTCAGTTTAACCCGAAGAAAGACCTTCTCACCAAGTTCAAATTTCCTATCAACCCACTTTAAATCAGCATAACTCTTTTACCTATCTGCTGCTTCTTTCAAGCGTTCACGAATCATTTTAACTTGTTCCATTTCCATAAGGATTTCAGGTCCAATTACCTCTCTATCCTCAATGTTGTCCCAACTAACAGGGGTTCTGCATTTTCTTCTGTATAGTGCTTCGAAAGGTGTCATCTTAAGAGAGGCATGATATGTGTTATTATAAGAAAACTCAACTAGTGGAAGGTACTCTTCCCACTTATACTGTTGATCCATACAATACATTCATAACATATCCTCTAAAACTTGATTAACTCTTTCAATCTGTCCATCCATTTCTAGGTGATATACAGAATTGAAATTTAGCATAGTTCCTAGAGCTGCATTAAGTGTTTTCCAAAACCTTAAAGTCATTCTAGGATCTCTATCATATATGATTAATTTAGGTACTCCATGTAATCTGAAAATTTCATGCACAAACCTCTTTGCCAAATAGGAGAATCATCCTTCAGATTACCAACGATAAAATTTGCTACCTTTGTTAGTTTATCAACCACTACAAAAATAACATCATGTTTATTTCTTGACATAGGCAACCCTTGTACAAAATCCATGCTTATTACTTGCCATTTATACTGCGGTATGCTATGAGGATACAATAAACTGACTGGATGCATATGTTCAGTTTTAACATGTTGACATTCTAAGCAATGTGTCATAGAATCAATAACATCCTTTTTCATCCCTTTCCAGAAATATTGTTGTTTTATATCAACAAACATCTTCGTAATACCTGGGTGTCTAGAGAAAGGTGAACTGTGAAATTCTGCTAACAATTTCTTTCTTAAATCATTTAGCGAAGGTATGTATACTCTATTTTCAAATCTTAAGATTCCTTCGTTGTCAAAGTGAAAACCTTTATATCTCACATCATTTGGATCTGCAGCAAGTGCTATTTTTACTTGCTGAAAGTAAGAATCAGATTCCATAACACTTTTTACTTCATCCTTAAACTGAGTTCTCAATGTTATAAGAGTAGAAATGTGCTTCCTATGACTTAGAGCATCAACTACTCTGTTTTCCTTACCTTTAATGTAATTTATGTCAAAATCATATCTTGAGACAAAAAATCTAACCATCTTCGTTGTCTTTCATTTAGATTTGGTTGAGTGAAAATATATTTCAGCCCAAGATGATCAGTTTTTAATTCAAAAGGTTTACCAAGCAAATAATGCCTCCAAACTTGTAGTGCATGAACAATGGTAACAAGCTCTAAATCATGTGGAGCATAATTCAACTCATGATAACTTTAGTTTTCTACTTTTGTAAGCTATGACATGATCATTTTGTAACAAAATACCTCTTAGACCTTCCCTAGATGCATCCATTACAACAGTAAAGTCTCCATTAGGGTTTGGTACCACTAGAATAGGTGTTGATGTTAACTGATCCTTCAAAGTTCTGAATGCAGATTCACATTTCTCATTCCAAACAAACTTCTTATCCTTTTTCTATAATGAAGTTATTGGTGCAGCCACTTTAGAAAATTCTTTTACAAATATTTCTATAGTAACCAGCAAGACCCATGAAGCTTCTAACTTCATGTACATTATTTGGTGCAGGCCACTCAGTTATAGCTACAATTTTAGAAGGATCTATAAAAATTCCATTCTTACTTATTACATGTCCCAAATAGTGCACTTATGTGTCATAGAAGGAACATTTAGATATCTTACCATATAATCATCTTCTTCTCAAAATTTCCAAAACTATCTTCAAATGCTCATGATGTTCCTCAATACTTTTAGAATATATGAGAATGTCATCCAAGAATACAAGCACAAATTTTTCCAAGTATTCTTGAAATATATTATTCATTAAATTCATAAAAGATGCAGGTGCATTTGTTAATCCAAAAGGTAAAACTGTGAACTCATAATGTCCATACCTTGTTCTAAAAGTTGTTTTATGAATGTCCTCATCCTTAATCTGTAATTGATGATATCCAGATCGAAGATCTATCTTAGAATATACCGATGCTCCATGCATCTGATCAAATAGATCATCAATTCTAGGGAGTAGGTATCTATTCTTGATTGTTTCTTTGTTTAACATTTTGTATTCAATGCACAATCTAAGTGTTCCATCCTTCTTTTTCACAAAAATTACCGGTGCTCCCCAAGGTGAAACACTCGGTCTAATCAAACCTTTAGACAAAATTTCTTGCAATTGTGCCTTAAGCTCTACTAATTCTATAGTAGTCATTTGATATGGTGCCTTAGAAATAGGCTCGGTTCCAGGCTTGATTTCAATTGTGAAGTCAAATTCCCTTTTGGGTGGAAGACCTGGTAACTCTTTCAGAAACACATCATTGAAGTTTCGTAACAACGGATATCGTTCCATGACATCGTTGTTCTCCTCAGCAGTTTCTGAAATCTTTACTACATATAAGGTACAACCCTTATTTTTGGCCTTTTTAAGTTGCATAGCTGACAGTTTCCTAACAGAAATCTCACGTTTCACACCTTGAATCTCTGTTGTTTTCTACAGGTCATCTAAACAACTAATATGTTTTTCAAAATAGTCCACTTTTACTTTATGATCATCTAACCAATTAACACCTTTGATTACATCATAAGACCCCAAAGGTGCAACATAAAGATCAACTTCAGTGGAAAAACTAGGTAAGTCAAGGACTGCTCCAAAAAGACACATACTAACTGTATGAACAACATTGTTTCCATAATGTACAGTCCATGTTTTATCCATGTTTCTAGGTTTTATTTTTAGTTTTGATGCTAATTTACTAGAAATAAAACATTCAGTAGCTTCGGTATCAAAAATAATAGTTATAGGTATGCCAAATAACTTACCTTGAACTTGTATGGGCGTGGCCTATTTTTTAGCCTGCTTGTTAGCTACTGTAGCGTGTATCTTGTGCTGCTGATTACGATCATCCTTTTCCAAAGGACATTAATTTACATAATGATCTTTTCCATAGTTATAACAATCCTCCTACAGGTCCCTTTCTAGGCTCAGATTTATTTCCAGCCTTAGAGTTATCATTCTGACCTCCATAGGACTTCTGTCCGTTATTATTATTCTTGACAAAGTTGTTTCGTGCATTACCAACATAGACTTATTTGTTGTTGTTTTCTTATTATTATCAGCTAAAAACTTAATTTTCATTCAAATTTCTTCTATGGTCCTTTCTTAGGTGCAAGAGCTAATGAAGAGGAGTTGGGAACTTTCTTCCTTACTTCCTCTTTATGAGCAAAAATTGCCTTCAATTTCTATTCCTGCCTTATGGATTTTTCAACAACCCCTTCCATCGTGGTTGGGTTGTGAACATCCACCTCTCCTCCTATAATGGGATTCAATCCCATGATGAATTTCCATATCCTGAACTTCTCGTCAATTTGATACTGAGGTACATACTTAAGGAGTTTAGTAAACCACTCCCAATACTCAGTTATAGTTAGCTTTCCTTGAGCTAAGTTCTGGAATTCAGTCATTTTCTGATCATAATAAAGTTGCGGTGGCCAACATTGCCTAAAGTAACCTTTAAATTGATCCCAAGTAACATTAGTTTCATCAATATTCAACTCAACCTTATAGCTATCCCACCATGAAGATGCCTCATGGGAAATATGATATGCTCCCCAGATTACCTTTGTTTCTTCTGAGAAATTCCTTATTGCAAAGTACTTCTCCATTTTGCTGAGCCAATTCTTAGCTCCATCTACTAATGTGGTGCCATCAAACTTGGGTGGACTTATCCTTTTTATATCATTAGTGAGTTCAGCTGCCAACCTAGCCTTTTTATTTTCAGGCTGATTAGGTATGTTCACATTGTTATTATCAACACCTAAATTGGCATTGTCCTTAGGAGGTGGCTGATTATTATTACCAACATCTTCTTCCTCCTCATTTCCCATTACTTTTTGTTCAAGTATAGCCAAATGATCCCTTGTGTCTAACAGGGAAGCAAGGATCTCATCGAGTTTTTGGGTAGTTGCTACTCCTTCCTCAGGTGGAGGATTATTTGCAACATTTCCTCTTGTTCTAACCATTTTTTGTTAACAAGAAAATTTAAGTTTTATCAGATTATGGACATAATAGGTCCAAGATCTGCAACCTTTAGCTCTGATACCAAGATGTAACATTCCTATTTTAAGACTTTAGAAACAAGGGAATTTTTTTTTACACAATGTTCTCTGTTCTAAATAAAACATCATTTAGAACACACATTCCATGCCAATCAATCTCATAACAGATAACCATATGCAACTGTAAATGACTCAGTAAATTACCGATCTCTCATTTCATGACTCAGTTACTAACCGATCTCTCATGTTTGTCTTTAAGTATAGAATACTTTATGTATACTATGTATACTTGGTTTTCCTACCCTATTCCGGGTACTGAGTGATCTTTTTAAAGAACCTATCTGAATATTTGTTACCAATATTCATCTGACATCATGTTTCTTTAAACTAGGTGACATAGGACAATGCAACCAGTAGCTTACGATACTTTGGCCAAATATTTCCAACATACTATTCATGTTACTATTCCTAGACGACATACTCGTCAATGTGAAATACATCCTTCACCTCACTCTACTATTATCTAGAATGGTCTTTTACTGACTTCTATCAGTCCACTTGCCCAAGGTTTGACCCTAACCCAAGTTAGTGACATAATTTGTTATAGGTAGACACTCATGATGACTTAGGGTATATGGGCATACTCGACCGACCTAAGTCAACCGAATGTGCCTAGGTACCCTGAGTCATTGAAAGCTACTTCCTATTCTAATCATGCTACTAACTTGACCTAGAGAGAAACTAAGTTCAAGTCTAGATGTGTGTAGATCTAGATGAGCAATTATGGGAGGGTGTTGCCACATGTCAACTGCAACACTGTATCCTCGAGAATCCCTTAGTCTTCTCGAAGGTAAAGTCATGTAGTTGGCGTGTGCCAACATTCGTTAGAACTACTTCATCATGATGTACATACTCCTTGGTGGTCATTAATTCATAATTAAATTTGGATTAAGATTCCTATTGCAGCAACCTTGCAAAACCCTAATTCCAAAAATCATTAAGTTCTTTATCCATAATTAATCTGATTAATATTAAGAACCTCATTAACTCATGATTGATTTTATGTTCATTAACTTGACATATCAAGCAGTTATCCAAAAACAGGGTAGAAAACATCATAAGGTTAGTTTAATGTAACCTAGCTGTCCAAAGAAAGTGTATCATCCACCTAGGTTCAACTAGAGTTTACTTCATAGAAAATGAAGTACAAAGATTAATGATCTTAACCACCATTCCTTTGAAAGAGGAAGAGTCTTCCTCTACATGATCAAATGTTAGGGTTATCATACCCTTTTTATCTTTCACAATTCATATAGTTTAATTGTATGTCTATTACACATTTCAGTATTATACTATAATTGTTTCGATAGAGAACGAAATATTATCCATCTTATCAAGTTACACCTTAGTAAGAGGATCTTGAACTATTCCCTTAATCCAACTTATTAAATGATAACAGTAATAAGTATACAATGGTTAGGAAGAATATCAACAAGATAAATTCCAATTTCCTTCATAAAAAGTACAAGAGAATTCACACAACAATTTGGAGTCAGTCTCCAAACCTTTCAATTCATCATGATAAAATATACACTTTACAAGACTATGCATTTAGGCATACTGCATATCAAACAACATTAAGATCATAGAAGAATACAACTTTTCTTTTTCAATACAACTCAAGAATGAATCATAATTCTTTACAAAAGATCCAAACTTTACATCAACCAATACATCATAAAAGTTTTTTCCTTCTTTTATCACTTACAAAGTCCATCTACAAAAATTGCTAGCATGGGTCAGTTCATTGAACTGAGCATGATAAGCACTAAGCATTAAAACAAAGTGCATTCCACTAATTGTTCCATTAAAACAACTCTGCTTTAATGAAACAATTAATATATCATACCAATAAGCATAAGTAATAACAACCATAAAATAAGTACAAATAATAAGTCTGAATTCACTTTTAAGAAAAGAGCATAATATAATCAGCAACTACTACATTATATCATATAAGAATTGACCCAATCAATTACTTATTTAAAACAAACAACAGATCTTGTCGTCTAATTATTTCATAATTCTTTTTGAATTGAAATATAGAATTTAACTTTACTATGTAACAAAAAGAGTTACTTTCAAAACCAAAAACCTTATTGTCATTTTACCAATTTTCTAGAATCATGTACAGACAAATTCATTTCAGCATAGTACATATTTAGGATGATTCATCCTACAACTTAAATAAATAAGAAGAAGAATCAATATGGATTATCCACGACTCACAAATCATCTAAGAGATAGAAATAAGGTTCAGAAAGTACATAACTAAGTACCTACATAACTGTATCAGTCAAGGGAACTAATAAAATGATTCACCATGTAAGAGACAACAACCGTTAACAAGAATCCCAAACCAATCCAAGAAGGGAGAGAAACAAAAAACAGTCATCACCTTACTTGCAACTCTTATGTAATATTCTACATTATAGGAGATATCAGTCAGTGGCCATACGTTCCATAAAACAAGGTAAGACTTACAGAAGGATTATCTCTTACTCGTGTCCATCCAAGGAAGGTTCATATTATTATTGAGTGCACAGAGAGGATTTCATCCGAAAACAAAATCCTAATGAAGCATGACTCATCCAATCAAAACAGTTAGACAAGAATTGATTACATTTTCCTTTCTATAGGACAGAATCAGTTGTACACTTCCTGAATCGACATGACAATTGACTCTAAACAAATTAGTCAAGATCAAGAAAGATCAAACGGGGAAATTTTGGTTTTCCCCTTAACCAAAAAGTGACAGTCCCAAAAGTTTCCTGAACATACTACTATTCCCATGAAATTTCCACATTCAACTAGTAACAAGTTAAATTAAACAACCACAAGGAAGTTTCTGGTTATGAATAGTGAGTTCACATTACTTCATCCAAGATCAAAAGGGCAAAAAGATGAAGTCAAGAAGTCGGACAGGCCTAGGATGATAAACACTCTACAACATGGAAGAGATTTGATCTACAGAGTAGTTCAAGAAAACATAACTTAACTTCCAAAAAAGTTAAAGGAAACTCAATAGAAAAGATCTGAACCTAGAATTCATTCACCATTGTATTATCAATTGAATTCCAAATCCCATTTAAAACCCAGAAGTTCTTTCACAAGTTCCAAAAGAGAACACAAACCAAACATGAAGTTTAAAGAGAACAATAATTCTATTTTCCTTACGAATTCGAACCTTATCAAAACATCAATACCAACACCAACCCAGTTCAAATAAAAATAGAAATCTAGGACGCATATAATGCCAAATCCACATTCATCTATTCAACATTGTTTTAACATAAGTTCAAGTTCATACTGTAGAGTGGATTATACAAGTACAATCCTGAAGCAGAAGTAAAAAATCTTAGCAAAACAAGATACAGTCTATAAGAGTATTCAGTTCCTTTCTCTTTTAAAAACCTAGAAATCCATTCAAATGGATCTAAAAGAGAATACAAAAACCCAACACTAAGTTTTAAGTCAAACAAAGTTTCTACATTACTCATGAACTCGAACTGTAACAGAAATCCCAACTATAATAACTTTCACAACTCCATCTAGCACATAAAGATCAAGGTAGAGAAGTTCAGTGCAGAGAAGGTAATTGTTCCAGTCAGATTTAACACAAGTTGAAGTATGAACACAACACTTCCATATACTTCAAAAACCCATTATCGATTGCTTTCAAACGATCTTGAATTCATACCGAAGGGTAAGTAAACAATACAGTCTTGAACCATAGGTTTTATATCCTCACAACAAGATACAGTTTCACAAAAGGTTATGCACCCTTCTTTCAAAACAATCAAAGACTTTCAGTTAAAAACAAGACATGGGTTACCTAGAATAGAGGAAAATAGAATATCCTTACATGTTTTCATGCCAATACATGTTGAAAGTAAACAGTACAGTCTGAGACAGAAGTACTACAACTTTTTCAAACTCAAGATGCATCAAGGAGAAGATTTCTAAAGAGACTACCAGTTCAGACTCAACCAAAAACCATTTATTCAAGCTCTTTTTCGAGCAGACAATCTTGAATGCTAGTTCTAAACAAATCACAAAAGCCTCGAAAGTTCCATATGAATTTCACCATTGAACTTGCTCAGAGAGAGAACAACCAAAACTAATATTATCATGTAATGGATTCATATCCAAAAATCACAGAGATTCCATCAACATGAAGTAAATAACTAGAACAAGACAAATAACCATATATCTCAAGAGAGTAGAGTTATTTTAATGAAACATTTAGAGAAAAGAAAGAAATCTTAATGGGTAGAACCTATCATGCCTGATAGTGCTTCTACCAATTCGAAGGAGACTTCCAGTCGAGCTTCCAACTCTTCTTCTACTCCAAGAAAGATAAAAAAAAAAACATATCTTTCCCTAATCCCTCATATACTTTCCTTGAATTGAAAATAGACTAGGAAAACCAAAAATAGCCACAAAGTGAAAATCGAACTACTGGTTCAAAGAAACCTATAGCTCCATGCAGAGAAAATATCACAAAGCATGCAAGACAAAAAAATGACCAAAAAATCTACCCACATTGTTTCCAAGACGGTTTTCTCGTAAAAATCAAGATTCATTAATGCCATTGATTACAAAATTCCCACCTATCTCTCCATGCCACTGCCATCCAGAATTGGCGAAACCTATTTCAAATTTTACATGCATTGCTAACTTTAGTGAAGACTCCACGTAAGTCCCACTAACTTTTCATGCTTCCACCTAATCTGGTAGTTCATTGGTATTTAATACAAAAATCAAATCTCATAAATAGCTTAGGAACCACCGCCTAGCCTCCCATTTTCCATATGACCCTTAGGTCCCCTTTCCACATTTCATTATTTTAGGATAGGTTCCATTAGCTTAGGATAAGACCTTAGGCTAGTTAGAAATAATAATCTTAGGTTTAAAATCATTTCAATAAGTAATTTCCACCTTAGGTTAGGTCATAACTCACAACCATATAGCATAAGGTATTAGAATTAGAAATAGCCTAGCATTACCTTAGGTGGTTTCCCCCAATTTAGAACATGCAACTTAGGGAAAGGATGTTGTCCCAAAAATAGTAGACAGAGCTAGAAAAATAGATACACCAACCTAGTTTAGAATCCTGCTAGGATAGATCTCTTAGGTCTAGGACTTAGATTGTTCCTCAATAGTCCTGAAGCAGGCCTCATTTCACTTAATGCCATAAGCATCCTACTGAGATCAATCAAGAATATCTAAGCACAAAACATACAACAGAATGCAGGCACGATCTTACAAGACAATAAATAATTTATAAACATACAAAATTCCAGTCTGCTACATCTCTCAACCTTTGAATGTCAGTTTACCATTCAAACCAGGTAAGGAGATTTAAAACATTCCTTGGATCAACGTAATTGATCCAAGGATGAGTAAATTAATAGATATAAGTTTGCAACCATCATAACCAGATTACAACTCACCTATCTAAAATGAAAATGGATTCTTGCAAGAACCAACATTTCAACCTAATGAATCCAAGGGTAGAAATGGTTTATCCCTAGCAAGCATGATTTTCAACGGTTTCTTAAACCCTTATTTAAACCCTATCCTACGCACCTTTACCTTGCACACCCTTTTTCAACAAGGCCTTGTGTGCCTATCCAACTTTTTGTACTTAGCCAATATTTTGGGGTTCCAACATCACCCCACACTTCACCTATGCTCCATCTGTAGGAACACTTCTCCAATGGATAATGAATCATAGTATACTTACATCTTGGAAAAAATAATAAGGGGATGAAGAATTTGGGAAAGAATAAAGAATGGGGAAGTGATGGCATAATTGCAACAAGCTAGGAAAATATTTTTGTAAGTCAGCCTCTAACTTGTTCTAGGCATCGAATTCATTTTGTGCTCTCTGACAGATGTCTTTGACTAGGGATCTTACCTCCCCAAAAATTATTCCATATCCTTGAGCATTCATAGTGTCAAAATTTTTGTCAAACTCCTTGCTCATGTCTTTAAGTGTGTCCATCCTTCTAGTAATATGTGGGTATAGTTCCTTCAACCATTTTTTGATTGAACTACTTAAGGTTTCAATGGCTTCAGATTTATATTCAACCTAGGCAATGAGTTTATACCTTTCCAACATATTTCCATTATTCTTCTCTTGAAACTCCTTTAGCTCTGCTTCGTGAGTGGTGACCAAGATGCTCACCACTCTATCCCTGTCTGCACAATTATCATACGCAACCTCAGCAGATTGGGTAGTAATCTTGACATCCACAAGTACCTTGTTATACTCAACAATGATTGCTACCACTTTCAATTTTTCATCCCTCACTGAGCGTGCTTCCAATTCTTACATGGACTTCATGGCCAATAGTTGTCTCTCCATGGTGAGGATGTGTGCTAGATCTTCTAATCATTCAAGAGTGGATCCATACTTCTGTGTGGGCGGCGTTAGGTCTGGATGCTTCAACATAATGGTGCTTGTGATAGACTCCACCTTTTTATATACTTTGCATACCTTCACATTCTCATCCCTTAGTTCACGCTTTAGTTGGACATTGATCAATTATTCTTGTTACAAGCCCTTAGTCTTCTTAGCAAGCTCCTCTTCCTTCTTTTCTAGCTCTCTCGTAGAAATTTTACTATGTCATTTCTTCCAAAGAGCCTAGCATCAGCCTTGATCGTGACCTTGTTGAGTACAGTACATAACTGATCATCTGAGATTTTTTGGGCATTTACCGAGGGTTTGGCTCTATTAGACTCTGGTACTGGCGTGATTTCCCCTTGGTATACTTTGAACTTTGGCTTATCAATATGGGACTCAAACACCCAAGAGATCATCTTCCTTATCCTAGGGTACGCGCCCTCCTCATCCAATGATGCCATAGATAGAATTTCTTCTATGTGTATAGTGCTCTTGAAGTGCGCACGTAGTACCTTCCTTTGGTCATCAACATAGACATGACCTAACCTCATTTTGTATTAAAGCTCTTCCTTCCCGAGTGTGCAGATTTGGGGAAACTCACCATTATACTAGGACCTCTTCCCACACTGACTTATTATTTCTCAACACTTTCCTCCTTACTCTCTTCCATCACTATGTTAGCATTGTGCTCCAATTCTTGTTCTACTAAGGCCTCGATTATTTTATTTGCTTCTCTTTCTGCCACCTTGTTTACTTGCTCCTGCGTAAGGCTTGGAGTTTTCTTCTCCTGCGAGATAAACTCCTCACTTCTTCCCATGTCCTAGGTACTTTCCTCCTTCTGGTTACCTTTGCACCACACGAAAAGAAACCCATGTTCTTCTTCTTTTCCCTTTTCCTCTAAATTATGACGCTAAAGACAATTGGATCTTGATCTCCTTCAAGATCATCTTCTTCATCATCATCATCCTTTTTGGCTATGTATTTCTCCAAGCTCTTAGTTTCTTCAGAGTCAGACTCCTCTTCTATCCTATGTTTCTTTATGAGAGGTGACTCTTCTGTAGGGGATCCAACCTTCTATGTTTCCTCTAACGACTTCTCCTTGGTGAGGGGTTTCTCTAATGCCTCTTCTTCTGTAGTATTCTCCTTTATCAGGGACCTCTTCCTGTGCATATAGGTGCTAGGTTTTGTGCTTGCCACCGGCACGCGTATCTGGCTGGACATTCTACACACTTGGTGATTTTTCTTCTTCTCTCTCCCTTTTCTTGAGTGTGGGATTTCTTCTACCTATGGGATCTTTATGTATGGAGACATCATTCTCAAGGTATGCACCTTTCTATAACTTTGGCCTAATGCGGAGATATACATGCGCCGCAGACTTTCCTGGAATTGGTAGAGTCAAGGGTTTCATAATTCTGACTTCATGCGCTATGTAATTTTCTATGTACGTGCACTTCTTGGGATAGACCAATGTCCTACACATCTCCATGTGGTCCTGATCAACTTCAGTAATGTCAAACCTTATTCTCTTTGATTCTTTGAACCTATTAACTCCCACTTAGAAGTACTGGATGGTGAAGGAGAATGGGATTTTACACCATGGGCTCATGGTTTCATCCACCATCATGAATTTGCATATGCAGAAGTGATGGTACACAAAAAACTCAGCTTCTCCATTTGTAAGCACTGGTAGTTGCTCTGGGATTCTCCACTCTTCCCCGAATGCATCCCTTAAGCACTTATACCACTTGTCTACATATGCCTTGTGGGAGGCTATCATTGTTTCACATGTATACTTTACAAATATTTTGACAGGTGAGGGATCTTCAACCAGATACTCCCAAACAAACTTGTCTATTGTGTCATGCACTCCCATCTCTAAAAACACAATTATCAGGAGGATATTTCCAAAGAGTATCTTATCTCCTTCCTGTGTGCTGTTGATTATCTCATCTGTAATGAAGGCTGATAAATTATAGATTGTTCCCTCTGATATTTTTCTACATGCATTCAACTAGGCCTTATTCACCTACGTCCACCTTTCTTGATCATTTAACTTTGTGACCAAGTGTGCAGCCATTCTCACGAAGGGATCTAAGATTTCCACAATATCAAAATACCTTGACCCCTTTTTGTAATCATATGCAGTGATGGTTTCTTTGATGGTGTCCTTGTCTCTCAAGTCATCATCTATACTTTCTCCCTTGTAGATGAGGCCTATAAACTTTGAAATTAGCTAAGGGGTTATGCACATCTTGCACCCTGCGAAGTAAATTTTTTCCTCATGCACATGCAACATAATCCACTAGTAGAGGTGCTCTGGCTTTCCAAAGTAGGGAAACTCATAGAGTTGCAATAATCTTCCTTCTCTAACTTCACTTTTACCTCGTCGCTATAGATGGGAAAACCCTCTAGTGTCCTTTTGTTCATTGGGCACACTAACTCCAATGCCATTTCCTTCTCTGTTGTGTTTGTGTGATGGTTATAATCACTCACCACCATCTTTCTCAAATGGGATTCCCACTCCTTCCCAAGCATAACTCCATCTGGGTATTGCATTTCTACATACCACTCCTCATTCATACTTGTGGTGGTTACTACTGGCTCTCTTCCCTTTCCCTTGCCCTTTCCATTTCCCTTTGGCTTCTTAGGTGACACATTTGGTTTATTAGGTGCCATTGTATAGGTCCTTTTATCACTTCAATCTCTTCTTGTTACTCTACTCTTCCACTTGTTCTAACCTTAGATCTCAAAATTGTGAAGAGAACCTCTGAAACTAGTGCCCTAGTTTTTCAAACCCTAGCTGGGATAATTCTTTCACATGATGACACATTCTTAAAACTTCTCTTATGCCTGTGAAATCCCTTCCTTTTGGTTTGCAAATCCAAACTAATTACTCACGCTCAAACTCTTCAAATATTTCTTCACACAGATCAGTTCTGGAAGCCCTAGTTTGTATTAATGCAAAGCGCTTCTTTCTTTGTATACCCAAGTAAATAATGAAATGCCTTGACCCTCTATTTATAGTTTTTTCCACTTTGTAACATTAAATGCTACCTTATATACCACCATACTTTAACACTTAATGCGGATTTTTCAAACAAACCCGACTTTAGCGCTTTAACTCACCCGCCTAACCTTGCACGGAAAATTCTCCAACCTTCTCATGCATAACCAGTGCATCTTGATAGGAGACTCTTATGAACATGTAAATAGTGCCGAAGGCACTTCTTCTGTCATGATTTTTTCTCTCACCTACCTCATGTTGCTTTTGCACTTCTTCCTCTCTTATACGTTTATCCCTAATGTAGCCTTATCCTAACACTAACCATCCTTTTTCACCTTTCCTTGCATGTACTCCCTTCACAGGGCCATTCAACCAGGCTTTCTGATGCAATCCTTCCTGGCACTTCACACTTCAATTTCTTCTACCTTACTCCACCCCCACTAAAATGACATGGGGTCCTCTACGTAGTTACAACCTTAAAAAAGTAATGAGATTACCGATGCCCAAGGCACAACACAAAACATCAATGAGAGAGGAAAACACAAGAAAGGAAAATGCATTAAAGAAAATCCTAAACTAACTAGAAATACTGCCTTATTTAAAAACACCAAGAAGAATTATTTATAGTAGGGCTCCAGCCTACTCCTATTGAAGTGTCCTGGAAATCACGTCCCATCCAATGCTTGTAACTAGCACATGCCCAAATCAAGGATGTACGATATGGTGTAGGGACCTAACCAATGCACTTTTAACTTCCCAGGATGGCACAAAAACTTGGAATCATATAGAAACACCATCTGGCCAACCTCAAACTTCTTATTCCTAATGTGGCAATCATGCCATGCTTTTTTCTTTCCTTTTTCTGCTCTTTGGCTCCACCTAGCGAGTGATCATATTTTGTCCAGCTTCATTAATTTATTAATCATTTCTTCCAGCACTTTCTCATTAGCCATCCCTCCTGCGCGTTCTATTTGGAGAGAAGGTAACATGAACTCAACTGGTAGGACAACCTTTGCACCAAACACCAATTGAAATGGTGTGGCTTTGTTCAATTTTTTATAAGTTATCCTATAAGCCCATAATACAGCTGATACCTTGTCATCCCAATCTTGTCTTCCAACATCAAAAATCTTTGTTAGGGTATGACTCGGTATTTTGTTAAACGCCTCAGCAGTTCCATTTTCCTAAGGGTGATAGGGAATAGTTTTTTGATGGGCCACTATGAACTCTGCTAATAGGATCCTCATGGTCTCATTCAAGAAATGTGTACCCCTATCACTGGTTAAAATTAAAGGGAATCCATACCTCGTGATAATGTTCTCCCACAAAAATCTTGTTGTTGTAGCTACTATACAATCTTTAGTTGGGTCTGCCTCTGCCTACCTTGTCATATAGTCTGTGTAAGTGATTACATAGCATGATCTAGTCCTATGTGTTGCTCGTACAATAGGGCCTGCAAAGTCTATTGCCCATTTCTTAAAAGGTTAAACACTAGGTATAGGGTGTAAAGGCATTTCATCTCTTTGTCCTAGCTTGCCAACATGCTAACAATGGTCACACACTTTACAATACTCTACAATCCTTATACAAAGCTTCCCACCACAATCTTGCCATTAATATTTTACATGCAGTGGCATCACCTGCATAATTTCCACCTACACTTCCTCCATGTGCTTCCTCTATGATGGTGAAGTGCTCATGCTCTAGTACACACCTGCAAAAAAATTCATCATGCCCTAGTTTATATAAGTCTCCACTAATCAACATGTAGGGCACAACGCGTATGGCTAGTTGATTTTTCTCTAATGTTTTCATCCCTTCCTGTTTCATACCCGTTTTAAGGAACACATTAATATCCTCTAAGTTTGAGGGCATGTTCCGCAACCTAAATAGCTACGCATCTAACACGGTATCTTTAATGCTTTGTGCATCCTCCCCTAAATCAATCCTAGACAAATGGTCAGGTCCAAAATTACTCTTTCCTGGTTTGAAAACTATCGTGAACTCAAACTCTTAGAATAATAGCATCCACCAACATATGCACCCTTGTAGGACGGGCTTATTCACCAAATATTTTAATGCCATGTGGTCAGTGTAGAAGATAAAGGGAGTTGCCAATAGATTCTTCCTAAACTTATGAAGCATGTAGATTATGGACAATGCCTCATGCTTGGTTGTATTATAATTATACTCTGTTGGTGTCAACTTCTTGCTTAGAAAGCATAGGGGGTGATCAAAAATTCCCTCACCAGGTTATGCAAGCACTACCCCAATGGCCATTCCGGAGGCATCTCCATGAACACAGAGGGTCTTATCCTAAGAGCGGAAACGTAATATAGGCACAGTAACAAGCCTATCCTTTAATGTGTCGAATGCATTATGTTGCACCTCTACCCAATGGAAGTAACTTTTATGTCTGAAAAACTCTTCTAAAGGCATGATGATCTTGGCATAACCCTTGATGAACTTTTGATAGTATCCCATATGTCCAAGAAACCCGCACACTGTGCTTTGACTAGCTAGCTCCCCTAATCCCACAATCAATACAATTTCGACAGGATCCACTAGTAAGCCTTCTTTACATATGATGTGTCCCAATAGGGTCCCCAATGGGGTAGAAAATACACACTTCTGGATGTTGAGAGATATCCTCAACTACTGACACCTTTCAAATATCAATCTCATATTGTCACAATGGTCCTTGACTAGTCCATACATGGTCCAATCATCAAGGTACACCTTGAGAAACTTATGGATGAAGTCCTAGAAGGCCTGCACTATAATGTGTGAGAACACAGCAGGCGCGTTGTTCAACCCAAAAGGCATGACTGTAACATTCCCATTTTAATAATTTAGAAACAAGGGAATTTTTGTTGAAATATAATGTTCTCTATTCTAAATAAAACATCATTTAGAACACACATTCTATGCCAATAAATCTCATAACATACAACCATATGCAGTGGTAATGACTCGGTATACTACTGATCTCTCATTCCATGACTCAGTTACCAACCGATCTCTCATGTTAACTTAAAGTATAGAATACTTTTTGTATACTACGTATACTTGGTTCTCCTACCCTATTCTAGGTACTGAGTGATCTGCCTATATGAATATTTGTTACCAATATTCATCTGACATCACGTTGCTTTAAACTAGGTGACATAGGACAACATAACTACCAGCTTGTGATACTTTGGCAAAATATTTACAATATACTGTTCATGTTACTATTCCTAGATGACCTACTCATCATTTCGGGATATGTCCTTCACCTCACTCTTCTGTTATCTTGAATGGTCTTTACTGACTACATCAGTCCACTTGCCCAAGGTTTGGCCCTAGCCCGGGTTAGTAACATAATTTATTATAGGAAGACGCTCACGATGACTTAGGGTATATGGGCATACTTGGTTGACCTAATTCAACTGGATGTACCGAGGTACCCTAAGTCATTGAAGGATACTACCTATCCTAAAAATGCTACTAATTTGACCTAGAGAGAAACTAAGATCAAGTTGAGATGTGCGAAAATCTAGATGAATAAATATAGAAGGGTGTTACCACATGTCAACTACAACATTGTATCCTTGAGAAGTCCCAAGACTTCTCGAGGGTACAGTCCTGCAGTTGGCGTGTGTGAACATCCATTAGAAAATGATTCATCAAGATGTACATACCCCCTTTGTGGTTATTAATCATAATTAAATTGATTCTTGATGTGTAATTATATTTTTAAGAGATGTGACCTAACCTCAATGTATCAATTTTAAAATTTAATTCAAACATATGTGTAATGGGTTTTTGTAACGCTTGCACTTATAACCCTTCAAAATGTTAAATGAGACTTTGAATGAACAGTTCATACTGATCATGGTGGATTTGACAAAATGCATGTTTTTGTGGGGAAGAAAGGTTCTCCTTTTTTAACATTTTTTTAAGGAATCAATGCCCCAGCTCTTTATAAGAAGAAAACCAATTAGTAAGGGAAGTTTACTATGGGAAATTTTATTGATGTGGGAATATTTACAGGATGTTTTTTCTATTTTGATATGTTTATAGAGGCTGATCAAAATGGGAAGCCTTTTTCCATATGTAGCCATCCTTTGAGGGTATGGTCTATATTTTATATTTTATATTAAACAACCATCCTTCACGGGATCGGTCCATAACTTTAAAATCGTAGTTGTCCTTCAAGGGATCATTCTACTTTTATTTTTAACAATATAATATTTGAATATTTTTCCTTCAAGGGATCAGTCTATTTATTTTTGATATCGACACGAAGCATCCGAATGAGTTTTTGACTTTGTTTTGAGCTGAGGGAAAGACCCTATTAAAAAAATTTTTAAGGAGAGGATAAATGTGTAGGGTGTGTTCATCCATATGCTTTGGGAATTTAGAAAGAAGAGTAATGGATTGGTTTAGTAAAATGGAAGGTTGTTATTTTGATAAGATCTTTAAAATTGTTGTCATGGTAATCAATCATTTAACAAGTAGAAAGGTCGCAAGTGAAAATAATTTAGAGGTTCATGTTTAGGTTCCCCATCAAGATAAGCGAGATGATACGCTCTTGACACATATTTGTGAGTAATAACATAGGGGCCAATCCAATTAGGGGAAAACTTACCATGTTTATTTCACTCTAATTTAGTCACATTTTGATTTTCCTTAAGTACTAGGTCACTAATCTTAAAGTCAAATTCTTTAACATGTTTTTTGTATGCTCTACTAATTCATTGTTGATAAACTTGGTGATGTTTGAGGGCTGCTAGATGTTTTTCATCCAAAAATTCTAGTTGTGAAAGATGATTCTGGCAATATTCTTCGTTGGGAATGAAATCTTTTAAGGATACATGAAGTGATGGGATTTGGATTTCTAGGGGTACGATGGCTTCAAATCCATACAAAAATGAATAGGTTGTAGCTCCTATAGGTATATGGATACTAGTTCGATAAGCCCAAGGGGTGAATAGGATTTGAATGTGTCAATTCCTTCATGCATCATTTACTATTTTCATGATGATTTTATTAACTATTTTTTTAGAGGCCTCAACTTACCCATTTTCTTGAGGATAATATGGTGATGAGAAGCTTATCTAGATGTTAAACGTATCAGAGATTTTTTTAACCTCATTATTTTTTAAGGATTTATCAGTGTGTGTGATAAGCTTATGTGGAATGCCAAAATGACATATAATGTTTTGATATATAAATTTAATAATGGGTCCTGACTTTCTTGAGCTCAAGGGAATATATTCAACCCATTTAATAAAATATTCAGTTACAGTTATGATTGAATGGTGTTGTTCAAATGATTTTTGATTAATTTCACCAATGAGATCCAGCCCCCATTAAGAGAAAGACCAAAAATCTTGTGTGGGTTACAATATTTGACTAGGGATGTGGATGAGATCAGAGTGAAGTTGACACTTAATGCACCTTTTCATTTACGTGCAACAGTATTTGGTGATAGTGGACCAATAGTATCGTAGTCTTATGATATGCTTGTCAATGGCATTACTACTGAAATGGCCTCCACAAATTCCATCGTGGACCTCTTTGATTACATTGGTTGATTCATGTGATTTGAGGCAAGGTAATAATACACCATAAAAAATACGTTTATAAAGGATGCCTCCAATGAAAATGAAGTGAGTGACACGTTGAAGGAAGGATCTTTTAGTTCCTTGTGAAAAATCTAGTGGAATTTTAAAATTGGTTAGAAAGTGAAACATTTGAGTATACCATAGATCTAATGGATTTTCGTTAATGATTTTTATATAAGGTAGCTAATTTTGATGTGAAGGATGGTGTAATCATTGAATGACTACATACATCTTATTTTTATACTCCAATTTATTAGTTTCGAAGGGGACAAGGGACCCTTAAGAAGCCATACTTTCTGCAAACCTATTAAAAGATCATGCATAATGGATTGAATGGTGTAATGATCAAATTGTGTCGAGGAGAAAGTTGAGCAACGGCCTTGTATTTTTTAAGGACATCATTTTTACAAGTGTACTCTCATTTGACCTGACTGACGACAAGTTGTGAATCCTCATAGATTTCCAGATGGTGAACACCTAGGAGAATAGTAGTAGTTAAACCCATGATTAAGGCCTCATATTTTATCCTAGTAATTATAAACTCAAAATTGAACTTGAATGATAATGGGATGGGAATTTTCCTAGGGTGGTATGATGATGACACCGAATCATCCACCTTCTTGACATTTAGCATCATGCCAAAGAAGAGGGTCATTTTAATGGGGATGAAATTCCTGATTCATGATTTTTAGATTCGTTAATTTTATTGATAGATTCTTTGGGAAAGTACTCATGGGGTGGTTGATCATTTAGAAGAGGCACCTAAGTGAGTTGATAAAAAATGGAGTGACCTTTGATAGAAATTTTTAGTATGATTTCAAGATCAAATTCAATCATAAGAATTAACCATATAGTTATGTGGTGATTTTGATATGGTTTAGCGTGTATGGTTTTAAGTGGATTAAAACTAGATGACAATATATGTTTTTTTATTGAGAAGATAGTGTTGGATTTTGGAAGTAGCGAAGTACAACACACAACAAAAATTTTTCAGATTCAGAGTAGTGTGTTTCCTATTTATGAAGGGTGTGACTAATGTAGTACATGACATGTTCTCGACCTTGATTATCACGGTGAGTGATCATGGCTTGTAGGGAATCCTCTGAGGTGGAGATGTAGAGATAAAATGGTTCACCTTAACTAGGTTGTGTCAGTATAGGTGGTGATAATAGATATTGTTTGATTTTGTCAAAGGCTTTTTTGTAGTCATGATCCCAACAAAACACTATTTCTTTATGGAGAAGATGGTGAAATGGTTGATAGCAGACAGAAAGCTATGATATGAAATGCCGTATGGATTGTAGTTTTCATCAGAGACTACATTGATGTTTGAGATTAGAGGGTGGAGGTGTTTCAGTGATTTCTCTAACATTTTTGGGATCGACTTCAATTCCATAAAGAGATATGATAAATCCTATAAAAAATCTAGTGAGGACATTAAAAACACATTTTGCAGGATTTAAGAAGAGATAGTTTTGAATGAGATGATCGAATATTGATTCAGAGAAATTGAGATGATCCTTCCATGATTTATATTTCCCAAGGAGATTGTCGATGTAATCTTCAACAATTTTATGAATAATATCATGAAAAATTTATGTCACATCACTTTGGTACATTTCCCTGGCATTTTTGAGACCAAATGACATAACACGGTAGCAGAAGGTTCCCCAAGGGGTTATAATGGAATTCTTGTGTTGATCATCAAGGGTGATAAGGATTTGATTATAACCAGAAAAATCCATCCATAAGGGAAATCATTTCATGGCCAATTTGTTAGGTCTACAAGTTGATTTATATTTGGCAGAGGGAAATCATGTTTTGGACAAGCAAGATTGAGATCCCTGAAGTTTTTGCAAATACAAAATTTTCTTGAATTTTTAGTTATTGGTATGAATGTTAGAGACCCATTGTGGATATTAATGGGTATGATGAAGTTGGTGGATAGAATTCATTGTAATTCTTCTTTGACAAGGAGAGCCATACATGGGTGCATCTTACGAAGCTTTTCTTTGACCGATTTAGCATTAGGATATGTGACAATGTTGTGTATGAAAATTTTGGGATCGATCCCAAGCATATCACTATAAGACCAGGTGAAGGCTTGACTATAATTTGTTAGGAATTTGGTAAAATCACTCAATTCTTGTGGATAGAGGGATTGGCCAACCTTGACTATGTGAGGGTCTTGTGGTGTTCTTAAGTTAATATCAAGTGTGGATTTGTTAAAAAGAGTAGGTGTTTTGGGGTAGGGATTTTTTAAGGTAATGATCTTCAACTCCCATATGATATAAGATGTCTTGGTCTTCTTGACATTGAAGGATGTTTATGGTTGGTGAGTCTTCTTCAACCATTCCTTGGTGAACAAGTGGTAGAGATTTAGTGGAGTGGATGGATTGATATGTGAGTGGTCCCAATGATATGAAATTGATAAAAAAATGTTCGGTGGAATAGGTAGGACATCGTCTATGTTTATGGCACCATGAGGTCTTGCGGGTGGTGATCCTAGTTCAAAAATAATTATGGAGGTAGTTGGTTTAGAGCTATCAGCTTCGCATGCCATATAAAGGGGGTTCTTATAACCTAGACCAATTTTATCATGTGGTTTAAGGGAACATAGAACCAAATTATCATGGATCCCTTGTTCATAATTCCCACAACCAAAACCTTTCCATGGACAATGATGGAGATACATACGAGAAAATTTTGGATTATCAAGAGATTTGAAATCCATTGTGAAAGGCATGGTGTGATAAGGATCGACAATGTGATATGATGGACGGTCACATCCTCCATAGATAAGATTGGTTTTAAGATAAACGGGACCATAAGAGATAATGTCTCCTATGTTAGGGTCATACATGGCTAATTTTTAAGGATGACCGTATGATTTTGTGAAGGGGTAGAGTTGAGCATGAGGGTGTGATATTCCCCAAGCATTAGGCACTTCACAGCTTCACCAAGAAAAGAATCTTCTAGTAATGTGGAAGAGGGGATAAAAGTGTTAGTATGATGCTTGATTAGATTATTCAAGCATGGACATAGGTTTTAAAACATTGTTTAGGTGATATATCATATAGCATTCAATGAACGGATTCAGATCAGCAGGGACAGTGAGCGTTTGACCTTCATGTTCATACTTGAGACAATGATGAAGGGTGGAAGGAACACAATGCATGGTCCATATCCAAGGGCATCCTAGTAACATGTTGTACTGAAACTCTCCTTCTATAATGTAGAAGAGTTCAGGTAGAGTTTTAACACCAACCTTGAGTGGAAGTATAATCATTCCTATGGTAGGTATGATAGTGTCATTAAAAGAGTGTAATAGAACCAAAGTTTGAGCAATAACAATGTTAGGAAGTTTGAGTTTATCAAAAGAAAGGGATGATATGATGTTGATGGTGACACCACTATCAATAATAACCCTTTTGATGGATGTGTCATTGATTTGCATAGTGATGAAAAGTGGTAGGTCATGATCCTCTAGTCTAAGAGAGGGAATTTCAGATGGTTTGAATGAGATGGCAGTAAATGCTTTTAGGGCACATACAAATTTTGAGAAAGGGGTTGGATCATATGTTAGGATAGTGATATGATTAGAGGGCCTCTAATATGTCTTGTTTGTGAGTTGGTGAGGTCTATACAAGTTTATAAAGAGACATCCTAATAGGGGATTGGTGTAGCTATTTAATAGTTACTTTTTACAACATGGTGAGTGGAGACGTAGCTACTTATATTGAGACTCTGCCTTTGGATGATGTTGTTTGATTAGGATCCAATGAAATGGAAACCCTAGGTTTATCAGATGGTTCTGATAGTTCTGGAGGTGAGGGTATGGTAACAAAGTTTCTATCTTTCTTAGATTCAGATGGTTATTTGTTATAGTCTTTTGTGTGTGTGGTAACATCTATAGCATTGATTTGGTGGTTAGATTCTTCAGAGGTAGACTCCTCTGAAGGTATTGAGGTTGATGTCAAGGTTGTGTGAGAAGGAAGAGTGAACTGCCATTATTTTGAACTTTTTGATGAAAGGGTCTACAATCCTCTATGGTATGGTCTTTTGTTTTATGGTAATTACAAAAAGTAGCAAAGTCATACCATGCAGGCTTCCACCCATGGTGGCTTGATGGCTTGGGAGGTAATGTAATGCAGGTAATGATTGCTTGGGAGGTGGTAGCTTAATGAGTGATTCTTATAATAGGTTATCCAAAATGGTGGCATAACGTCCTTTAGGTCTGAATGTAGATGGGCATTCATTTTTCTTATAGAAAGGTGTAACATGTTGTTTGACAATAGTTTTCTTACTTTACTGGCGTAGAGGTATTTTAGCTATTGCACTAAGTGGAGGCAGTAGCTACAAAGGATAGTTAGGTTGTATAGGAGATAGAGGGTGAGGATCAAATGTGGATGCCCACTTTGGGGTAATAAATGTAGAAAATGGACTCATGGTGGGGGTATATGTACCGGTTTTACCCCTGTAATGATAGGGTGATTAACCATTATGGTAAAAGAAGATTCATGCAAAGGATCTAGGTCTAGGGGAGATAAAGATAGTTTTTAGGATCTTGAGTAACACTTGATTTGGGCGGTCTCATAGGTCTTATGTCTGATATGACAAGAGGATCTCAAAAATTAGGTATTTCTCTTCGATAGAATGGAGGATGGAAAGGAGAAGGATAACGGAAATGATAAGTTTCATCATAATAAGGACTTTTAAAGACTTGAACTACACCTTGTTTATTAGTTCCACTTGATACTTTATATGAACAAGGTGTATTCATCGAAGTCAACGCTAGCCAAGGAGAAGAAGTTGGATGGTGTAGTCTAAATCATTTATGGATTTCATATTTGTTACTTTCACATATTGGGAGCGAACATGTACTATGGTTGGCTTTGGTGGGGATGGTTGTACTAAGAATGTTTCAAGTGGTATCATAGTTATATCTATAAATTTAGGTGCATGCGCTAATGTAGTTGTGTCAGAGGGTAAGGGTATGGACTTGGTAACAACATCAGATGAGGATGCAGGTATGTCTTTAGTAGAAAGTAGTGATTTGAGAGTTTTAAGCTTCTCTGATTCTGGATTAGACTCTATGGGTGTAGGTGATGGAGACATAGGGAGATTTTGAGAAAGGTGTTGAACATGGGAAGTTTCTATGTTGACAATTTCAAGCTCACTAAGTGCTTGTGTTAATTTTTTAGATTTTGTTTCATTGGATGAAGTGGTTAGAGGGGCAGGCTCAATTTTAGTTAGCATATTAATGGTGTGAACATATTTTGTTTGTATTTGTTTGGAGGAAGAGGGGTGATTTGGAAAAGGCTACTTAAATATGTTGAGTCCTTGGTTTGGAGGTACATTTGGATTATCTAAGTGAAGGTCACCCTTGTCGATCAAGTCTTGAAGCACATTCCGGAATGTGCGACACCTTTCAATGTCATGACCATTGACCCTATGGAACTTGTAGAAGTCATTATCTTGATATCAAATGGGTTTAGAAACTGATAAGTTGATGGGTCAAATGGGTAGAAGTGAGATTTGATTATATGTGAGCAATTTATCAAAAATTGCACCGTAAGTTTTGGCTATGGGTGTATAGTTTCGATGTTGACAAAAGCATTGAGTGATTGGCTTTTCCTTGGGAGAAGACTTGACCATAACGACATTGGAGGCTGATTTAGACTTATCTAAGTTGAATGGTGGCTTAGATGGGAACTCCAATTTTGGTTTCTTAGGATGAATTTTTACCCATCCATCTTCTAGGGCTCGAAATTCTAACTTACGGGCCATGGTAAAAGCCTCATAGAAATTTTGGAATGACTAGATTTACAAAGTAGAAGAAATGTGTTTGGCACATGCGTAACAGAAAATTTTGATTAACGTTGGTTGTGGTAGTGTAGAGGATATTTCATTTGTAGTGGCCCTCCAACGAGATACAAAATCAGCAATTCATTCATCTTCAAATTATCTAATGGCATACAAATCATTAATAGTGATTTTATGGGATACGTTTATGGAGAAGTGGTCTAAGAAAAAATTTACAAGTTGTGTGAAAGAGAATAATGAGTTTTGTGGGATGTTGTTGTACCAGTCTAAAGAAGGAGTGGCAAGGGACATAGGAAAGGTACTCAACATGAGGTCCTGATCATGGGCTATTAGATAGCATGTGTGGTGAAAGGAACGGATGTGTTGTTGGGGATCTTATTTTCTATAAAACTTACTAAGTTTTGGAAGATCCCAATGAGGTGGATATGGCTTGTACGGTATAGAAGGGTGAATGGAATCATTACAAATTTGGTCATAAGAGAGTGTATTCTTAGATGTTGATGAAGTATCTTCTAGGATAGAGATATGGCTCAGAAGAGATTGAAGAGGATTGGCTTGTGTTGATTGTTGTAAGGATGAGTTATGCGTATATGAAGGCATATTGGGTTGTGAGTATACTGGATACTACTACGGAATTTTTTTTTGGTAGGTGGTGTTCTGTTAGGAAATGTTATGTTGGTATGGGAGATTATGCTAATAGGATTTATTCTATTGTGGGGAATGGTATGCTGGAATATTTTGTTGATATCTATATTGTTGAGGTATATGTTGTTGATTTTGTTGGGGAATGTTTTGATGATGAAGGATATTATGTTGTGGAATGTTCTGATGGGATGATGATCCTTGCTGCAAATTGATAGGTTATGAGGCTTAAATATATTGGTATTACAATGTCATCGATACATGCATAATAGGTTGTGAATATGTGGGTGTTAGTTGAGAAGAAATAGCCGAAGTCACGAAATATGGTGCCTGATGTGGAACACTTTGTTTTGGGATACCATGTAGTGGGATGTTCTGTTGAGGTATAGACTAGGATGAAGAGATAAATGGTTATGAAGGTTGTGGTTTGTATTATGAAATAGGATTTGTACTAGAAATGTCACTAGTATTAACCAGTGGTGTTGTTGTGGGGATGGACAGAGTGATATTTTGAATGGGAGTAGCAACTTGTTAGGAAGACATAACCATTAAAGGGATGCTAGAACTCAAAGGAGGTGTTGGCACGTACGAGGTGACTGGAGGAGTAGATGACAAAGTAATGACTTTTTTTAAAGGTGATGTGGATCCCATAGAAGGACCTGGAGACAATTTGGGTTGTTGTGCATAGGTTTTTTGTGACAAGATCATGTGAAGGTTGTAAGCGGGAGCTGAAGAAACCTCAGATGTCTATTGGTTGACTAATGAAAAATTATTCTTTTAGAGTTTCAAATGGATTTGTATAGGTGAGAGATGTTTGAGGTTTAATACTATTTGATGTTTCAAATGGACTCGAGGTGTATGGATATAATTGTTGTACAACAGGGTCTTGATTTTGATCAATAAGGCCCGCAATGGTAGAAGATGGATTTTAGGTGTGTCAGATAGATGGAGGCATGACCGATTGCATTCTAATGTTTATTGTTGCTAGATAATCATTAAGGACAATGAGATTCAAATCTGACATTTCCTCAAATACGGGGTCTCCCCTATTGTAGAAAGGTATTTCAAATTTTTGAGGAATGGAAGAAAGAGAGTATTCCTCTTCTATAGATCCGGAGGGATGGAGAATTTTACTATTATATTGATGTGAGGAATACAAGATTTTTTGTTCTATTGTATTGCTATAATTGGCCCCTACTTCATGCCAAGTTTGTTGAGGGTCTGAAAAGGGGTTAGATGTGTTTGTTTGATAGTATGGGATTTGTTGTGTAGGAGTAAAAGGTGTTGAAGTGTAGAATGTAGGCACGGTGGACATGTTTTCAGGTATTTGATTACAGGCTTGTTGTCTAGTAAGTACCATAATAAGAAAACACACAAAGAATGCCCAAAATAAAGGAAAATAAGTGGATGTGTTATTTTACAAACAATAAGAAAGAATCATCAGAGAGTGATTTTATAGTTATCTTGATTACTTACAGAAAAATTAAATATGTAAGATGGTGAAGAGGGGTCCTAGGGAGTGGTCATCTAGGGATAGTTTTAGGTGTGTTTAAGGGTGAATTCCTCGATATACCAAAAGGTACGTGAGGCCCAACTTTGTATAGTTTCTAGTACAGTCGTGGTATTAGGGCCTACCCCCTCACTTCACAGTCCTACTACGATAAGGGAGTCGGGTGTTGAGCCAATAAATACCAATAGACAAGAGAATATATTTGGCCAGAATACGAAGTTGGCTTCCCTGTCAGGTGATGAAATCCCAATCATTTTTACCTAGGTGGGATATGTTTAAATACGTTTTAGATTTTGATAGTGATTCAGTTGTGTGTGAGGGAGAGTAAGTGAATGCAATAATTTTCCCTCGCTAATTAGAAAATGTGAAGCAAAAAGGATGTAATTTTTTATGTTTTTAAGGTCTCGAAATGAAGTGTTTATTTTGATGAAAACAAACAACCAAGAATGCAAAACAGAAATTTAAAGAGATGGCTTTAAAACATTACCACGAAAGCGCTCCTTGTTTCTTTTTAAAAAAATTTAATTTTTAAGTTTTTTGGCAATTATTGAAATGTTCACTTATCAAATCCAAAAGGTACAACTTCCAGTGAAAAAGAGCCTAAAATTTTATTTGAAGAAGTAGGAAATAGAGATAAATATTTTGTAGATCTATAATAATATGTTAAGAAAATAACAAAAGGAAATTGCTAGCAATTTAGAGGAACCGCGGGATTGAGCCAATCACTAGAGATTGGTAGTCAATGAAAATATAATCAAAATGATGATAGAAATGATGAAATTAAATAGGGATTAGGGTCCCACCGGGTGTTCTAGAATTTCTAGCATATTTTTTACCTTTGGTTGTCTTGATTTGGTTCAAGGGGTAACAACCAAGCTTGCATTCGATATGGCAGATTTTCTAGGGTACACGCAATGTTGATTATGTTTTTCTTGCAAATCGTGTGAAGTAATGGATCGAAGCTTCTTTTCCTATAAACAAACTCACAAAGATCACATTTAAATGAAATAATGTTATTTCTCAGAAAGATGGCTTAAGCTTTTATTGACTTTTGTGATCCTGCTATAAGATACCAAGATAGAAGTTTCAATATCACTTATTTAAATTAAGTACATATATAGCTAACATTAGTCATGGTTTAAAACCATAAATCAAACTCCTAGTATGTGTAAAATTTCTCAATCACAATAGAGGCTACAGAATAAGTTATTTCTTCTTCCCTTGCAATGGTGTAAGTATCTAGAATGGAAATATAATCCTCCAAAAAGAAGTCAAAGGATTCTTGAGGGGTGTCGAAGAGATGAGCAAGGGGAGTGTTGGTGCTTGAGATATTGATATGGCTATGGTCTTCAGTTACAGGTGTTTTGATGTGGTCATCTGATAAGTCCAATTCCATCTCATAAGTGTACTCGTATTGTGTGAGGTCTACATGAATCCTTATAGATTTTTCGTACATGTCCTGGAATGCTTCAGTGGCCTCCCATATGCACTGAGTTATTGTAAAATATGTCCTCCAGATGGTGAAAGGTGTGTTTTGAATCACAGAGCTCCAAATTATGAAGGATCTCATATTGCTCCCAATAGAGTAGGTGTTGGATGATAAGAAAGGCACCAATATCAGTTGCAAGATAATTAGAGACTCCTAATGTCATCTGAAGACATCATGCTAGACAAAATATTAGTAGATAACAATAAAAAGCTTTGCATTTTGGTTAGATTTAGTGAAAAATAGTGAAAAATCCTAAGAAAACATGAATTTCTAGTGATTCAGGTAAATCGTACATGATTTGAGTAATCGCTAGTGATTACTATGAAACTTGACTATTTTTCTAAATAGAGTCAAAATCAATGATTTAGCTATCAATTTTATCAAAAACAAAGAACTAGCAATGTGTAATTGATCCAAAAATAGAAACATACCTGACTTTGGTTTTTAAAATGAAAAAAAATGAAAGATTTACCTTACAGGATGTCGATGTGATAGAGGAAATGGAAGCAGGAGGAAAATGATAAATTTGTTGACAAATCTGATGTTCCTCGAACAGTGTGGTGTTAAGTTGTGTTGATGCAAAATGTTTGAATGCCTAATAAGATGAAAATGTGACAGAGTTTACCTATGAAACTTGTGAATTTCTTCCTCTTTCTCCTGAAAGGAGGTGTAAATGTTTATATTTATAGATCACCGGTGATTGGGAAAATCACCGGCGATTGCAGAAGATCTTTAGTTTAGCTGAGAAACAAGCTTTTTTTCTTCTATTTCGAGCGAGATAACTTTTAGGTTGTTAAAGAGGTGGTGGGGGGGAATTTTGTTATGATAGGAGGCATTAGTATTTTTAGCAGATTTAATTAGTTATTTTTTTTGGATTGTTTAGTTAATTAGGAGTAAGTTAGTGTTTAAGGAAGGTGTAGTTAATTAGGAGTAAGTTAGTGTGCAGTTAATAAAGAAGGTTTTTAGGTGGCTAATGAGGTGTCGTAGTGAGGTGTAAAGGTGGGGATTATTTAATTAAATAATTTAAATGTGAGGGGTGTGTGATTAATTAATTAATGGGGGATCATTTTAATTAATTAAAGTAATGTCGTAAATGTGGTGTTTTTTACCGTAAGTGTGTTGAGCCAAGGGATGCAAATTTTGGTGTCTATAATCATCCCCCACATGCGAAACTTTTACAATCACATGCTTAATCATTTTCTTCCTTTCCCATGGGATAAAGTATCCCTTGTTTGTAATTTCTGCCAAGGTTTCACAATCATCAATTGTGTATGGAAGTCTCACTTTTCCATTGAATACAATACTTATTGTGACAACAAATAAGCTATACCCGATGTATCTACAATGGAGTGTATCTTTAGATGGATAAACTAGTCCCTCCATAAATTTCACACCTTTGGATAGTAAATCCACATGTGCTCCATCTTCAAAAACAGATTTCATTTTCAATTATATCCATAAATAAAAAGAGAAAATTAGTACTGAGGACACTTAAATATTTAACATTAGTATGGAGAATTGAAATCAGAATGAGAAAATAAAAATATATGTCTTATATGAACATATTTGAAAATTCAATTAATCCAAATCATTGAACATGTAACACATTTTATTACACACTGAGATCTCTTTTCTGTGTGTTTATTTTTATCCATAAAACACATAGTGTATGGATTTCAAAATTTGTATAGCCTAGCGGCCACTGGGATTTAATTTTTTATTTTGTACACACAAAAATTCAAATATTGACTAGAATGAGATGCCAAATGTTGTTGATTGCACTTCAATGTATGAGTGTGTGCATTTCTAAGTTCAAAAACTCATACTTGGACATGCGAGCGATTCGTGGCCTCATACATCTAGGAAGTGTGATTCCTCGCATGTCAAATCTTGATCCCTTACATGTCAAAGTATAATCCCTCACACAACAAAATATGATCCCTCACATGTCAAAGTATGATCCCTTGCATGAAAAAGTCTGAGCATTCACACGATGAAGTGCGAGAATTCACACTTGAAATAGAGATCACTTACATATCGAAGGGCCATCATTAACATTTTCACCTGTCATTCTAGTCAAAACAATTTCTAGCCTAGCGGCCTCTTGCACTTAAATTTAGGTCCATTTATATTATGTCAAATTAAATCGTTCATGTATTTTATTCTCTAATTGTATAGCTATGTTTATTTGATGGTATAGATTTCAAGTTTAGTCTTTATTTTATTAAAGATGGTGTTATATGCTTTGATTCAATTATGTGTATTAATCATTTCTATGGTTTTTATATCTTACGTAATCTTTTAACAATATAAGTTTATTTTTTAGTAATTTTCAATATTAACAATATAAGTTTATTTTTAGTAATTTTCTATAATATTGAGTAGAATTAGCCCATGCTGTGTAGTTTATTATTAATAATTGTCAATATTAAAGACTTAATTTCAATTAAATTTATGTATGTCAAATTTAAGTTTCAAACAATGTCGAATTTTGGTTTTCATACATTAAAAATTATGTTATACAAATCTTACCTTAATTTTTTACAATAACAATTACACTTTTTAGTAAGGTCAAATGTTACCTAATTAATATTATGCTTCTCTAATTATTAATTGACCATCAAACCATATAATGTAAAATCCTCCATTTGAGAGTTTTTTATTTTTTTGTACTACATTTAATGTTAAGTGGTACAATATTAATTTTTGATCCACGCAATCTCTTTCAACATATTTATTTTCATGTAATAAAATGGAAAACTATGTACTCATTTCGAAGGTGATAACACCAAAATACGGAGTAGAGTTAAACAAAATTTAAAGAGGTGAAACATTGTTATTTTATTTTGAAGAATTTCATTTTATACACCCATTTCACAATGGTTGTAAATATTGCATTTGTTATTAGGTACTTAACCAATTTTCAGCGTTTCTCCACAAGTTTTTATTCTGTAAATTTACAGAGCACAGCACCCATTGTATATTTTTTGTTAGAAAATGAAAAATGAAATTGAGTTTAGATAAAAGATGGATTAAGCAGATTGTTTCATTTGTGAATGTTTATAGTAACTAATAAATTTTTAGGACATGAGAAAATCACCATTTTCCTTGTTTTCACATTTCAAATTCCAAGGTCTCAAAATAACTCCAAGAAACTATGAAGACAATATGGTTTTTTCAACACAGCTAAGAAATTGTTGTGAAAAGGAATTCTAAGTGTAGAAATTTGATGGAAACAATGCCTCTAATTTTCAAGAGAATACAAGGGGAGCACATAATTTGGGTCCTTACATTCTACATTCACATATCAATCTAAATTCTCCATAGATTGTTGATGATTCAAAATTGGAAGAAACATTTTCAATAACCCAAACATATGAAAGAGAAAGAAATAGTGAGGATCTAATGAAAGAATACAAAGAATAGCTTTCATCAAAATTTGTTGTGAAAACATTTATTTCAAAATATGAAGAGGTGTATGAATATTCAAACTGTGGAAAATTTGGCAAGAAACATTGAGATAATATAGCATATGCTTTAAATCAAGTTTATGGAAAAACATTCACTGGGATGCAATATAAATAAAAGATGAAAAGATTAAAGAAAACCCTCAAGAAGGAGAAACAATTGGAAAACACAAAGTTGGCAAAAAATTCAACATGGACTTTCTATGAAGATATGGATCGCATTACACAGAAAACACTCAAGGTTATTGGTTTTAATGGAAAAGAGAGGGTTAATGTAACCACTTATACTTCTGAAAAAGACATGAGAGGGAAATCATAAATCCCTTCTATCAACATTGAAAATTTGGAAGGAAAAACCCAAGAAACCCCTTTGAATAAAAATGGAATTAAGAGAAAAAGAAACACTTTTAGAGATTTGAAATAGGTAATAAAAATGGCATGCATTTATTCAGTCAGATAATGAAATAAATTGAGTAGGGAAGAATTCAACTTGAGCATGAAAGAATGGAATAAGAGAGAAAACTAATGGAGAAAATATTGGATATACAACTTCAAGTCGCAAGTCTTTTTACCCAGGTAAATTACATTTTTTTAACCATAATAATTTAGTATGAACAAATATCATGCATTGGAGTTAGCTAATACTTCTCTATTTTGCATTCTTCTTTTTTATTTCAGAACAATTGCAATGATCGACATCATGGGCACCACCAAGATCATTGACACACACATCCCAAGATAATGTTTGTGTAACAAAACAATTTTAAAATGATGTCGGTAAACATGTATGCTTTTGTTGAGGACAATATGATAATTCAATATGTGAGACATCAATTGAACCACATATCATTGGTAGTATAGTAAAAGTATGGAATACTTATATACTCTCTGTGTAATTTAGATATGATAATATTGCCAATGAGCATGGTGTTCTTTTGTTGATAATGTTTATAATATTGATAATGTTTTTGTGTTGCATATGTGGTTAATATTTATGTGTGTCATTAAAGAAAACAATGTAAAGTTTGTGTGATATTCGAAATATGATAATTCAATATGTGAGGCATCAATTGATCCACATATTATTGGTGGTATAGTCAAAGTATGGAATACTTATATACACACTATGTAATTTATTGATGATAATATTGACAATGAGCATGGTGTTTTTTTATGATAATATTGATAATATTTGTGTGTGGCATATATGGTTAATATTGTGGTTCCCCCAAAATTAATTGGCCATTAAACCAAATAAAGTAAAGTTTGCACAATAGTCAAATTATGCACGCCTTTTAATAGCCATTAATTTTCCATTAAATATAAAGTAATTTAACGGCATACGCGTGTCTTTTGTAATTCATGTGCTGAAGAAAGTGGAAGTTAGAAGTGCAGGTTCTATGTAACTGTAGATTGTCATTTATTAGTATATTTCCTAGACACTTAAATTTTTGAAGCTTTTGTTGAGAACATTGACATGAGGGAAAAAATCCGTAAGCACAATAATCCATCGAAAAACTTGATAATGATTTTATTTCTAAAATTATGAGCAGGGATTTTTTTTTTGAAAGCATCAAAAATTGGTTTTTGTTCTCTCCTTTATTCCTTCAAATTTTTAAAATTTTGTAAGTGTAGGTTTTTCCATAGCCTTTTCAATGAAACCCTATTTTTTTTTGCTTCTAGTAGTCAAATATGTCGATTCTTTAATGCTCTATTACAAACACTTCTCAACTAATAGGGTTTGACATTGTTATGTCATTTTATATGGTGATCACTAAATGATTTATGACGTATGTGTGAACCATGCTTGTGAGTAATGGAAAAAATGTTATGGCCATTATTTTGCAAGAGGACTGACAGATGTTTTGTAAAATACCTGACATGGACAACAATGATTATTGGTAACAAAAAAAATGGGTGTTGTTGAAAACACTGAGGAAATTAGATTTTATTCAGTTAGGGCTATTATTTATTTAGGGATTTTGGACCACTATCAGCCATTTTTTATAGATATTTCATTTTAAATTAAATTAATGAAATAGTGATAGTATCTTCCAGTAGATGAAATAGTAATAGTAACACAAATAATTGTTTTCTTGTTTATAGTAATTGTTTGCTTGCATAAGGAAATTGTGGGAAATACAATGTTATAAAAACATATATGTGACTACCAAAGGAAAAATACAAAGATTTCTATCTGTGTAGATTCCTCCGTGAAAAATAGTGAATCAGGGAACTATAAAACTTGTAATTTGAGAAGTCGCACTAAACAAGATTTTGAGTAATTTTTCACTTACTAAATAGTTCTGGAAAGATATATGATGTCATTACAGATTAAAATTACAAGATCTGGTTGTTTTAATTAAATAAAATAATGACACATCGACACTAAAAGTTATAAGATGTCGGGGATTTTCTTTCTTAATCTGACAATAAGCATATGGAAATAGGGAGATGTGATATCTTGGGAAATTGGTGATATTTAATGATAAGGGAGATTATACATAGGGTTCATGGAGTCTGTATGTTCATACTAAACACTACAAAGAGTGTGCTCATTATATTTAAATTCATTATACCATGACCTTTGATGCTTCATTTACTGACTAATTAGAGACCACCATGGATTTTGATATTTCAGTTATCATTAAAATGTGTAATTTATATATTCCTTTCAATAACTTATAGTAAATAATATGAGAACTACATAAGTCTTGATCCACCTTGAGGGTATGTAGTGCAACACTTGTCTCCTGTTAGGGATAGTCTAGCCAATATAGTAAAATTATAAATAAGTAAGATGCCTAGCACCTGCTAATCTCAAAATGATATTCCAACATAGATTTTTTTCTTGGTAATGATGTATAGCGCCTGCTAAGCTCAAAAATTTTCATTGTGGTTGATCCTAGCTACCGCTAGGATCATAACAACATATGTCTTGACCCCTCAAGACTACATGTATTTTTTTATTTTGTTCTTTTAATTAATAGTTTTACAGTTAATGATGCCTAGAAATTGCTAAGATACAAATATTTCATTGTAGCTCATCTTAGCGGCCGCTAGGAACCAAATTATGTATGTCATTACCCCTTGATATTGCATCTATTGCAGCATAGAGCTCATTACATTAATATTTTTCATGTTAATGTTGATTAGCAACCACCAAGATCTAAATATTTCCTTGGGAAAAACTATGCAAAATGAAATCCATTTTTATCGCTTCCCAATTATTGATATTCTGTAAAAGTAGAAGTTTATGTAGCCTTTTCAATAAAAGAAAATTTGTGCCCTTTAGAAATTCAATTATGTCCGTGGTACCATATTCTTTCACACATTTTTTAAAAAAAAATCTCAATTCAAATTCTTTGGCATCATTTTTTCATTCAATCTGATGATCCTTAAATGATTGTGCAATATGTGTATAGCGTGCTTACAAGAAATGTACAAAAATATTATGGGATTTTTTATCGCAAGAGGACCGAGAAATGTTTCCTAAAATAATTGACATAGACAACAATTATTTCTTGAAGCTAACAAATTGGTTGTTCATGATAAGATAGAAGGAAAATAAATTTTTGTTCAGAAAGGGATATTATTCATTTAGTGCTTTTGTAGGAAATTGAACTAAAGCTAATTTTAGGACCGTTTTCAAATGTTTTCTCTACACATTTTGTTAAAAGTTGATTATTGAAATTACTTTGGTAGGTGCAAGCATATGGAAATTGTGATTTTTAATGACCAAGGATATTATACATAGAGTTCGGTGTCTATATCTTCATACTAACACTAGAAAGAGTGTGGTCATTATATTTAAACTCATTGTACCATGTATTATATGGATAAATTAATGCACATAGGAACATGGTCGTAGTGGTTTTCATTTCTTTACAATTTCTCTAGTCTTAAAATTGTAATGGTCACAGAGGAGTTATAATTCAAGATCACCTACAATACCAAGAAAAATACATATGTATACAAAGTAAATCACTTCTAAATAACTTGTAATATATATTATAAGAACTACATAAGGCTTGATCCCTCTCAAGGGTATGTAGTGCAGGACTTGGCTCCACAAGGGAAAGTCCAACCAATATAGTACAATTATTAATAAATAAAGACAAGTATACACATTCTTGCAACAAACTAATCAGACCTAACTAAAGGTTGATCCCTTAATAAAACATGTATTACAACTATTTTTGAAGTTCAATAAATGATGTCCATAGAATGGTGTTTAGCTAACACTAAGTTCAAAATATTTTATCAAAGTGGGTCTTATTGGCCAATAAGATTTATATATTTTGTTGTGGCTTACTAAAGAAAACTCTAGGAACAAAATTACGTATTTCTTGACTCCTCAAAAATGGATGTATTACTGAACTTTTCTTGTTAATGCATTAGTAGTTTTCATGTTAATGATGCCTAGCAACTGCTAAGCTATAGATATATCATTGTGACTAATCGTAGTAAAAACTAGGATAAGAAGTACACATATATTTTTTAATGATTCCTATCCACCGCTAAGCTCTAAAAAATATCTTATGGCTGACCCTAGCGACCACTAGGATTAGAACTATGTATGTATGTACCTCTCAGTAGTGGAAGAATTGGTTTTCTTTGTCTCATCACAATAATAGTTGTTCTTTGAAATAGGCCTAGATACAATGAAGTTCTAAATAATTTTTATGGATGAACTTAGCAATTTCTAGGATCAACATTACATATACCTTTGACCCACCACCAGTGTAAATATTGTAGAAATTTTTCTCATTCTAATAATAGTTATCCGGTGAATAATTCCTAGATACGGCCAATCTCTAAATATTTCATTGTGGCTGAACTTAGCAAATGTTATGATCTTAACCATGTAAGTGTTGAAGCCTCAAGAGTTTTTTTATTGATAGACATTTCTCATTGCATTAATATTTTTAATGGAGTGATTCCTAGCAAATGGTCATGGTTAAAACTACATATATCTTGACCCCTCAGTGGTGCATGTATAGTCGACACTTTTGCTCATTTCATTAATAGTAAGTCCGTGAATGATTCCTTGTGAACACTAAGCTCTCAATATTTAGTTATGGCTGACCCTCGTAACCGCTAGGATCAAAACTTATTTAATTTATTTGGAAATTATTTTCTAAGCTTACCTAATATTTGGAATTAGGGACATATGAATGTTGTCGTAAATTCAATTAGATCAGTTTTCTGATTAATTGTTTTTGTTGATGATGTATGCAGCATTCATGGCCCTTTAATTTTTCAACATGGTGGGAGAGCCGGTAATTTTGATGGTAGATGCTTATTTATATTCCTACAAGGAAAACAGAGTAATTAGAGATGTCATTTTTGATCTAGTTGCTTTACATGAAAAATTTCAACATTACTCAACTCTATTTTCTGTAATACAGGATGAAAGTGTTGATGTTGATGTTCATAGAAAAAAAGGGTATACTAGAAGATCAAGCACTATGGTTCTAAGACATAAGGGTGATAAAAAGATATGGTCTCCATTTAATTTCTGCTAAACTAGAGGTTTTTCCATTTACAGAAGTGATCACTTCCTATCTACTTCATGCCAAGTCCAAGGATTTGTCCTTATTTTCTAAATCATGGAAAAATATAATAGGTTCTTTTTCTAGGAATACATACAAAAGTTATTATAAACTTCCAAAGCTGGGCTCCATGTACAACTCAAAAACAATTGAGTCATGGATGGCCCAAAGGAGAGTAAGAGATGTTTTACAGAGTTGGGCCACTGACCCATTAGATAATATGGATGATTCCCATCTACTCGATATCCTTATTAAAATGTTTAGAATAGGAGTCCATATTGGCATGGCCATCATGAATAGGCTATATGGAAATTCATCTATCTCTAAGGTGGATGTTTCTTGGATCCCTTTACTTTATTTTATTATTGATGATGGAAAGATTCCCTCCTTACGGAAAGTGCTCATTTTAATTTAGTGAAGAGAAATGAAATAATTTCTTTTCAACAATCAGAAAATCATTTTACATGGCTTCCTATCTTCTTGATGCTTATTGTGGTGTTCTACAAGGACACCAGATTTCTGTCAAAGTTGGTATCCTTTGAGCCATTTGAAGGTAAATGAACAAATACACAGACTTGTATGCCCATTATTTTAGATCACATATTCAAGATATATCCACTTATTTGTCTCATATTCTCTACCAACAATTACATGAAATGGAAACACTGAGAATATCCGCTGACATCATCACTTCCATAAGGAGAATGGGATTTGTATTATTATATCTAGAATATATAGTTATCATGATCCAGAGGGTATTCTTACACCTCCTTTTCAGTTTCCATATTATGTGCCAGAAAAATTAATAGGACAAGAGGTTACATATCATATTTGTAAAGGTATTGTTGCAAAGTGTAAGGAGAAGAAGCTTAAAACACATCCCCCTCCCAGTCACATGTGGGATGAACTCAAAATTTAATAGGTGGCCCGATTTGAAGGATTTCCTCAGCCCATAGAAATTAATTTCATCTCCCTAAACACCCTTTAAGGAAATATGTGCTTGAAATGAAAATGGTTTCCCAACACCTTAATTCACATAAATGACCTAACTAAGTTAAATACATTCATATGTCCCTCAATGTGATCTTGATGCCAATGACTTAGGTATGGATTACCCAAATAGAAGATAGCCTTGTTAAGAAAGAATATGAAGGAGATAGGGTGGTTCCACCTCTAAGAGTAACTATTAAAAAGGAGGCTATGAAGAGAATTTTAACTTTTATTCAGAACATTCACAAAATGGTATATGCTCTCTTATCTCCACCAATTGAAACTCAATATGAATTTAGAGAAGTCATTGTTGAACCAAATTAATGAAATTTGGTACATATGCCTTAACTTCATCACATGAATAGAATAAGAAACTATGCAAACTGAAATTTCAACCAGCATAAGCCCCATGTTGGTAACCCTCTCAATATTCTCCCTCCACTTCACATGAAGTGAGACAATATTGGGTAGAGAAATTTATAATTTCCCACAAAGAACATCTACATTGGGAGGCACAAGAAGATCCCTTAATAAAAATTGAATTCAATCCAAGGACAAGAACCTTGAAAAGGGTAACCAAAAATAATATGTCAACACAACAAGCCATTAGTTTGGCATGAAAACTTCAGAGCCTGGACCTCTTCACTCTTACAAAGAAACAGGAAGTCATGAAAGGCTCCCAAGTGGTGCAATATGAGGAAGATCTAGAATCCTTGATAAGGGATTCTCATATGCCTGAAGTAGTCCGTAGAACTAGTGAGAGGCATATGTCTAGAAATAAAGAGCTTAAAACTCAATTAAATGCCACAGTTCCTTCTGGTACAATTTCTGATGTAGAAGAGGTATTTCATGGTCTGTACAATATGATAAAGAAATGCATCAATGCAAATCAGGAAAAATAAGTATTCTTGAAAAAGGATGAAAAAATCATTATAGCAATGACATCATTACAGAAACAAATAATATATATGGGGCAGGTCATTAAACAAGGAATTTGTAAAGACCCTTTAATTATGACCATGGACAATATTGGTATATGCCATACATATGCTAATAATATTAAGGAAAGTATTAGGGAATAGAATGAACAGGTAAGAAGAATATATTTCTAGTTTGATGACATTATTTTGAAAGGAAATCATATTTTCATAGAATCTTCAGTCATGGAAGTATTTAACGGAAACCATGAATTGGTTTCTGATGAAGAGTTCGCGACATTGCTTCAGTAATTCTTGGTTAATTTTAAAAGGAGGATAATTGAGGAGAATGAATAATAAACTTCGCATGTCATCTAGATTATTTCTAAAGCACAAGAAAAAAAAAGAGACTCTAAAGGAAATTTCCAAAAAAACAATTGGTAGTCAAAAGGATTTGTTTGACAAGTCTATTATGTTATATAGAAGCCCAATTGTGGAAATAGGAAAGATAACTAGAGATTATAATATTTTCAAAAAAATATTTTTAAGAGGCATGACAAAGAGATGATAAAAGAGGTCCCAAATAAGAGTAAAAAACCCAGGAAGTAATTGTGCCTACAAACTCAGATCAACAACAGCCCATAATTAAGGAAGAACCACAGTGAATCATAAATTGTAGTATCTGAGATAGGAGGGAAAGCAATGTAATATGTATGACATGTAAATAGATGAATATTTATAATTTATTGAATGTTCATGTATATATTCCAAATGTTATACTTGTCTAAACATGCATTTTTTGTTTTGACACATTAAGCTCCAAATATGCCATTATGTCATAAACTAGCGCACACTATTCTCAAATATCTATAAATGAGCAATGATTGCTAAGCTCACAATATCTTACTTGTTTTTTGTTAAATAATAGAAGAACACCAAATATTCAAATAAATGAAAATAAATAGCAAGCGCTTTACAACATAAGCTCCACTTCACATGAAGCACGATAAGATAAAAATTTATAATTCCCACAGTGTCTTAGATTAGGAGGTAAAACTTCAAGATATCCATTATTGACATTAAATCACTAAGCTAGAAAATGTTTTTAAGGCATAACCTAGTAAACCACTAAGATTGCAATATCTTACATGTTTTTCGTTGAATCCTAGAAGACAACATATCTTCAAATAAATGTTACAACAAAGCTAGTGGATGCTATGCTAAAAATTTCATTCTTTGTCTTGTTATATGCTTGAGACATCTAAGCCATAAATATTCTATTGTGGAAGCACATGTAGCTCAAAATTTGTTAATTTGACTTGTTAAAGGCACAGTTCCTGCATGACAAATTGAAAACATTATGAGTATGCATAGAGGCATTGCTAGCCTCCTAGAATATTAATTTAATATTTTAAATATTTTTACCACTATGCTCCAAATATTATGTTAAATCCTAATGAATGCTAAGCTTAAATTATTACATTATTATAAAGGCTAGCAACCGCTGAAGCTCAAATTAATTTCATTTAAAATTTTAAATCCTTTCGAATGATTTGTTTTAAATATTATGTTTTGGCAATACGTAGTGGCTGCTAATTTCATACTACCTTAATTAAATTTGTGAAATCCTAGTGACCGCTAAGCTCCAAATAATATGTTGTGGCAATACCTAGCGGATGCTAGTCTTGAAATATCTTACTATATTTTTTTAAATCTTAGAAATTGCTATGTTCCAACTATTATGATGTGGTAGTGTCTTAACAGCATAAAAATTCAAGATATCCATTATTGAGTACCGATCACTAAGCTCAAAAATGTTTTAGAGGCATAAACTAGCAGTCTGTTAATCTTGTAATTCTTACTTGTTTTTTGAAAATCTAGTGACAACATATCTTCAAATAATATGTTGCAACATAAGATTAGTATATTTAAGCTAAAAATTTCATTATTTTTCTTGTTACATGATAAAAGACATCTAAGCTCAAAATATTCTATTGTGGAAGCACCTAGATGTCGTGTAGCTCAAAATATGTTAATTTGGATTTGTTAAAGCATACCAGAGTGACAACTTCAAACATTATGAGTATGCATATTCTAGTGGATGCTAGCCTCTTAGAATATTAATTTAATGTGTTAAATCCTTGTGACCACTATGCTCCAAATATTATGCGTTAAATCCTAGGAATGGTAAGCTTAAATTATTACATCATTGTAAAGGCTAGTGGACCGCTAAGCTCCAAATCAATTTCATTTAAAATGTTAAATCCTATCAAAACTATTTGTTTTAAATATTATGTTGTGGTAGTACATAATGGCCACTAATTTCATACTATCTTAATTAAATTTTTGAAATCCTAGCGAACCACTAAGCTTCAAATAATATGTTGCAACAATACCTAGTGGACGCTAGACTTGAAATTATCTTTCTTTATTTTGTTAAATCTTAAATCTATGTTCCAAATTTATGATGTGGTAGTGTCTTAGTAGGTGTAGAAAACTTCAAGATATATTATTGAGTACCGATTGCTAAGCTCAGAAAATGTTTTTAAGGCATAACCTAGCACCGCTAAGCTTGCAATATATTACATGTTTTGTGTTGAATCCTAATGACAACATATCTTCAAATAATATGTTGCAACATAAGCTAGAGGATGTTACGGCTAAAAATTTCATTATTTGTCTTGTTAAATGTTTGAGACATCTAAGCTCAATTTTTTCAATTGTGGAAGCACCTAGATGTCATGTAGCTCAAAATTTGTTAATTTGATTTGTTAAATCATACCACCAACAACTTGCAAACATTATGAGTATGCATATTCTATCAGATGCTAACCTCCTAGAATTTTAATTTAATGTGTTAAATCCTTGCGACCGCTATGCTCCAAATATTATGGGTTAAATCCTAATGAATGTTAAGCTTAAATTATTACATCATTGTAAAGGCTAGCGGCCACTAAGCTCAAATCAATTTCATTTAAAATGTTAAATATTGGCAAATTATTTGTTTTAAATATTATTTTTTGGCAGTATGTAGCAAAAGGTAATTTCATACTACCTTAATTAAATTTTTGAAATCCTAGCGACCGCTAAGCTTTAAATAATATGTTGCGGCAATACCTAGTGGATGTCTTAGTCTTGAAATATCCTACTATATTTTGTTAAATCTTAGAAACCACTATGTTCCAACTATTATGATGTGGTAGTGTCTTAGCGGCATAAAAATTCAAGATATCCGTTATTGAGTACCAATTGTTAAGATCAGAAAATATTTTTGAGGCATAACCTAGCAGCCACTAAGCTTGCAATATCTTACATGTTTTTTGTTGAATCCTAGCGACAACATATCTTCAAATAATATGTTGCAACATAAGCTAGCAGATGCTACGCTAAAAATTTCATTCTTTGTCTTGTTACATGCTCGAGACATCTAAGCTCGAAATATTCTATTGTGGAAGCACCTAGATGTCGTGTAGCTCAAAATTTGTTAATTTGATTTGTTAAAGCATACCATTGAAAACTTGCAAACATTATGAGTATGCATATTCTAGTGGATGCTAGCCTCCGAGAATCTTAATTTAATTTGTTAAATCCTTGTGACCACTATGCTCCAAATATTATGTGGTTAAATCTTAACGAACACTAAGCTTAAATTATTACATCGTTGTAAAGGCTAGTGGCCACTAAGATAAAATAATTTCATTTAAAATGTTAAATCCTGTCAAAATATTTTTTAAATATTATGTTGTGGTAGTATGTAGTGTCACTAATTTCATACTACCTTAATTAAATTTGTGAAATCCTAGCGACCGCTAAGCTCCAAATAATATGTTATGGAAATACCTAGCGGATGCTAGTCATGAAATATCCTACTATATTTTGTTAAATCTTAGAAACCACTATGTTCCAACTATTATGATGTGGTAGTGTCTTAGAGGCATAAAAATTCAAGATATTTGTTATTGAGTACCGATCGCTAAGCTCAGAAAATGTTTTCGAGGCATAAACTAATGGCCGCTAAGCTTACAATATCTTACATGATTTTCATTGCATCGTAGTGACAACATATCTTAAAATAATATGTTGCAACATAAGCTAGTGGACGCTACGCTAAAAATTTCATTCTTTGTCTTGTTACATGCTTGAGACATCTAAGCTCAAAATATTCTATTGTGGAAGCACCTAGATGTCGTGTAGCTCAAAAAAGATTTAATTTGATTTGTTAAAGCATACCACCGACAACTTGAAAAAATTATGAGTATGCATATTCTAGCGGATGCTAGCCTCCTAGAATCTTAATTCAATGTGTTAAAGCCTTGCGACCAGTATGCTCCAAATATTATGGGTTAAATCCTAATGAACACTAAGCTTAAATTATTACATCATTGTAAAGGCTAGCGGCCACTAAGATCAAATCAATTTCATTTAAAATGTTAAATCCTGTCAAAAGATTTGTTTTAAATATTATGTTGTGGCAGTACATAACGGAAGCTAATTTCATACTACCTTAATTAAATTTTTGAAATCCTAGTGACCGCTAAGCTCCAAATAATATGTTGCGGCAATACCTAGCGGACGCTAGACTCAAAATATATTTCTTTATTTTGTTAAATCTTAGTGACCGATATGTTCCAAATATTATGTTTTGGTAGAGTCTTAGTGTCCTAAGAGTTCAAAATATCTGTAACTTCCTATCGATAGCTAAGGTGCAAATATGGTATTGTGTTATACCCTAGCGGCCGCTAAGCTCACAATAGATTTCTTGTTTTTGTTAAATCCTATAGACAACTAATATCCAAATAATATGTTGCAGCATAACCTACCAGACGCTAAGCTAATAATATAATTCATTAATGTGTTAACTACTAGTAGCCCTAATGTTTGACATATTAGTTTGTGGCCTTCCATAGAAATGGTAAGCTCTAAATAAAATTTTGTTGTAAATCAGAGTGGTCAATAAGCTCAAAATATTTTAATCTATTTTTCTTAAATCATAACCACCACATGACTCAAAATATTATTCCATCGCATTACCTAGAGATCGCTAAGCTCTAAATATTATTTTTTAGCATATCTTGGTTACGTCTAACCTAAAAAAACTTACTTCAAATTCTGATATCGAAAGTGTTATACTGGCGACCGCTAGGCACTAAACATAAACCTTCTATGTGTTATACAATTATAAATAGATTTTTATTATTGTTGAGATTCAAAAAGGTTTTCTTCAAAAGGAAATTATATCCTAGGATTCGCTAAGCTACACAAATTTCTCTTGTTAGATTGTATTCAGATATGAGAAATCAAATTGAAAAGGTAGAAAAGATAACAAATAAATATGGAGTTTCCATTTGAATATATAGAAATACGTGTAGAATCATGAATTAATATATATGACAAGACTCTATCTTTCACTAATAATATGTGGCCTACTAATAATATTGTTTTAAAAAGAATTATATTGTCGTGAATACAAAGCTATGTGATTTTTTGTCATGGCTTAGCAGGCGGAAAAGGAAATATAAATTTAAATACGTAGTGATTAAATATTTTTTTTATAAAATTTAGGCGTAAATATAATATGTTTACCTTCCATTGCACAAAAATTTATCTCACAATTGGAAACTTAATATGATTTTATAGTTTTAAAGCATTTTGTTAACCTCAGATATCTTCTCACAAAGTCAATGCAACAACCATATAAACAATGTACAATGAAATAATTACCTTGGGTTGTTTCTATCATCATAATAAAAGGAAAAAAAGGTAGACGTAACGAATACCAAAACAATATTTTGAGTCTCGCTAAACATTACAATTTTAAAAACTAGTGATTATGTGACTAGGCCATCATTATCAGGAAAAAAAATCCAGAGGGGGACATAGAACGATGGAAACTTGAAAGCGTTCAAATGAAATAAAAACTAGAGCTGAAAAGGGATTAAATTTTCTTTGGTTAGGGCACAACAAATTCCTTGTTTTCTTTAAGAACAAGGTGGTTTGACAAAACTATTAGAAGGAACCGGTAAGAAGAGCTGGGCCATAGAGTGTGTTTTTGTAGGGAAAAGAAGGGATGGAATAACGTGAAAAAGACAGGAACTGGTCAAAGACAAAATGACTGAACAAGCCCGCAATAAAAAAAGGTGCACATTTAGTATAATATACATTTTTTATAAATACTAGATTTAGATATAAGATTATTTCATGATTGGTGATGTCTTTCAAACCACCATCTACTGCATCAAACTATCTACACTAGTTTTCCACAACCCCTTTTCCTTCCCTAGTTTGTGTGTGCCCTTTTTGTTACTTCCTGATTGTTCCCTTTTTGTTAATCCACAAACGAGATTATAATTATTGTCCGATTGTTCCCTAGCCAAAATGATCGGGATTCTTGCACTCATCCCTACAATCTACAACTTGCTTGTATTGTTCTATGATTTCACGAGTTGTTCTGCAAGACCGAAAAAATAAAAACCCTTAAAAACTAGTTCTCCAGGGTATTTAATATTTTTTCGGCACATTCCATGTTAGAAATTTTGAAAATATAAAAAGTGTGTGGATATGAAATTGAAAAAAATTAGATTAAGGGGAAATTGAGAGTATATTGAAATTTCAAATTCTCAAAAAATGCAGGGGAATTCACAATTCAAAATTTGAATTTTCCACTCACTAAGAAAAGGTGTGGGATATCACAAAAATAAACATTATTGAAAAAAATACCTTTTGTTATTGGTTATAGCTTAACATAGTTAAAAATATATAATATTATAATAAAATAGTAGAAATAAATTGTATAAATGTATAGGCACATTTATTTTTATTTTTATCAAAATTGACCTAGACAATGTTAGATGTAGTGTGCTAATGAAATATAATTCTCCAATTACTCTATGCCACATGGAAAGTTTGAACCTGATAGTTAGAAAACATTATAATTGACACATTTATTATGAAATTTAAATATAAACAATTAAGTATAATATGAAACCATGATATTATAATATAAATAGCAACCAGTAAAATGATGACACATGGCATGAAAATTCTAAAATCTCAAAAGGTGTTTTTTACATTTAAACAACGAAAAATAGTAGCGCTTCAAAGTTGTAAAGATAGTGTTTACAATGAAAAGAGGTATTGGTATGAGCCTAGCGGCCGCTAAGCTATATCATGATTTTTTATTTTATCACTATTTCCAAATTAAGTAATTGTTGAGCCTAGCGGCCCCTATGTCATTTCTTTCAATAAATAAAGTAGCTTAGCAGTTACTAAGCATTTTCTTTGATAAGAATAAATTATATGTTGCAATGATATATCTTATAAAAACTACAAAAAATATCACTTACTCTCAGGGGTATATAGTGTGTCACCAAGTTATGACATGGCTAGTCCAGTCAGTATGATATAATTATAATCAATGAAATTTAGTAGCGATCCAAAGTTGTAAAGATAGTGTTTACAATGAAAAGAGGTATTGGTATGAGCCTAGCGGCCGCTAAGCTATATCATGATGTTTTATTCTATCACTATTTCTAAATCAATAAACTGTTGAGTGTAGCGGGTCGCTATGGCATTCTTTTCAATTAGTAATGGAGCTTAGCGGTCACTAGGATTTTTCTTTGATACAAAGGAATATGGATTCCAACTAACAAGGATATATCTTATAAGAGGTAAATATGTCTTAATCCCAATACGATACAATTACAATCAATGAAAAACACTATCGATCCAAGGATCCAAAGAAGAACATATAGTGATTACAATGATAAGTGGTAATGATAGGAGCCTAGCGGTTGCTAGGCTAGACCATTGTTTGTTATTATATAGCTATTCTCAAATTTAGAAACTATTGAGCCTAGAGATGCTAGGTTATTCCTTTCAACTAGTAATGGAGCTTAGTGGTCGCTAAGCATTTTCTTTGATATGAACCGAAAGTCTTGATCCCTCTCGATGGAAAGTAGTGTAGGAATTAGCTCCACCAGGTAACGTGTAGCCAATTTGATACAATTATAATCATTGAAAATTATAATCAATCTAAAGATGTAAATATAGTGATTACTATGACAAGAGGTAATGATAGGATCCTAGCAGCCACTAAGCTAGACCATGATTTTTTATTCAATAGATATTTTGAAATTAAGAAATTGTTGAGCTTAAGCAGTCGATAGGCTTTTACTTTTATACAAACCAATTCAGATTATAATTTACAAAGATATATCTTAGGTGAAATAAATAAGTCTTGATCCCTCTCGATGGAATGTAGTCCAACAATTGGGTCCGCCATGTGAAGGCTAGCCAATACTATACAATTACAATCAATGAAAAACATTATCGATCCAAAGTAGAACACATAGTGATTACAATGACAAGTATTAATGATAGGAGCCTAGTGTCCGCTAAGCTAGACCATTGTTTGTTATTATATAGTTATTCTCAAATTTAGAAATTGTTGAGCCTAGCGGCTTCTAGGTTATTCCTTTCAACTAGTAATAGATCTTAGCGGTCATTAAGAATTTTCTTTGATATGAACTGAATTATTAATCCCTCTCATTGGAAAGTAGTGCGGGAATTAGCTCCACCAGGTAACGCGCAACCAATTTGATACAATTACTATCAATGAAAAAAGTAATATATCTAAAGATGTAAAGATAGTGATTACTACAACAAGAGGTAATGATAAGATCCTAGTTCGGCTGCTAAGCTAGACCATGATTTGTTATTCAATATCTATTTTAAATTAAGAAATTATTGAGCTTAGTGGTCGCTAGGATTTTTCTTTGATACGAACCAATTTGGATTATAATTTATAAAGATATATCTTCAGAAATAAATAAGTCTTGAGATGGAATGTAGTGCAAAAATTGGGTCCACCATGTGAATCCAACCAATATGATACAATTACTATCAATTCAAAAAAAAGTATCGGTCCAAAGCTTAAAAGATAGTGATTACAATGACAAGTGGTAATGATAGGAGCCTAGTGCTAAGCTAGATCATTGTTTATTATTATATATATATTTTCAAATTAAGAAAATTTTGAGTCTAGCGGATGCTAAGTTAATTTAATACATAATGGAGCTTATAGCATCCTTTTTATCAGTCTTGATCCCTCTCGATTAGTGCAAATTGACCTATTTGAATGATTATAATATTGCATCGACCTAGTAATAGTTATTATTACGACAAGAGGAAAATATAGGATCCTAGCTGCCGTTAAGATCCTACCATGAATTGTTATTTAATAGGTATATTGAAATTAAGAAATTGTTGAGCCTACTGATCGCTAGGTTGTTCCTTTGATACCAATGAATATGGGTTATAATTTACATATATATACCTTATGCAAAATAAAAAATTCTTGATCCCTCTAGATGAAATGTAGTGCAGCGATTGGGTTTTCCATGTGAAGCCCAAAAAATATGATACAATTACTATCAATGAAAAAATTATCGGTCCAAAGATGAACAGATAGTGATTACAATGACAAGCGGTAATGATAGGAGCCTAGTGGCCACTAAGCTAGACCATTTTTTGTTGTTACATAGCTATTTTCAAATTAATAAAATGTTGAGCCTAATGGCATCTACATTATTCTTTTCAACTAGTAATGGAGATTAGCAGTCGCTAAGAATTTTCTTTGATACGAAGAGAAATTTTTAATCCCTCTCAACAGAAAGTAGTGCAGCAATATGCACCACAAGGTAACGTGCATCTAATTTGATATAATTATAATCATTGACATTTACAATTGACCTAAATTTGTACAAATAGTGATTACTAAGACAAGAGGAAAAGATAGGATCCTAGAGGTCACTAAGCTTATCCATGATTTTTTATTCAATAGCTATCTTTAAATTAATAAATTTTTGAGCCTACCGGTCGCTAGTATTTTCCTTTGATACGAACGAATATGGATTATAATTTACATAGATATATCTTATGCAAAATAAATAAGTATTGATCCCTCTAGATGGAATGTAGTGCAGAAATTGACAAGCGGTAATGATAGGATACTATTGGCCGCTAAGCTAGACCATTGTTTGTTATTATATAGCTACTTTCAAATTAAGAAAAATTTGAGCCTAGCGGAAGCTACGTTATTATTTTAAACTAGTAATGGAGCTTAAAGGTCCCTTTTTTCAAATTAAGAAAATGTTGAGCATATCTGCCGCTATGGAATTCCTTATAATTATTAATACATCTTAGCGGTATCTAAGTATTTTATAATATAAGAACCTAACTAAATTATACGACATAAAGAATATATCTTATGAGAATAATATAAGGCTTCGTCCCTCCCAAGGGTATATAGTGCAACACTTGGCTCCATCAAGAATAGTAAAGACAAAATGATACACTTATGATCATTGAAAAATAATATCGACTCAAAAATATAGAGATATTGTTTACAACCATAAGAGGTAGTGGTGGGTACCTTGCGGCCGCTACACTAGAAAATGATTTTCTATTTTATCGCTCTTTGTAAATAAGGAAAGTGAAAATCCTATATTTCTTTATGTCATTCCTTTCGATTAGTAATGGAGCTTCGTGGTCGCAAAAATTTTAATTTATACTAACAGATGTGAATTAAGACATAATCCAATGCTCGATTACAAATAAAACTCATTAGGTCATAGCGGCCACTACGTTTTTCCTTGCAATATGTGTTATGGAACAAATAAACATTTTTTTATTTTTAGTAAATACTCCTTAGTGACCGCTGACCCCATTATTGTGATTTGTTTCTCACACACTTTGCTCAAAATATGAAAAATTAAATCTTAATGGCCTCTACGTTAGTCCATTCAATTGGTGTAAATTTCCAACTAGTAATGTTAAAATTTGTCCACTTATATGTGGACTTAATTGCTACCTCTTGCTAACATCTATATTTTCAAACATTCCTTTCTTGTTATCTACACAATGTGGATGGTTGTCAGACAATGGATAATCCTTTCAAAATATGTCGCATGTTAATTTTCAAGAAAAAAAATTCGTAGTTTCTATTATTAATGATGTGATCCACAAAATACAATTATAGTAACCAATTAAAGGTTAGATATCATGTCCGGTTGAATTCTAGTGTCACTAACCTTTACGTTGATTACTCTCTAATGATAAAAATTAATGTACTATAGAGATTGGTGATTGACAAAGGCTAATACTTATATTCTTTATCATAAAAATTATGGGAGTGTCCAAGATCTGAGAAGTGTGCCATAAGGGATGACGTTTTTAGAAATACTTGAATAGTCAACATATAATATGTGCACAAAACAAAAATTGGACTATACTTAAAGTATTTACATAATCGGCTACAGTTCTGAAGGGCTTGCATTCTATCTGGTATTGGAACTAAGAATCCATTGCTTAAAAATGAAACAACAAAATGAGGTGTGTCACTTTATATGGATTGGTTATTGATTTGTTTGTACAGAGCTAACTCAGTTTGCTGAAAGTGGATTTTCTCATAAGGCATCCCATCACTTCGACAAAAAGGTGGGACCAAGTTATAAGAGTTTGATATATTTTAATTTAATTGCACATTTTTATTAACATTTAGGAATTCCTTATATAACAAAATATAAAACATATGCCATTTTCCTTTGAATGTAGAAATTGATGATTCGTATGCACAAATGATTCATTATCAGTGGACAAAACCAAAAATTTATACGATAAATAGGATTTTCTATTATGTTAGCAAGATGATATATGGACTAAATGGACTTGGCAACATTTCAATTATTTAGATCGGGTGACCCTTGCTTGTTCACCTATTAAATGATATTCATTGATAACTTTCAGCCAAATTCCTATTGGCAAGAATTCATGATCCAATTCAGTTCAAGGATGCTACAAGAATGAACAACAAAGCCTAACTTCAATACTAGAAGATAAAGATACAATCAGGGGATGACATGGTTAACTGGCCTGTGTTCAGGAAAGTGCATAATAGCAGAGACATTTGATTCATAGTGCTAGAGAATAAAAAGGATGGACAAAAAAATGAGATAAAAATTTCTACAATATTTTACAAGAAAAACATGACAGATAATAATCTATTAACATCTCTGTAGTGAATCCAATGTAATTGAAAAATTTAAATTACATGAATCACACTACACGCAGATTATTTGTATACGTGATTGGGTGAAGAGAGAAAAGGAAAGATAAAATATAGTATTCCCAAATAGGGAGAAAAAAAGTATGAAACTGAAAAAGGACCAAGTGGCAGAAGAAGTTCTCCCATGCCGAGGATCAGACAATATTAGGACATGCTATGTGATGTTAATGGAAGAAAATATACCCACAAGGATGGAGACAAATAGAATATTTTACTTGTCAATTTGCATACCCGTTCCATCTTACTATCAACTCTATTAGATATTCTTGCCACCAATCCTTTCAATGCAGAATTGTTATCACAGATATTTTGTAATTTGTCTAGTGATATTTCTTTTGAATGTAATAGATTGAGTTGCTAACTTGGGTTATTAGAACCAGTGTGCTAGATTGTATTATTATTGTTTCTCATACCAATTGAATATTCAAAAAATGTTTAGAAAAAATAGTAAAAAAATACATGGAAAAGGTTAAAGACATTGGAGAATCGATTTTGGATGGCTTTTACAGACTCTATGATAGCAATGGGAAATTTAAAATTTTATGTCGTATGTACACAATAATTAGAGTGCACAACTGTTATCGACAATAATGATGAAAGAGAACAATTCACTAGGGATTGGATGGAAAAACTAACCCAAATCAATTGATAAATACAAGAGAAAATTGGCCTAAAATGAAAAACAAACATCCTTTTCTAGGTGAGTGATCACATGAGTTTTAGGCTGAGATGTTCACTAGATGATGTTCCTAGAATTATTTAGTGCTTAGTGCTTTACAGCACGGAATTTTCACACTGCATGTGCATTACATTAAATCCAATATAGGAATTGTTGTTTTTACTTGTTGAGACACATAGTCAAGCAATTATTTGAAACATTACTATTCTCATATGAAGAAAGTTTCGTACAAAACTCTACAACTCAATTTTCGGCCTCAAGATGGCATTATTTAGGGCCCGAAAACGTGTCTATTTTGCACCAACACGTGGTGTAAAAATGATGGATACTTCAAACAGACACCCAGAGCTCAAGTTATGACCTTAATCAATTTCCTAGCTATGTTATTCATGTGCATTTATCAGAATAAATTGAGCGGTTCAATCAGATTTGAGCCCCACAAATTTGGATAATACTTAATGGTTTATGCAGTTGACCAATAACCGGAGAACGTAACATGGTGACTTATTCTTACAACAACACTTTTATAAATATCCAGTTTAATGAGCATTGTTTTCGAGATATTTATTTTTTAGGACTCCATTTACTTGGGACAAGTTACTAAGATAGATGTATCACTTGGGTTAGTTATGTTCTAGGAAATGGAGAACGTTGTTTTGAAGAAAGAATTTCCAAATAGGGGGACCTACAAGATAGATCATGGTGGCATCTAATATGCAAATAAGGAGTAGTTGACTAGGTATGTTATGTTGTTCGCATAAACCGAATAGTATCGATGTTTCTAACCAATCATTTCATACCTCATAAGTCCCTAATCCACATGAAATAGTCTCTAACTGTTGCCCCAATTTGTGGGTCCATCAACAGATGATAAACTAATGGAGCCAAATTATGAACAAACCAGATATACTACAAATAATATGAACTCCAAAATAAAATAGATCTCCTTATTTGTTATCAAATAATGAATTACAATGCTTTTTTAAATAGGAAAACAACTCCCAAGGCTCACAGTTGCCAAGTAAAATATAGCTAACTCTGACTAATCTACTCTAGGTAGCGGAAATTACTATTTTTAACAGTTTACTAGAACCTGCTATTCTTAATAAGTTTAGATGCTTATTCCTACGAGCACAAAAATTTCCATGCATCTTCTACATCCCTAAATTATAGGAATTTCCAACTTTCATAACTGATAATGCAATTAATAGGACTAAAAATAATTAATGGTCAAAAATAGGAAAAAACGAACTATAACTTAAATCCTAATTTTCCGGCCTCAAGATGGCAGATTTAGGGCCCGAAAACATGTCAAAAACAATTAATAGGGATGGTTTTTGCTACGCCTCATCGAAAACACGTGGTTTTAAAAAAAATGGACTCAAACAGACACCCGGAGCTCAACTTATGAACTGTTGTCCAGTTCCAATGGGTGGTTCATGACAAATCATAAATGAACCCTAGTGGCCAGCTAAAATTGATTCACAAGATGTATAACAATTTGATTTTGTACTGTAAAATATTACCATAGAGAGAAGTATGCTTTTCAATTATGCTTTCATTTTACATAACATGAAATTGATTATGAATTGATTAATTTTGTTTGTAATACATCTTGCATCATAAAAACTAGTCAGTGGAGTAAGTTTCTATGCAAGCTAAGTCCATAAGCTCATTCCATAAGTTATATCTTCCTAAATTTTTGATATTGAATTTACCATTTTACCACGTAGATCACTATGTTTTTTTCAAATACACTTTAATTTACCATATGCAATAGCTATATTATGAATAGATTAATATTTTTTTTGAAATACATCTTGCATCAAAGGATCCAGCTATGAGATAAAGAAGATGTAATCCTACACCAAAAATCCCCATCAGATAAGTGGTAACTCATAAGATAAAATGTTGATTATTTCCATTGCTTAGAATTGATATGAGACTAGATTTAAAAAAATTATGTACTTCCCTACAGTTGGCCATAAGAATTAATTTCTTGTTTTAGAATTGGAGGGATTTCTGTATGAGAAAAAACCAATCATCTTCTAGGGAGATGTGATTCAAGTTTAGCAAGGAGACTATCAACCTGTGAGGTGGCCTGAAAGAGTTTATAAAGTATTTATCAACCAAAATTTGAAATGGGGATTCTGGTCAGACAAAATCTACTTTTGTTGATGTGTGAAAAGCTAACAAAGGCCTTCAATAAAAAATTATCGAATGAATTGAATCCAATACTCACATGGGGAAAATAACATTGCAATATAGTTGATGGAATTGCAATAAAATATCTAGAAAAATTTTAGAGTTGAAATGATGTTCCCTGCATAGTTCTAAAGACACAATGTGCATTACATTAGGTGCAAAGGGAAAATGCTCTAGAAAATTTAATAGTTAGGATGACAAGCAAGAGGAGAAAATTGTTCAAAATATATGTGGTTAATGATTGATTTGTATAAATTTCTTATCACTAATAGTTTCTAAGGGATTGAATGTCGATAGAGGGAATCAAATATTTGGAGCGAGTAAATAGCTAAATAAAAAGTTATCATGTCAAAATGGTATTATGATGATACAATTTAAAAATTGTAAATATAATACGATTCATTTGTTTTTATGATGGTTATGTTTAATTATTTTGTATGTTGAGATTGTACAAATATAAGTTGGGAGTATTTATATTTTCCCTTATAATAAGTTCAGATTGTGAGTGTATAATTTGTGAATGTGAAATTATCAGAGAAACTTTATTGTAACAAATCTTTGAGCAGTTCTTATTAATAAAATATGTACTCCTAAATTAATTCTTGAGCATGTTTAAATACTAATTTTCTCTTCAATAATAGAAAATGTATACCAACTTTCCAATCCAATGAAATAACTACAATATGGGTGTGTAAAGAATCTTCGTGCTAAAAAATTACATTCTATTTAAAACAAATTCGACACAAAAAAATATTCCTAGTGTAACAATAACAAATGAGAAACACCCTTAGATTTGTTATCTTCTTCACCACCTACAACCCATTTGATTTTTTATATAACAATATTAAAAGGGACTTGTTTTTTATTTTTTAATTTATTCACCACCCTCAACCATTTTATTTTATTTTTTTTCATTTGCAGATACAAACACATGTAACATGAAACTGGTCATATTTGATATAAACGATGTATTGGCACACACCCTCCACAAGGCCAATTCAGCCATGCAAACAATTAAAAAAAATTGGTGGCATCGAGCTAAAAAAAAAAATATTAGACCTAATGTGAAATATTTCTTGCAATGTTGTGATTTTTTTTTTCAAAATATCAATATGGACATTGATAAGAAAGTCAAATGTTTATGACATAATGCTTTTATTCCTTCAAAAACATTATCTTGGAAGATTGTAAGATTTGAGTTCATATTTACATAGGAAGATTGTCTTCAATACCAAATGATATGATTATGAAGGTTACTAGGAATCCCAAATTATATCTCAATAATATTAACTCCATTTGGGTGGTGGTTTAATGCATTATACAATTGTAAAAATATAGTGCTTGTAGATGAATCTTTAGAGAAAAACAAGTTCAATGATGTTGTGAACTACATAATTCCTGAAACATTTAACATGGATTCTAATCTAGAATAAAAATACTTTTTATATGTGTTGTGGCCATTTGTTGCAACCATTGAAGGAATGTCGAAGATGTTCAGGATTATATTAGATCACAAAAACAGTTATAAGGAGCATTTTTATTACTGGAGATTTACTATGATTTCGTATTTTTGATTTGGAAGCCCATATTTGGGAATAGTGTTACATTATAAATTCAAATTATTATCAAATGTTTTACTATAATTTTTCCTTTATTAAAGGAATTTCAATTTATTTCATAGCTATATTTAAATACAAAAATATATCTCAGGATGGTTTTACAGTTATTTTTAATTAAGCTCATATCCATATTTTAATATGAAATTTTTTATGTCATGTTTCTTATTAGTTAATTTTGTGTCTAAATTTAAGTATGAAAATATATCTAGAATATGGTCTTATAATCAATTACATTCTCCTACGCCTGGATCGTCACCCTCTGTTAATTTCTTCATAACATCTTCAAAAATTCTCTAGTTACGTTGAGCTTCAATCACATCATAATAAATGAAGTTAATTTGATATCAAAATTTAAATAATGAAAATATATCTGGAATGGTATTACAGTTAATTACATTCTACATAAAATGAATTATTACCCTCTTTTAGTTTCTTCATAACAATCTTCGAGTGATTCTCTGGTTTCCCCTAGGTTCAATCACACCATAGTAAATTGAATCTGGAAGTGTCTCACATCTCATGAATGTCATTAGCCTAGTGGTCCTTCTTAGACAATGTCAGTTTTAAATATTAAAATTTGCATAAATTTTAATTCTTAAGGATATCTTAAAACTGATAAGAGCATTATTCCAACGAAAACATGTAAGCCTAGTGGCCACTAGTCTTGTATAAAACAGAACATGTATCTGTTTTATATAGGCTAGCGGCCACTAGGCATTATTTCTCATATCAATGTTGGATTACCTAAAATCATCAAACATGTTTTTTCATAGATTCATTAATTTAATTATGTGATCAGATATATTGGACTCCAGAAGGATAATTAACAGATACCAGTATTTTTATTTTTGGATTCTAATATATATGAATTTGAAGTAGAGTAAATTCCAATATATGTGATTTTTGATTCCAATGTCTGTGATTCTGGATTCCAATATGTGTGATATTGGAATCCAATATGTGTGATTTTGGAATGCAGATAATTCCAATATTTACCATTTTGGAATCCAAAAATAATAATATTGGATTCTAATACTGGCTATATTTTTTAGTTGCTTAGACTAGAATAAATTCACATTTAGTAAAATAAGCATTATTACAATAATGTCCATGAAACAAAAATAGTCTAAGGGATCCCAAGAGACTAATTCATAGCCAAAGGAGTGGAGAAGTTTCCGGAAAAGAGAAGATCCATCGTACCTATTAAATTTTCAAGTCACCTTGCCCATTTGCAAGACTATTCCGTGCAAAATCCTTGTTTCTTAAAGTTTTGATGCAAGACCATTTTTGTAGAAATCTCAAAACATGTCTAAGTATTTAAAATGCATATTTTAGTGCATTTCAGGTTTTGTGTTCCAAAATGTATATTTTATTGCATTTTAGGTTTCGGGATCAAAAATGCATGTTTTAGTGCATTTTAGGTTTTGGGATCCAATTTGCATATTTTAGTGCATTTCAGGTTTTAGGTTCCTAAATGCATATTTAAGTGCATTTCAGGTTTCAAGTTCCAATTTACATATTTTAGTTTATTTCAGGGTTCGGGTTTCAATTTGTAATTTACATGTGAATTGCAAATGAAACCCCAAACCAAAAATACAAAGGACTCAGTGCATTTCAATTTTTGGGTTTCAATTTTTAATTTACATTTAAATTAAAAATAAAACCCCAAACTTGAAATGTAAATGACTCGGTGTATTTCAGGTTTTGGGTTTCAATATGCAATTTACATGTAAATTTTAAATGAAACCCCAAACCTGAAATTTCAAAGCACGTGCTAACCTTCCCAAGAAAATTCAGCAGTTTCAAAGCATGTGCCAACTTCCCCCATATATGTGAGCAGTTGCAAAGCATGTTCCCACTTCCCCTAAGGAAGTTAGTAGTTACAAAGTAGGTTCTAACTTCCCCCATGGAAGTCATAAGCTTCAAATCATGTGCCAAATTCCCCCAAGGAAGTCAGCAGTTGCAAAGCATGTGTCGACTTTCCCCAAGGAAGTGAATAATTGCAAAGAAGGTTCTAACCTCCCGCAAGGAAGTCACTAGTAGAAAAGTAGTTCCCAATGTCCCCCGGACAGAAGTTGCAAAGCATGTCCCAACTTCCCTAGGGAATTCAGTAGTTACAAGACAAGTGACAGCTTCCCCATGGAAGTAAATAGTTACAAAGTATGTGCTAACTTCCCCCAGTGATCCAGGGGATCCTCATTGAGAAACATTGATTGATGATCTTCCTAGAATCTGGCACAATTAGTTATATTACATACAGCTTTTCAAGAGATTTATGGTGGTATAAAGAACATGTAAAATGAAGCATGTATGCAAAAGATATGGCCCATTGAAATTCTTGGCCAACTAGAAAAAATAGAGACTATGCACAGGTGACATGGACTTGTGCACATTCGCCAAGTGGCCCAAGGTGATTATGACACATGGCAAGGTGATATGGAGCAAAAATTATTGTTTTGGAATGTCAGTCTTAGACTATCTATTGTGGACAAATGGGCCCCACTATTTGCTGGCTAGGGGCCCTCAATCAAGGTTAACACACTCAATATGGAGGGATGCCTCCGCCTCCAATCTTCATATTAGCATTTATGGGTTTCTGTATATATTGGATCAAGTTTTTATAACATGATGAATGTGATAATTATTGTAATGTATTGCAAACATTGTCATCAGAAATGGCTCAGTGGACAGACTGACTCAATGAGTCAAGCTGACTCAACCAACCAAGTCGACCTGCCCACTTGTTCAAGATAACCACTTAACCACCACCATATCTCACTACTCTGTCGGCCACGCATATACCACATCATCCCTAAATTCCTTGCCTTATCTCCCATGCACCCACATTATCTCTCCAACATGGTACCAAATCACTCACCCCCCACACTTTCCACATGTTCTAACAAATAGCCAACTATTTATACTCTTACCAAACAAAATTTTTCTTAAGACCAATATAAACCAAACACTGCCACATATTTAAAATCCTTCAATACACATCACACAACATATGTGGGATTTATCCCTACTTAGTAATATAAGCGGTGGGCGGTGGGTCAAACCCTTAACCCACCACATTTTAAAATGATACATGACTATTACACCACAGTGTGTTCAATGCTATAATAGAGAATCATTGATTGTTTGCTAGACAGTTATACCAAGTCTATGAGGTCTTTTTGCTCATTGTGAGAGCTAGGAGAGGAATTTTGAGAAACTTCCAAATCAGACTAAGGTTGTTTCTGTAGGGAGAATATTGTGCCAATTAGAGAAGGTATTTTTTTACCTTGTTGAAGTATTATAATTGTATTAAGGCATCTTTTTTAATAGATCGATCACATTTATATGGACCCGGAGACGTAGGTTTTGATACTGAACTAAATTATCAATTGTATGAGTTTTATTTTCTCTATTTCAATTTGGTTATTATCTGATTTTACATAGCACTTGAATATTTTAAAAATTAATCAAAAATATGGAAAATTAATAATTTCTAAATGAGTCCATTAAATCATTTTGTAAAGTAATTTTGGTGAATATTTTGCACATTGCTTTTGATTATGGATCATGTTGGTATCAGAGTTGATCTATGATCAGTTTAAGATTTGTTTGGATTAAAATTTGTGTTAAATGTTGACAAGGTCTCACTCTAGTAAGGGTGAAGGAGAATTAGTAGTGTTTGACTCGGAGATTGGATCAAGACGTTCACGAAGTCCAACTATGGATGAAGAAGAAGAATTTCATAAATCATTCATCCAAATGAAATAGATGGTGGAATAATTATACCAAGATCCTCTAAGAACAATGGAGAAAAAAGTGGCTCAAAAATCATAAGAAGAAGGGCCATATACTCCGCCTAAATCTGGTTCCCCCTTTGCAAAAGATGGTAAAATAAATTATAATTATTTTCCTTAATTTAAATTAGATATTAAGTTTGAATTTCCAATGTATAATGGAGAGTTTAATGCAAAAAAACTAGATAACTAGATCAAGCATATTGAAAAATATTACAGGGTTCAAAATATTATTGACGACGAGGAAAAAATCCATTTGGCTAATATTATAATGGGTGGTGTTGCACTCATCTAGTGGGAGAGTAAGCTTTAAGAGGATAATGCAAGAAAAGGTAAAGAAGTTTCCTCTTGGAATGATTTTGTCTCTTTTAAGGCAATAATTTTATCCTTTGGGTTATATGCAACAATCTATGATGGATTGGATAAATTTGTAAAAAACCAAGGGACATAGTGTGTAAGATTATATACATGATTTTAGAAAGAGGGCTCTTATTCTTATTATTTCTCTTCATTCACAAGAAACACTATTGAAGTATATTGGTGGGTTACATAGATATTTGAGACATGATTTTTGGGTAGTAGTTAGTTAACACGATGAGATCCCTCTCCACAACTAGTTTGATCTTTTGGTGTGATAGAAAATCGTAACATAGTATTAGAGCCAGACAGTTAAGTGCACCTGACTTGGAGTACTACTGGGATGGGTGACCTCCCAGGAAGGCCCGGTGTCATTGCCTCCTAATGTTGTTGGACCTAATTTGGTGAATACATGGTGGGCCCAGGGCTCACATGGTTACATCTGGCTCCATTGAGTGGGGGTGTGTTGGCGTAGCAACCGGTTAACATGATGAGATCCCTCTCCACCACCAGTTCAAGATTTTGGTGTGATGGAAAACCATAACATGGTATCAGAGCCAGGCAATTAAGCGCGCCTGACCTAGAGTAGTACTGGGATGGGTGACCTCCTGAGAAGTCCCGGTGTCATTGCCTCCTAATGTTGTTGGACCTAATTTGGTGAATACATAGTGGGCCCAAGGCTCACGTGGTTGCATATGGATCCATCGTGTGGGGGTGTTATTCTAGTGAAGCCTAGTGTTAGTTTGTCAGTGTTTGAGTAGTTGATTTTGGAAACTCGAATAAATTTATGGTGTCACTCTACCCATTCAGCAGTATGGGAGGGTGTAGTGTTGATACTAATTATTTGGGTTTTATATCCTTGCCTTTTTATGTGTTGATATTGATTCTTTAGGTTTCGTGTCCTTGCCTTGTTACCTTGGATTTTCTTGGATCGTGGCTTTCCTATTTATTTGGATCTTTTTTCCTTGCCTTGTTTCCTTGGTTATTATTCTTAGATCATGACACACCTATTTGTAGAATTTGATCTTTCTTCTTCAAATTTTTTGTCCTTTCCTTATTACCTTGGCTTATTTTGGATCGTGGCACTCCTATTTATTTGGATCTCATGTCCTTACCTTGTTTCCTTGGTTGTTCTTGGATCGTGGCACACCTATTTGTATCAGTTGATCAAATTATGTTTGGCGTTTTTTTACTCTTTTGACATCACTCCATTGATGGTCTCCTTACAAGGAACTATTCTGGTGAAGCCCATTGTCAGATGTTTTTTAGTTCTATGATCGAGCAGTGGATTCAGACCACAGTGTGCACCAAACTTCTTCAACATTGTGTAATTTTTTGGATCCAATCTTCATAGGATATCTTGCAACGGAATTTTTCTCTCTACTTTGTTATTATTGGTTTTGGGTACCTTACAATGTCTGATTTTCTCAGTTATTGTACGTGGGTACCTCATCAGGCCTTATTTCTAGGACCCAACTTCTTTTCTCCCACCTAAGGTATGCTTACGAAAGGGTGTTGGTGTATTTTATTATTTATCCTTTTATTTATTTATTAGGATAATTCGTACACTTATGTTAGCCCTACACTTGTTGGTTTAGCTTGTTTAGGTGTACAATATGTGTAGAGTTAGCTTACTAGTTGTGTTGATTTAGCTTCTCAGTTATGTGGAGTTAGCTTACTAGTCTTCTAGAGTTAACTTAACTACCAGTATCAGTTAGTGGGAGTTCTTCACCACTGATTTAGGTATTATTTACACTTACCTCATGCTATATGTACATCTTTCTTATTGAGTTTTATAATAATATATGATATTGCTGATCATTTGTTTGCAAAGTCTTATGTAAATTTATTCTAGTGAATTAATTTCATCTTATTGATCATGGTGTTTGATTAGCATCTGTGTTCTTGGCTTGGTACGATCTAGTTATCATTCCTTTTATGGTATCATAGCAAGGGAGTTAAGAGTGCCCGACATGGAGTAGTATTGGGATGGGGGACCTCCCAGGAAGTCCCAGTGTCGGTGCCTCCTAATGTTGTTTGACCTAATTTGTTGAATACATGGTGGGCCTAGGGCTCACGTGGTGGCATCTGGATCCATCATGTGAGGGTGTGTTGTCATAGCAACTGTTTAACATGATCATATCCCTCTCCACCACCAGTTTGAGCTTTTGGTATGACAAAAAATTGTAACATATGATTATTTTGCTTAATCCTACTAATCTTGATGCGGTGTGTGTGCAAGCTACTAATTTAGAAGTAAGAGGGAAAATTACCAAAGATTCTTCCTCCTCAAAACACAAGGACAAAAAATCTAAGAGAAAAGGAAAAAATTTTAAAGAACAAGGTAAAGGAAAGGGTAAGAAAAATAATAACTCTAATGTTAAGAAAGAAGATGAAAAACTAGTTTTTAATCATTGTAAAGGAAGTCATGATGATTCTAAGTGTTGAAAGTTACATCTGGAAATGAAACCTAAATGGATGAGTAAAAAAAGGGAAAAGAAATAAAATTAATCTTGTGGTGGATCTTGGATCTAACTCTAATGATGAGACCAAGATCATAGCTATGTGTCTACAAGGTTTTATTTATTCCTCTTCTTCTAGCACTAGTTCATCTATTGTTGCATCTTCTTCTAACAAACAATCTATGCATGATGAAAAGAAAATAATTGATCTTTTCCACCTTAGAGTTGTTTCTAAAAATACAAAAAATTTACACTCTATTTGATATTGGATCTCAAGCTAATCTTATTTCAAAAGAGGTTGTAAATAAATTGGGACTCCAAAACAAGCCACATCTTAAGCCTTATCCTTTAGGTTGGGTTTTTGATAATGAAAATTTACAGGTAAGAAGAACTTTTAGGTTTAGATTTTCTATTACAGATAAGTTTATAGATGAGGCTGATTTGGATGTTATACCTTTAGACATTTGTGGTGTTGTCTTAGGAATTCCTTATCTTTATGATCGTAAATAAGTCTTCTATAGGGAAGAGAATAAGTTCTTTCTTGTTAAATATGGGGTTGAATACATTGTTAGAGCTCATCATGTGAAAAAAAATCTTTCTTTGGTTCCTGGAAGGCAGACGAAAAGGCTTGTTAATTCAAGAAATAATTTTGTACTCATGGTGATAAAATATAAAGATAAATATCATGAAAAATCTTTTGAATATTTTGATTCCAAACATCATGATGATTTAATTAAACTTTTTTCTAACTATGATGATGTGTTTCAAGATCCACAAGGTCTTCCTCCTAAAAGAGTAGTTCAACATGAGATTCGGTTGTTGTAGGATGCACCTCTTCCTAATATTGGAATGTATAGATTATCCATGGTCGAAAATGAGGAAATCAAGAAGTAGGTGGTGGATTAGTTGGAAAAAGGATTCATCCATCCAAGTTCATCTCCTTTTAGTTTTCCTATCATTTTAGTACCTAAGAAATATGGAACATGGTGAATGTGTGTTGATTTTCGTGATTTAAATAAAATAGTGATGGAAAATCGTTACCCTCTTCCTTGCATTTATGATTTATTGGATCAGTTGAAATTTTTTGTTTATTTCACTAAGTTATACTTAAGAAGTGGTTATCACCAGGTTAGAATTAGCAAAGGTGGCATATGGATAACTGGTTTTAAAACAAAACAGGGTTTGTTTGAATGGAGTGTTATTCCTTTTTGATTGTGTAATGCACTGGCCACATTCATGCATCTGATGAATGATGTTTTTAGGTCATTCATTGATGACTTTGTAATAGTCTACTTGGATGATATTCTGATTTTCAGTAAATCATGGAATGGACATGTTGATCACATATAGAAAGTTTTGGATGCTTTGCGAAAGGATAAATTGTATTGGAAGATGTCTAAGTGTGAATTTCAAAAAATACCTTTAATTTATTTGGGTTATGTTTTGTGACATGGTACATTGAAAATTGATCTTGTAAAAGTTGAGGTCATTGTTAACTGGGCTAAACCCAGGAATAAGAAAGAGGTTAGGATCTTTCTAGGTGAAATTCAATATTGGAGAAACTTTATTTCTAACTTCTTGTTTATTGCATCTCCTTTACATTATTTAGATATCATCAAACAAATATTTCAATGGGGAGGAAAACATAAAAAGGATTTTAACACACTGAAAGAGAAAATTAGTATTTCTCTAATGTTAACACTTCAATATTTGTATTAATCATTTGAGATCAAGATGGATGCAATGATTATGTAATGGTGTATATGTTGATGAAAAATAGAAAAAAAAATTGTTACCATCCCAATACCTTCACAAGCACGGTAAGAAATTATCCAACTTATGATCAAGACTTGTATGCTTTGGTTCAAAGTGTTAAAAAATAGAAACATTACTTGATGGGAAAAGAAACAGTATTTCATACAGATCATCATCCCCTCCAGTACCTTCAATCAAAAACCAAACTACAATAGTCTAGACACTTCTGTTGGATGGGTTTTCTACAGAAATCTAATCTCATGATCAGCTATATGAAGGGTGTAAAAAATAATGTTTTTGATATGTTATCTAGACCTCCAGTTGTTTTTTCATTTTCTATTTTAAAACATAGTTCTTTGGTTCATGATAGTTATAAGGAACAATATGTTTATTTTAAAGAAGTGTATGAAGATTTGATGACTAGTAAACAAGTAGGAGAATTGGAATATCATGTGCATGGTCGAATTTTGTATCATTCTAGTAAAATTTTCATTGTGCGGGATGAAAGGTTTTATATGGTTAGGGAATCTCATAATTATCTTATATTAGAAAATTTTGGTGTTGGTAAAACTATTACACATTTACAGATGTATGGTTATTGGCCTTGTATGTAGAAGTATGTAGCTAGATATATAAAGGGATGTGTTCTTTGTGCCATGAGCAAGTGTGTCAATAGGAATTTATGACTTTACACTCCTCTCCCCATCCTTACTCGTCCTTGGGAAAGTATTTCCTTGGATTTTGTAGGAGGTTTTCCCATGTCACAGAGAAAACATGACTATCTATATGTGATTATGGATAGATTTAGAAAAATCTGTGTTGATTCCTTATACTAAACAAATTACTGGACAAGGTACTGAACACTTTTTCTTTCAGTATGTATGGGTTCATTTTGGTTTTCCCACTTCTATTGTTTCTGATCAGGATTCTAGGTTTCTTCGGGACTTTTTGTCACTTTTGTGGGATTTCATGGACACTAAGCTAAAGAAAATTACTACTTTTCATCCACAAACTGATGGCCAAACAAATGTCATCAAATGCATTGTGGTAAATATTTTTTAGAGGTATTGTGGAAAAAATCTTATATTATGGGATGAACATTTGTATTATGTGCAGCATGCCTATAATCATGTCATTCATTCTTCTACTATGAAGTCTCATTTTGAGACTTGTTTTAGTTATTTTCCTAAATCTCCATTAGATTTCTCTTTTGGATCAGAAATTAGTGTTAATGGAAATAGACATACTAACAAATATAAAATGTTTGTGCATAGGATACATCAGGTACATCAATTTTTTCGGGAATAGTTAGAGAAAAGTTAAGAAAAAGACAATCCTAGGCATGATAAACATAGGAATGATCACAAAATTCCAAGTGAGTGATTCAGTTTGGCTTCACATCAGCAAGGAAGGATGAATAGATGAAGGTAAAAAGTTGAAACTAAATCGGTATGGTCCATTCCAAATTTTAAAGGAATTTAGTAATAATGACTTTTGGTTATATTTACCTCCTTACATGTAGATTTATTTAGTTGTGAATCTTGAAAATATGAAGTTGTATGAACCACCTATGATTATAGATCATGATGTTAATGTTTCGGTATCTTCTGCTGATGATTTTTCTCTTGATTGTATAGATGAATTACAGGAAGATGTAATTTTGGACATGAAGGTAAGAACCTAACGAATGGGTGATGTGGAGTATCTTTGTGTGGGTTTGAAAGGAATGCATCCAAATAAGGTGAAATGGATGGAAACCAAAAAGGTGAGGTAGAAATACCCTCGCCTCATCACCAACTAAAAATAATTTTGGAGGTCCAAAATTTTCTCAGTGTGGAGGTGTGATCCAACAGATCCTCATTGAGAAACACTGATCTATGATCTTCCTAGAATCTGACACAATCAATTACATTTCCTTGATATTTTTGAGATCTTTCCAGTGGTATAAAGAACATGGAAAATAGAGAACGTATGCAGAACAGATGGCCCACTAAAATTCTTGGCCAACAGGAAAAAATAGGGACTGCACGCAAGTAACATGGATGAGTGCACATCCGCTAAGTGGACCAAGATTATTTTGACTCATGGAAAGGTGATATCAAGAAAAAAATATTATTTTGGAATATCGGTCTTCGAATCTCAGCTATGGGAAAATGATCCCCATTATCCGTTAGTTGGGGGCCCTAAGCTAGGGTTGGCACACTTGATTATAGAGGGTTCCTTAGCATTTAATATTCATGTTCCCATTGATGAGTTTCTATATATATTGGCTCAAGTTTTTATAATAGGATGAATTTAAGACTTATTGTAATGTATTACAAATGTTGTCATTGGAACTGGCTTGGTGGATAGGCTGAATCAGCGAGTCGAGCCGACTCTTTTGACCAAGTCGACCTACCCACCTATTAGATCTAACCACTTAACTTCTGCCATATCTTAGTAATCTATCAGCCACACAGTTGCCACATCATCCCTAACTTCATTGCCTTATCTCCCATAGACCGACCTTATCTCTCCAACGTGGCACCAAATCACTTACAACCCATACTTGTCACATGTTCCAATGAATATCCAACAGTTTATACTCTTTCCAAACAAAAGTGGTCTTAAGAATAATATAAACCAAGAACCACTAGATATTTAAAAGCCTTAAATACACACCACACTGCATACGTGGGATTTATCCCAACTTACCAATATAAGTAGTAGGAGGCGGGTCAAACCCTTGACCCACCATGTATTAAAATGATACAGGACTGTTACACCATGGTGTGGTTGATGTTATTAAATACACTAAGTCTCTTTTTGTTGGAAAGTTTTGAAGGGTCTGTGAGGCCTTTTTTCTCATTGTGAGAGCTAGGTGAGGAATTTTGAGAAACTTCCAAAGGAGACTAAGGTAGTTTTTGCAGGAAGAATATTGTTCCAATTAGAGGTCTATTTTTTCCTATTTGAAGTATTGTAATTGTACTAAGGCATTGTTTTAATAGGTCGGTGGCATTTATATAAACCCAGAGACATAATTTTTGATACCAAACTCCATTATCAATTGCATTAGTCTTATTTTATCTATTTCAATCTTATTGTCCTCTAATTTTACACAATACTTGCATATTTTAAAAATTAATTAAAGATATGGAAAAGTTATAATGTTAAAATAAATCCATAAAATCATTTCATAAAGTAATTTTGGTGAATATTTTACACATTTCTCATGGTTATGGATCACCCAGGGAAGTCAGTAGGTGCCAACTTCCCCCGGGGAAGTCATCAGTTGCAAATCTGGCCCCAACTTCCACCAAGGAAGTTATAAATTTCAAAACAAGTGGTAACTTCCCCTAGGGAAGTCAGCAATTGTAAAGCATGTTCCAACTTCCCCCGGGGAAGTTGGTAGTTGCAAATCAAGTCCCAACTATCCCCATGGAAGTTAGTAGTTTCAAACCAGGTCCCAACTTTCCCTAGGAAAGTTAGCAGTTGTAAAGTATGTGCCAACTTCCCCCTTTACATTTCAAAGGTTGGTAGTTGCATTTCAGGTTGTAGGTTTGACTGGTCAAATTTACACAAAGCATCTTGCTATTTTTCATGGAGGAATTTTTCATAATTGTAAATGCACCCTATTTTTAGAATATAATTAGTTAAGAATAATAGTTAATATTGTTAAACCTTTTTAGCTATATATAGGAGGATACATTATTTATTCAAGGAATTTTTGATCAATTATATAAGGAGGCTATTCCCTTTTTAACACTTATGTACAGGCTTAATCCTTAATAATACTTATGCAGAACTGATATCTAGCCTTCTTCCACTTCTATGTGTTGTGTATATTAATGGTGAATGTTGTACTTCTGAATCTTTCTTTCCTAGTGCTTGCATAATCCATTTTACCTTCATATGAAGTTAACTCTTCTCTTAAAAAGTTGTATGCTGTGAAAAACAAATCTTATTTTTGATAGTTATGGAATCGTATATGAATCCCTTTTACTATTATTTATATTTCTAACCTTCATACAAATTATTTATGTTAAGAGGTAAAGATAGGAAGTTGTGTATATTTTTATCGTTTTGTTAAATTTTTTGTGCTTGCATAAGTTGATCATTTTGTTCCTTAATTATTGGTGCATCACCACTTTATTTATTCTAGTTATACTACTTCCCTTTTCTCAATTTTTTTTGAATAAGTTGTACTTATTTCTAGTATCATAGGTTTTACAACCTGGTCTTTTATCAGATGCACATAGTTTAGCAGGGAGTCGACCTTCTCCGGAGGTTCATCCTAAGGAGACAAGCTCCCAAACCTTAGGGATGTTACCATGTTGCACTAGATCATCTAACAATTTTGTGGGTGCAAGATCCAAGTGACAGCATTTTTTTGGCATGCCAAGTGGAAGAGCTTAAAGTGCTCTGCAACTTCATGCCTACAAGATTGATGTGTGTTGATTGGTATTCAACCTTTGGAGGCACTTATCAACACAATTGGTGACTCCACTTATTCAAACCAACCCATTTTCTTGGGTCTCAAACCTTTTCCTCCATTCTTGTATTCATTTACATGCCCCCATTTTCCCATGGCTCTCCAAAGAGCTCTTCCATTTCTTCATGTCAACTCGAGCCCCCTTCATTTGTAGCAATGGGATAATATCCCCAAAAAATACCTGAAAAACTTACCCTTCTTCCATGGAAATGGATATCAATCTCCCAATGATCACATTCAGGATAAGTGAACCATTGTTCCATTCAAAAAATTAGATAAGAAAACATCTACCTCAAACTTCTTATATCATATTTTAGAGGCAGAGCAAAAGACTGGTATAATAGTTTAACTTCACAATCCATTTCCATATGGGATCAGTTGGGAGAACAATTAGATAATCGGTTCAAGGAAAATGCAAATTTTATCACCCTCATCTAACATCTCAACAAAATACGGTGGGCCCTAATGGATTTTATCTCTGATTTTAATACTAGATTCATAAGTACTTGGCGTAGAATTCCTCAAGAATTCATGTTAGGATCATGGAGTTTAATTACTTCATAGATAGCATGTTGTACACCTTACTGGTTTACATAGTAACCGGCTTCGGTCATCAAATTAACTGGTGTCGCTCAGCATAAGAACCACCATCGGTTAGGGTAACTATCGCCAGTTACCTGTGCATGAAATTTTATATTTAACTCACAGGAATTTAATATAGCTTTTTTTTTAAAAGCTGATTTAAAGGATGTAATTACATGGCTATTGTGCCCTAAGTTTGTATATGCCTATATAAGCATGAAAGCTAGGGTTTAGAAAGAGAATTAAGATAAGGATTGAATTAGATCCTTGATTCTCCTAGATTGAGAGGATGAAGAAGAAGAAGAGAAAGAAAGAATAGGTTACATGAAGACAGAGTCTCCATGAAAGGAGCTGAACAAAAGGAAATAGTAGGTACATCTCAATGGTGAGAAGAGGGTAACATCTTCTATTGCATTTCCTTTATATAGTTATTGTCTCATTGTAATGGATTGCATAGTATGCAAAGCACATAGATTTTATTCTTGTAGATCCACATGTTGGTGAGATCATGTATTATAGATCCATGTAGATCTAGTCTTGTATTGTAGATCCATGAGATCATATTATATTGTTGATCCATATAGATCTAGATATTGTAGAGGAGGATGTCTTCATATTGCACAGGTTATGCATATAGTGATGGAGAGACAAACTTACTTCTTGGTGCACAGTTATAGTTTCACATATGGTAGATCCATGTGAGAGGTCTTGTTTGTAGATCCATAGAGAACTTGGTAGCAGTTCGAAGATGCAGTAGTTCTAATTTATGTGAGATATTTTGGTGGTGTTTGGAGGCACAGTTGTAGTACACTCATGGAGATCTGTTTAGAGATCTGGAGGAGAGGAGATACTCTTGGAGAGATGCATTATACTCTTGTATTGAAGAGTTTATTTGTACTCTTGTTGTATTATATATATGAGATCTCTATCTTTGGTGGACATAGCCCACATTGGGTGAACCATAGTAAATGTTGTGTTATGTGTGTGTAATTTGTTTTGATTTAGATTATTGTAGTTTATACTTCCAGTACTGTAGATTTTGGGGAATTTTTTAGATCCTGTGTGCATTATTTTGTTTGTTATTAAATTATAGCACTATTCCACAGTCCTGAATTCCTAATAACTAGCATTAGATCTTGGTTATTTCAGAGCAAGATTTTGTTTCAGTATATTGTTAGTATTTTACTGACAGGTGTATGAGAGCAGGGTTTTTTTTCTTGATGTAAAGATCACAGGAAGAGATTCAATCTCAAGTGAAAGCTAGAAGAGTAAGGTTTCTAGAGATTACAAGGACTGGTGTCGGTTAAGTGGCAACTGACATTGGCAGGGTGATCGTGGTCGGTTACAGGGTAACCATGGTCGATTATAAGGTGACAGTGGTCAGTTACTAGGCAGCCTAGTTTTAAACAGAAAATCACATATCTGAAGAATCAAGAAGATGCATGGAATGTATCTTGGTTATTGAGGTGTCCCTAGTTTTTTGAGGCACAAGCATGTTAGTCAAATTACAAATCTATTTATTGAGGTATGGTTTTATCTTGGTATTGAAGTGCTTATATTATTTTGGTTTCACATGCATGTTTTGGATTGTAGATATAGATCTGAGAATGAGAGAAAAGGAGTAGTTATGCATCCTTTGGTGCAGTTAGATGCATGGGCTTCATTAGAGAAGCTGAATACAGTAGCACAGAATGAAGATGGTGTTTACATCAGATAAACATGTTCTTCAGTTGAATATGTGGTTGATTATCTTGGTGCTGGTAAGGTGATGTGTTTCATCTTGATGTTTTTTTATTGCATGTATTATTGCTGTTAAGTTTTTGTGTAAGATTTGGGTGCTTCTTGAAATGAATGTCTCAACAAAACTATCAACTTTGGTCAGAGTAGGCACCTTGTTTGGTGACCTATGCCAATTTGTGGCATTGTGTTAGTTCCAGTAACACCGAAGTCAGTTAGGGAATCAACATCAGTCACAGAGGATAACTGGTACCAGTCAGCGAACCATGGTTGGTCTCTATGACAATGAGTTTGCACATGGTTTCTTACAGTAGAAGAGGGCATAGATGGTTCAGTTTCCTATTTTGGGTGATCAGGTTTCTTACATAGTGTGTATGGGCAGAAACAATGTAAATCACTTCAATGTTTGGATCAGAAAAAGGGATGGAGTTGGTTTAGCTAGTACATTGAGACTTTGGGTCAGGTATCTCTATATGGTTCATGTTTTATTTATTTCATTTGGAGAAAATGATATTATGTTTGAATAGTGTGCACAAATTTACACCATATTTTTGGTTTTGTTTGAATTTTATTTCCCAGTTGTGTGGAATCTTGAGGACAAGGATATCTAGTCTAAGGATGTGATCCTGAATGAAAATTCATGGTTAGAGATAGTTGCATGTAATGAAATATGTTGAGTACACATGATGAAAACAAGTTGAATCACATACTTCACAAGAAGTCCAAACTTTTTTGATGTATAAGTATTCTTTGATAAGAACATAATCATTTTATATTTTCTTTCATCTTATTTTATTTCTCTCTAAAATATTAGATTTTGAGCTTGGTGTTCAGTGGGAGCAAGCCATGGTTGTTAGCATTGCAAGATTGGATACATGATGCACGTGCAGAGTGAGAGGAGGGTGTTACTATTCAAAGTGATATGAGGCATCAGTTGTTTTGGAGGACATTCACAGGCTTGTAGGTATTTTGAGTTTATCGCATGGTGATGTCACTTCTTGTTTTATTTTGTGGTGCATGGATATCTCTATGGGATTACAGTAGACGGTTAGATTCAGCTGGGTGAATATGATAGAGAATTTTTTTTAAGTTTTAAGGGTTAAAAGAGAAAATATGCTAGTTACAGAGACCGGTGTCGGTTAGGATTAACCATGGTCTATCATTTGGTAACCATGGTCGGTCGGTCAGTGACCAGGGTCAGTTAGGAAATCGTGGTCGATTTAATCATAGGTTTGAAAATAGTGTTTATTTACCATTTTTAGATGGTTCCCTTATTTTGCTTTCATCTTGTTTGATTGTGCAAAGTATGTTGATGAAATGTTATTGGTATTTTCACTATTTATTAGTAGCATGGTTATTTTTTATTTACATTAATGAGCGTAAGATTCATATATGGCTTTGGAGTTAGTCAGTGAGAGACTTGGCACTTCTTGAGATCCTGATGATGTGGATGGATGTATAGGTGAGTTTATACATGTTGATAGATTCAGTTTTGTGAGTCTATGATGATGTAGATGTTTGATATGAACATGGATGCCTTGAGCATGAGTAGTGGATGTTTATATTTCCTCTTGTTATTATGTTACTCCTTGATAGGTATGTTATCTATAGATGAATGTCTTGGACATGCTAGTTGTTTATGTAGGGTTGGATTTATAGATTGCAGTGTTTGGATTTCTTTGAGTTATGTAGGTGTTTGTGGATTGATCACCCACTCTTGCATGTAGAACTCATTCAGGGATGTTTTTACCTGAGATCTTTTTTTACTTTCACATATTCCAATTTGAGTTGTCTTTGGATAGTTGCATTGATGGTTTCATGGAGACATGGATAGATAGATGGAGAACATGGTTGGTTTTACAGGTATGGCTATGGTTGTAGTTGAAGCTCGATACTTTAGTTTGAGTGGGAGATCTTGTAGGTGTGTTAGTCATGATGGATTGATTACATGAGAGGCTTGATGTTATGATTTAGTGGGAGCTTGATGTATGGATAGCTCGGTTATCATAGATCAGTAGTAGCTTCGTGTAGGTCTATGGTAAGTCGTGTTTTTTATCTTCTTGGTTTGAGAAGATGGTTTGATCTTCCTAGTTTTATTTTTTAGATAATTTTTGAAGGAAAGAATAGATTTTCTTCACGATATGTAGAGGATGGTGATGTACAGGTACAGCTACAAGCTCAGCAATTTATCTCCAAGTGGGAGATAATTAGGATCGTGGATTTGAATTGCTTCACAGATAGCCTATTTTACACCTTGCTGGTTTACACAGTAACCGGCATTGGTCAGCATATTAAGTAGTGTCGGTCAACATATTAACCATTGTTATTCAGCATAAGAACCTTCATCGGTCAGGGTAATCGTCACCGGTTACCTATGTGTGAAATATTATATTTAACTCACGGGAATTTAATATAGCTTTTATTTTAAAGATGATTTAAAGGATGTAATTTCATGGCTATTATGCCCTAAGTTTGTATATACCTATATAAGCATGAAATCTAGGGTTTAGAAGGAGAATTAAGATAAGGATTGAATTAGATACTTGATTCTCTTAGATTGAGAGGATGAAGAAGAAGAAGAGAAAGAAAGAACATGTTACATGAAGACAGAGTCTCCAAGTCTCCATGAGAGAAGTTGAACAAAAGGAAATAGCAGGTACATCTGAATGGTGAGAAGAGGGTAACATCTTCTATTGCATTTCTTTTATATATTTATTGTCTCATTGTAATGGCTTGCATAGTCTGCAAAGCACATAGAGTTTCTTATTGTATATCCACATGTTGGTGAGATCATGTATTATAGATCCATGTAGATCTAGTCTTGTATTGTAGATCCATGAGATCATATTGTATTGTTGAACCATATAGATCTAGATATTATAGAGGAGGTTATCTTCATGTTTGCACAGGTTATGCATGTAGTGATGGAGAGACAAACTTACTTCTTGGTGCACATTTATAGTTGCACATATGGTAAACCCATGTGAGAGGTCTTGTTTACAAATCCACAAAGAACTTGTTAGCAGTTCAGAGATGCAGTAGTTCCGATTTATGTGAGATCTTCTGGTGGTGTTTAGAGGCACATTTTTAGTGCACTCATGGATATCCATTTAGAGATTTGGAGGAGAGGAGATACTCTTGGAGAGATGCATTGTACTCTTGTATTGAAGATTTGGTTTGTACTCTTGTTGTATTATATATATGAGATCTCTATCTTTGGTGGACGTAGCCCACATTGGGTGAACCATGGTACATGTTGTGTTATGTGTGTGTAATTTGTTTTGATTTGGATTATTCTAGTTTATACTTCTACTGCTGTAGATTTTGGGGAATTGTTTATATCCTGTGTGCATGATTTTGTTTGTTATTAAATCATAGCACTATTCCGCAGTCCCAAATTCCCTACAATTCAGACCCTCACAAGGTATGGAATTATTGTATTATTTAAATTCCTTTAATGTTGATTTGGCTATGTTAATCTAATCCCTATGAGGTAGCACATTTTCTCAATATTTTTCCATTACATCACAATCTAAGAAGGTGTTCATTCAAGCTAGCCAAAGGATACTCATTCCCATTTCCACCATTCTCCCCTCACCATCTCAAATTTTTCATTCCCCTTGTGAAAAGAATGAAAAATCCATTGTCCCTCTCAAAATTTAGGAAGATCCTTATCTTTCACTTGATTCTCCACAAGTTAATCATTCCCAAATCACCTCTCATATTTTTCCAAACTCCTTCCCATCTTCACTTAGAGCATGGCCCAACTTCACTAACCCATGCACTAATTTTTTCATAAGTTTTTGTATTCCCCATGTTGTCCCTACTTTCTACCCAACACTCACTAAACCAAGTTATCCTAAAATTTTGGTAGAACAAGAAGTTTTATATGTTTTTTGGAGAAAGGAAACAAGCCATACAACACTCCCAACAACAAGTTTCTATGTAGAATCAGGCAATTGTTTTGGAAAGGCTTGGTCAGTAGAGAAGGGAACATGTTTTAGGGGATCAGTTGGCTTCTCCAATTGATCAAATCAGATCTCTCAAGGACCAAATTTTTTTTCCCAAACATACAACGAATCATCAATCCCGTATGTATGTCTCATCTCCAACTAGCTTCATAAAAGAATAGAATTTCATATATGTTGAAGATTGGTATGACTCAAATCAGGAGGATAAGAATGTGAGAAATATAAAAAATTAGGGGTTGTACATCAAAAAAATCAAGAAGATATGAAGGAAAAACATATTTTAAGTGTAGGGGAAGATGAAGTGTTTTTAAACACTTGCGTCATTCAAGAAAGTGAGGAAAGACTAATTCCAGGTGAGAAAGATGTTACAGCGGAATGTAATGATCCTCATTGCTCTACATGTTTGGAACTTGATGCACTTTTGGAAGGTTGTAGTGATTCACCAAGAGAATCATCAGTCACTCCAATAAAACAAGAAGGTCCTCAATACTTTAAGGAGGATGAATCTAAGCTTATTAGCTTCTTGTTTGAAGAAGCAGAGCATGAGAATACATGGGTGGAAATAGGTATGTTAGCACAAGAGTAAACAACATCAATTTCAAATTACATTGTAGACATCCACCATTAATAAGAAAGTAAATAAAAATGATAAAATCAAGAGGATCGACCCTTTCCCAATCAAATATTTGGCTAGTTTAGAGCTAAAAATAGATTTTCTACCAGTTATGCTCATTTCAGAGCATTAGGAAGAGATTCAACACACCAAAGGTCAACATTAATGCCCCTCCAATACAAATATAGAACAACTAAATGAGGTATTATTTTTTTTGGTTATTGATGCCTTATGGAATAAGGTGGGAAATCAGTTTCGAATGATTTTTCCACTCTCATTAAAGACCATATACAATTCCAAATCAGTTACATGGTCTCAATTTGTAAGGAAAGGAAGCTACTTCTCCCTTCCTATATCAGGATTTGTTTAAGATTACTTTGCATCTGCTTATACTAGAATATGTAGGTTTTCTTTCAGTAAAATATTTTCATGCGCACACTCTGTATGTTTCCTCTTGAAGCATGTATGATTTTCAAATTTTGTACATAGCTTTTGTACCTCTGGTTGTTGTTGTGTGGATATTTTGGTGCAGGTTTCCTTCCTCTCACGCACTCTTGTCCATGCTCTTTTGTTGCTTTTGGATGACATTTCATGTTATCACAGTTCATGAAGGTTCTAGTGGCATAGGTTATGCTTGTTAGAACATAATATTGAATGTTAGTATAAATATTATTTTATAATTAAATAATTCAAAATATTTATATTCTTAATTATTTAATATAAACTATGAGTTTATGATTAATTGGTTTTTAATTAAATCAATTTATTAAATTGGGATGCTTTGTAAAAAGTCACATCCTGCCACTTAATATTTAATAGACCCGTGGGGTCAAATTATTTTTGGATAATTGTTTTATGGAATTCACGTTGTGAATTACCGGGGTAGAGAGAAGAGAGGAGAGGAGAAGTTACTCGACTATGTAATTGTTTCTCAAATAATGGAAATCTCTTTTTTGTCGTGGTTTTTACTCTTCACGGTTTTTCCATGTTATATATATGTACAATGTTATTTATTTTATTGCAGTTATTTCATATTTATAAAGTTTTTTATAATGTATGTTTAAACACTATTTATTAAGTTAGTTTAATTCTCGGTCTTAACATGGTACCAGAGCATGGTTATTTTAATTTGATTTAATTAATATCCCTAAGGGTTACAACCGTTGGTGGTTGGGTACAAACCATAAAATATTAATCACCCCTTTTCATTTGACACACACATACAACCTTTCTAAATTTATTTACCCTTCGCATGAAAAGACCTTGGTTGGTGAAAGATATATGCCCTATCCCCGTGCAAATACATGTAAGGGTAAATATTTTGTGAAATATTATATTTAATACCTATAGTGTGTAATATGTGTAGGTAAAGGTAAATTGTGGGGTAAAGGATGTATAAAATAATTGACAGGGTCGAGACAACCCTCCTTGAAGATAGAATTTTCAAAGTCTCCTATTGGCTCACTTGAAGACCCATCGAATGGAGCCAAATATTATATTATAAAACCTATGTCCTTGTTTGCCCCCTTTTTTTCATTTTATATTGTTTATAGTTATACATTTAAAATATAATAATCACCTATATATACTAAGTTGAATTAAAAAATCCTAAACTATAGTCTTAAAAATATATTTAAAACCTACATATAACTCACCTAATTGTTAAAATGTATAATCTATAGTTTTATAAACTATATAATATGTTACATCTTATTAAACTAAATCCTAGGAACTCCGAATTTAAATCCTAACAACCTAAGCCCACTAATATTTATTTATATGTTTCTTAAAACCATATATTTATTGTGGCCTATGTAATGCATATTTAAAACTTATTCTAACAGAATCAATTTATCCCACACACACACACACACACACACACACACACACACACACACACACACACACACATGTATGTACGTGTACATATATGTATACGTATATGTATATATGGAACCAGTTAGAATAGATGGTTAATGGCATAAGTGCAAATGATTTTAATGCGACCGCTTAAACTACTTCCTTTTGTTCGCACATACTGTTCCACGTGGAGCACATTAAAATCCATCCAAATGGTACCTAAATAAACCATTATCATATTAATTTTTATAAACCTATTCCAAAAAACTCGAGAAATTGTTTAGTGGCATATTGAATTATCATTGACCGTTTTATATTAATTTTTGGTCAGTCGAAAGACCCGCTCGACACTCCACCACATGGTCATGGCCTAAAAGCAATCACCCCAAACCAATTTTTTATTTCTCATGGGACTTTAGTCCCACATTGGGACCACCATGATAGTATTAATGATTTATAACCCTTCACTTCACAATGCATCAATGTGGCTTAGGCCACGAAAACGCATTGTTTTGTTGGTAAAGATAAAAGTGTTAAGTGGCTCAGTTGCATTGTTAAACAACGAGCTGGATACTATGAACTTTCCTTTGTCCCATGAAGTGGTTGTAATGAATGTTGATATAGCTATGGTCCCATCCCAATTGATAACATTGTAATGAATGTTGATATAACTCTAGTCCCATCTCAATTGATAACATGGTTGAAACATACATAATAGGAGCTAGTCTCACCAATTTTCTTGGAATATATTATAATAATTTTTTTATCATTTTATTAAATAATTTAATCTAATATTAAAATTCAAAGTAATTTTTATTAGATTAGTTTTTTTCCTGATAATTAATATGTTCTATTTTCGAGTCAAAATAAGAAGTAATGTTTTTGTTTTTGATGAAAAAGAATTCATTTTTTCTCTTAGAAAATAAAAAATCATTTACATTTCAACTAAATCTGACTAATTTATAGTTGAATTAATATATGTATGTGTAAGTATTTTTTTTGAAAGGTCAAATTTTGATGTTAATAAAGGGAAAAATCATTGAAATACAACAACATAGTCACTTGAAAATCGACCAGGGGACTTCCTAATACTCCATTAGTAAAGCTAATTGACATGAGGCAAGGTATAAGTAGCACAACATTAACAACCTTGTATGTAAGTGTGCCTTATTTTTTATGTTTTCTAAAACAGGAATTTTTATTGATGAAAATATGAGTGATGTAAAATTATTTTTTATTCACAAAGAGTTAATTTTTTTTAATTTCAAAGGAGAAAATTATATATTGTGTTTGGCATCGAGGGGCACTACCCCTTGACCCTGCCCTGTATTGCGAAAAGGAGTGTGTCAGGGGTGCTTCCTCCAGACCCTGTGAGGGGAGCTTCCCCTCAACCCTGGTGGGAGATGCCGCCCCCAAACCCCCGCTCCTTGATCTTGTGTTTATTACTTTATGTGAAAAAAACCTCACATTTGTTTCCTTGTGAAAAATGTCAATGGATGATGGTATAATAGTTTTTATATTAAAAAAAATCTAATGTAGTTACCCTATAAACGAAATAGATATTAGATAGTGGCGCATCTAGGCACATGTTGTATAAATATAATATTCTATTTAATATTAAACTATGATCTATCAAAGTGATCATTCGATTATCGATATTCATGGTAAATGAAAAGCAAATGTTTTTTTTTTAATTAAACATGAATTTTCTTGCTTATTCACAGCTAATTCAGAATAATTATAGTGCAGTTTGTTAAAAGATAAATAAGTTGTATATTAATAGTTGTTTAAGGAATACAAAAGAATGGATTATATGTGATTAAATATGTTTCTTCTACTTCTTGTTTGTTCACATAAAATATAAGTGATGTTTTTTTGTGGCATGAAAGACTATATCAATTTTAGGAGCATGAATGACATGTCTCAGCTTAACCTAGTTTCTAGTTAGCCACCTATCTTTCATAAAATATGTGAAGGGTTATTACTTGGTAAGCTATCACCAAAAACCATTCCTTGGTCATTTTTGAAGAAAACTCCACATAATCCATGGAATTTTTCTTTAATATTGTTAGAGGATCTTTAACATTCCTAAATAGTTCATTGTATGCTATGAGTATTCTTACATGATTTGGTCATATTTTCATATATGTTATCTATCAATCTTACAACAATTTTAAAGGCTTATAATAGATAATGAAGATATATATATTTTTTATAAAACATTTCTAAATTCTAAATTAGTATGTAAGTATTATTATATGCATATCGAATGACACTTGAGGAAACATTTTTGTTTGTATTAGAGACGTCTAATACTTATTACATATAATATATATTTTTACAATATTAATATGTTGAAATTGTTCAACATATTGGTAATATAACATGATTAGTTGTTAAGCATATTGTTATTTGAGTTTTTATACAAGTTGTGTTTAACCTATCAATGTAAATTTTATACACGGTTAAAAGTGAAATCAATAATGTTATATATTATGTTTATTATGATGTCTATATGGATATTATGACTCTAACCATGTTGATTTTGTCTTAGATATAAAATATACAGTTGGATATGTATTCAAGTTTTTGGTATAGGTGTCATTACTTGGAGAAATAAAAATCAACCAACAGTTTCCATATCTTCTATTGAGGCAGAGTATAGAAGTGCAATAAAAGCAACAAAAGAATCCATGTGGCTAAAGCAGCTATTGGAAGAGATACACATGGAATTTAAAGGAAGTAATTCTCTTCTATGTGATTTCCAAATTTGTATTGCTCTTCCTACAAATCTAGTTCAACTTAATCTAATGAATCATGTAGAAGTTCATTTGTATTTTATCTGAGAGAAGGTTCTCAGAGGTGATATAGATTTACATTACTACCTGACTGAAGATCAAGTTGCAGATATGTTTACAAAGCCATTTTGTGTTGTAAATTTCTACAATTTTTGTGCAATTCTTGGCCTTTCAGAGTTTCCATTAAGGGGGAGTGTGCATAGCAATGTCACCTCCTAATGGTTGGCCATGTGTTATCTCCTTATCCTCTATACTTCTGCTCTATTGTAAATCATTGTGAAAATATATTTTTATGATCTTTGTAAAATTTTCACTCTAATTTTATGGTGTACAGTATAGTGTGTTGCATCTATTTTAAAGGAGGTCCTTGTGTTATAAAAGGCTCCTAGAGATGTTGGTTAAGATATTTTCCATGATAAATTGTGAGATGCAATCTCATAAATCATTCTTATCCTAAATCATTCACTATTGATTTATGGATTCCAAATCCTTTTGTACCAAAAGGTAAGATGGGCATGATGAAGGTGTATAAATCCTTTAAATGTGATATGCTAGCCTAATCCTTCACTATGCTTTATGGATTTGTAAATCATGTTGTATAAATAGGAAATGTCGGCATATGTTCCCCACTTAATATTAAGGAGGAGTGTTAAAACATATTATTAATTGTTAGAGAAGCCTCAATTTATAATTAAATAATTTAGAATAGTTTTATTCTTAATTATTTAATTTAAACTATCCAATGGGTAGTGGTGTATCGATTCTTGTGTCTCCTAGTAATTAGAAGGTCCAAGGTTCAAATATTTTCTCCGTGTTAAGGCACCCTACTACCAATAGTTGGGATACCTTGGTGATAGGGCACCATGATAATGTGGTTTAATTTATGGACTAGCTAAGAGCTTAAAAATCCCACCTTTAGATGGTTCCACATTCGATGTGGGTTGGTGATGCCATAATGGGCTAGGGCCCTCTCCTTAGGTAACCTAATTTAAAAAAATTATTCAATATAAACTATGAGTTTATGGATAATTGATTTTTAATTAAATAAATTTATTAAATCAGGGTGCTTTGTAAAAATTCACGTCCCGTCATTTAATATTTAATAGACCCGCATGGTCAAATGATTTAGATCAATATTTTATGAAATTCACATTGTGAATTAATGGGGTGGAGAGAAGTGAGGAGAGGAGAAGTTACTTGACTGTGTAATTATTTCTCAAATAATGGAAATCTCTTTTTTGCCATGGTTTCTACCCCTTAGGGGTTTTCCACATTATATCTAAGTACAATGTTATTTACTTTATTGCATTTACTTGATGTTTATAAAAAAATATAATGTATGTTTAAACATTTATTATGTTATTTTAATTCTTGATCTTAACAATGCTTCAGTCAACTCATGTGCACCCTACAATTTCTCATGCACATTCCTAAGGTAATGGATTGGTTGAGTATAGTAGCAAGAGGATCATCAAGAGAACTATGAAAATAACCAAAGAATGTGGCATACGAAACTCAAGACTACCCTCTGGGATGATAGGATTACCCCAAAAAAGAGCTATTAGAAATTCCTCCATTTATGTTATGGGAGGCAACCCTTTTGTTATTTTTGGTTTGAGGATAATTTTTAACTTTTGTGCCCAATGTACTTGATTAAGACTACTGGAATTTTTGTTAACATGTAAGCATTCCCTGGAGGTCACCACAAATGTTGACTTTTCAAGTCACCTTTCCCATTTTCATGACTATTCCTTGAAAAATCCATTCTTCTTAAAATACACATTCTAGTACATTTTAGGTTTCAGGGTACAAAATGCATATTTTAGTGTATTTCAGGTTTTGGGTTTTAATTTACAATTTACATGTAAGTTGCAAATGAAACCCCAATCCTGAAATATAAAGGAATCATTGCATTTCAGGTTTCAGGCTTTCATTTGCAATTTACATGTAAATTGCGAATGAAACCCCAAACCTAAAATACAAAGGACTTAGTGCATTTCAGGTTTCAGGTTTCAATTTGTAATTTACATCTAAATTAAAAATGAAACCCAAAACCCAAAATTAAAAAGTAGGTTCCAACTTCCCCTAGGAAAATTAACAGGTGCCAACATCCCCCAGGGAATTCAGCAGTTGCAAAGCAGGTGCCAACTTCCCTTAGGGAAGTCAGCAATTTCAAAGTAGGTGCCAACTTCCCCCAAGGAAGTCAACAGTTACAAAATGGGTGTCAACTTTCCCCAGGGAAGTCAGCAATTGCAAATCGAGTACTAACTTCCCCCAGGGAGGTCAGTAGTTGCAAAGAAAGTGCCAACTTCCACCCATGGAAGTTGGCAGTTGTAAAACAACTATCAACTTTCCCTAGGGAAGTCAGTAATTGCAAAGTAGGTGCCAACTTCCCCCAGGGAAGTTAGTGGTTGCAAAATAGGCCCAACTTTCCCCAAGGAAGTCAGTAATTACAAAGAAGGTCTCAACTTCCCCCAGTAAAGTCAGTAGTTGTAAATTAGGTTCCAACTACCCCCTTTCATTTCAGATTTTTCTAGTTTCATTTTAGGTCACATGTTTGATTGGTTAAATTTGCACAACCATTTGGCTATTTTTGTGGAGGACTTTTTTATATTTTTAAATATATCCTATTTTTAGAATTTAATTAGTTAAGTAGAATAGCTAATATTGCTCAACCTTATTAGCTATATATAGGAGAATGCATTATGTATTCAAGGAATTTTTGATCTATTGTAAAAGGAGGATCTTCCCTTCTGATCACTTGTGTACAAGCTTAAATCTTAATATTATTTATGCATAATTGATATATATCCTTCTTCCACTTCAATGTGTTGTGTATATTTATGATGAATGTTTTAATTGTGAATATTTATTTCTTAGTACTTGCATAATCCATTTTACCTTCATATGAATTTATTTCTTCTCTTAGAAATTTGTATGTTGTGACAAACAAATCTTATCTATGATAGTTGTGGAATCATATATGAATGCCTTCTGTTATTGTTTAATTTTTTAACCTCCATATAAATTATTTATGTTAAGAGGTAAAGATAGGAACTTGTGTATATTTTTACCCTTCCGTTAAATTTTATGTGCTTGCATAAATTGATCATTTTTTTCCTTAACTATTGGATCATCACCTCTTTATTTATTCCAATTATCCTTCTTCCCTTTTCTCATGAAATATTTGAATAAGTTGTAGATATTTCTAGTACCATAGGTTTTGCATCCTAGTATTTTATCAGATGCACATAGTTTAGCAAGAATTTAGCCTTTTCCAAAGGTTCATCCCAAGGATCCAAGGTCCCACACCTTGGGTATTTTGCTATGTTACAATGAATCATCTAACAATTTTACAAGTGCAAGATCTAAGTGACAATAGGACCCTAGTTAGAAAGATTGTTTTTTTGCTTCCTCTAAACATTCATTCTCCTACAAAGGATCTTGATCAGAAATTCTCCATTTTTTCAATATAATTTTCTTCAAATATAGTGGACATGGACATCCCCTTCATGATGTCTAAGTATCTAGCTCAAATGTTGTCATAAGTGGAGCATTCCTTGATATAGTTCCATTTTGTTTCAACTATACTTAGTGTACAAAAAAGGCATAACTTCTCTACCCATTTTTCTTTTAAGATCTTCCACCTACTTGTTTCACATGAAAGTGGGTGTGACTTAGTTCTCAAATGATCTATGAGTATCTTCATTTTCCATTTGATTTTTTCCTCTATGTATGTTTTTTTGGTCATGCTCATAAGCGGGGTTGAAATCAGTCATGTAGTATTTCTTTTTCCTCTTGATTTTCTTCGTCCACATATTTGATTGAACTTTTCCCTCACACAACTCTTTATCTCTTGATTGTTTATTGAACATTCATATATGTTAATGTCGCATTTATCCATCCATGCCTTGTTTTATTTCATCCATGCCCTCTTTATTTTTTCAACTCATATCTTATTGTTGCCTTTGGCCACATATCTTCCTTCTTGCCCTCCGCTTTCTTTACGTAGCTTATATTAGACAGATCATAACAACCACTTCTATTGGGAAAATACATGTTTCTGTTAGGATTATCTCGTATAGAACTTGATGCTTTAATCATGAAGGTACTTGTGATTAAATGATTATGGATTCTCTTCATTTTTGCCTCTACTTTATGACACGACATACCGTCAATGGGCCAAACTTCACATACGTAGAGTACCACTGGAACTACTAGGAGCCCAAACAAGATTTTGATGGTCTTTGATGGTCTTCTAATCCCACAAACTAGCATCCTTGCACTCGTTTTCATGAAAAGAGTATAACAGTGTCTTCCACCCTGCATTGGATTATCTTTGTTATGCACATTTCCTAGTTGCAGTTTGGTAGTGAAATTGAGCAATCAAGTTCTTATATTCTAAGACTACCTCTACTGGACTTCCTTCGAATATGAAGCTTATATGCTTGTTTTCTTTTCGACATGTGAGAAGATCGTGATCTTTGTTTTTCTAGTGTCAACTTGCAATCCCAATATCTTTACAAAAAAAAACCAAGGACTTTCAAAAGGTCTCTTAGGCTTTGAGTTTAGTGTTGCGATCATAGGATAAGATCATAAGCATATAGAAGGAGTTGTATCGCATAGTTTAGTTATGTGGACTCACATCCACCCCCTTGTCTATCTATTCATATCTTCCAATTTTTCAATATCACATACCAAATAGGGTGGGTGATAAAGGACATATTTGATTAACTTCAATATGTCACTGTCGAAGCTTTCTGATAAACTTGTATGCATTTTGATAATGGCTCTATACCCTACTCATATAGATGATGAACTATTGCCATGTAATCTTTTGGAACTCCAAGTTCCTCCATCGAGCCACGTATTTTGTCTCTAGGATGTTGTGTCCAAATGCTTCCCTGAAAGTCAACGAAGCAACAACATATGAATTCTCCTTTTTCATCCCAAACTTTTTCAATTAAAACCCTAAGAGTGATGCAATGATATATAATTGAATGCTTTTGATCTAAAACATTAATTATCCCTTTCTACTCTCTTTCCCTTGTTTTTCAACCCACTCACTGATTTTGCACTCAACCATGCTTCCAAATAGATTTGTCATGAGAGGATTGACCATAATAGTTTATTTAGTGGGATGGGTTGTTGATCTCTCTACTTTTCAAAAAGAGAAAGGGGTATGACTAGATTAATGGTCCACATTCCATGGGGAAACCTTCTCTAAGACAGTGTAGTTTCAAAGATGTCTCTTATGTGGGTTGTCGAAGATATCGATCCCCCATTTTAAATATTCATTGTGTAGATCCCATCTATATTTTTTGCCTTACCACTTGCTAGCCTATTAATGCCTTTTTAACCTCCTTTTTGGTGAGCAAATTTTTTTGTTGTTTTGATGATTATTTGGGGGTTGTCCTTATCTTCTCCACGTTCATATTGTCGTTTCATTCATAATGTAGCCATTGTTACGTGAGTGATATTATTCTATTATGTTTCTTTTTACTTATTTGTCAGTTCTCTTCAAAAAACATATAGCAGTCATGTTTCCCTAGCAATGTCAACTCTTCTTGTCTGGTATTTTCATGTGTTCATCCTTTTTTGTTTTCACTAATTTCATTCACACTTTTTTGTCTTCCTTCTTCCCTACTTCCATGAGAATATTCTTTATTTCCTTACACTCTTCATCAAACCAAACATTTGCTAGAAAGACTGACTGTTTCCCTCCTATCTCATGGGTTTAGATCTTTGTACACTTGTGTTAAAGCTTCTTGTTTTGTGTCCATTAACTTGTTACTATTGCTAATGTGAGCTCCTGTGAGGCACCTTTATTGTCTCTTGTATTAGCTCATGTAAGCTGAATTTCCAGATATTGTTTCTAGATACTTCCCATCGGTTTTCTTGCATCATGTTTATGTGTATCTTTCCCTCTGTTCTTCCATTTGGATTGTTCTTGGGTTTGTTCATAGTGATGCTCAAACTCTGACATGTTGATTTTTTAGTAAATTGGGTTGTGATCGGACTTCAATTTCCATTAGTGACAATTCCTTTAATTTCAATCATTGTCAATATTTCTGAATCAACTCATAAGAGAAAAATTATGTAATCTACCACACTCTGTCCTGTTGTAATTCATGCAAGTGTAATCCCCTAATTTTGGCCATACCCTCATACCATTACACATGAGAAGATGATATATGTTATATAACCCTAACAATTCTTCCTCAAAGATATGTTACATTCTTTTTCTCATATTTTGATTTCCTTTACCACCTTTCTATCTATTCTCTTTCATGTAGCCATAACAAGTTGTCGTCATATGACCTATGTTGTCCCTTAGGGTACTCTAGCTTGTCCTATTTGTTGATTTACTGGCATTGAAGTGTCCCATTAATATTATATTCACCAATTTTATTATAGGATTGAAATGTACTTTCCCTAAGGTTGTATATGGTTCTTCCTGAATTTAAATTCATTTTCATGTATATTAATTTTGAATGTTGAGGATACAAAGTAGTCATATTGTTATGTTGATTATACTATCAATTTTTGAGTGATTTGAATCTAAAAGTATTACTTGTTTGCAAGTCTTTCTTCCAATATTTGTATAGAGTCTACCTTATTCTTTCTTTTATGAGTATCATCACCCTCCATGCCTTCTTCATTTTTATACTACTTCATTCCATATTGATGCTTTTATGTATCCTAAAAAGTTTGGGGTACTACATCCATCATGTTCATATGTCTCTAACAGTGTAATTATGTATATCCTTTTAGGTAAGGGCTGTAAATTGGGATGGGAACCTCTATTCCTAGGATAACCTCTGCAACTCCATATTACCATTGTAAAGTACTCACAGTGAGCCCTATCTCCCTATTTACCATGTGGCGTCCTACTTTCAATGCATGTTTTCCATTTTTCAACCATGCTCATTTACCTTTGGACCTCATTGTTTTTACTTTTTCCCATTCTCTTCTTTGATCTTCTTGTTGTATAGGCGTAAAACCCTCATCTAAATAGAATAATGATCCTTTTAGTAGCACTTTGTCTTCTATAATTTGTATTTTTTCCTTTTTTCCTTCCAATATAAGTTTAATATTTATGTCCCTTCATCTTCCCCTTAACCTTCCTATCCTATGCACTTGATATATTTTTCCTTTCCATAGCATTTTATCTTCAAGAAATCCTCTCTCTAATTTCTTAGTCTTTATTTTATTTAGTCTCAGTTACAGTGTTTTTTGCATGTGTTGAACAATAAACTTTTAGCAAAGGTGAATTCCTACAATTAAAATATGGATCACAATTGAAGCATTGGAAAGGTTCATTTATTAAAAACCCAAATGTTATTGTTAGTTTTTAAATATTCTATATTTTCCATTTGATTTTTTGTCTAATTGTTTAACAACAAAGATCAACATCATATCCTCATGTTGATTCTTCCCTACCACATAACTACTTCTCAACACCCCACTCACATTAATTCTACTCTCCACCATATCATGTAGTTAACAAATAAATTTTATATCGACAATAGCCACATCAAAACCCTTATCGAGTTTTACCTAATATACTCTCCATCATTGTTCCTTCATATCCATGTAGCCTCCAAGCGTCAATGTTTCACCAATAATTTTTACACTTTCTAGGATGAAAAAGATAGAAGGTAAATGGTTAAGGAGGAATACTTGTGAGGCGAAGGTGGAAGGTAGAATGCGTACGTTTTTTACGTCATCCAAGTTATTCGTAGAGAACTCATTTTTGTCTGGGAAGGACTACATGTAGATGCAAAGCAAGACCAAAAAATAGTATTAAATAACATATGACAGTGGACTACCTAGCATATGCTAGATCTAGGAAGCATGGTGCTTCCTAGAGAGGTTTCCAATCCACTGTTTAATGACAATTCAATGTGAAAAGAAAACTAAAATAAATAGGTATTATTGCAATGTAATGATTTAGGTTTCTCATACACACAATACACTAGATTTTATGTTAGATATCAAAATAACACTAAATCAAATTAGAACTGGGGTTTGTTCAGGTCATACGGGTCTATTAAGGGTCTGGGGCTGATTGGTTGAGGTCTGGGTTGGTTTTGGGTGAGTGGGAATCTTGTTGGTCTGAGTATATAAAATGACATAGAGACCGAAGTCTGGTGACTAATGGCGGTAGGGGCAATAGGTAATGAACTATTAAAAATGGGTTTTTAGGCTCTCTATAATTACACAAAGAGTGAGGGTTGTGTGGTTTGGGTTGTAATATGGCTAAGAAGACTTGGGAATAATAAGAATGAGGTTTAGAAGGGTGAAAAGTCTTGTGGTGGTTGAATAGTGGGTTGGTGGGAAGAAGATGATGTAAGGGTAACAAAAGAAATAAAATACTTGAAAGAAGCAAGAGATCTACAATGGGATAAGCACAAATGATTAAAATCATAGTACTTACTTGGTATTTTATAGATATTTTGAGTTGAGATGGTTGATGGTTGATCATAGAGGAGGTGGTTGAGTTTAGTTTCATGGAAGTATAACCTATTTTATCCTATAAGTATTTCAATGCTCTAGAAGGAGAATCGGCTGCTTGTTTTGCATTATGGTTGTGTGTGTTTATCATTTGGATGCAAGAGGGCTTGAAGATTCACACTTTAATGCAATAAGGATCCAATACTTGAATGACCAACCTTAATAAAGGGTTGTAAAATTATATAGAATGGAACCGATGGTGGTTTACGTGACTGACATCGGTCGAGGATAAACCAGCGTCGGTTAGGGTGAAATAGTTCTATTTACTAAAAACAGGTAGATCTTCCTAGATTTGGCGTGCTTTCTTTGTTGGGTCCACTTAGGGAAGTAGAATTCATGTGAGAGAAGGTAGGAACATCTTAGAAGAAGTCCAGTTAGGTTTAGAAAGAATTCTTAGCTAGTTAGGTCAAGTAGTGACTCAGCACTAGGAGTGATGACTTGGTCACTATGAGTTAAATGCCCCTTGAATGGGTCTAGGATGAGGTGTCATGATGAGGTGGAGGTGTAAGGATGAAATTAAATTAATTAAATTAATTAATAATGTGAGGATGAATATTAATATGGGGTAAAGGTGTCCTAATTAGTTAAATGTGTTATGTTAATTAAGTGAAGGGGACCAAGGGGAGTGTGACCCAAATTTGGTGTCTACATTTACCCCTTTTGTTACGTATCTTTTATTGTTAAGCAACGCTGACAAAAATAGGAGGTCGGTGCTCTAGGTATGAGTGAGGGTTAGATTCCCCCAAGTGTAGGTGGATGTGATCCCACTCAAACTAGGAACTAATGGGGTGTTAAAAGGACTCAGCGAGTTGTTTGATAAATGGGTAAATGATGAAAATGAGGGTATGTTGGTTGTAGATAAGGGTGATTTTGGTCGAGTAATAGGTAGTGGTATTCTAATGCATGCACACATATAGAGCACATGTATAGAATGTGATAAGGTACCAAGTTGAAGAGATTGCAAACTCTACATTTTCAAAGGTCGATAGGTTTATCCAAACAAGGTTGAAGTGGTTTAGGTATCCAAGGTATAGGATATGTTCCTAAAACACATCTAGGAAAGGTGTTGGAATGAGAAATAGGTTTTTTCTAGGGAAACAAAGATTAGGCCAGAATAAACAACACAACATTATGTAAGGTAAGGTCAATAGGTTGAATAACACGAGTAGCAGTATTGCAACGTATAGCGAGTAAAATAATTTGAGTGTCACAATGAGCGAGGTTGGGTTGGGTGATTTAGGTAAGGCCAAGGTAGGGGAAAAAACATGCCCCAACTGATTCTGAGGTTGGGTGATAGGTAATAAGGTCATGAGGGTGAGGTGTAAGGTCAAGGTCAACTATTTTGGAACTGCAAGTATTGATGTTCCCTCATATGTCGAGCACAGGGCCTAGCAGGTAGCTAGTGAGAGGACCAGATCTAGGACTCACAACTTGGGTGGCATAGAAGTTTGTTGGCCCCAGAGACATGATCAAGGTGATGTTACCAACTCTCGCAGACCGGGCCTAGCTGAGGGCCATGAGGAGGAGATAGGTGAGAGTGGAGAGGAGGGTCTCAGTGGGGTTTATTGATCATGACATTTGATACTTGTACGATGATTTTGATTTTGTTATATATATTCGCTTATGTGCCAAAGATTTTGTAAGATTGTATATGAGATTTTTTAAGACACTTTGATTATTTATCCTTGTGTATATATGTATTGATACACAGACATTCCCATTTATATAGTTAATGATTATTATTGGATAGATGATGCAATCTCTTTAATTTTCATTGTTATTGTGTATTATAGAAACTAGATGAGTCCAGCATGGTTGAGTCTAGGTCATGTAGACATGTTCAAGTTAGGTGTAGGCATGATTGAGTCAAGTATAGGCATGGTGGAGTCAAATATATGCATGGTGGAGTTAGGTATAGGTATGGTGGAGTCATATATACACATGGTGGAGTTAGGTATAAGTATGGTGGAGTCAGGTATAGGCATGGTGGAATTAGGTGATGCAGCCTATAATTTAGCAATACAAGCCTAGACACGCTGACACATCACTCAGCCTAGACTAAGCGCTCACCTAAAGGATGAAAAGTGACTAGGCCCCTCTTTAGGTTTTTTCTGTAGGATGTTAGCATGATGAATACTTTAATCATTCATATCTATAGTTAATATATCTTTCAAACAGTGTACATTCAGGTCTAGATATAGAACATAACAGACTTTAATAGATAACCATAATGGAATCAAGAATGCAATGTTGAATTATAACCATGAAAACACATTGTTTCATTCCATAATCTCCATTATATTAATTTCAGTAAATACACAGTAGCTTCATTACAATAATTGTAGTATACGCTCATGCGCATAACGTATCTAGTAGCATAATCTCACTATACCCTAGTTCTCACATCTCTCTCTCTCTCTCTCTCTCTCTATATATATATATATATATATATACTACATATTTAACTACATATTTATAAGGGTGGGGACTTACCCTTCACCTCTTATCTAATCCCAAAATAAGTTACGTGTTATTTTTATCCACGTGCTATTACAACAACAAGCTTGCATGCAAGAGTGTTAACAATAGATCTCCCTTAGTCAACTATCAATTCACCACTCTATCTTTAGCTTGAATCCATGCAATACGCTTCATAGTTAATCATCCAAAAATAGCCAATGTGTGTCACGCAAGTCTCCAATCAGTTTGAGTGCTCCGCACACTATCTCCAAAAATAGATCCTCATCATGAAAATAGTTTAAGTCTTGAATTTTTATTTGTTTTGCATGTGATCCTCTTCGATGCTTCCATGCCTTTGAATGCACTCTGTTCTCTCATGTGAACCCTCTGTATTTTCTTTCCTAAGTTCCAAAGTCTGATTGATCAACATTACCCCATACTAGTTTCATTTATGCCCTGACAATGGTTTTCTCCAAAAATGAAATCAAATAATATGAATATAAAAATAGAAAGAATTTGGATGAATGAAAGAATGTATTTAACTTGCAGTATCTTCTTCTACAACCTAAATAATCAATTCTGGATATTCCTCTTTTATCTTTTCCTCTAAGGTCTACCAGTCATTGAGTGAGGCCTCTGCTCTCTTTGGAATATCCACTACAATCAACTCTAGTTTATCCCTTGCAATCTCTCCTTTTTCATTCTGTAATACCAACACAATGTCAGACATGCCAGTTATTCTCCCTTCCAAAAATTCCATCTTTTGAGTGATGAGTTTTCCAAGCTCATCCATCCTTTCCCTGTGAGGTTCCTAAGTGGTTGTAAGGGCCTCGTGCTTCTACTTAACAAGTGCTAACCATTCTGCGTGACGCAATGTCTCATACTTCATGGCCTTCAGGACCTCATTGTCTTCTAAAATATTCATATTCCTTATAACGGCCTCTGGTGCTATAAAAATATTAACTGCTTGATCTACCTTCTTGAGTTCCTCCTACAAGCTCTGAAGCAATCCTTCATATGATGCGATCTTCCACATCACTAAATCCTTTTCTCGCTCTACTTCTTGTGTTGGATCATTTGGCTCAAGCATGCACAAAGGTTCATCTTCAAGCACTAAGTCCACCAATGTACTTACATAATGTATTGCCGAAGGAAATGTCTTGGGTACCTTTGGCTCTAAGTGTGGCCTAGCCTTCATGACATTGTCACTAATCTCCTCTGACATGTTGATAAATATTGTGTTCTTTTTTTGTACCAAATAATTTTCATGTTTTAGGTGTGCTATCTCCTCATTCTTAGTCTTGATCTCCTCCCTCGGCACCCTAATTATCACATCTTTATCCATATTCCGTTGTGTGACTTCTGTTGAGACTTTTACCAAAGCATTTCTCACCTGTTCATTGGACACAACAAAAGTCTTTACTACTATGTGTCTAGCCTGGGGTGTCTTTTTCAACCTCCTTGAGACACATGAATCCTCACATACTTCAAATTCTAGTTCAACCATGACAATTGCTTCCTTATGTGCATCGTTGCCATATCTTCATCCATTAACTCCCAGTCGTATAACTCCTTTTGTGTCATTTTTCTCTGGAAAAGAGCGTGGAAAATTTTACCTGTGTCCTTCATGTAGCCCATGGTTGGTGAAATATACTCCCCACTTGTTCTTATTGATCTAGGTTTCTTAGGAACTTGGGATTCCAGATTGGGAGTTTTTGTTGCTATGTCCTAAACAGTATTTGTCATTGTCTCTTCTGCCCCTTTTTCTTCCTCTTCTCCATCCTTCATTTTGTCATATTTTTGTTCCTCTACATTGTCTTAAGGTGTAGGAGAATTGGGCGTGCTTTCCTCCAAATATTTTTCTTCCTCATTAAACTTTAATTTTCTTCTCCTTTTCTTAGTTGTCTCCTTTTATGGAGAGATTCGAGGTAATCTATGTATTGTTTGAGGAGTAGCACCTTGGGTCCTTATCCTCCTGAAAACTCTCTTGAATCAGCACTCTCCTTGGACTGCATCCATGTCCTCATCATCTTCCTCTTGTGGCTGAGGTATAGTAGTTGTGCTCTTAGCTTCATCCTTATTTGGAAGTTTTCTTCTACCTCTATTTTCTAAACCACCACTATCCTCATGCTCCTCTTCATCATCAACTTGAATTGTTTTTATGGGCTTGGGTGTTTAAACATTTTCCATTGTATGCTTACCCTTTGGGGTCCCTATGAGTGTGAACTCATTCTCCACATTCTTAGCATTCTCCAGCTTGGGTTTGAGTTGTAGGTACACGAGCACTACTCCATTGTCCCCAACTACTAATCTCACAAGTCTCATACTTATATCTAAAATAAGTCTTTCAATGTATGCATTGTGCCTTGGATATACATATTTCTTCCTCAGAGTGTGGTAGTTACAATCTACCTTGTCTACATAGAAGGTTAAGAAGTGCGCATCTAAGAACCAATGAACTGATGCCTAGAAATAATTTGCTATGAAGGCATATAGAAATTTGCACCATGGACTCCAAGCCCCATCCTTCATCGTAAATTACATGATGTAAAAATGTTGGTATATGGAAAACTGAACTGCCTTACCCACCACTGAAGGAAAATCCTTGGGTATGCGCCACTCTTCCTCAAACACCACACAGCGTCTATTGTACCACATCTCCGCCCTCTACTTGAATGGTCTACTCATTGATCCATCGCAAAAGTACTTGCCAAACCTCTCTGCAGGTGACTTGTGTTCCATGGGGTACTCCCAAATCTTCTCCTTTAGCCCATCAGGCACCCCAATCTCCATGAATACTAAGGATAATAACACAGTGCCAAAAATTGTTCTATCACATGTTCACGCTTCTTCAATGATTATCTTTGCTATGTAATCTGCAATGTTGTAGACCACTCCTTGAGACATCTTCTTGGCAACATACAACCACATTATGTTTACCTGTGACCACCTTCCTTGGTCATTCATCTTTGTAACAAGATGTGTAGCTACCTACACTACTGGGTACTTATTCGACTTGTCAATGTCCATGTTGTGTAAACCCTTGGTATACCCCAGATCCTTCCTCATCTCGAGGATTATGGATTTATCAATTAAATCACTATCCAGATCCAACCCTAAGGCCCTTAGTCATGTCACCGTTGAAATCAAAGTAGTTGTGATTCTTACCCTCCGTCTGACGAAGTATAAGAAGTCCTCATGGACTCTTCTCATCAACCATCAATATAATAGTTCATAATTTCCAAAATATGGAAGCTCATACAGCTGGTAGACTCCATTCTGCTTCAACAACTTCTCACCAGTGTCATCGTACACCGGTATATCCTCTGTCATGTGTTTGTTCATTTTCATTCTTAGTAACGCATCAAGCTCCTTCTTATTATCTGATGTTCGATGGTTTTAGTCTTTGATTTTACATTAGTGGATATATGAATCCCATTCTTATCCCACAATCACACCCTCTGGATACTGCATTTCTAAAAAATTACTCTCGGGAGAAATCTCTTCTTCCACTTCAACCTTCTTCTTCGCTTTTTCTCCTGCTACGAGTGCTTTCTTTGGTGCCATTTGAAAAATATCTCTTTTCTTCCCTCTGTAGTCAAGAAATTTGAAACCCTAGCTTAAATGTTTGTGCCCTAGTGTAAATCGTGTGCCCTAGCTTATTTTTCACATGTTTTCTTCACTCAAACCCTTCTCCTATGGGAATGCAAGCTTCTCCTATGCACAACCCTTCTCCTCATGTCTAGTTTCACACTCTTCGCACCTCACTATGATTTCTCGACTCATTCGCACTTAACCCTTTTCAAATTCTCTCAATTGAAAAAGTAAAAATGAACTCGCATCCCATCCTTATATAGAATTTCAAAAAGTTAGTGCATTTATTTATCCACCTACCAACAATCCTCTCATTAATCAACCATTTTTCGTTATTTCCGTGTGGTACATCCTCGTGCCCAAGCTATAACCTTCTAGCATGCCCTCCTACCTTTTGGCTGCAGACTTCTCTTTAGTGCACTTCCATGCACCTGAGTACCTCATCACTTTGCATTCCACTAGTTGTCTTCCCGGCCCCTGCTTACCTTGTGTTATACTTGTTTCTTCACTCCTTTCTATCTATGGTCCTTGTGTCTAGAAGAAATATCTTTTTTTCAATTTTCCAACCTTGAATAGCACTCGTAGATCATTCCTTTCATGTGGACTTATTTTCATCAGTCATGTACCTAGATATCAACAACCTACCCCACACTAAGGGTATATGCAGTCCTCTGCGCATAAAAATTCTTAAAATAGTAATTAGATTTTGGCACGTAAACGTGCTTATTACACAAACACACCAACTAAATTGACAAAGCATAGCAACAAAGACAAAAACACATTAAGGGAAAGCATTATTGAAAACCTAATCTAAATGGCAACATTGTCTTATTACAAACACCAAGAAGACTTATTTATAGTATGGCTTCATCCTTCTCTCGTTGGAGTAACCGAGTAACTGTATTCCATCAAGGGCCTCTAACTAACAAGCACCTGATTTAAGTATGTGAGTGATAACATATGGACCCAACCAAAGTACCTTGAGTTTTCCTGGATAGCGCAAAAACTTAGAATAATAAAGGAGCACCATCTATCCTATCTCAAGCTTTTTACCCCTGATGTGCCTGTCACGCCATGCTTTCTACCTAGCCTTTTCTTGTTTTTAACTCCAACGTGTTATGTCTCATCATTCATCCAATTGTATTAATTGTTCAATGTGTTATTCTAATGCTTCCTTGTCAGCAAGACCTCCAACGTATGCAATATGTAAAGAAGGTAACATAAATTCCATAGGAAGAAATACTTCAGTACCAAAAACTAACTGAAATGGTGTGGATTTTTTCAACTATTTTTATGTTTTCTAATATGCGCAAAGTACTATAGATACTTTATCATCCTAATCATTTCTTCCAACATCACAGATTTTTGTCAATATCTAGCTCAAAATTTTGTTATAAGCCTCAACAGTCCCATTTTCCTGAGGATGATATGGTGTAGTCTTATGGTGTGCAATCATGAATTCATCCAATAGAATTCTAATTGTCTCATTAAGAAAATGTGTGCCCCTATCATTGGTCAAGCTTAAAGGACATCCATAACTTGTAACAATATTTTCCCAAAGAAACCTAGTTGTTGTGGCCACTGTACAATCCTTGGTAGGTGTTGCTTCTTCCCACCTTGTCAGAGAATCTGTGCAACTTATGATGTAACGTGATCTAGTTCTGTGTGCAGCTAGTGAAATAGGACCCATAAAATATATATCCCATTTCTCAAATGGTTCTGTACTATTAATGGGTCTTATAGGCATTTCATCTTGTTGATCGGGTTTCCCAAGGCATTGAAAATGATCACAAGCCTTACAAAATTCCTTACAATCTTTATACAGGGTCTCCTGACTATTCCAACGAGTAGAATCTTGTGCACAGTGGCATCTCCAGCATAGTGGCCACCTGCAATACGACCATGAGCTTCTTCCATAATATTTGTGCACTCATGTTCCAATACACAATGACGTAATAATTCATCTCAGCCTAATCTGTATAGGTCACCACTGATTAACATATAGGGGGCTACGTCTATAGCAAGTTGTTTCTTCTCCAATTATTTCATTCCTTCTGGTGTCATCCATGTTCGTAGAAAGAAAACAATGTCCTCTACTTCTTAAGGCACGCATTGTAACATTTATAACTATGCATTTAGCATGGTATCCTCAATTTATTTTGCTTCTTCTCCTGATTGTATTCTTGATAGATGGTCTGGTCTAGAATTACTTATCCCTAGTTTTACCATAGCTATGAAATCAAATTCCTAAAATAAGAGAACCCATTGACATATGCACTCTTGTAGAATATGTTTTTTTACCAAATATTTCAATGCCATGTGATCTGTATAAAATAAAAATAGTGTAGCTAGTAGGTACTGGTGGAATTTATGTAGCGCATAGATCATTGACAAAGATTTGTGCTCTGTAGTTATGTAATTTTATTCTACATGAGTCAAATTTCTACTAGAAAAACAGATGGGATGATCTATAATACCTTCTCCAAGTTGATCTAACATTGTGCCAATGGAGGTACCAGAGGCTTCACCATGTACATGAAATGGTTGGTCCCATGAAGGAAAGCACAGAATAGGTGCAGTATTAAGTTTTTCCTTTAACGTCTCGCATGCGTGTTGTTTTGGTTCTCCCCAATAGAACATACCTTTCCCTTTCAGTAACTCTTCCAACAATGCAGCAATTTTGGCATATCCTTTGATAAACTTCCTGTAGTATCTTGTATGACCTAAAAATCTATGCACCACACTCTGACTGGTAGGCTCCCTTAGGCCTATAATGACTGCAACCTTGTTTGGATCAACCAACAAACCTTCCTTACAGATTATGTGTCCTAACAGTATCTTAAACGGTGTAGCAAATATGCACTTCTTGATGTTCAATGAGATAATCAATTGTCTACATCTTTTAAACATTAAGTGCAGATTATCACAATGATCTTTAACTAATCCATACACCGTCCAATCATCTAAATAGACCTGTTAGAAGTTGTGAATAAATTCCTTGAATGCTTGAACAACTATGCACAAAAATACAAGAGGCATATTTTTCATACCAAAATTCATTACACTATAGGCGAAGCTACCCCATTCTGTAGTAAACGTGGTATTTTCCTGATCCTCCTGGGTAATCTGAACCTAATGATACCTAGAGAACCCATCTGTAAATGAATATATTTTGTACCCTGCAATGCCTTCTAGTATTTCCTCTATGAATGTCATGGGAAAGGGATCAGTCACACATGTAGCATTCAGCTCCTTGTAGTCCACACAAATCCTGATCCATCCATCCTTCTTGATACTGATCACCATTTGACTAACCGATTCTGACTCATCAAGGGGCTTGATAATTCCAGACTTCGACATTTTGTCAATTTATTCTTTGACCTTTTTGTGTAATTTTGGGTTCATCCTGTAGATTCTATTTCTAACTAGGTGTGCACCCTCTTAAATTTTTATCTTCATCTCCCCTAACGATTCATGCATGCCTTTAATTTCATGGTAACCCTAGGGAATAAGTCCTGGTAATCCCTTAGTAACTCTATGATTTTTTCCACTTCAGAGTCTGACCAATAATCTCTAATTATGGCTTCCTTGGGCTTATCCTTTGATCCAATATTCACCTTCTTTGTCTTCATAGGTTCATCATAGGCACGTGTGGTCATATTTGCACTGTCCAATGCCTCACGCCTACCTTTTGAATGATTTACATCCAAATTTTATACTTCTTAGTCATCCACTAAGTAGACCATTTTTCCTTTTTCTTTCTCAAGGCAATCACATTGAAGTAATGTTGCATCGGCCTCTATTTCTTCAACAAGATGCACTCATGAGTCTCCTTCGTCCAATAACTCTTGAAGGAGTCCTTCAGCCTTGGCACTATCTCCCATAGTTAAGAGCTTTATGAATTTCAATGCTTCTTCCACCGGAGGCTTTGTAGAGAAGAATTCAAATGTCTAGGCCATTGCTGTAATTAAATCCTACCAATTTCCAGTCTCTCTATGGAGTTCTGCATATACATACTAAGCACGCACACATCCTTGTAAAGTGGAATAAAAATTGTGCACCCATAGCGAAGGTGGTAAAGCTTCTTTTTCTTCTATCCAGATTCTCTCACACTTTTAAACATGGTTCTGAAAAATTTGATTACCATAATAAGTACAGATTTGATTAGGTGCATTGTTCCTAAAGAACCTAGTAGTAAGAGAAATTCTAATTTTACTCCATCCTATAAGATTGTCCTTGTGGGCCATCCACCAGCATGTTGTTGTCCCACATAGTGTATATGCTATCATATTTCTTCTTTCCAATGGGTCTATCCACTATTCTTCCATGGCACGCAGGAATACCATAGGTTCTCCTTCTCCATTGTAACAAGGTACTGAGTTATTACATATTTTCCTGACATAACACGGTTTTCTGCCTCTATGAAATATGATCTTTACTTCGCGCCCTACCAACTCATAGGTGATATGAGCCCAATTATCACAAGCAACACTTATATTATCACTAATAGACTATGCATCCTCCCACTAAATTATTTCTTCTTTAGTTGGCTCAAGCATCTCTGGGTCTCGGATGGCGCGTACATAAATCCTATTCAGATCGTCTTCACTTAAGGGCTCAACATAGGGCACACATTTTCCATCTGTCAAAGGGATAATAACTCTTTCCTCCTTGTTTTCAAAACTAATATAACCTTTGTTGAACCGAAGACCAGCATTATTTACATAGCACCAAGGATGCCCCAATAGAGCTAGGAAGCTATATGACTCTTCCAGTGCTAAAACCTCAAAGTCTTAAGTGAACTTGGCCCCTTATATGGTAATGGATGCATCTTTCAAAAATCCGATGGGAGTGGCCTTAGTTTGATTAGCCATGAACAATATATTAGAGGATGGTTGTAATGGGGGTCTCCCCATTTGTACCTATGCATCTAAGGTAAAAACATTGACTTCCACACCTGTATCAATCAGTATATTATTCGATAGCCACCCATCCACAATAGTATTCAGAGTTATTTCCTTGTCATAATCTAGGCTATGAGGGGGAAGATTCCCATGTAGGATCTATCATCCAGTCTTAATACTTGCGCATGGAGTGTTTCCCTTTAACCAATACCCTAACAATGGAATGATATTTTCCTGACACAACAATTTGCATACTTCTCTCAAGTCATCTATATTAGTTTGGAATATCTCTGATGTTGTCTTGTGCACCATCTTCTATGATTACTCTTTTAAGTATTGTATCTCACCCTAAAGATTCTTGAGAAATTCCATGGTTTCCTGATAAACCTCCTTATGATGGGTAGGATCTAGGTACCATGCATGTAGAACCTCATCCTTAGTGATGGTAGGCTTCTACTATAATGTTTCTCTAGCACTTGTTGCCTCAGCTCGGGTCATGATCTTTACTTACAATGCCTCAAACTCTGCTTCCAACTTAGGCATCCATTGATTTTCCACAATGTGTTGTATCGTAAGCATTCGTGCACCTTTGTTTTCTTTTTTATGTTTCTTACTAAGATGCTCATACAAATCTGGGAACTCCTCATAGCTATGGTTCTTTCCATAAAAAAGAACATGTAATATTCTGAGGACATTCACACCTATAGTGGTTAGGATATCCACATGTATAACATATTCCATGAGGAAACTCACTTCCTCCACTACCACGGCCTCATCCTCCAAATCCACCATGGTATCCTCGATCTCTGCCATGACCGCCTTCAAAATTCCCTTCATTCCGATCATAGTGCACCTAATTTTGATCCCGGTCCTGATGCTCATTCTTTCCCTTATAGTTATATAAAACTTATGTCTGTCGTACACCAATATCTATAGCATCATGGATCTGACCAATCAGCTGGTAATCTTCTGTGTCATGAGTTGTGGACCTGTAGATTTTACAATAGCTTGAAATGTTCTACCTTATCGCAAGTTGTAATAATGGGTAGTGGCTAACATCATGGTTTAAATGACATATATCACAATCCAAAAGCAACGATCGTACTGATCTGTGAGGACAACTATCCTTTGTGTGACCTTCCACTTCACAATCTATACAACAAATCCCTGTGCATGTCTCATGTGCTAAATTTTTTGATAGTTTCTCTAAATTTTTTGCCATAGCTGTGATATGTGCTTCTAAAAATGGGCTCACCCCAGTATCTATACTTACAATTGCCTCGGCACGTAACATTGCTTCAAGTGCTTCATGTAGATCAGTGTATGTCTTATGTGACAATTCCCTTCTAAAAGGGGTAATCAGGCCCCCAACGAACCATTATGTATGTTTGCTTATGTGTATATCATAAGAAAGCTTAGATAACAACATTTTAAAATGGACATCATACTCTCTAACACTCTCAGTAGTGCCTTGTTGAATATCCTTGAGTGCACTTATACTATTCTGCTCAAACTTAGGGATGTGAAACTCTTTAAGGAATGCATCTTTTGAAGTTGGATAATCTACACAAGTTTGATCAGGGTAAAACTTTATGTACCAGTTGTGTGTGCTCCCTTGTAACATAGTATAAAATTAGGTTATTATACGCTCAGAAGTCATGATTCCTTTTGTGTTCCACAATATTTCACACATATGCACATGTTCAGTAACATGCTCTATGCCCCTATATTCTAGAAGATGAAGAGACATCTCCATGTAAATATTTTAGGGTTGGTGTGGACCTTGCCCACCTGATCCAGAACCTCATGTGTTTCCCCTACCTTTAGAACCACCAGATCTATCAGAACTAGAGATACATATGCCTCCTAATCCCAAACTTGTAGCTGGTGTTAGACTAGAAGATGCACTTCCCTATGTCCCAATAGTAGAACTAAATTATACCCCGACAGTCTGTGAAGCATTACTACTCCTAGAAGTTAGTTTGAAAATTAGCACACATGTATTCTACCCTAATGATACACCCAAAAAAGTAATCCCACATAACAAAAAAAATTTGTACATTGTTATTACTGTGCCTTTCATAAGACTCGCTCCTACTCTTCCACTACTTGAATTAGCTTGTTAACTATTTGTTGGTTAGATGTTAGAAAACCAAGCGTAAGGGAAAGGTTACTAGGTGGATTCATATGTGTGCCTGTGGCCCAGGTTGTCTCTACTAGCATGCTTCTACTTGAGGCTAAGGAGGGTTCCCTATCATGTTTTCCCAAATGGGGGAGTTTCTGAGGCTCGGGTTCCATGTCTTCTGCGTGAACTTCAACTCCTTCCTGAACTATCTTTCTCCACAATGACATTTTCTCTGCAACCTCCCGCTACTTCTGTACCTCCCTCTCATGCACCTCATTATAATTAAGTTGCATTTCCTCTCTCTTCCTTTCTACTACTAGGTCTGTCATCTTTCACCAAACCTACTCCTGTCCCCGTGCGTGGTGGGGTTTTGTTAGCCATCGGTTTACTCTCCAAATTCAAAGTTACCATCAAGATGTTGATCACCAGTGGAATGACTTATAGGTAAGTCCCCCTTGGATATCGTAAAAACTGGAATTCAGCTACCTCTAAACATGAATAAGTGTAAATTGAGTACTCCAAGATATAACTATTCAAAACACCACAGAACCACATATACATAACTTGAGTCCAAATCAAATTAGCATCATAAAGGGCCTAAAATTCTTCAGGTGTCCAGAAAAGTGTGTTATACCTCCAATTCCTCTTAGATTCATATGTAATCAGCCACTCATATAATTTTACTAGAAAGATAGCAAAAAATATTTCATATAAAGTATCATAAAGGTTTTGTTCCACCCACACTTGTGTGTTAAACTCAGATCCAGTGTTGAACCATCATGCATATTCTTCTTCTAGATCATGTATCCACTCCTCAACACTTTCTAAGGTCAACCAGTATGTCTTCATGGCAAACCATCCTGAAAAAAACAAAAAAAGAGGTCCCGACAATGAATCTAATGATGCAGCCTAGAATTCAGCAATACAAGCCCATGCGCGCTGGCACATCACTCAGCCTAGACTGAGCACTCACCTGAAACACACATAGGTACTAGTCCCCTCTTTAGGGTTGTTGTTGCAGGATGTTAGCATGATGAAGACTTTAATCATTCAAATCTATAGTTAATATATCTTTCCAACAGTGTACATTTAGGTCTAGATATAGAACATAACATACTTTAACATATAACCATAATGGAATCAAGAATGCAATACTGAATTATAACCATGAAAACACCTTGTTTCATTACATAATCTCCATTATATTAATTACAATAAATACATAGTAGCTTCATTACAATAATGGTAGTATATGCTCATGTGCATAACATATCTAGTAGCATACTCACTATACCCTAGTTATCACACGTATATCTATGTTATATATATATATATAGAGAGAGAGAGAGAGTTCACTACATATTTATGAGGGTGGGTACTTTCCCTTCATCGCTTATCTAATCCCAAAATAGGTTAAATGCTATTATTAGCCACACGCTGTTACAACAAAAGGCTTACATGCAAGAGTGTTAACAATAGATCTCCCTTAGTCAACTATCAATTCTCCACTCTATCTTTAGCTTGCATCCATGCAAAATGATTTATAGCTGATCATCCAAAAATATCCAATGTATTACGCACAAGTCTCCAATTGGTTTGAGTGTTCAGCACGCTATCTCTAAAAATAGATCCTCATCATGAAATTGGCTGAGTCCTGAATTTGTCTCTATTCTATGTGTGATCCTCTCCGATACTTTTGTGCCTTTAAATGCACTCTGTTCTCTCACACAAACCCTCTTTATTTTATTTTCTAAGTGCCAAAGTCTAACTGATCAACATCAAGTATAGGTATGGTTTGGTCAGGTAGAGGCATGGTGGAGTCTAGGTAGTTTCCAAGTTATTTATCTTATGGAAATAATGTATTGTATGTATGTTGAGGTCAAATTTCCAAGTAATTAATATCATGGAAATATGAAATGATTTAAGTAAAACATGGTCGTGGTGATAAAATGGTAGGTATGTATGTTTTTATGATATATTAATTTCCAAGTTTTTATGTAAATGGAAACTAACTAGGGTAGAATGTGAATGTAAAGAGAGAAAATTGGTTAGGGGTAAAAGTGGCTGAGCTAACCTCTATAGGCCCCATGCCCTCGGAGTGCTGCCTGCATAGCCCCGATGAAAAAGGTGCCTTAGGCCGATGTAGTTCTCCCATAAGCTAGGGAATAATAGGATAAGGGAGATGAATGGACCGGTAGGTTTTAGGAATGATTGAGTCGAGTTCATTTAGGCATGCTTGAGTTTAGGTCATTTAGGCATGGTTGAGTGTAGATTAAATAGGCATGGGTGATTTTAAGCTGAATAAGTGTGGGTGATTTTGGTGGGAGAGGAATTCCTAGAATGTAGGTTTCAAAGGTCTGGTCCTATGTAGCATAATCAATAAGTAAGAAAAGAGGTGAACTGTAAGAGGAGATAAAAAAACCCACCTAATTGGTAAGAACCATGATGAGTCTATCATACCAAAGATTGGCTTATGAATGTAAGACCCTAAAGGCGTCGAATGATTAATTGTTCTAAAAGCTGAAATAAAGTCACATGATCATGAAATGGCACATTTGTGGCATGTCCCCTGAGTAGGTAGAAGATTAGAAACGAAATATGGTGAGGTGAAATGGGTTGTTTTAACATAACCTTGGTGTGAGACATCATTCTTCTTCTGCAAGATACCCAAGACCAGAATAGGCAGGTCCATGACGAAAAAGTTATCTTTTTCTTTTTGCTTTTGTTTTATAGACTAGTCGATGCAGGATTTATATGTGGGATGAATAGACTATCTCCTTGAGGTCTTAGTGAAGCTGATCGATGTGGGAAACTTCAGAATATTTTTATTTTATTTTTACAGAAATATTCTTCTTTTGGATAGACCATGTATAGTATGGCTAGCTTTGTATAGTTTTCCTTCGAGAGAGCAGTTTATTTATAGCAGCAAGATAGAAAGATAGATGTCCTTTTTGAGGAATTCATCTATTTGCTAGAAGTTTGACTCTAGGAGTTTGAATTTGAAAATCCTGTATATCACTTTTGAATTGTTTTTTGGAATTTTAGGTCATGGACAAAACTATAGAGAAGTATAGGCTTATTTTATGAAGACAAAACCACAGCACATAAGGGTTAGCTATGAAATAAAGGTCTTAAGTGACGAATGACCATAGGATTCCATCCTGAAAAGGATGAAAATTATCCATGAGAATCATGCCATGAGTAGATCTTTGGTGCTCATATTGAAGATAAGGGTGAAAGGTGACAGGTAATCACATGATTCTTGTTTAGCCGTTGATCCTTAAAATTGGTAAGTGGAAGGTGAATGTTTCTCAAGGAATGATTGTTTAAGAGACAGAAGATGATATAGGACTTGATTCAACAATATAATGGTTGAAGATGTAAGGCATTGATGGGCTCATGTTTAGGTTTACCTTTGAGTGAAGATAAACAATAAGCACTCGATCCATAGGCATGAGTAACGATATAGGTTCCAAGCCAATTAGGAGTGAACTTTCCCCATTTACTTTTCTCCACTTTTGTTACATGTTGATTTTCCTTCAGGAAAAAGTCATCAAACTTGAATTTTTGTTCTTAGAAACCTTTATCGTAGGCACGTTTGATATGTTTTTAGTAGATTTGAAGGTGATTAAGAGCATTTAGATGGCGTTCGTCTAATAACGCAAGCTATGTCAAACGGTCATGGAAAAAATCATCATTGTTGAGGATATGTTTGAGTGAGATCGGAAGAGATGGAATTTGGACTTCGAGAGGAAAGACAACCTCTCTATTATAGACTAAAGAGAAAGGTGTGGTAGTGGTTGAGTTGCGAATACTAGTGCGATAAGCCCATAAGGCAAAAGGAATGTGCATGTGCTAATCCTTACCAGTATTTTCAACCACTTTCATAAGAATTTGATTTAGGGTTTTGTTATTCAATTCATTTTAGCCATTTATTTGAGGATAATAAGGTGAAAAAAACTGGGCTGAATGTCGAAGGCATCACAGAGTTTCCGTAGGGTTTTGTTTTGAATTTTTTTCCGTTATCAGTGATGAAGCGGTGAGGAACATCAAAGCGACAAATGATGTGATGGTTGATAAACTCACATATTTTCTCAGATTTTGTAGAAATAAGAGATACGGCTTCCACCCATTTAGTGTAATATTTGTTAGCGGTAATAATCCATTGAAGATGTTGGAAAAAATGATGGTTAATCTCTCTAACAAGATCCAAACCCCATTGAGATAAATTCTAAATGTCTCGTACAACGTGTAAGGTGTGACTAGGGGTGTGATGAAGATTAGCATGTTGCTGACACTTCACACAATGCTTGACATAGTCACAATAATCATGGTTTAGGGCTGGCTAGTAATAGCCAAGGAAAAGGATGTGCTTAATGACAACTAAGCCACTGAAGTGACCCCCAAAAATCCCATCATGAACTTCCTTAATGGTGTATTGAGCTTCATAACTTGTAAGGCATCATAAGAGGATACTTTCAAATCCCTATTTATAGAGAAGACCACCCATGATGACATAGCGAGAGACACTTTTGAGGAAGTCTCATTGTCCATTACGAGTAAGATTTGGAGGAAAAATTGAAAGGGAAAGATAGTTAGCAAACTGCTTATACCAAAGGTCACATCGGTCAATTTCAATGTGTCCTACAAAGTTAACATCTTCGAATAGGTAAGAGGGGGATTATAACCATTTTACTATGACAAATATTTTTGAGTCAAAGGGCAAAGCAGGTATTTGAGAAGTAAGAAAGACCATGGTGTCTACAAATTATTAGTGGAATACCGAGTGGTTTGAAGTTCATAATGGTCAAAGGTAGTCAAAATCATGTCAACATGATGTTTATACTTTTGAAGTATCTCATTAGGACACTAGTATATACCATTAACTTGGTTCACAACAAATTAAAAGTCACAAAATATATTAATTTATTTAACATCTAAGGCTATCGCAGTTTGAAGACCTAACACGAGTGCTTCATATTTGGTGATATTGTTAGTAAAATCAAAATCTAGTTTGAAACATAATGGCATAGGCTCACCATCAAGAGGAATGAGGATAACTCTTGCACCACCCCCACGCTGACATTTGGAACCATTAAAATTATAAGGTCATCTGGTAAATGGTATCATCCAGAGAGAGGGTAGCGATGGATTTGTAACGGAAGTCGAAGTTAGAAGATTGTTTTCTGGAGAGAGGTGCGTCTACGAGTTGGTCAATAATGGTTTTTCATTTGACAAACTTTTGATGGATGAATTCAGGATCTAGGTCTACAAGAATCATGAGTCAACGTGTAGCACATTGATGTTGGTAGTGCTTAGCGTACATATAATTTAAGGGGTCAGTATTGGTGACATCAAAGGTTTTGTGGTTGAGTAGGTAATGGTGAAGTTTATTAGCGAGAAAGACTAAGGCTAGGCAGAGTTTTTCGGCATGGGTATATCAAATTTTATAATCTAAAAGTGTACGACTTATATAATAAACCAATTTTTATCCAAAATGTGCCCCAGCTCATTTTTTGTGGCTAACTCCTTGTGTTCTTTCCTCTCTTGTGCCTCAGTCTACATTTTTTGATTTTTAGGCACTCAAGGCTTTCTGGAAATGGCACCATCAGATAGAGCTCTCTCTCAGCTTTCCAGAAAGGTAAAGTTTACCTCCTAACTCCTTATATTTTTCAAGTTATGGCTCGATGGAGTTTTTGTGGAAAATTTTCCCATTTGAGGCCCGCAGCCAATAGGAAGCTGCCACGTGGCAGAGGAGTTCGGGGGTCGGAGGCAAATATGAAATTTTTTCCAAAAGAGTATAAAAAGGTCGATTTTCAAAGGAAAACCCACGAAAAAGAGATGGAGAGAGAATTCCAGAGTGAATCAGAGCTTGCCACGTGGCATCCGGCCAGTGGAGCATGGGGAATTTTTGAAAAAATTTCCGAAGACAAAAAAAAGGTAAAATTTGAAAAAATTTCCCGCCGATCCGTTTTTGGGCCGTTTTTGCCCTAAATCTTCAAACGATCATATCTTTTGATCCAGAGCTCAGATTTTCACGTTCTTTATATCATTGGAAAGCTGTTAAAATTCTCTACATGATTTCATGGTCAATTTCTAATTTTGGTTCAGTTTGGAGAGAGAAAATTCAAAAACGGTTCTGGTACGTGTCCATGGCCAAAAATGACATTTCAACAACCAAATTTAATACAGAATGGGTCGCATTCTTCTCCAATATGGTAAAAAATGATAGGGTATGGGTTTGTAAGGTCCTCCATGCTGTTTTAATGCATTTTCCATCAATGAGGAATGGGCTCCCATGTTTTTTATGTTTTCTCTCTCCTAGGCTCGACCCATGCACTGTAAAATTCAGATTTGGCTCATTTCTTCATGGTTGAACACTTTTTGGCATTGCAAACTTCTTCTTTCACCTCCAGCAAGTGATAGTTGTAAGAATCAGACCTTTTTCATAGTTTGTAACAGGTTTATACCTCTTTGATGGTGGAATGCAAGAGATTTTTACATGGAATTGACAGTGTAAACTCTGTGAATGCTTTCAGTCCTCTGTTTGTATTGTTTTACTTCATTTTAAGACCTCTAATTACATCTATCAGCTTGTGTATGTTTTCCCTTGTTGCATTTCATGAATTTGTGTCTATTTACATGGCAAAAATGTTTCACCACTCCTTTTGGTGCATCACCATCTTTAGTTTAGTTTCATTTTTGCATTTTTATCCCTGTCTCCTTGCAATCTAGGGTAGAATTAGGATTAGAACCTCTGTAGTTGTGTAAAATATAGATCTAAATCAGAGGAGTTTGAGGAACCAACCTCTATTCTGGAGATTCCTCTCTCATTTTCACAAGTCCCACACTTGGAGAGAGGTTTCCATGTTGTGCAATCACACTGGATGCTCTAAACATCATTTAGAACCTTGATTTGCATCCAGGGGTGCTGCTGATTTGCAACAATAGTTTTGGCATGCCCGGTGGGACCTTAGAGGTCTCATTTTTACTGCAGCAAAGTTGATGTGCATCTGCTACAATTTTCTTGCTTGAAAAGAGCTATAATTTGCATATCTGGTGACTCCAAAGGGGAAGAATCAACTGGTTTCAGCAGTGCAGGCCTGAAAACTCATGAGAAGAATCACTACAAGGTCAAGAGCTGGAGAAGAAGAGGTTTTGTTTGAATATCTGCAGTTATCTCCAAGAGTAAGGCAAAGTGGGAGGAGAATCCAAAGGTCTCCATCTCCACCAAACAGAACTCTCTCAACTCCTCCACCTGGTAGGCCTTTCATTCAGTCAACAAGGGTTTTAAGGCCAATTAGAATGGCACAAAACAACCCTTATGTCAACTTCACAGGCAGCAGCCCACTTGCCCTCAATGCACAACATCCAATTCCTATTGCAGCCTTGAAGAACATTCCATACTTCACTGGAGAAAATCAGACTACTCCAGGTGATCATGTTAAGGATATTGCTAACCTTTGTGCAATTCATGAAATCAATGAGATGCAAGTGGCTGTCAAGTTGTTGGCATCTTCATTCAAGGGGAAAGCATTGCAATGGTTTAGAAGCCTTGGAGCTGGTTCTATCACAAATTGGAATCAGCTGTGTATAGCACTTCATGAGCAATTTGGAGAGAAGGGAGACAACTTGTCTCTTTTGGAGCAGCTGACAACCATCAAGAGAGCTTCCAATGAACAGCTGACTGATTTCAACTTCAGATTTCAAAAGACTTGGGAGAGAATTCCAGTGGCAGTCATAGGCCAACAGCAAAAGGTGCTTTTCTCTACTATCTCAAAGCTCTAAATTCTGATATTTCTATGTTGATTCAATCCATGGGAGGCATAACTATCCCTATGGCTTATAGCATTGCCATTAGGGCTGAAAATTGTTTGATCCAAGATGGCAAACTAGCCCCTAGACCTCCCATGCCATTGTTTCCAAGTTTAGAGAGTCCAAATACCAATCAAGCACCTAATTTGGCTCCTTCTCCCACTCCTAGAAATCAGAGTTCAAATGAAGCTTCTACTTCATCTCCAAGTGCCCCAAATGAGCTTCAAGAAGTCATGAAGCAATTGCAAAACCTAGGCAATGAGCTGGTTACTCTCAAAAGGCAACAAGCCCAAGGTTTTAGACCTTCTTACCAGCCCCAAGCTCAGCCTAACAGGCAGCCATACCAACCACAAAGACCTCCTAATCCATCTGCAAATGCAAATCAAACAAGGCCTCCTGCCAATAGACCATTTCAGCCCTATAATCCTAATGTCATATCTGCCTCTAAGGCATTGGTGCCAACACAAAACAACATTGCTCAAGAGTATGATTGGTGTTTTCCATGCAATGAACCTCATAACCAATCTATGTGCTTCAATGGTGCTTTGAATCAAGCATTAATGGTGACAACTACTGGTGTGGAGGGTGAAGGCAGTCAAGGAAACAACCAACAACAAGAAACATTCCAACAGCAATCAGCTCCAAATGACACCACGTTGGTAAATTGGCAAGCAGAGGATTTTTGTGGCATGAATCAAACGGTCTCTCAAGGTGTTGCAGCCAACACAAGGTCAAAAAGAAGGAATTTGGGTGAAGAACAGCCATTAGCTCCAACCAATCCACAACCTTCCATGGCTCCACAAATGGTTGACAAGCAAAATCCAATTTCAAATGCACAAGGGCAGCCAAGAACAGCTCCTAGACCAACTCAAATACCAGTTATTGCTGCCCACATGTGCAAGGAGTGAATGTACAAGCAAAGGGACAACAAAGAGATCCTTCATCACCATTCAGTATCATTGATCAGATGAAGAAGACAAATGTTAATATATCAATGTGGGAATCCCTATCTATCCCAGGCCAAAGAGATTTGCTACAAGCTGCCATGAAGGACTGGCCAACTTCGAATCAGCAAGTTCAGATGCAAGAGAAAGTGCTCACAAATGCTGCCCAGCCTGAGGGGAATCATGGAGGATAGCAAGGTAAAATGTTGAAGCCCCCTCCTTTCTATGTTTCATTAATCATTGGAAATCAGCTAGTGCACAATTGCATGATAGATTCCGGGGCAAGTAGCTCAGTGATGCCTAAACAAATAGCTGATCAGCTAGGGCTCCAGTATGAAACCATATCCAAAGGGGTAGTGCAGTTGGATGGGAAAGCAGTAACAACAGTTGGGGTGATTAGAAACTTGAGTCTTACCTTGCATGCATGTCTAAATGTCGTTGTTTCACAAGATGTATCGGTCATAGACCTTCCACCACTCTTTGCCCTATGCTTGTCAAGGGACTTCACAGCCAAGATTGGGGGATATTTGTCTGCTGATTGGTCACACATGTTATTCAGAACGAGGTATGGAACTAAGGCTACAATCAGGTCTGAACCTATTACAAACTTCGACATTGAGCCTTACACTCCAAGTTAGATCAACGCCAATTGTTCAGCATTTGATCAAGAAGACCACCCAAGCACCGATGAAGCTGACACCAAGGTTGGGAGCATCCTGGATCTAACTCTTGATGAATGGGAAAACAAGGTACATGCTTTTGATCCTTATCAAGAAGTAGAAGAATCTAAGCTAGGGGTCTATTGTATACATGAAGAAAATTAGCCTATTCCTAACATCACCAAGCCAAACCACAAGGATGACAATGAGGTATGGCAGCTATTTTTTGATGGATCAAGAAGTAGACAAGTTGCAGGAGGTGGAGCCATGATTGTTTCACCTCAAGGAGTAAGGTACTATTCAGCTTTTAGATTTCAGTTTGCATGCTCCAATAACACTGCTGAATATGAAACCTTAGTGCAAGGGATGCATTGGGAAATCAAGAAGAAAATAAAGAACTTGCAATTCTTTGGTGACAGTGAATTGATTGTAAATCAGGTCAAGGGACATCATGCTGCCAAGAATGATCTACTCAGGTGCTACAAGAATAGGGTGTGGGACCTCATCGAAAATTTTGAGGGTTTTGGCATCAAATCCATTCCTAGGAAAGAGAATCAAGCTGCTAACAGGCTTGCAGCAGTAGGGGCAGCCTTTGACATTGTGGAAAGCATTCAACAAGATAAGGTACAGCCAAACATCCACGTGATTGTGAGGCCTTCATTGCCAAATAACAATGTCAGTTGGCAAGTGTTTGAGAATGACCAGCAAATCATCAATTTCTTGCAAGAAGAAGCCGAGTTCTCAGCTAAGAATCAAGAAAAATTGGAACAACAGTATGGTGACCAAGTGGTACGACTGAGAACTAACAAGTTTCCCAAGGGACTTATCACTTTGGAGTCCATTTTTAATGCCAATGATCAGTTTAGAAAGGAGAAAGAAAACATTCAGGTCAAGAGAGAGGATTTAGTATCCATCTTGGTAGAAGAGAACAAACCATTGCAAATTGGAAAGATGACAACTGAACAAGAAAGGTATGAGTTCATATAGTTGTGTCAAGAGTTCCCTGACGTGTTTTCTTGGAGCTATGAAGATTTGAAAGGTTTCAATCCCAACTTAGCTTAGCATACCATTGAATTGGATCCAAATACTAAGCCTGTCAGGTAGAAACAAAGACCAATCAATCCACACATGGAGCCTCTCGTGAGGAAAGAATTGGACAAGCTGATTGAGTCAAGAATCATATTCCCAATCAAGCATTCTAGTTGGGTTACCAACTTGGTTCCAGTCAGAAAGAAGAGTGGAGAGATCAGATTGTGTGTTGATTTCAGAGACTTAAATAGAGCATCTCTCAAGGACCATTACCCACTCCCTTCCATGGAGCAAATCTTGCAAGTTGTGGTTGGCTCAGAGAGGTTTTCACTACTTGATGGCTACTCCGGCTACAATCAGATTATGGTGAAGGAAGAAGACCAGTTCAAGACAACCTTCACAACCAAATGGGGGACTTTTGCATACAGGAGATGCCATTTGGGCTGTCCAACGCTGGTGCTACCTTCCAAAGAGCAATGGACATGGCATTCAAAGGTTTGATTAACAACGTGGTGCTGATTTACCTTGATGATATCACTATTTTTTCCAAAAATGCAGCAGACCACCTCTCTCATTTGAGACAAGTTTTCACGAGGTGTAGGAAATTTGGAGTGTCTTTGAATCCTAACAAGTGTATCTTTCTTGCACATGAAGGAAAGATCCTTGGCCATATTGTCTCCAAAGAAGGATTAGTAATTGATCCAGAGAGAGTCGAAGCCATAAGATCACTACCATTGCCAAGCCACAAGAAAGCCCTTCAGAGTTTCTTGGGGAGGATAAACTTTGTTCGGAGGTTTGTCCCAGATTTTACAGCCCTTGTCAAGCCCATCACCAAAATGTTAAAGAAGAGCATGGCTTTCAAGTGGTCAGCAGAAGGCAAGGAGAGTTTTGAAGCAATCAAAGAAGTCATTTCTCAAGCACTAATTCTCATCAACCCAGACTTCTCCAAGGATTTCATCCTCTATGCATTTGGAGGTAATGACACTATTTCTGCCATTTTGGTACAGCAGAACAAGGATAATGATGAGCAGCCAATTGCCTTCTTCAGCCAAAGCCTAGATGACTATGAGGTGAAGTACTCTTTTATTGAGAAGCATGTGCTAGCAATAATCAGAAACTTGAAGAAATTCAAGCATTTAGTCTCAAACAACAAGGTCCAGTTGCTGGTCTCACATGCTGGGGTTAAGGACTTCCTCCTCAACAAAGATTTGAATGAGAAAAGGGCAGGTTGGATCACCCGTGTCATGGAGTATGACATTGAGATCAAAATCACCAAGCTGGTAAGAGGAAAAGGATTGTGTGAGTAGCTGGTTTTGGGGAAGCAAAAAGAAGCATGCAATGAAGGAGAGGATTTTTTGACAGTTCAAGACAGCCATGAGCCATGTGGCACTCAAGAAGAAAACAATGTTTCCCCCACTCCTTGCTGGACCCAAGGTATAATGCACTTCCTAAGCATAGGCCTATGCCCTCCGGAGATGAACAAGACCCAAAGAAGACACTTCAGATTATAGGCTATCCCATATGCCATTGTTGATGGAGTTTTGTTCAAGAAAGATGTGAATGGAGTGTTGCTGAGATGCATTAGCACAAATCAGATTCATAGGGTGTTGGAAGAGTTCCATGGTGGACCAGCTGGTGGTCATTTTGCACCAAGAGTGACAGCTCTAAAAATCATGAAGGCTGGTTATTATTGGCCTAAAATTTTCAGTAATTTCTATGCATGGATTAAGAGGTGTAAGAATTGTGCATTCTTAACAGGAAAAGAGAGACTTGCTGCTCTTCCATTGCATCCAATCTCAGTTGATCAGCCATTCATATAATGGGTTTTGGACTTCATTGGAGTCATTAATCCCAATTCAAGTCAAGGGCACAAATAGATTTTGACAGCCACGGACTACTTCACCAAATGGACTGAAGCAGTAGCACTCAAAGAAGCAAATGAGTCTAGCATCTTAGACTTTTATGAGGGGATAGCGACCAGATTCGGTATACCTACTACAATAATCTCAGATAATGCATTGGCATTCATTGGATCCAAGGTGACTGAGTGGGCTGTCAAGAACGGGATCTACCTAAGCACTTCATCAAACTATTACCCTCAAGGTAATGCCCAAGACGAGTCTACAAATAAGAACTTGTTGAGGATCATTAGGAGGACTCTTGATGAGAATCAGAGGTCTTGGCATACCAAACTGAAATCAGCCTTATGGGCTGATAGGATAACTTCCAAGAGATCCACAGGTAACTCTCCATTCAAGCTTGCTCTATGGAAGAGAGGAAATCTTTCCCATGTCACTTTAGTTGCCAACATTGGAACTCATGAAGCAATTAGATTTTCTAGAGTTTGAGCCCATGGAGGTGAGATATGCAGAGTTGAGGGAGCTGTAGGAGGTCAGAAATCAGGCATCCCAAGCAATGGAAAAGGATCAAGCTTTGATCAAAAAGACCTTTGATAGGAAGGCCAAGGATAGATCTTTTCAGGTTGGAGATCTAGTGTTGAAATGGGATGTGGATAGAGAAAAACCGGGAAGGCATTCAAAATTTGATGCCATTTGGAGTGGCCCATACATGGTCACGAAGTGCAAGAAACAACAATGCTTTCCAATTGGCCTCATTGGATGGTGAAGAAATGTAGATTCCAGTCAATGGAATATATCTCAAGCATTGCTTCTAGAGGGAAATTTACCACCTTGTAAATATTAGATTAGATTTTCATTCCTCCAAGTGCTTTGCACATTGTTTTGCTGTAGGTTAGTTTTGCTTTCCCTAAGTGCTTTGGCACAGCTTGCTGTCCCTGGAGATGTTTTGCAGTCCTTGCTTCCATCATGTGATATTCCATTTTCCTCCTTGCACATTCTAAGTTAGTTGGGGGTATAAATATAATATTTGATGGCTCCATGCCCAATGGACTACTTCAGGCTACTGGTACTTTCATCTAGTAGGCAGATGACCCCTCTGAGTCACCAAAATTGTTATCCAAAATGTGCCCCAGCTCATTTTTATGTGGCTAACTCCTTGTGTTCTTGCCTCTCTTGTACCTCAGTCCACATTATTTGATTTTAAGGCACTCAAGGCTTTCTGGAAATGGCACCATCAGATAGAGCTCTCTCTCAGCTTTCCAGAAAGGTAAAGTTTGCCTCCTAACTCCTTATATTTTTCAAGTTATGGCTCGGCAGAGTTTTTGTGGAAAATTTTCCCATTTGAGGCCCGTAGCCAATAGGAAGCCACGTGGCATAGGAGTTCGGTGGTCAGAGGCAAATATGAAAAATTTTTCCAAAAGAGTATAAAAATGTCGATTTTCAAAGGAAAACCCACGGAAAAGAGATGGAGAGAGAATTCCCAGAGTGAATCAAAGCTTGCCACGTGGCATCCGACCAGTGGAGCATGGGGAATTTTTGAAAAATTTTCCAAAGACAAAAAAGAGGTAAAATTTGAAATTTTTTCCCACCGATCCGTTTTTGGGTCGTTTTTGCCCTAAATCTTCAAACGATCATATCTTTTGATCCAGAGCTCAGATTTTCACGTTCTTTATATCATTGGAAAGCTGTTAAAATTATCTACATGATTTAATGGTCAACTTTCTAATTTTGGTTTAGTTTGGAGAGAGAAAATTCAAAAACGGTTCTGGTACATGTCCATGGCCAAAAATGACATTTCAACAACCAAATTTAATACAGAATGGGTCGCATTCTTCTCCAATATGGTCAAAAATGATAGGGTATGGGTTTGTAAGGTCCTCCATGCTGTTTTAATGCATTTTCCATCAATGAGGAATGGGCTCCCACATTTTTTGTGTTTTCTCTCTCCTGGGGCTCGACCCATGCACTGTAAAAGCTCAGATTTGGCTCATTTCTTCATGGTTGAACACTTTTTGGCATTGCAAACTTCTTCTTTCACCTCTAGCAAGTGATAGTTGTAAGAATCAGACCTTTTTCACAGTTTGTAACAGGTTTATACCTCTTTGATGGTGGAATGCAAGAGATTTTTACATGGAATTGACAGTGCAAACTCTGTGAATGCTTTCAATCCTCTGTTTGTATTGTTTTACTTCATTTTAAGACCTCTAATTACATCTATCATCTTGTGTATGTTTTCCCTTGTTGCATTTCATGAATTTGTGTCTGTTTACATGGAAAAAAATGTTTCACCACTCCTTTTGGTGCATCACCATATTTAGTTTAGTTTCATTTTTGCATTTTTATCCCTGTCTCCTTGCAATCTAGGGTAGAATTAGGATTAGAACCTTTGTAGTTGTGTAAAATATAGATCTAAATCAGAGGAGTTTGAGGAACCAACCTCTATTCTAGAGATTCCTCTCTCATTTTCACAAGTCCCACACTTGGAGAGAGGTTTCCATGTTGTGCAATCACATTGGATGCTCTAAACATCATTTAGAACCTTGATTTGCATCTAGGGGTGCTGCTGATTTGCAACAACACCACTTTCTCCCTATGTTTCTCTTCATGATGAGTGGGCATGCCACCCAGGGAATGATCAGTAGCAAAAATGTAAAGGTAAAATGGTTGGTCATTCTTAGGTGGAATGAGCACTAATAATTGGATGAGGTATTGTTTTAAGGCGTCGAAGGCTTTATGGCATTCATCATCCCATTTGAAGGAGACATCCTTTTTTATAAGATGATGAAATGGATGGTAGTGGTTGGAAAGCTGAGAAATAAAGTAATGAATAGATTGCAACTTTCCTTATGAACTATGAAGTTTTCTAAGATTAGTAGGTGGAGGTAGTGTCCCTAGATTTCATCCTAAAATCTGTGACTACCCTATCCGAAAAAAATTTGTACTTTTAAAATAATGGGTCATTTTTTGTTTTTATTGCCTGAAAGTTCTTGTTTTGTGTCAAGATATTCCCAAAGAGCCATATTAGTCATTTTTGCCAAATACCCAGATGCCCAAAATTCTTATATTCTGTCGTCGAGATTTTTCTGCAAGAAATTTGTATTTAATTATTTTGAGCCTCGTTTGAGGTAATTTGAGCTCCGATTTAACCCTGTTGTGATCAAACATATCATTATTCCTATATACCAGAAGGGTTTTAACTAGGAATGAGTTCTGCACTTTATTTGTGACTTTTGACAGCTTCTTGTGTTTCTATGTTTTCCCGTTTCATTTTCTGTGAAATTTCTCTAAATCAATTCCTTTTCCGGTTTTCCCTAATTCTTGGCCTAGAGTATCTAGAGATCACATATGCACATTGTGCCAGAAGTAATTCACCATCAGACGTCTGGTTCTCTGGGAAAAGACGAAGTCGTGCACCAAAAAATGTCTTCTGGGCTGGCCGCATTTTTGGAAAAATATGGTTTGAAGTGGATCATGGGATTTTTGGAAGCAACAAGCAGGTGGGAATTTTGTACCTGCCTAGCAAGGTACTTTTCCCATGGAAGCAATGCCACTTAAGTCACAATGGAAAAATTAGAGGCAGCAAGCAGGCGGGAATTTCTTACCTGCCTTGAAGGGTAAAAAATCCCATTATGGAATAAAAGAAAAAACAACTTAAGTGAATCATGGGATTTTTAGGGCTGCCTTGCAGGGTAAATAATCTCATTGTCATGTGACTTTTAAAAATAGAAATTCCTTATTCCAAAAAGTGTGACCCACCTTGGGTGAATAATAATGCATTAAATAAATATTTGTTAATATTTATTCACCCAATTTTAGTGCCCAGGCTTGTGGAAAAGTCAACAAAGGGAAGTAGACAAAAGGAATTTAAAAATAGAATTCCAAAATTAAATAAGTTTAATTTATTTAATGCAGCCCCATTTGGGAGAGAAATAATACTTTTTAAAGTATTAAATGATTCAATTAATTCCTATTTTCAGTGGCTAAGGTTAAAGCACATTGTGAAGCTTAAGTGAAGTGAAGGGTGGATGATTAAAATTGATTAAATTTAATTTATTGGATGGTTGTCCTTAAACATGCAATTTTAACAAACCAATTAAAGAGAAAAGCATGATTTTTAATTCATTAATTGCCAGGAATAGGAGGGGAAATTATTAATTATAAAATTATGAGGGTTATATAAGCTTGGGCTACCATAAGGATGAATTAATTAATTCACAGGTAAAGAAGTGCAACCCAGAGGAAAAGTGTGCCCCATTTGAAGAGGATTTTTGCTCAAAAGAAGGTGAAATCAAGGCTAAAAGCTTCCAATTTTGGCACATGCATTGAAGGAGGTTGATTTGTGTTTGCATAATTGTTTGCATAAGTGATACAGGTGCTCAAGTGAAGTTGGAAAAATTCATGCTCACTTTGCATGCAAATAAAACATCAATTTTTGGGGCAGCAGGCTTGAATAGTGTAGATTTTATGATTAAAATTCATCGTTCATGTTCCGGTTTCCATCTGAATTAATTATAGGAATTCATTACATGTGCTTTACAAAAGAAAAGGAGATTTAATCAATGTCCAATGCATTGAATATATCCTCCGAAACTGAATAATTATCCAAATCTACACCAATTTTGAAGAATTTCGGCCGAGTAAGAAGAAAAAGAATCGTTCAGACAAAGATAGACACAGCCATGGAAAAGAAGGATGAAAAAGAGAGCACAACGGAGTCATGCATCACTTCTGAATTTGCAGACATTGGAAACACAGATCTAGGTCCAGAACCTCTTTACGAATTGATTGACAAATCCAAAGCTGGAAAGACTTCCCTCATGTGTTCAGTCAAAAGCATTGGAATCATTCGAGTTGTAGCATTTCCATTCACATCCTAGCTGCTAGAATTCATTATGGAGTGTACTAGATCCAAATCCAAATTCAGATCCATAATTGCAAAGGCTTCATCCTCTTGTTTCAAATTTAGCCCGTGAAGAGGTCAGTGCGTGGAAAATTCCTTCCAGGATCTTGTGCATGCACTCCCAATCTTCCAATTGAAGCCTTCATTAAAGTTGAATTCACCCGGAGTGCTTTCCAGAATTTTTAATTGCTCATATGCAATTAAAAATAAAAATGATGAGTTATTTATGGAAAACATTGCACTGATGCATGTACTGGAGAAGAACTACAAAAGCTTCAAGGATAAGAAGGAAGACATGTCAAAGGCAATACCCGCAAGAAAATCACATTCACTTGCTTCCAGATCCAGCTACTTCCAGTCACTTCTAGATCCACCTACTTCCAGATCCAGTTTGAATCAGCTACATGCAAAATATGAAAAAGGAAAAGACTGCATCTTTCCTCTTTCTTCTTCTTTCTCTTATTTCCCCCGAAAAAATAATTGAGCGATCAATTAAATTATGCAACTTAATTTATTGGTTTAAAATCCATTACTTGAATAAGTAAACTACTTGGAGATATGTGGCAGACATGCAAAATAGAAGGTTCTATCTTCAGTTGTAAATCATACTTGTCATGTAAAGAGGAATTCTAAGAGGGAGATTTCCAGTTGTTTCCTTTCCGACTTCCACATGTGCCAATTCAACTAAAAGCTTCCAACTTGTAATTACCCCTCTACATTCTATAAGTAGAGGAAGAACCTTCAAGTTAAAACATCAGAATCTATAAGCAGCATTTACGTTCCAGAATTTGTGCTGAAACCCTTGAGAGCCACTTGAAGAAAAGGGATATACAAGAGCAGATTTCTAGAGAAATTTTTGTCACGGTGTATTGTGTTTCTAGATTTTTATCTTAGATATTTAAATCTAAATTTTTTGTTATCTTAGATCTAAATCTAGAGCTATCTTTACTTATAATTCTGTGTTGATATCTATTGGTTTCTTCTATGTGCATGTTATCAACTCTGTTATCTATTGATTGGGATGCACATCTTCCCCATTTCTTCTATGTGTTTATATAATTCTCTTCTTCTATAAATATTTCCTTTCTTAAACAGCTACTTACTTGTTACAGAACTATACAACTATGGTTCATGAGCTAAACAGTTAAAGTAAAACCCCTATAGATACTAGCATATTTTAATTGACAAATCTTACACGGGAGCCTCACCGGTAAATGAGGGAGATTTATCTCATGACTACCTAGGTTTTGTGCTATGTAGAATATCTAGCCAACAGGAGGCATCTCGAGAAAATCCTTGATTTTAACGGGATTAACTTCAATGCAACGCAAAGAAATGATAAAACCAAGGAGCTTTCCAGAGAGAATAGCAAAGACACACTTCTTAGGTTGAAGGTGAACACAGTATGTGATGAGACGGTCAAATAAAACCTTAAGGATGGCAAGGTGTTCACCTCGATGTTTATATTTGGCAAGAACATCATCAACGTAATCTTCCAATATGTTATGCATGATGTCATGAAAAATATAAGTCATAGGCCGCTGATATGTAGCACCAACATTTTTATGTCCAAAGGGCATGACACGATAGCAGAAGGTCCCCCAAGGAGTGATAAAAGTGGTTTAGTGTTTTTATTTTGGGGTGAGTAATATTTGGTTATAACCCAAGAAACCGTCCATGAGTGATAGCATCTCATGGTCGGCGGTGAGATTAACTGGTTGGTCATTACTAGGTAGGGGAAAGTTATCTTTGGGGTGATCTAGGTTAAGATCATGGAAATCTGTGGAAATGTGGAGTCACCCTGTTAATTTTGTGATAGGAATGATGTTAGATATCCATTAGGGATAATCAATAGGTAGGATGAAGGAAACTGAAAGAAGGAGTTAAAGTTTTTCTTTAACAAGAAAGGAAATGTGATGATTCATTTTTCGCAGATTTTGTTTCATGGGTTTGGAATCAGGAATGGTTACAATATTGTGGACCACAGTGTTTGGTTCAATACCAGGCATATCAGTGTAGGATCAAGAAAAAGCGTTGTTATGATCCCAGAAGATAGAATTGAAAGCTTCTTGTTCAGTAAAATCTAAAGATTGGCCTATTTTTTGAATGTGTGGGTCATCCTGAGTGTGAATGTTGATTTTAATGGTTGAAACATTCAACATGGTTTTCTTCTCAGAAGGTAATTACCGGTGAATATAAGAATCTTCCTCACCAAGGTAACAGATAAGTCAGAGGTCCCAGGGAAACGGAGTTCACGAAAAAAAATTTATGAGGAATGGATTCTGGATCCATAGACATTGTAGGTGAAGGTGGTGAATGAGGTGAATGTGGTGGGGAATGTTTAACATCCTCAATGAGTTTGACTTAGGCCTTCTTAGAAAATGGATTGTAAAATCCAATACTGATGCAGTCTTTATGCTTACGAGTGGTGCAGGGAATGAAATTATGACGGCCTTGTTCATAGAAACCAAATCCAAAGCCCTTCTAAGAACAGTGATGGAGGAAGGTGTAGGTGAAGCGGTGGTTGGTTAGATATTGAAGGTCAAAGGAAAATGGTTGAGTTTGGGAAGGTGTTTCAGGAGAGTAGGTAGAAGCATCAAGTCCCCCATACGTTAAGTTAGTGTAAAAGTGGGGAGGACCGTAGGGGAAAACTTCACCTAAGTGGTAATCATAATGAGGATTTTGGTGAAGGTTACCATACTCTTGAGGAGTAAGGAATGTGTCAATGTTATAAAGGTGGTACTCCCCCAGAGTGAGGCATTGAAAAACACCTTATAAGGGATCAATAGCTAGTATGTGGGTAGCAGAAATGGATGAATCACTGGACAACTGGGAAGAAGAAGCATTGCATGTTTGAGGAGTAGATGGGTTGGTTGATGGGTCAGTTATAGAAGCTATGAAAGAAGTGGGAATAGAGGTGTTAGTTGAAGAATATGTAGCATCATAAGTGGTGGATGAGGTGGCGGCTGAAGAAGAAGTGGTAGCGGTGATAGATGCCTTAACTGGTATACGGACATCATTGGGTCGATAAAACATCTTAAAGGTCTTGAAAGGTGAAGGTTCGGTTGGAATGGTATAGTTGTGCCCTTCATGTTTTAATTTTAAACAGCGGTGTAAGGTTAAAGGAACACAACCCATGGTGTGAATCCAAGGTTGGCTAAGTAGCATGTTGTACTGGAATTCCCCCTCTAAGATAGAATAATTCAGGAATGGTATGGGGGCCCACACGAATGTGGAGAAAGATGGTGCCAATGGTGGAAGTCATGGCATTGTTAAATGAACATAGTATAATTGGGTTACTATACATTTAATTGGCAGGGGTTCGCATTTGGTTGTACACATGGGAGGAAATGATGTTGATACTGGCACCTCCATCGATCATAACATGTCGAATGCGTATATTATCAATGTAGATGGAAATAAATAGGGTGGGGTCAGGATCATCTAATTGGAGAGATACAATCTTGTCGTTAGAGAAACTGAGATAGGCTATTTGATGAGTGGTAACGAGAGTAGAGGAAGGGGATGAAGTGGTGAGAATGGTGACATGGTGAGGAGTGATAATGGATTCCATAGGTGTAGGGTCTTTGGGTAGAACCTAGATAGATTACAGGACCTCAATGAGATCCTGACGATGAGACTCAGAGGTTTGGATGACATCGTAAAAAGACATTTGAGATAATACTAGTGTAATTGTTTAAGAATTGTATAATGGGAAACCCCATCAAAAATAGGGTATGCGGATCCACAAATGGTAATTTTGGGTGCAGGTGTAGATGGAATATTGGGTAAAAGACTAGTAGATGAGATGGTTATTTTCTCCTTTCCTTTGTCCTTCTAGTCTCAAGTGGAAATTTGAACCATATTCATCTATAGTAAAGGAGAAATTGAATCGTGATAGGTGTAGTGATAGGACAGAAAAAAATATGGTGGGGGCATATACTGGCTTTGTGAAAACAATGCAGCACATTGGCATTTTGGCTAAAGTTTTGCTAGCTCTCTTATGCTAACCATACTGATCTCAAATTTTGGATGAGGATAAATGGGTTGTGTAGGGGGAGATGAAGGTCACTAAATAGGTAAGGGATGAAGATGTGTGGTGATAAGTGCAGATGGCATAGGGTCCTCATCTAAAAGATCATCGTCGTCAAATTTTTCTTCAAGAGGACATAGTTGGAGAAGAATAGTCTTAAGAGCCTTATAATTTTCCACATCATGCCCTAGCACACGACGATAAGCATAAATTTTGGTATCATCAAACCCTTCTGGTTTAGGTTTGAATGGGTCATAAGGTCTAAGCAGTGGTAATTTGATGACAAAGGTTTCCAAAAGGATAGCTAAGATGTTAGCGTAAGACCCTACCAATATATCACAATGTGAAGTAAGTGTGGGTCTAGATGGAAGTGTGGGTGACTTTGGTGGGAGAAGCATCACTAGAGGTGGAATCAGAGGTTGAGTAAGTTTGAACACTTGTTTGGTAGATAGTATGGTTTTAGTTTTGGATTACACCTTTTTAGGTAAAGATATAGCAGGTGAACGATTTGTTGAAGGTGGTGTATGTTTAACAACCTCTTTGGAGGGTAGTGGATTCTTGGGCTTTGGTTACACCTTCTTGGGTAAAGGTGAAGAAGAAGTGCATGATGCATAAGTGAAGTCAGATTGTAGAAGGGTACTTATTAGCCAAGGTGATAATGGAGGTTCGGTGAAGGTTGTAGTAAGAGGCAATGTGGAAGGTACTGGTTGAGGATAAGGGAATAACATAGGTAATGATGAGGATACTGGAAGTGGTGTAAGTATAGGAGGTAGAAAGGATGTAGGTGATGGTTAAGGTGTAAGATGTGTAGATAATTTGGGTATAACAAAGGATCGTGATGAGGTGGGTTTTTGTGCTTGTGGTTTACTCTGGGTAGGAGGCTGTCTGGCCAAGGTTGATGGGTGGGGACCTAGGATAGATGAAAGTGGTGAAGGTGACATAGGAGTAGTGGTTGAAGCTGATGTATGTGGCCTAAGGGTTTGGGTATTTCTCTTAGGTGGGGGAATAGTACTTTTGATGGCTTATAAGGATGTGGCTAAATCTAGTTTGACAGGAGGGTGGACTAAACTTGATGTCGGTATGACTCCTAATGTAGTAATGGGTCTAGACGTAGAGGAAGGCATAGGTGCAGGTAAGGTTTTAGGCATAGGAGAAATTTTGGTTATTCATAAAGGTTTAGGTGTGGATGAGGGTGATGAAGAAGGGGCCACTACAACTGGCATGGGCATGGTGGGTTTGGTTATCTGAAACACCTTTGGATGGATCGTGGAAGTCTCAGCAGAAAACATATGCATTTAAGTTGAGACAAGCAGTCGAAGACGTCCCCAAAGCATGGAATTGTCAACATAATCCAATCGGTCGACCAAACGTGAGAATGGAACTGATGTAGGAGGGGATGATGTTGATTTGGTAGTAATCCCTATAAATAATGTCTGTGAGACATGGATATGGTTGGCTATAGACTCTATGGGTAAAAGAGATGAGAGAAAATCAATAGGATCCTTGAAATCCAATGGAGAATTGTCACCAATAGGAAGGGACATTTCTAATGGATCCCTTGTGGGTAGGGAAGATGAAAATTATGATGAGGTAAGTTCATCTTTTGGTGAAGAAGAAGGTAAGCATGACTCTCTTATGGGTAGAAGAGTAAGTATTGCAAGTTGTTCGTCAGGTTGAGAGGTGACTGGGTAAACTGCATCAAAAGATATGGTGGAATCCTCCTAGGTTGAAGGAGAAGATAAGGGAGACTCCTCCATGGGTAAAGAAGCAAATGAAATAGGTCCCTCCATGGATGAAGGAGCTCGTGCAAGAATCTCCTCGATAGATGGAGTAGGAGGAAATTGAGCAAGAAGAGATGGTATGATGTCAAAAACATCATGAACCTCATGAACATTACTTTCACTAGTCGAGGTTTCACTAGTTTAGTTAGACAACGGGGTGTGATTTTGGAATGACTTATTGAAGATGTGAAGTTTCTAATTAGCTGATGCATTAGGATTATCCAAGATGAGATCTACATTATCTAACATTTCTTGGATAATAGTTTTGAAAGTTATACAATTACCATCGATATGACCTCTAACGCGATGATAGTTGTAGTAATTGTTTTCTTTGTACCACGCAGGCACAAGACGAGAGGGGTCAAAATCAATATGTGGTTTGATGGGTGGAAGAGTGACTGCTCTGGTTTTTAGAATGTTTTCTAAAACAGAAGAGTAGGGTTCTCTTATGGGAGTATATTTTCATTGCTCCCGCTTGAACTAAAAATCTTGAACAGGAGAAAGATTGGAAGAAGGATTTGATTGGTTTGATGGATGAGATGGGTCAGATTTCAAAACTGTTGTGTTGTCATATCCTTTTTCTTTAGAATAATTATTTTACAGTTTGGAAGATGAAGAGGTATCATTTGATTTAAACACAACGTTCTTGTTATCTAATTTTATCTTCCTCTCTTCAATGGCATGAATTTCCAGTTTCCAAGCCATGGTGAATGCCTCGTTAAACATGTAGAAGGTTTAAAATTAGAGAGTTGGCAAGATGTGTCTAGCACAAGCTCTGGTGAACAACTCTATTAACTCAGTTTGAGGAATTTGGAATATGAATTTGGTTGATCAAGCTCCACCAACGAGTGACAAAATATGTGATAGATTCGTTTTCATATTGGCATGTCGCATATAAATCAATTATGGTGACCTTCTTGACAATGTTGATAGAAAAGTGGTCTAGAAAATCCTAAGCTACCTAATTAAATGAAAAGATGGAATGCCTGGGTAGAGCACTATACCAATCTAAAGTTGGTCCTATCAAGGACATTGGGAATGTCTGTAAGATCAAAGTGTCATCGTGAGCAATCAAAAAAAAAATGTTTAAAAGAACACAAGTGGTGTTGCGGGTCTTATTTTCTGTTGAATCGGTTGAATTTAGGCATTTCCCAATGGGGAGGGTATGGATGAATCAGAATGGAAAGGTGAATGGGCTCATTAAAAATCTTGACGTATGTCAAAGAGTTACATGAGTCGAAGATAGATGCTTTTAATGTCTGCATCTTGTCCATCATTGTTTTGATAAGATCATTGGTAAGTTATGATGACTGGGCACCCCCTGTAGTATAAGGGGGTAGATGAGGTAGGTATAACATGGGTGATATCCCAGTATGTGGTGGTGTTGAGTACAAAAAATTTGATGGAGGAACATAAGCTGGAATAGATTTAGATGGAAAGTATCTTAAATAAGAGGTAGATGAAATAGAGGGTTGTTAGTGATAAGTGTAGGTAGGTGGAGTGGATGTAAAGACTCTCATAGAAATCGGACGAAGAGACTACGGGATGGAGAGGATGATGTTTTGGAAGGGAGTGTGGATTTCTAACACCAATGTTGGCTGAGATGTAATAGGTATATAAGAGGTGGCGGGTGCAAATAGACCTACATTCAAGGTGGTTATTAAAGGAATTGTTGACATTATAGGAGTAACAGACGTCAAAGGTGTGACAGATGCCATATGTGCAATAGATATGAATGATGTAGGGTCAAGCTGGGAAACCACATGTGGTAAAGTGGAAGAGGGTAAGACCTAAGCTAGTATTAGTTGATGCAGAATGTGGGTACGAGGGTAGGAGTGTCATGGACATAGGCATGCCATATACAAATTTCCCTAATGAATGTGCGGGTAGATGAATGAGTAAGATAGTACTGCAGAGTGGCTTAGGGTCTGTTGAAAGGAGTCTCACGAATTCCTAGGCATTTCCCAGTGGGGTATGGTAAGAGCGTGATTCAGAATGGAATAGGTGAATGAGACTGATGGGGGTGATCTGGGACGTATGTGGGAGAAGCTAGCATCTAGTGTGAAACATGAGAGTGCTTTTAACTTGTCTGCATCTTGAGTCAAAACCATGTGTTTTGATGATAGAACATTGGTAGGTTTTGATGACTTTGCACCCCCTGATAATACTAAAACACAAAAAAAATAGATGAAAAATGGGTTTAAAATGTGTGATATCCCAGTATGTTGTTATGATTGAAAAATCAAAATATAGACCATTGTTGGTTGGAGGTAACCGACGCCGGTATAGATTTAGGGGGAACCACCAGTGGTTGACTAGACCGATGTCAGTTACTATGGAGAAATAGAGGGTATGTTAGTGATAAGTTTAGGCAGGTAAATGATGGAAGACAAAGACTCTCATAGAACTCGGACTCTGAATGTGACTACCAAGGACTGGAGAGGATGATGTTTTGGAAGGGAGTGTGGATTTCTAACACCAATGTTGGCTGAGATGTAATAGGTATATAAGAGGTGGCGGGTGCAAATAGACCTACATTCAAGGTGGTTGGTAACGACATGGTTGACATCATAGGAGTGATAGACATCAAACAACGGTAAAACCAATGTTTTAGGTGCAACAGATATGAAACTGATGTACGGTCAAGCAGGATCGACACTAGTTACTATGGTAAATCTGTGAAAAATGGTAAGGCCAAAGTAGAATTTTAGGTAGTTTTAGGTCAAGATAGTGGGTACCAGGCTCAGAGATCGAGTATGGACACATGCATTAGTCCATATACACACTCAGAAATAGTCGGAATACACCAACTATGATTGTGGAGTAATCGTAGGGAGAGGAAAAAGTGAAGAAAATGAACTACACACCGGCGGGGTTGTGATCAAGAAAAATCTAGCAAACATCCAAAATCACTAGTGGATATAGCATTTTATGTTGATTGGCTTATGCCATTTAGGTTACTAACTATGTGAAGGGGGCGATAGAGCTAGGTTTGAGTTACTGAAGGCTAGCCATGAAACGCGAAACTGTTACAACTATGGTTATGTTTCAAGTAACCATTTGGCTGATGATAGGGGATGTATTCTTTGCTTCCCTGATTACATGCCATAAACACTAGTTGGAGCTGTCGAACACTAAAATGGGTTCCTCCGTAATTTCTGATTTCATTAATGTATGTGATTAGGAATAGGATCAAAACATAGAGTACCAATTAGTAGTAGCATCCGATAGAAGATAACGACGACTGCCAGTACGACGCCGCCAATAATCCGCTAGAGTGACAGTAGACTGATGTCAAAGTTACAATAGGAATGTTGTAAAAAGTAAATAATTGTCGTAAGTGGTCCGGTAATGTTAAAATGATCAAAGCTGGGATAAGTAGAGAAGTAGGACTCTGACAGGTGATATCAAGGAATTAGAAGATATTATATTGGTAATAGAGGACAAGTCAGTGAAAGGTCATAAATATAGATGTGTATTTTACTTTGGTATAAAAGTCTAAAGCAATGTGGAACCCATGGTGATCAATGAACCAACGGCGTTTATCTTATCTTAAACTGATAAGCTGGTACACTAGTACAGATAAGAGTTACTGTGAAATATGTGAATATGATTCGTCAGAGTGGATTTCTTGGTCCTATTTAGGTCAAATAAAAATGGATCAACTCAGAGACTGAGTATGGAAATGATTAGTCCTAACACACTCAGCAAATAGTTAGTAATACACAAACTATGATTGTGGAAGTATGTAGGGAGATAAGAAAATTAAGAGGTGTAATTGTAAACTCACACAGTCTCAAAACAAGTGAAATCAAGAAAAAGCTATGGGTAAGACATGAAATCCTATGATGTAGATTTTATGTTGTGGCTTATGCCATTTAGGACTGACTTGTGAATAGAATAGATTCTTTTTGGTTACCGAAGGTTCCCAACGATTAAACTCACAACTATGGTTGTGTTTTACGTAATAATTTTGGTGTGGGGGATCCTTCTCTGATATGATAACTAGTGCCAGAAAACTGAGCTGGAGCCCAATGCCAATCTTCTGATCGTGTGATCGTTGATAGCTTCTTCTGGGAAAGATGTTGTTTAAGAAATGTGTAGTTTTTTTCAGTGATTTGGTATAAAGAGTGTGCAAAATGTGAACTATGGTTTAGTTTTTCAACCATCAGTTGGGCATGACTTCCAGCATATAGGTTGCCCACAATTTAGATGAGCTAGAATGCAACATACAGACAATTAGATGCAAAAGATTTTAAAACCCAAATCCATAATGAAATTTGATGAGAGAAATAATGAATAGGCAAGAGTATGTCTTTCACTAATGCAATACAGAATAAAAAGAAGTTTCCTTTTTAATCCAAAATACAAGTTTCACTGAGATCAGTAGGAGAAGAAGAATGTTTCCCAGGGAGAAGATTTTAATGTGAACTTTCTTTTAAAAAGAAATAAACACACAATGATTCCCTAAGAATGAATAATGCAAAGAACCCCGAATGGGTCCCACCGGGCATGCCAAAATGTTTCACCAATAAGTTTTATGCTTTCTAGGATGAAACAGATAGAAGGTAAATGGTTAAGGAGGAATACCTATGAGGCGAAGGTGAAAGGTAGAATGTGCGCGTTGTTGATGTTATCCAAGTTGATCATAGAGAACTCCTTTTTGTCTAGGAAGGACTACCTATAGATGTAAAGCAAGACCATAAAAAAGTATTAAATAGAATATGACAGTGGACTACCTAGCGTATGCTAGATCCAAGAAGCGTGGTGCTTCCTAGAGAGGTTGTCAATCCACTGTTTAATAACAATTCAATGTGAATAAGAAACTAAAATAAATAAGTCTTATTGCAATGTAATGATTTAGGTTTCTCATACACACAATACACTATATTTTATGCTAGATATCAAAATAACACTAAATCTAATTAGAACCGGGTTTTTTTCAGGTCAGACAGGTCTATCAAGGGTCTAGTAAGGGTCTGGGGCTGATTGGTTGAGTTCTAGGTTGGTTTTGGGTGAGTGGGAAGCTTGCTAGTCTGAGAATATAAAATGACACAGATGACTGATATCTATGGTCTAGTGACCAATGTCGAGTATGGGGACAAAACTGATGGTAGGTCAAGGAACTGATGTTGGTAGGGGCAATAGGTAATGAACTATCAAAAATGGGTTTTTAGGCTCCCTGTGATTGCACAAAGAGTGAGGGTAGTGTGGTTTGGGTCATAATATGGCTGAGAAGACTTAGGAATACTAAGAAGGAGGTTTAGAAGGGTGAAAAGGCTTGGGTGGTTGAATAGTGGGTTGGTGGGAAGAAGATGATGTATGGGTAATAGAAGAAATAAAATATTGAAAGCAGCAAGAGATCTACAATGGGATAAGCACAAATGATTAAAATCACAGTACTTGGTATTTTGTAGATCCTGTGAGTTGAGATGGTTGATGGTTGATCGGAGAAGAGGTGTTTGAGTCCAGTGTCATGGAAGTACAACATGTGTGCTCCTGTGAGTATTCCAACACTCTGGAAGGAGAGCCGATTGCTTATCTTGCACTGTGGTTGTGTGTGTTCATCGTCTAGATGCAGGAGGTCTTAAAGATTCATGCTTGAATGTAATAAGGCTCTAATAATTGAATGACCAACCTCGGTAAAGGGTTGTAAAATTCTATATAAAGGAACCGATGGCGGTTTAGGTGACTAATGTCGGCCGAGGATAAATCGGCATCGGTTAGGGTGAAATAGTCCAAGTTACCAAAAATAGTATGATCTTTACTATTTTTGGCATGATTTTGATTGTTGGGTCTGCTTAGGGAAGTAGATTTCATGTGAGAGAAGGCTAGAAGATCTTAGAAGAAGTCCAGTTAGGTTTAGGAAGAATTCTTAGTTAGTTAGGTCAAGTAGTGACTCAGCACTAGGAGTGATGACTCGGTGTTAAGAGTGATGACTTGGTCACTGTGAGTTAAATGCCCCTTGAATGGGTCCAGGATGAGGTGTCATGATGAGGTGGAGGTGTGAGGATGAAATTAACTTAATTAAATTAATTAATAATGTGAGTATGAATATTAATATGGGTAAAGGGGTCATGATTAGTTAATTGTGTTGCGTTAATTAAGTGAAGGGGACCAAGGGGAGTGTGACCACAATTTGGTGTCTATAGTAATTTTATAAATGTGTGAGATAATTTTTGTATTTTAAATTCAAAATCCATGTGTTAGGTGTTTAAATAGATTTTTTCCCTAATACATATCAAAATTTGTTGATATTTAATTTGGTCTTTAGAAAAATAAATTGAAACCTCCTTTGATTTGGTTAATGGTTTGTACCCCCTCAAGACACAAGAGGAAGTTATATCTTTTATAATGGCTCAATTATATTAAAAGGTGGGGATCATTATAAAGTGGGAATTTAATAATAAAGCATTGTAATTCTATACAAGGCATATTGTAAGGTGGTATTTTTTTCATTAAAAGACATACAATTGTAAAAAGGGGGATCAAATTTTGAGTCAAACATTTGTATAGAGGAGATTTTATATTAGAGGGTAATGTCTAGGTTTTTTCTCTCAATGGCCTCTTCTTCTTCAAGAATGGATTCTGAATTCTTTGAATCCCTTAACACATCTAGCTATAAATCATGGAAAACAAATATGAATATGTTACTGCAGTCCAAAGGCTTGTGGAGAGTTGTTCATGGAAATGTTATAGTTTTTAACTTTTGAAGAAGACCAGACTTAGATGGTGTGCATGCAAGATGAGGTTCTTAACATGATTTACCTCTCTTTTTCAAACACCTTATAGTATTATATTACAGATGCCACATTGGAAAAGGAATTTTGAGGCACTTATTCAAATTTATTTGGGGAGCTACATGAGTCTTATGGACCTTCCAAATCCTTTGAGCGCTCATTTACTCCACCTCATCTTGATCCACTTTCTTATCCTTCTAGAGTTTTTGTTGGTAGAAAGGATACAGATTGTTCTTCATTTAGCGAGGCCTTTACTTCCTGATGGTGATATCTAGATGAGACACTTTCACTACTTACACCTCTTATTCCTCCTTCATTTGTTAGCAAGTAATTGATTTTTATGGATGATACATTTTCACCATCTCTTTTTATTGATATGGAAGAAGTACATCCACCTCCTGCTCATGGTGTTTCACCTTTTGATTTATACCTTGATAATGATCCTACTACTACATTTTTTTCTTTTCCCATGTGGTATCTTCCAATTTACATTTCTAGTTTTTTAAGAAAATACTCTTGGATTTGGGTCTCTTATACTCCACTTTATGGGCTACATTGGTGGAGGTATTAGCATAAACTTATAGGGTATATACTCTCCTATTCATCCTATTTTTTGGCATAGTTGCCATGGCATTGGTTTTTCAACATGTGATGTATCTTTGGGACATCTTGATTGTGGAGCTCCCATCTTTGTACACTTCACTCTTTGAGATGATTTAGAGAAACACATGAGCTCTAATCATTCTTTTATTTTTGGTGATTTTTATATTCCTCCTAACAAACATAATTCTAGTTCTACTCTTTTATGAAATGGTGTTTCAGATGCTCCAGTTTTGTTTTTTATAGCATAGAAAAATTCAATATCAGATTTAACTTTGAAAAAGGAAAACTCATCATTGTTGAAGGATCACCCAATGCATTTGGGATTTCTTATTACTTGAAGAACATTTTATTTTTAGGATAGTCTCACCACATAAGTAGATGGATCCTTACATCCTTTTAATTCATGCAAGATATTCAGTACTAATCTTTACGCAAAGTGACGGAAGTTGTACTTTGGGAGGATTCTATATGGTGAATTCCTTCCCTTTTCTACTTCATTCTTTTTTATTTTTTCTATATTTTACTTGGTTACCTTACTAGGCCTAGTAGTGAGCACCCAAATTATTTAATTTTACTTGATACACCTTCACTTAAGGGAGGGTGTTAGATTTGTGTTCACATAGGTAGTGCTTTGATTTATTATATACATAGTTGCAAGTTTTTATTCACACTTAGTAAGCTTATAGGGAGTTATATGGTTTTGTGTTATAAACAAATTTGTAGTTATATTCAAACTTTGTTTCCTATATAGGTTGTTTAAACAATATTTTTTTTAAACAAATTTGATGTTGTTATTCATAACCTCCACCAGAGAATGTGGTGTGAGAATAACATAATATTATATTGTTGGAGTGTTATAACATTCACCTATGAGTATTTTTAGGGATATTCATAAAATTGAGGTCTAATTAAAGGCTTAAATCCTGACATTTTCACCTACCTAGATCCTCTTCACATTTTTTATTGGTATCAAACCAAAACCATAAGTATGTGTTCCAAGAGGAATATAAAAATCACCAACAAGAAAAGAAGAGGAGAAATCATATGTTGCTTCAATTCATCTCAAATAGTGGATCATGAAATGATAAGATCTTTATGGTCAAGATGTCCCAAAGATACATCACATGTAGAAATATAAATTCCATCATGATCATGCTAAATAATAAGTTTGAATAGGAGACATTATACCCTATAAGTTTTTTCCAAGACTTCTGCCAATGTATCCCATAGAAAATAGTATGTGAGACCCAAAACCAAAAGTATGTTTCTCAAAATAATAGGTATGTAAGCATATGGATCTAACTCAGACAAGAAAAAAATTAGTAGTAAGCTCCAAATCAAAATGTTCAACAATAACAAGAGTGGGAGGTGGAGCTACTTATTTGCTTCTTTCTTGTTTTTTTTTGTGCATGGTTAAGGGAAGGTATTGGAGAGTGTTCACATAAGTAGTGATTTGAGATACTTCCTACCTAGTTGTAGTCATGTTCACAAATAGTAAGCTCATATTATGGAGTTAATTTATTGTAACCAAGTTTATCATGTTATTAAACAAACTTGGTGCATATATGAGTTTGTTATAACCAGATTAGTTTGGCTAATTATGAGGTTGTTAATTATAACCTCCTTGTAAAATCCTATCTAATAGGCATTCTAGTATGTTGAACATAGTGGTGTGAGAGTAATAAAATATGATATTGTTGGAGTGTTCTTGTACTTACCTATGAGTGGTCTACAGAGATTTATGAAATTGAAATCAGATTGAAGGCTTGAATCCTAACGGATTTACCTACCTAGATCATCGTGGTTGTTCCTATATGTTGATTGGATCATTACATGTAATATTTACCATTTTGTGTCACTCGATGCTTGATAACTAGACATTGAGAGATAAGTAATCTTTCCATTTAAATATTACCTTATGTATGCATATCTTTCTGTACTATCACCTTATTAAGAAACCCTTTTGAGAAAATTGTATCTTGTATGTCTTGCATTAGGATTGTTTTTCCTTTCTAACTAGCTTGTGTAATGGGAGATGATTTTAGAATAATACATTTGTTATGTTTTACATCTCGTAGAGATAATCTAAGAATCATCGTCATTAGTGGGATTGAAATTTAACATGCATAGATACTCATATGACATATCAAATTTCTCATTTTTATTGGCATAGTAATCCTTATTTGATCCATAGTGTTTCTTTGAATTGACTAATTATGGTAGATTAGGGATATTCCTAGAATCTATCTTTGGGTTGCACCATGATTTTTCTTGTGTATGCTCTAAGTGTTATGTAGCCATACGTAAGTTCTCTTGTTTGAGCCCGTGTTTCTCATCATATGATATTTATAATATTTCTTGTTCAATTTACTTGTTTAATGTGTATTGTTTCCTTTTCTTATTACACAATAGTATGATGTAGTTCTTACATTGAGATGGACTCTTCCAAACGATACATTGCTTTTGTATCCTCTTCATGAATAGATGGCCTTTGTATGATATATGAAGTTATATCATTGAGGAGTGCATTATGCTCATCTGAGATATATCCAGTAGCTTTAGGTACCTATTTACATTTAAGGCCTTGAAATGACCGAATAAGGAAGGATCTGCCATGAGAGACATATTTTGTAAGAGGATGAGAAATCAATACATCCCAAGAAGGATCCTCATGGGATATCACAACCTCCTCAAAGTGATGCCTCAAATAGAAAGAGGGAGATCTATCATAATATCATATATCAAAGAAAAGAATATTGTTGTGCTCAATGTGTTGTATCTTTCATTATAAAGCATAATAATCATTATCACAGTGTCCATTTATTCCATCATAATTGCAAAATAGTTTTCCTTTTATGTTGTCAAGCCTATGAAGGGGATAATAATCATTAGGTAGAAAATTTATTAGTCACTTATTGAGTGCCTTATATAAAACATCATGTGGTCTATCACTCTTGTCAAACTTAAGAGGTGTCATTCAATCTATTTGCATTAGTATACGAGATTTATTTCTTGGAACATAAAACTTGTTGCCTTTATGGATGAATTTCATGTGACTTGAGCCGATAGATGTATTGTGTATGTCATTTTATCGCATTATTTTCTTTTATCCTCATATTTAAATTGATCATGATCTATAGAGACATAATTGGTATGGATTTGCAGGGGATTTCTTACATATGTGACCTCATCTTTGAGTGATTTGAGTTCATTACTCATAGCTTGAATTTGTATTTGAAAATAATTTTGTAATGCTTAAAAATATTGTAGTATAAACTTATAAAATTGGTCATTGTTATGACCATATTTTTATGGAGGAGACATATGATATCGCCTAAGAGGGTATTTTAAGTTCTTGTCCTTAGAAAATTGATTCACACATGATATACTTAGAAGGAATAAGGAAAGGACAATATTAAATAGACCATAAAGGATAGTGCCAATCATAGGAGTATTTGAATATGAATAAGAATAATTTTGAAGTTGCAAATATATGTAGGTCCAAAATTTTATTTTTAGAAAAAAAAAGATATTAGTCAAATTAGTAAAATGACATATCAAAAAATAGTATATGCATTTTAAGAAATTGAGCGGTATTTCTAGATCACAACATGGTGAACAAAACACTGCTAGGGATTTGCAATTAATTGTATGTTTTTCTAATTATGCCCTTAGTGCTAGAAATAGATATTTGGACACTCCAAAAATTTTGCTAAAAGTTATGAAAAACAAAAGGAGGTATCCATTTAATTTATCAAAATAAAGAACAACCTTAGAGGGATTTGAAAATAGATGTCTTAATAGGGAGATATGTCTCAAAAGGTGATTTTGCACTAAGGAAACTCGAGAAAGAGGCCCTAAGAGGAAAACCAAGCATGTAACTGTAAGAGGAAGTTTGAAAGACAAATTTAGGGCATGAAATAGATAGAGATCATAAGAAAATATGATTACAACCCCTATGAAATTGATAAATTTGAAGCCATAGGGGTGCGGGAAGGTTGTGCAAGATCAAAATTCAAGTTCACCAAATGTTTAGACACTAAATAAAATAAGTGAGGGCTTGATAAGAGTTATTTCTTTACTTACTAATAGGTGTAAGAATGTTACAAGTAGAATATTTCAAATTAAGTAATCTACATTAACCATACAACTCAAAATATAGTTATGAATACAATAAATAATGATGGAATGGTGAGATGCTTGTTTAAAAGTTTAGGGGTGAGTACTTAGCTGATTAGAGAGGTGTATAAGTGATTTGTGTGTGCAGGTTGATTGAAAAGATTGGTAATAACATGAAAGTGCTCCATTCTTGGGACTTTGATAATGAAATGCTCCTGTACAAAACCTTACATCTTCTATTGGGGTGTAGTATGGTTCGATATTAGAAAATACGGTCTTGAACTAACAGATGTTGGCGTTCTACAACTTCTGGTAATTTTTAGTGACCTGAAAAACTACTTTATTATATGTCACTAGGGCTTGCACCTATGTGACACATCTTATAATTACATGTAATGAAAAAAACCCTAGGATGCATGTAATATAATGGCATGCGCATGATTAGATAAAATAATAATAAATCCATGTGTGGGTGGAGTTGGACTAACTCTGACAATAAACTCCCACTGAAGCAATCTAAGCGTTGCACTATATCCATCATAAGTGGGAGAAAATTCCATGTAGTTATCCAAATGTATTCAAATATAAGTCAACCCCTATCATTCCCTCAAGTCTCTTGAAACAAGTAATGAGTGTAATTATAGATATAATAGAGATGTACCTCATGGGGTAGTGATCTATTGTGATTTTTTTTAGATGCTAAATTGATTCATTGTCTCTTAATACCTTTGAAAATGTTTCATGTGACTTGTTCTTACCAATACATAGCTCCAAGGCATTTAAAGGCTTGGTAATGCAGGAAGCGAGACTCTTAAACCTAGTTTGAGTGCTTTAGACCTATGTGGTGAGCCTTGAGTGTTTTAGGAATGTAATTTGCAATATATCTCTAAAGAATGTCAAGTGAGCTCAAATGGTGAATTAGACTTACTTATATAGGTTTTCATGTAATTTTTGTTTGAGATTTAAAAAAAATAAACACAATAAACTCTGTATTCAATTCATATGGGATATACATACAGTATGATGTTTACATTTTAATAGCTCCAACTTCTCCTTAAAACATGGAGTTAGATTTTACTATTCAACAATATCATATTCTCATGAGTTTGGTCAACAAGCTAACAACTCACTCCAAACTAATATCCCAATATAATAACATAATGTGTCACACGCATACTTAACATAACATTGCAATAATCCATGTGAGCACTAATAAAATAATCTTTGTAACATTCCCCCTTTAGTGCAAACATGTCAGGAATACAATCACACTTCCTTCTGCAGCTTGTCCCCTCTACTTGCCCATGATCTTAGTCCAACACGAACTAAAGGTAAAAAAAATAACACATCAAACTCCCATCAACCATGCACTGTTGGGAACTAATTTGACCAAACCAATGTGGGAACCAAAAATAGGAACCATCTATCTATCAACCATGTAGTGTTGGGAACATATCAATCAAACAAATGTGGGAACTACTGAAAAGAACCGTTTGTTCAACCTTCAAAAATGAATGAATGGTTTTCACATGATGACCACTAACCTAGGTATGAACATGGACATACATTTGTTCAGTCTCTTCAAGTATCATGATGTTGCATTACATTTGTGTTTCTTTCCAATGTGTTTTCCATCAGGGGATGACATTAGAATTGTGTTAATCACACAAGAAGATGAATACACGTTTGTTTCAATCATACCACACAAAACATGAAAATTTAAAAGAGGTAATCTGAACATATTAACACATCATAGAAGGAAAGAAAAGTTTGAAAGAATCACTGAAAAACACATGCTACCAAATTTGTTATGGTGTCGTCATTGGTGACTAACAAGAGGATGTTGATTTTCCTCCTTCCTCTATTGCCTCCATCCTCAGATATCACTCTACTCACTCAACTGATGAATACCATATGCACATTGGTTTCCAAATTGTGCTTATTCTGATCTCCCCCCACAATGTGAATCGATTTATTTTATTGGTTGCCAGGTTACATTAAAAATGTGTTCGTAAGGGAAAAAATATTTTTTGACACTTTAAACGACTCACAAACTATACAAAATGACTTCTTTACACTAAAAAACATATTTTGACAAAAAATGACTTTTTAATGCAAACTGACGACTTTGATGACACGAAAAATTTTTAATCGACATATACGACACGTGTGGAATCTAGTTTTTAAAATTGACACCAAACTTTGACAATGTACAAAAACAGCATGTTTGATGACTTGAAAAAATTGACCATCAAATTACAACTTTTGCCAATTTTGATGAATCTAACATTAACCACTATTTTGACAACAAATTGCAAAGACCTCTAAAGACGACAATAAAATTAGTATATAAGAAATATAGCAGCGGTATGGATAATTGTAGTAGCAATAAAAATCATCGTAGCAGCAATGCGGACCATTACAATTGTGGTACGGATCACTGTACTAGCCATGTGGATCATTATAATTTATAGTAGCAACACTAGAGAAAATTGAAAATGGATTAGGGGAGAGGGGCCAATAGGTGAACAAGGTCCAATAGTTGATATGAGTATTGATCACACAATACCCAATAGTTGTCATAGTACTACGCAGTATTTTTTTTTTTTTTTGACATAATAATTATGTATAGTAGCAAATCACATCATAACATGTAAGACCTCTCACCCATGTACAAGTACAAAAGTTCAATGTTCAACCAATTTCACCCATATTCAAGTATTAGTTTCCACCATGGTTGTAGTGTAACTCAAGTTTAGTATTTTAAATCAATTCAAAATATGGGTTTCCTTCTAATTGAACATTCCAAAGAAAAAATGTAAGCTAATAAAAATCTAAGCTACATATTAGTAAAAAAATAACAATCTCATGTGATAAACAATTTATTTTATGGACCCCTTTATTTAGGGTGTACCACTACTAGCCCCTATCCCCTAAATTTCAATCTTCAGCAAAAATATGAGCTGATGGAATCACTACAATTGGAATTAGAGGGTTTCCATCCTCCAATCCTACACACCAAAGGGTTTTCATCCTTGAGTGTAAAAATGAACACAAAGGCTCAAGCTCTGAATAGGGGATGGTTTCAAGGAGTGATGAATAATCCTTTCTTTTGAGCCTGGCTTCTCTTAGAATAATCCTTTTAATTCCAACCTCAAAAGTGTTTAAAACACTTCAATAAAATATTACTTTTTGGTTGCTTTATAATAATAATACATAAGTGTCCTTTTACCATGTTATAAAAATTGAAGTGACTTGGGACCACTTAAGAAGATTGAGTTTTAAATCATTTTTTTAACTTTATCCCTTAGCTTAAGGGAAATAAGGAATATGATCCCTTAACTTTATCCTCTGATTAGATTAATTGAAGAAAGGGGACATGACAGTCTACCCTTCCCAAAAAAAAATTCTCTCAAGAAATTACAAATTAGGATTCTCAAGAATCTTTGCACCTTCCGGTTATCACCAAAAAACAACACCCTTTGATTTGATCATGAATTGGTGACTGAGAAACCAGTGGTTTTAGGTAACATGGGATTGTCTCTAAGTGTGAGACCTTGTTGCTGAGACAAACTTCCAGATAAGGTCGGATTCCTCTATCTTAATCTAATACTAAAACTACTCCTAAGAAATGAAATGCAGTTAACTAATCCTAAACTAACCATTTCAAGGGACCAGGGTTAGAAGGAGATGCATGGGAAGGGAAATCCTAAGCTAAAAGGCAGTGATAGCACTAGAAAATGGGTGAGATCTCTCCATAGGGGGAAGGAAAGTGAGAAAACACAGGAGAGAGGGCAGACAGATGTGCCACAGATAAGAACCATATAGACTGAACCTTGCTTCGCATTGACAACACAAAAAAATAGACCCTGCAAATAGGAGATATGCACAACATGCCAAAATAGAATAGAGAGGAAAGAATGCAAATAAAATGAGCTAGGGCAGAAGAATGTGCCACAAAACACATTTTGTATTGCTTAAAGTATGCACAATTATATTGCAATCATGGTAGAATGTGAGATTACATTGTAGAGACCAAGTTAGAGGTCTGAAACTTGTGGGATGTCAACCACCATTTGGGCATAGTGTCATTACAACAAAGAGCCACACTTTACATAAATTCCAATTACATATATGGAAGAACGAAGAAGAAAGAGAGAAGACGGGAAGAGAGAAGGAAGAAGATCATATTTGATCTTGTCGTGATTAAAAGATCTTTGTTCTTCCTTGTAACACAGCTTGTCAAGTGTGTTCCCCAAGTATGTTTTTACTTATAAAAGAAGGAAAAGCCCCATACTTCATTAAATTAAGTGGTTAAGCCGTCTGTAACTTTTCATAATTAGCTCAAACTGTTTTTTCTCCTTTTTTCTTTTCAATTCACGCCAAAATCTGATTCTCATGATGCCAAATTGGAGTGCTTAAGGAAAACTTTCAAATGAGACCGATTTTGTTTGATTTGGAGCAGCAAATCAAAAGATATCATCATTTGAATATTTACACATTGGGATGAATAGAAATTTGATAAGGGGCAGTCTTTAATTAGCTCGGGGATTGCCCTCTGCCCACATGTGCATTACTTTCACGTTTGCCATGTGTCCACCTCCCATTGGTTCACAATATCAAGCTTTGTTTCCCTTTAATTTCTACATTCCTACCTTTATGAAAAAAAAAGGGGCCAATAAGACCATGCCACGTTTCCCGTAGCTGTCAGATTGTCCTTTAGCCTTGTTAGTCCCTTAGAAATGTGAACCAATAAGAAACAACCATGTTTCCTCATAATTTGACCTTTCAAAGCTCTTTGACTGACCAATGTAAAGTGTGAGCCTATAGAAAAGCTCCGCACACTTCACATGTCAGTCCTTTTGATTTAACACCACTAACATCTGTGAAATTCTGACCAATGAGGAATCTCCACGCTTTTATGCATTGTTAGACTTTTTATAGTCTCCTCTGACAATCCCAAAGTGCGAGCCAATAAAAAAACTCCACGCACTTCGCATTGTCAATATTTTTTTTGAACTCCTTCTGACAGCTGTGAATCCAATGAAATGGCTCCATGTTACCTCTGTGTCAGAACCTGTCAGACTGCCTTCCTCGTGTTTTTCTCTGATTCGATGGGCCTTCGCATTTTTTAGTTTGCGAAAGGAAAACCAATAGGGTGGCACCACGTAGCTCTTCACATCACAATTTCTAAGTCTGGGGGACTTAGAAACTTTTTGACTTTTTGAATTGTGTCAGTTGTCCCCTTTTTCTTTTGTCTTCGCCCCGCTAACTTTTTGACTTAGTTGTTTCTTAGACCCGATGAAATATGAACTTAGGTTTAATCCGGGGCTTGGAGTCCAGATGAGCCCATCGCTTTAGGAAATTGTTGGAATACCGACACTTGTCTTGTTTTGGAACTTCAATCTGCTGTCATTTGTCGACCTTTGAATATGCTATGGATCTTCTTTATTGTGGGGATTTTAAATGTCCCACAAGTTTAAGTAAAACATGCGTAAATCTTTGACAAAGCTCCTTTGTTTCGTAGGTTAGGAGAACCCGTGGAACACTAAGTTCCATGCAAACCCACACTAAACTAAAATAGTCTTCTATGGTTTTTTGAAAGCCAACGGACAATGCTTTTGGGCAATGTAATTTGACATCCGTTTGAACATCCCATGCTCTTAAAAATGGTTAAGTCCATTTTTAACTCTGTTAAAGCAAAAATAACCTAGGGGGAATTTTTGGATAACACTTCCCATGTATCGTATTTTGGTAGGAGATCCTTCCAATGCACTAAGTACTCTATTAAGCTCTTGTTTCTTGTTTTCTTCACCCTAATATTCACAGTGGCTTCTGGAACCAATATCAATTTTCCTTTGTCATCTAAAGGGGGTAACTTAGGCAAGAGTGTGATGTGTTGTCCCAATGCCCTTTTGAGGCATGAAACATGAAATACATTATGAATCTTGTTGTGTTATAATATTATAACAACCTTCCCAATCTTTCATTTGATCCTATAAGGACCATAAAAGAGGGCTTGAGCTGTTTGTCACCATTTATCTTGAGAGAGGATTGTTTATAGGGTTATATTCTCAAGAATAATGTCTCCAACATCAAAATTTCTCTCAATATGGGGTTAGTCGGTATATAAGTTCTTCTAATTTTGTGCTTATTGGGGGTTTTATTTGAGTTAATTCAATATTTCTTGACTCTTTGTGAGCAAGTCACTTGCCCATGGCAGTCTATTGTCTATGATGACCAAGTGAACAAAAGAAAGAGCATCATAACCATACGAGGCTTTGAAAGGAGTCATACGATTTGACATATGGTGTGAGGTGTTGTAGCAATGCTCCCTGTATAGAGCCATTTGATCCAAGTTATTTTCTTCCCTACTACATAGATCCTCAAATATCCCTCAATACACTTATTTACAATATTTGTTTTCCCATCTATTTAAGGGTGGTATTGTCCAAAATACCCCCAAGGCTATTTTGATAACTTACAAATTCATTTTTAGACTTGGGACGTTTTATCATGGATCATGGGAATCTCAAATTTTATTGTTATGGGAAAATCTTATTGTCTTAGGGAAAGTTCTAATGTTCCATGCATTTTCATCCATCTTGTTAAGCCTCACAATTCAAGGAGTTCACCAAATTTTGTGCAATCAGGTCAAAACAGGATAGAGGGCGAGAGTTTTCAGTGTTAAGTAGGAGGAAGAAAAGGACTTAGTCATTTTCATGCTAAAAATTCCTTTGGTGGGTCAAATTTGACATTTTTAGAACTGAGGGAATAGTTCCATTAGTCCCTGAGTTCCCTGTTTCCATGCTTGCACCAAACTCCCACTCAAAACACTTAATATCAACAAAGTCAAGTTTTTGGGCACAAATGGAACTGTTCTAGAGTTCTCTTATTCCTTCACTTCCTCGCTTTACCACCTTTGTTGCACTACACATTGCATTGGTTAACTTAGGTTTCATTGGTGCAGACGGAACAGTTTTGGTGTTCCTCGCATTTGTTAATCGGCTGTAATTGCTGACGACGGGTGAAGACAAGGGAAGGCATCACTTAAGTCAAGCATAGACATAACTCTCAGAACAGTTCAAATGTTCCTTTGGTTCCCCATATAACTAAAACACTAACACCAAATAAATGGGGCACTACCACAATAGTAATGTCGAGCACTAATGGCACTAACGAAACCGTTCCCGAGTAACCAAGGTTCCCCAAACTCTCAATCCAGCCAACAAGGAGAAAGGGAAATGCAAAGCGGTTAAATCAAGCTTGGAGGGAATAGTGGGAAAAGACCAATTGACAAAGTCGGCTCCACTAAGCACCCACGGAAATGTTCCACCATTCCTCCATCCCTCTAAAACCTTGATATGCCATAACACAAAGAAGAAAAAAGGATTCAATCGAATTTTGAGGTCCTGAAAGGAACGCTCCCTTATTCTACTTGTTCTCCAAATCTCCCCTTGAGCTAAATGGATTTGGTTTTTGGGCCATAACTTTTGACCCAAAGCTCCAAATTACATAAAATATGTGGCGTTGGAATTATCTCATTGAGGGATTCATTTTGGCATAAAGAAATATACAAAATGATGGATTTTGGGGGGGTCAAAAGTGAAAACACTAGTTTTGGAGGGAAAAGGTGGAGTTTAAATAGTTCTAGGCAATTCAACCACCCATATTTATTGCTTCATGGTGCCCATACTTTGTTTTAAAGGTAAAATGACGTGGAGAAATGCATTAGTCAAGTGCCCATGTCTATTTGCAGGTATTTATCATATTTTGGTGGGTGGTTGAATTTGAATTTGGCATGCCCTCTCTCTTTCCCTCCTCTTTCTCTCCCCCTTTCTCTATACATTTTGCAAATCACTCATTTGTAAAGGTTGGACACCTCATAATGCAAAGGCACCATGCCAAAATGGTTTCCCAAGTGTTTATGAGTCACGAACCTCAGAGTTGAACTCTTACTTGTATTTTCCACCTTTTACTTCAGATGTAATGGTCTGTGCATACCTTAAGCAATAAAATCTTGTGTTTGTGTCTCTCTTTTTGTCCTAACATGTTTTTAATTGCATTATTTCCTCTCATTCCTTCTTTGGTATGTTATGTGTGTTGTATTTGCAGGTTTCTCCATTTTTGTTGTGTTTTGTGTGCAAAATGGAAGGTAAAATGTAATTTTAGCCTGTGTCACTTATGTCTAACCTCTCCTTTTATATTTCCTCTCTATTTTTCCCTCATGGAGAGTGTTCATCCCCCCTTTTCTTGGTACTATCACCTCTTTCTTGACTTGGGATTTCATTTCCATGCATCTCTCTAACTATGGTCCCTATGAATGAATAGTTTAGGCTTAGATAGTTTTGTTTTCAGCTATATGAGTAGTGTTAGCATTAGGTTAGATAGGTAGAAGAACCATCCTTCTCTAGAGGTTTGTATCAAGATTTAAGGTCCCACACTTGGAGATAATCCCATTTTATCCAAAAGTATTGATCTTCCATGATCAAATCAACAGTCATACTTTTGCGCATTAACAGGTGGTAACTAGTACTAGGAGTCAACTCGGCTCCTTTCAAATGAAATATATCCTGCCAAAATAAACTAAGGAATATGTTGTCTCTAACGCTTACTATGCTCTTAGGAAATCCAAGAAGCTTTAGTATCTCTCCGAAAAACAAATCAGCCACTTGTGGTGCCCTAAACTCATATGTAACAACAAAGAATTGAGTGTATTTAGTAAGCATGTACTACAACATATATACAACCGTTACCCTTAACTTTTGGAAAACTTGTTACAGAATCCATTTAGATGATCTCCCATTTTTTATTTGGAATTGGTAAGGGCCGCAACAAACCTGCTGGAAATATGTGTTTTGTTTTGTTCTGTTGGTAGGCAATACGTTCTCTAATGTATTGGATGATCTCTCCCTTGAGGCCTTTCCAAAAAATATGTCCTTGATTTACGTATATGTATTTAAATACCCTAGGTGACAAGCCAAGGGTGTATCATGTATTTCTCTCAAGACTTTATTCTTCACTTTTGATTTTGGGATGAGTTAAATTCTATCCTTGTAAAGAATGAGGTCATCTATCACCATATACATGTCATCCTGTATTTTTTTTCCTTGGGGATATCAATAGTAAAAATAATTTGTGCATACTTTTCTATGATAGTAACCTTCCAATCAGCGGATATTTCAAATATAGAGCATAAAGTAGGTTTTCTAGATAAGGCATCAGCTACAACATTATTTTTACCATTAACATACTATATATCAAAATCATAATCCTAAAGCTTACTCACCCATTTTTGTTGCCTATCACTCAAATCTTTGGTTAAGGAAGAATTTCAGACTATTTTGGTAAGTCTTAACCAAAAACCTACCACAAATTAGGTATTTCCTGAATTTTTCCTAAGCATACATTATGGCCAACATTTCCTTGTCGTAAATCGAGAATCCTTTTTTTGTCTCTCTGATTTACTTGGTCTCAAAAGTCATGGGTTGCCCTTGTTGCATTTTAACAACCTCAATTCCTTCTCTTGATGCATCACACTCTAATATAAACAGAAGTGAAAATTATGGAACAACTAAGACGTGACATGAACTCAATACCACCTTGATTTTGTCAAAATCTCATTGTGTTGATTATATCTAGCTGAAATCTCCCTTCTTCGTTAGTTTTGTTAATGGAACTTCTAACTATGAGAAGGCCTTCACAAACCTCCTGTAATAATTTCAAAGGCTAAGGAAACCACACAACTATGTCAATGTGGTAGGAGGGCTTGGATCCTTTGTTGATCCACATGAACTCCTTAAGTGTTAATGACATGGCCAAGTACAAAATTTTAGTCATCCCAAACTCACAAAAATTTGTCGTTTTAAAATTCCTAGAATTCTATCTGAATGCCTCATATGATCTTCCCAAGTCTTGTTATATATCAAAATGTCATTAAAAAACAAAAAATAATAATTCTCTCAATTACTTACTGAAAATATGATTCATACATGACTAGAAAGTGGTTGGAGAATTTTTCATGCCAAAAGGCATGACCAAGAATTAAAAGTTCCCAAAGTGGCATTTAAAAGTTGTATTATGATCCATAGGGATCCAAAATGACTTTACTTCATTAGATTAGCCAACGCCAAAGAAGGAAAATGAAGAAACAGAGATTTTATCTTTATATTATAGAACCGCTGCTTTGTGCAGAGCGGAAGTTACAAAACCGTTGCCCAACCCGGGCGACGGTCCTGTACCCATCGCCCAGCTAGGGCAGCGGTCATATGACTGTCGGTTTGCATTAGGTGGCAGTCCTGACACTTTTGGATAGAAAAATAAAATTTGAAATGAACAGTCCCATAATTGGAAAGGTTGTTCGTGTCTCTTCTCCTCCATGACCTTTCCCATCCTCCAGTGCACGAGAGTACATGAGAAAGGCTATATATACATGTAGGAAGGAGAGTTTTTTATTATTGAAACATGAAAGTAAGTGAGCAAGGAGTTCTTAGTGCTAGAATTGTGTTTGTAGAAGAAAGGGGTGTTAAGGTAAAGCAAACAAGTAATTGGGAGGAAGAGTGAGATATTATCTACTTCTCTTTCATACTTATTGTAAATTATGTACTTATTTGAATTGGCCAATAAAAAGTGGGAAAAAAAGTGTTTTCCCTTCCCGACTGGTTTTCCTCCTATGGAGGTTTCCAGGATAAAATTTGTTGGTGTTCATGAGTTTATGTTCTTTCCTTTCCTACAATTGTTGATTCTAAGCATAAGAAAATTCATTCACTGGCTATCTCTATCATTTTCTAATTGAAAGTAAAACAACAATGTTTAATTGTGATTCTATGAATGATTCCAAAGTAGAGAGTTTACATATCATTTTGGTATCAGAGCTAACAAGTATCTAGGACTATGGTATTCATTCTTGGATTTGTATGACAGTGATGAGATCCAAAGGCGAAGAGGCTTTACCTTGCGATCTAGATATTTCTGCAAGAAAGTGGAAGCAGAGATTTCAGGGAAAAATGGAGGAAGAAAACTTGGTCTGTAGAATCGAGATATTGGAGACCATGATGGATAGGATGTTTAGAAGACAAGAAGAACTTGTAGATTTGAAAAAGATGACTTCTGTTAAGATTTACTCCATGGATTTCAAGTGGTTCGATGCAAGTAGAATCTTCCCACATTAGGATCTAACTTTTGAGTCAAGAAACTAAGCCACCATGATCAGTTTTCTCTTTCCCCTACCTTAGCTGGGAAAGAGCAATTGATGCAAAGACGTCAGTATTATGTGAGTATATCCAGATTTTACCCATGTAAAAGTCTGAGATCCTAAATCACTTTGAAGAAAATGGTTGATATTACTTTTATAAATCAACGGTTCTTTTTTGGGTTTTTCTGCCAAAATATGATATGGATTAATAAAGGTAACTTCCTAGTGAATCATATGAGTTAACATCTGTCTCGGTCAAATGTGCCTAGATGACACCTGAAGTGGGTGGATTTTGTGTGGCAAAGTCATTAAGTTTGTGGTCCATCGTCTAAATCCTTAGCATACTTAATGATTCTATTGAATAGTTCAATAATTTTGCTTGACAGTATATTGTAACTTACCCAGTTGAAGTTTTATGGCAATGATTCAATCATCTCATTAGTTTTGTTTTAAAGATGAGCCATCTTTGTAATTCCATCTAAGGGCATCATATCATGAATTATTGGGTTATCTCACTGTTTTTGGCCTTACATATTTCTTTTGTGTTTTTTCTAGAGGAGCACAATTGTGACCAATTCCCCTAGGTCAATTCCTGGAAACCCAGTGATAGTCATATTTACATTTCCCTGGTTGACATGCTATAGCATCATGGCTACCGAAAAACCACTATTCATGAATTCGGCTCAAAGATGCATTTTTGTGTCCTGACCAAATGAGAACCAATTTTCATGCACATAACCTCATCCCAGGAAAGTAGACTATTTGTGTTGGCTAATGGGGCATAAGCTTACTCATATTTATCCTGGTAGGTTTAGGCCATCTTCAGCCATTACCTATCCTTGTAGGGTACATTATTTCCCATGATAGTCAAAGTGGACTTTCCCTTTTTGGGACATACCTTTACTTGATGGCAGGCTTGTGGGAATGATTTTCATTACATATTTGCAGTTGGTTGACATATTTTTCCGATTTGAATTGCAAAGTCACATTAAGGTGCTCATGGGAATCCATTTGAGTGGTTAGGCATTGGTAATTTCTTACCTTCTTGTAGATTGTTAAATTGCACATTACTAAGAAGATATATCATCACTTTTTCAAATTTTACCGTTTGTATGGAATTTTTGTGTCCTGAACATTGTAGGGCAAAAATTTTCACGGTATGCAATTCAGTTCCACATATCACTTTGTGGACGCATGGACCTTTTCAAAGGCTGTCAATAGGAGTTTGGAAATTCCCATCAATATTGACTTTGCATTTAGTTGCACATAATATTACCATGGTTCCTATGAACCATTTGGCCCAAGTTGGGTTAACAATGCATTTAATAATTTCCCATTAATGGATTCCTTTAATTTCGTAGTGGTTCATCCACTCGAGAAGTGTTGTAGAGTTGCAAGTGCCACTAAAGCTAATGGAGAATCTAAGGAGTGCAGATGCTAAAAATAATATAAAATCACCACCATAGTTATTTAATGGTATGTGTAGCAACCTGGAGAGAATTGGGACGCAATTTCTTTGACACAAACATCATTTTTTACAAAGGGAAATTGCCAGATCTAAGTAGGAGACATGGCCATTAAACATAGTATGCGAAAGGAGAGATTTTAGAAAGGGATTTACAATAAATTGAAGTTTAAGAAGATTGAATCGATCCCTTATTTGATCGGGGATCTGCAGAACGCGTATGCAATCCTAGGTTTTCCAAAAGAGGGACTCTCTCATCATTTTGATATTCACAATGGCTAAATAGTTAAATCCACATGACATGAAGCTGAGCAAATGTATGGACACCTAGAATTTGGAATCGCACTAATTCGATTCATTGCTAAGATTGCATTTGAGACCATATGTGCCCAGGGAAATGAATCTGAAGAAAATTTTAATTTAAATCATTGCCCTTCATGCAAACGAGAACAACCTCAGAATATTTAGGTCAGTGGAAGCTTTATATGTTTAATTATTGAGTGATAACTAATCTAAGCACATTGGTACCATCAACTCCATCTTTGTCTGAATAACTTTCCTTTCACCCAGGATGTTTTAATCCTAATGTCAAGTACATCCCTAAGTTCAATTTCTATCTTGCATCATCCAAACCCATTATAGTTTAGATCTGCACAAATGGTTGCACATGTGACTTCGTTGTTTGTCCACGTAGGAATTAAACCTGCTAGAGGTCAGCCTACAAGTATGTTTTGCTAATTACTTGTTTTATCCCAGGTCTCTTTTATGAAACCCAGAAATCTTCGCTTAAATGCACACTAAGTAATCCACCACTTTGTTGAACGTTTCCCCACATAGTCAGCCGTGACCTGGCCCATGAACCTATCAACCCTTTAAAATTACATTCACAGTCATCCAAATGCATGCATGCAAAATCCTATATTTCTAGCTACTTAAGGATCAAACCTGGTTGAAGGCATGTGCCAAAGAGCATACCCTCCAAGCAAATCACATACCTCTTCATAGCTTCCAAATCCAGTTCTGGTGAGCATCAAAAGGCAAAAGCATCACCGCATCAAAATCCTCGTAAGAGAGAACATCGACTTGGTGCAAAGGGTTGCTGACTTTTTTCTTATTTCAGTTATTCATCATATTTCATTTGCGTATTGCTTACATCGAACTCCTTGTAAGAGCTCGTAATTGTGCAATCTACTCTTAGCCTGTTGATTCCAGCACACCTTACAGTGATTGTCTAAAAATTTTCAGTCATTGAAGAAGTCTATTATCTTGACTACCATATGTGCACCAGAATTTACTACCCAATCAATGTAGGTTCTATTCAACAGTTATGTGTGATGCTTGTAATTTGCAAAGAGGATTTCTAGGAAGAATGATAGTTGATCATGCATAGATTTTTCCTTCTCCAATAATTAGATCTGTCATTCGAGCCAATTCCAATTAAAGCTATCATGACTTGTAATTTCTGCCCCATCGGTACAGGATTGGGATCGAATGCTAGTATTCATATGGTTCACTCACGTATGTCCACCCAAGAATCCTGGATATTTGTAAGTCAGCATTCTTACGTTCCATATTTAGAGCTCATGCCTCTGACTTCTGCAAGTTAGAGGAATGACTCTAAGTAGAATTCCATATGATCACCTTATTTGCATTCAGTCAATCTCAGATATGCATTATTCAACTTTCTTTCTAGATCTGTGCATAAGACTTTCTAATTATTGAGTAGAGGTCTTAGGATCTGAGAGTTTCCTTTGCTTTGAATCTCGCATGTGAGATGAGCTATTTGTGTTGTGATCTATGTGCGTTTCTATGATTTGAATAAATTATTGCTTGAGTTGCAGAGTCCTCTCATACTTTCTTCTGTTTCCTGTGCAATGCATTGTATGCATCGTATTTCCCTGAGTTTCTGAGGGCTCCTGCATAATTGATACGATAGTTTGGACAATTCAATTTAGTGTGCTATTGCGTTGTAGTGCTACACTTACAAATAGATATTAGAACATATAATCTGAGTAGAGGTCTTACACGGGAGCCTCACTGAGTTTGTTGAGGCATATTCATCGTCATGACTACCTAGTTATTTCAGCTGTTGCCAAAAATCTATTGCTTTCAAAATGCATTGAGATAAAGATTGGTGAGTTCAGAGTTCCATACCTCGTGTTTGTGTGTAGTGCATTGTATGCATAGGATTCTGCTGAGTGTTTTGAGGACTGTGTGATGTAAGGCATCCCATAATAGGGAACCCAAAACAATTACAAGTCTACTTTAGCGTCCATAATGTCACTGAGGCACAAAGGATCACCTTTGCACGTCTCAAAATGGAGGGACATGGTCTGGTTTGGTGGGAAACCCATCTAGCCACTTGTGAAAAGAAGAAACGCCCTATTGTGAAATTTTGGCAAGAATTTAAAGAATTACTTAGAGCTAACTTCTATCCTATTGGCCACAAGACTGAACAAATGATTAAATGGCAGTATTTTAGATAAGGCAGCGGTAAAACTGTGCAGGACTATACTATAGAGTTTCGGAGGTAGGCCATGTTGCTGAACATGGACTTGGAGGATGAGGATATTCTGACTAAGTACTTGGGAGGACTTAACACTCACATGTGAAGAAAAGTCATCTCCACGAAGCCCAAAGATCTCAACGAGGCGTGTGTGCAGGCATACTATATAGATGATGAAAAGAAGCAAGGAGAAGCAGAGTCAAGGGCAAAGCAAGTCGGACAAATCAGCAGATGAAAGAACATAGGCAAACAAGTAACAAAGGTAAGTGGAAAGGGAAAGGTAAACAAGCTGCCACTACTTTAAATACTTGTAAAGATCTCAAGAATTTTTGCAAGAATTGTGATATCTTTGGTCATACCGATGCTACATGTTGGAAGTTACATCCGAAGAACCGAACCAAGGAATCAAAGAAGTCCATGACAACTGTAAAGATAGAAGGGGAGGTGGAAATCGAAGATGACTTTGATGTAGACGAGAGGCTTGGATGCACGGCCACCAACATGTATAGCCAAGAAGAGGAGATGAGTAGACTTTTCCAGATCAAAATCCAGATCAAGAGAACTAAGGTAAATGCTCTGGTTGATACCGGTTCTCAGTCTAACTTGATTTTTGAAGCAGTTGTAAAGAAGCTTGGTCTATGAGACTTACGAGCATCCCACACCCTTATCCTTTGGGTTGGGTGAAGAAGGGTGTTGAAATTCAAGGTAACAAAAAGATGTAAGGTCAAATTTGGGATAAATTCCCAGTTTATTGATGTATTGGAAGTCGATGTTATTCCACTTGATGTTTTTGATGTTGTTTTTGGGAGTCCTTACATATTAGGGATGCTATATTTATGAGAAGGGAAAACCGATACAGATGGGTCAAGGATGGGATCAACTACAACATCTAGGCACACCAGCGTAAGACATGGGTTACTATGGTGAGTGCTAACCAAACAAAATGACTTATTTAGGAAAATCATAATCAGTTTTGTTTACTTTTGTTAAAGGATAAACAAGATGGGGTAGAAGTTTCAAAGATTTCTAACCAGGGAAAACGGGATTTGGATAGTATTATTCAGTCTTTTAAGGAAGTTTTTCAGGTTCCCAGTGGGTTACCACCAAAACGGGAAGCAGAGCATGAGATTCAGTTGTTGCTAGAGCCCCCTCTACCGAACATCGGGTTATATAGGCAATCCTTGTTGGAGAGTACTGAAGTAAAGAAACAACTCCAGGAACTGCTAGACCAGGGTGTGATATGTCCGAGCACCTCACCATGCGGTTCGCCTATTGTGATGGTGTTGAAGAAGGATGGTTCTTGGAGAATGTGCATCGACTACCACGCTTTGAACAAGATCACCATAAAGAACATATATCCACTTCCCTGCATAGATGATCTCTTAGACCAGCTTCAGCATGCCAAATTCTTCACGAAGTTGGATCTCAAGTCAGGTTATTACCAAGTCAAAATGAAGGAGGATACATAGAAGACTGCCTTAAAGACAAAACATGGTTTGTATGAGTGGTTAGTACTTCCATTTAGTTTATGCAATGCACCCGCTACATTTATGAAATTGATGAATGATGTATTGCGGGATTTCATAGATTCATGGGTCATTGTTTATCTGGATGATATCTTGATTTTTAGTGCCACATGGGAGGAACATCTAACTCATTTGCAACAAGTCTTGCAAGTTCTCAAGGAGAAATCATTGCTTTGTAATGTGAAGAAGTGTTAATTTGCCAAACAGTTACTTGTTTATCTTGTGCACATGGTTAGAGGAGGAGAGCTACTAGTGGATCCGAAGAAGGTGGAAGCCATCACCAATTGGCCAACACCAATAGGAGCCACAGAGACTAGGAGTTTTGTGGGAGTAGTACAGTACATGCGGAAGTTCATTTCGGGATTCTTCGCGATTGCAGCACGTTTATACACAGTGGCCGCAAAGAGTAAGGGTTTTGACTAGGGTAAGGAACAAGACAAATACTTTGAGTTATTGAAATACAAGATTAGTCATGCTCTAGTACTTGCTCTTCTTAATTTGCAGCAACCCTTTGAAGTAGAGACAAATGCTAGTGATTATGCTATGGGCGCAGTGTTGCTTCAGGGAGGTAAACCCGTATGCTATCATTCTGAAACTTTGACTTCAGCAGTTAAAGGATATTCAGTATGTGATGAGGAAATGTATGCACTAGTTCAGGCAATTAAAAAATGGAAGCATTATTTGTTGGGTAAAAAAACTATTGTGCACACTGACCACAAACCTCTCTAGTATTTGCAAGCATAGTCTAAATTGTAGGAGGCAAGGCACTACAAATGGATGGGATTCTTTCAACAGTTCCATCTGGTGATCAAATACAAGAAGGGTGGTACAAACTTGGTGGCAGACATGTTGTCTAGGCCACCTACATAGGAGAAAATCTCCTGCTTGGCCACTATCTCTCAGATCGAGCCCTTCACGAAGGAAGCTTACGGAGAGGCATATGTCCAGGACAAAGACTTTGGGGTGACATTTCAGCAAGTTGCAGTCTCAAGGGGCTGAAAGAACGGGGATTCGACAGATTGTTATCTCAAGGACGGGCTGCTCTACCGATGGGGGAAGCTTTGTGTGCCTAAAGAAGAAAGACTTCTATTGATGAGGGAAGCACATACCTCGAAAGTAGCGGGACATTTCGGTGTTGGTAAGACCCTAGCCCACTTGCAAAGATACGGTGTATTGGCCCAATATGCAAGAAGTATCAAAATTTATACATGGATGTAAACTTTGTTGTACCAGCAAGCCTAAAACTAGGAAGGAGGGTTTGTATATGCCATTTCCAGTACCTACTCGTCTGTGGGAGGACATTTTTATGGACTTTGTAGGAGGTTTACCTATGTCTAAACATGGCCATGACTATCTCTATGTTGTTTTTGATAGATTCAGTAAGATGTGTATTCTTATGGCATGTAAAAAGACAATAAAAGCACATGAGGCAACTAATCTTTTCTTTGCTAATGTATGGGTTTATTTTGGCTTTGCCAAAGTCTATTTTTTTGACATGGATTTCAGGTTCTTGGGAAAGTTTTTGACTACTTTGTGGGACAAGATGGATACCAGGTTACAAAGGAGCACAACTTTCCATCCACAGACAAATGGACAGACAAAGGTGGTGAACAAGACTTTGGTACAGTTGATTAGAGGGTATAACAGTAAACACCCAAGGACTTGGGATGAGTCCTTAGCCTACATTTAGCATTCCTATTGTGTGTAAGTGTTGTTTTCAAACTATTGCTAATGTAAACAAAGAATAACACCTAAATAGTCTTAATTAGCAAGAATTAAACAACATTATAAACATCCTCATGATAAGAATTAATCAAGGATTAGATGTTAACATTTATCAATACAAAACTATGAAATTAACTATGTTAAGCACCTAAATATCCGCTATTCTCTAACAACATATAAATGAAGGAACCTAGGTAGGTTCCATGGCTATCAAAAATAGTTGTCCTTAATGTTCCAAGAACCTAGGAATGGGGGTTAATCAAAGTTGGGCTACAAGACCCTTTTGACACCTCACATATGACCCAAGTGTTTTAAGAAAGAGGCTTAACTCTTCAAGATGATGAACTCTCAAGAGAGCAAAGTGCAAGCTCTTAGTCTCTTTGCTATATGCTTTGCATTTGCTCTCTAAGAAGTTTAGATGTAAGTAAAAAGGTAGGTGGAGGGCTCTTTATATAGCCCAAAGGGTAAAGGATTCAACACATTCTCATGAATGTGAGATAAAAGTAAAACATGACTAGGAATGGATAAGGTTGCTTTATTAGAAGGGTTTAATATATGTTTAACAAGTCATGGGAGTTGGGGGGTATTTTGATTAATCAAATGTGCTTATCTAATAGGTAGATGTGAGCTTATAGAAGCAAATTATAGGAATATTAGTATGATTTAGGCTATTAGAAAGGGATTAAATCAATTAAATACTGATTTACTACTTAAATGAAGGGAAAAACTAATTAATTAATAATAATTAATTAATATAGATAGAAGAGGTGATTTATTAATGGAGGTCGTTAGTTAGAGTATTTGTTGGATATGTGACTTAATTAATTAGCTTAGTGTAATTAATTAATGATGATATGGGAGAAAATGAGCACTTTTGACGTTATGTTGTCGATTTGTGAAAAAGAAGATAATTAACACAATTTAAGTATTTAAATTGCTTGGGCATAATTATGGGTGTCTACATTTTTCCCTCTTTGGGGTGGCGTAAGTGATGCCACTTCAAAGATAGTAGACAGGTGGAATTTTGAAGAGGTAGAAGAAAAATTAGTAGAAGTGAGAGATGCCCCCTCGAGTGTCGATGGGGTGATGAAAGAAGATGATCGACAATCGAAAAAGGTGAGAGATAGATAGAAGAATGGGAAGAGGCAAGATGCCCTGGTAAGATGGAAGAATAGGGGTGAGAGGAAAGCGATGTAGAATGAATATGGAGGAGGGGAGAGAAGAGCTTACCCTCTAGCCGTTGTTTATTGGAACAATTTCAGTGCCATCATATTTCCATAAGAGCTATGTCATCGGTCCTTATGAAAAATATAAGCATACGACAAAGGTAGAATGACATAAAAAGTCATACTAAAAACGATTGTCCATTGCTGAAAACACCAACTCCATGCAACATACAAAATGTAATGCAATATGAGAAAGTGAAAAATGCCTAACTCCATGCAACATACAAAATGTAATGCAATACGAGAAAGTAACAAGATAAACTAATAGAGAAATATAATATAATGTTTTTATTATCAAGCTTCAGTTATGACCTGTGCAAATTAACGACAAGGGTTGATGATGGTGCCTCAAGCAAGGATACATGCAAGGGGAATAACAGAGGACACTTGGGTCCGATGGAAAAGCAATGTGCACTACGAAATAGTACCAGACAACTTATTGTGCCCCAGAGTATGGACGAAGTAAGCAACCTAGCTTTTGTTGATGGAGGTAGATCAAGATGATCCGCAAGTAGCACACATGAACAAGTGAGAACCAAAGAGTGACGTTTTGTAGGATGATTTTTAATTTTTAGAAGTTTTCTTAAACATATTGAATGTTTTTTGATGATATTTTTTTCTAACATATTTGAATGTTTTGGTTGATTTTAAAAGTTTTATGAAACTATGTACAGGAAGACGAGAAAACATGGATGCCCCCAGCGATAGATGGGATGTACAAGAGCATAAGACCATGTGTATACCAGAAAGGTGAAGATGTAAAAATGTCCCAACGATAAGGTGGGAGTATTCAAAGGTAAACTCTTCATAGGTAGAAGTGGACCCAAGGCCATTATGGATAGGTTCAACATGATTATGAACATAAACCAATGAAATGTTGGGAAGAAGCAAGGATGCCCCTAGCGTAAGTTGGCCTAAGAGCATGTGATAGAAAGGAAGGAAAAGATTATTTTTGTGGAAGGGGACAAAGGTGTCCGCAAACATGGAAAACAAGTAACCTTATACACATGGATGTTCTGAACAAAGTAGAAGAACACTGTGAATGATATGAATGTAGCTTAAAAGTCTCGCGGCGAAGAAGTGATTAGCCAAAGGCATAAATTGTGAGACGAGATATGGACTAGAGTAAGAGTATGAACAAGGTCCAAAAAAGACACTTGGTAACATACTAATCCTGTTTACTCATAGAGCTCCAGTGTGTACACGTGGATTTTATTACCTCTTGAAGTGAAGATTTAATAGACAACAAGTGAAGAGACCCTAGCCAATGTGTATGAATGATTTATTTTGATAAGTGATTTTGTGAATGGAGGGTAAAAGGATAGCCGTACATTGCTCTGTTTCCAGCCAAGCATCCATAGCCCCGACGGAGATGTATTTGATTCTAATCACAACATTGTTCTATTACAAGTCAGGCGTCCATAGCCCCAATAGAGATTATTGGAAATACCTCAAGAGAGAATTATATATTTATTTTCTTTTGCTTTGTAGCTTTTAGCTTTTGAGTTTTGATTGATTTTGATTCTTTTGCTTTCTGAAAACTTATTTTAGCTCTCTTGTTTGACAAGGGGTTAAGAACCACTAATGGCTTGATGGAAGGAGGTGGAAGTGATTGTGATGACGACATTGGCTAGTGTCAACAAATATATCCAAAATTTCTTCGCAACAAGTTTATTAGATGTTTGAATGTGATAGGATCTCCATGAGGTTAATCGTTCTTTAATTTACCAAGGTGATAAAAGACCAGGAACAAATAGATACCATAGAGATAAATGTCACAAAATGCGTACGAATAAGCTAACCAGAATATCACCGAAGGGATGAAAATGGTAGGAAGACTTGCAAAATAATAGCAAGAAAGGGAAGAAAGAAATATCCATGTGTACGCAACACCTGATTCCAATGTTTGATCTTTGTACCTTTGATTTTTGTTGTTTTTTTTCTCATGTTTTTTTTTGTATTTTTTTATTTTTGCATTGTTTTTTATTTTTAGATTTTTGATATTTTCTTTTTTTTTATAACCGTTGTTACTAACAAAGTCACTCTGTGTGATAGGATCCAACAACAATGTTTGTGACTTCCTTGATAAGGGAGACTAAGCGTGTTTGTTTATCAAGAGTCATGTTTTCCCCGATCTCAATGGTCGTGGTGAGTTCACACTCAACAAAGGACTGTGATTTATCCTGAAATATGAATTTTGTATGTGGGAGCTTGAGTTCCCTATACATAGGTTTATGCACTTTACGCCATACTTGATGGTTATGTTGATGTGTGTTCTTGAATCGTGCTTGATTTACAACTTTGAGATTGTTCCAGTTGTTGGAGGATTTTGAGCTCTTGGAAGTTTTGACCTGAGCTTGATAATGACCCTATTTGGGTTTCTTATAAGCTGGCACTTGAATTTTCTGACATCAAGAAGGAGAAGAATGCGAACATTTACGATTGATGGTAGGAACAATAGAAATGGTAGTGGGCTTGCCACAACCATTGATAGAAGAAATATGTGATAGATGAAAAGGATACGGTCCAACATTTAAAGAGGATGGGCTACCAGGAGGTGAGCCACGGATAGAAGGTGAAAGGCTACTAGGATGTGGCCCAAGAATAGAAGAAGAAGGGCTACTAAGATGTGACCCATAAATAGAAGATGAAGGGCTACTAGGATGTGGCCCAAGAATAGAAGAAGAAGGGCTACTAGGATGTGACCCATAGATGTAAGATGATTATAGTGACCATATTTTACACACCCAAATACAATAGTAAAATACCAGGATAAATTTTTTTTGACTTACAATACATGCTACACACAACACAACAAGGGCTCCAAGTAGGAAACTCGACCACGTATACGACACTTACAAAAGTCATCAAACCACATAGATACATGATAACACTAAATACATGCTGACGCTACACTTTTCCCAACGGAAGGTTGCTAGTAGAGACCCAACCACAAGAACCTGACTTCAAGAATGGCGAACCCACAACACATCACTACTTCAAAGGTATTTTAATTACGATTAGCATCCCAAGAACATGGTTATGTAAGCATAATTTTCTCTCTTTTTCCATCTACAAAATCTTAAGTTCATTCCATTTAATTTGCTCTTTACCCTTATGACAAATCTTCATAACTTACATAAGTTATTTTCCATATTTCAAAATGCCTACCAGATTTTAAATCTCCCATTCTTATGTTAAGATTTTACTTCTCAAACGTTTATTTAATGTATAAAACTTACTCTTGCTACACAAGAAAATCTAACGTGATGTCAAGATGAAATCTTGGGATTAAGGAAGACAGATTCGAGATAGCCTTTTTCCAAGAACATTCTTCGATCACGGAATAGTAATTTCCCTATCATTATTATTATACTACAATAACTTGCTAAATTCCAAATTTATTTATATATATACATCCTTTGTTTTCTCGAAGTTTGATCACACCATTTGACAATTCATATTCTTTGTATCACATGAAGTTGCTTAAATTAAGTCACAAGGACTCCCAGTGACATTATTCCCAACCTCAAATTTTGGTTTTACTCTCATATGATTTACTTTCACGTCACACTAGGATCTCATTATTACTATCGTTTTAAACACAAGAGTTACCAAAGTACTTATCTGACATATTAATGAAGCACATGGTTAAGATTACTTCCAGTTTCACCCAGGGCTTTAACCTCTATTATAGGTGCGGTTAAGGTTAAAATGTATTTACCCTATAATACTTTGGTGAACGATCAAGGCACTAAATTTTCACAAGCCCAAGAGAAGACATTTATCTATGAGGGACAAAAGGGTTCACTAACGAGAATGCAAGACATAGAACAAATATATCGCAATCTTCATATAGGTCGTTTGGATCCAAAAGGGATTTCATTCACTGATGAAGTTAATTTTCTAGATCTAATCTCGTAAGGCCCGGAAATCCAATAGGATACAAGGGAGTAATATCTCTACCTACTCCACAGGTGGAAAGGTTACACCGCTTAGTCATTCCTTCAATAAGGGCTCAAGGTGACTTCTAAGGTGGTCTTCGCCACTCAGCCTGGTGTCGGACCTAAAGGGAGGACATTCTTCTCATGATTACCAAAACTAGAAGGAAACCGCATACTCTGGATAAAGTTAGACCATGTCATTCCTAAAATATGGGTTCATGACCATGCCGCTAAACATAATGACTGTGACGGTAAACTCCAACTAGGGGTTTTATTTACCTAACCTAGGAGGTCTCATCGAGTGTAAAGCTTAAGTTTGTTCTACGGTCTTAAATTTCTTATATGGTAAGAAAGGATCACACATGCAGGCAAGTTATGCACGAATATTTTATTAAGGTTGAGTGTTCCCGTTAAAAAAAACTCTTTATTACGTTTGCAAGGTAAGAAGATAACCCAGTAATTAATTTAATCGTTTATTGAATGCTGAAAAAGTACTACAATATATTAACTTCAATTTCATTTACTATATATATATCAAATCTTTTTTTTTTCCATACACAACTAAGAATCAAATTGAATTGGTGAAATAGATGCACTTTTCCTAAGATATCCCTAAAACTAGCATCTCATACATGTTAACAAATCTCAATTATAACTTTTCGGTAACAAGAGACTACAATACACAGTTATTAATTTTACAATGACCTATAAAAATTACAATAATAATAATTAAATTTCACATCACCTTTTTCGTCGTCATTCTTCCATTCTGCAAAACCCACATGAGCATGATAACAGCGATAAATCGCTGGCATGGCATCCACCCTAATCAATCATAATTATCATTTTTCAGATTCCCATTTACAACTGACAATAATTACAATTTGAAATCGAAATAAAGGAAAAGTCTAGAAACATGTATTCATTGCCTTTCAGGTTTCTTCATTTTATAAACCCAGGAGAGAGAAAGAGAAAGGAAGAGAGAGAAAACACCACTTGGGTTAAAAGTTATAATACACACAAGTTTCATTATAGTGTTTTTTAAACAGCTATTTACGTGTGTTTAAAAGTTTCCAGGGTGATTTGGCAACCCTACGAGGGTCCTCGCAGTTTTCTATTTTTACATTATCTCACTAGTTATAAAACGTTGAAAACGAGCTTGGAGGCTAAGAAACTGCTTCCAAAAGTTATCTTCCGATGAGAACACACACCACAATTAACTTTCCACATGTCCCCAGATATACCAAAAATTCATAGCAGCTAACGGAATCGAAAAAGAGTGAACGGTTTGCGTTTGGTGGCTAGTTTTCCGGGGCCACTGGTCATAGTTGACCCAGTTGTAAAATGAACAAAAGTTAGCTCGAGGTCCCAGAAAACCACATCCATAACTAACGTTTGAAGGAGGAAGCATGCAATGAGACATCTCCTACTAGTTCCCCTATATAAGGAGAATTCATCAGAGTCGACGGGATTGAGAACTAGTAAACCATTTTCAAATGGCGACAAGTTTTCTGGAGTGACAAAAAGAAATTGGTCTAGTTTGACCTCGTCAAACTGCGACCGGAGGCCTACAAAATGGCTTAGCCAAACTATCCCGAAAAGTGCTCTTTCCTATACAGAATGTTCCATGCATTTTTCTAGTATAAACGCTAGAGGTTTGTGAAGACGGAACGTGATTTCTCTCTCCAGGTTTCAAATGGTGGTCCAAAACAGAAGCCAACTTTCTATTTTTAACAACTCTCTACTGTTGTAAGCCGATGTAACAGGGATCCTATAAGAGTGTCAAAAGGATGTCAAATGATCGTTTCGGGACAAACCAAAAATCAAGGCGACTCCTCGTATACCTAGGTACACGAATGAAACTTCACATCTCGTTTCCAGAGTTGCGAAGGGTACTTGGTGAGTCTCCGAAAATTGTAAAATTTAACTATTTAAAACCAAGAGAAGGTCAACTTTATCATTGGGGAGTCAAATTTGTTTGGTCGATAGAACGATATTGGAGCGGTCAAGAAGGGTAAGAGTTTTCTAAATCATCTCAAAGTGAGGGTGATAGTTCATGGTTTAAAGTAGACGAGTTAAAAAGACTTCGAGAGTTGCGACACGACACTTTATTTTTTTACAATGAGTTGAAGGGACATTTAACTGTATTAAAATTCCTAATGATTTAAAATTATATTTAATTGCAAAAGAGAACTAAAACACGAGAATTATGAGAGGTAAGGGAAGAAGGACCATGCCTGGAAACGATGAGCGAAACGGTACAAGGGGCTCCAAGCAGTTTACACTCGCGATTCGTCGAGACCACCATTGTTGCCATCCAATGCCAGGTAGTCACGTGCAAACTAAGCCATTCATTGTGTACCCCCATGTCTCATCGAAAAGAACCATTTTGTGTTTTCAAGAAGTCATCCTGATCCCAGAAACTGCATTTTCTATGTCGAACAGATCACACGCCTTTTCAACAAGTCCATTTTGTGCATATCCCAATTTAAAATGCTTATTTTTGCGTAGCTGAGAGGGTGCTAAAAAAAATTGTTAAGTGTTGCTTTACCACTACCAAATCCATTTCCTTTAGAGTTTCAAAGGCCTTTACAACAAGCTCATCTATGAATACCCTGAAACCATTGAATTCCATGAGACTGAAATATCTGAGGCATTTTGTCGAGCAGATCACATGCCTTGAATACACTTCCACATTTTTCATACATCTCAGTTGTGACATTGCAAGAACAAAATTTTGCAAACAAACCAGATTCTATTGCTCAAACCCTGCTCCAAAGCTTCCATGTTTTTATTTCACTAGAACTAAGCAAACACATCCTTCCAGCCACCACAGGCTTTTCCCAAACACCAAGCAAGCACATCCACATAACTGCCACAGGTTACTGCAAGCACCAAGCAAACACCTTCACACAGCCACCACCAGTTTATTGTCATGCTGATGAAAAATTTTAGAGCTTCCTTAAGATAGCTGGGCCCAGCCATGAATGGCCATTCACACACACAAGAAAATATATTATTATTATTATTATTTTATCTTACCCTGATAACATCAAAGGCGCCCATGTCCTATTCCAAGCCTTCCCATTTTGGGCACATGCGTGAAGGATGCTGACTGTGTTATGGAGTTCGGCTTTAAACCTGCCAACAATATTTGCTTGAAAGTTTCCAAGGCCTTTTCAACAAACTCATTTTTTTGCACAACCTGTAATCATAGCACTCTATGAGAACACATTTCTTTGAGGCATTAAAACAGCTAGTTCCTATGCCTTTTGACAACTCCATTATGGCACAGGCTGGAACTACAATGGCGAACGTAAATTGATTGGGCGAGAGACCTATTTGTTGCATGGTGAAACACTGTGCCTACCATGAGGAAACCCATGCCTTTTGAAAACTGTTGTCCCCAAATTCTATGAGGAGCTATCTCGTTCTTTCATTGGGTCCATACAGGAAAATAGTGCCCCCAAGAAATGTGACTCCAGCATCTGACAGAATTTCCTCTATCCTTTCTGCTTTGAAAAATGCCCATGCAAGTGTTTGGCGTGACTTAGAAGGAAACAGACACATCCAAGGTCATTATCATCTCCATAAAGCTCCATTCAACACGTAACCACCATGTAATTTAACATTTTTTTATTTTATTTTTAAAAAAAAATATTTTCCAAGGAATCCAATGCTTGAATGGATAAGGCAGTCCACAAACCTACGCACTCACTTGCCAGAATAAACAATAATTAATTTGGTATCCAAAGAAATAAAGAATAAAACAAGTGTGCCTGGTAGAGAATAATGGTTAAGGTTCAGTGGTAGGGTGAACAAAATTCATTATTAAATTTAAAAGTCCCCAGGATGATCGGTGCCAGTCAAAGATTTGTCTCCTTCCTCCTAGCTAGCCCCACACAATACCATTTGATAAATTTATTTTGGGGCATGATTTTGGGTTGGTACTACAATGATGGACTACCAGGATGTGGTCCAAGAATAGAAGATGATGGACTACCTGGGGGTGATCATACATAGAAGATAAGGGGCTAGTTGGACGTGCCCCAATAATCGAAGATAGTGGGCTACTCGAAAATGTCCCACAAATAGAAGAGGGAGGGCTACTAGAAGGTGACCCACACCTAGATGAAGATGAAGGGCTAGTTGGCGCTGACCCCACAAGAGACTGTGATTGAGGAATTATGATAGACGAAGAGTTATTGGGTGATGAGAAGATAGGCCATGGATCTATGCAAGACCAAGGGGTTTCATCACATAATGAAGAATGTGAAGATGGAAGAATAAGAGTAGGATCAAGTTGCATGATTTAAGGCTCTTCCTCCGTTTCTTGATCAAAGGAATCAACATTTTCCTCACAATATGCAAACGCATCAAAGTCTAAAGAGAATCCTTTTTTGTAATCTACTAAAGGAATATCTTCATATGCCCCTATAAATGCCCTGATTGTTTCTTCATTCTGAAAGAGATCAATCGGTATGAGTTGTTGATCGATCCCTAAGGGTTTATTGGAAGAAATAGGTTCACTTGTTGTGGAAGACTTAGAAGATGTTTGATGATTATTAATAGAAGAAGATGATGTGGGGGGCGAAGAATATGTGTAGCTAGATGTCTCAGGAGTACAAGAAGGTGGTGTGGACCTACCTATACAATGGTATGCCGTATGTAAAATAGTAGGATTAAGTCCAAAGTCTGTAGATTGTGACGTATGGGTTGATTCAAATGTTAGTCTCGAAGGACTTTGAGTCACACGAATCTTCACAGAAGGAAGATTCCGTGGGGGTGATTGATGAAGAAGGTCCTGCAAAGAAGGGGAGGACTGTGATTCAAGAATCGCATTAGATGAATGAAGACAAGGGTCTTGCGAAGAAAGAGAGGACAACGATTCAATAATTGTATTATACTTCTGATTGGAGGGATTTGGAGTCACGTGTATCTTCAAAGGAAGAAGACGTTGTTGGGGTGACTAATAAAAGGGGTCCTGCAAAGAAATGGAGGACCGCGACATAAGAGTCACATTAGATGATTGATGAAGAGGATCCTACAAAGAAAGGGAGGACCATGACTTAGGAGTCGCATTAGATGACTTAGGAGTCGAATTAGATGAATCCGAATAGTAGTTTGGATCTGAATCCTCAGAAGAGTCAAAAAAAATATTTGGATTGGAATCCTCAGAAAAAGAGGAAATGTTTGGATTAGAATTAGAAGAAGAGTGGGGGGAACTCAAATAATAATTTGGATCAGACGTGTCCAAATCATACTACCGACTATGAGATGAAGGTGGGGAACGGGTTACCCGTATGGGCTCTCTAGCACGAAGAACCAAACGAGGTTTAGTTGTGATGGGAATCTTATGATTTGAATTATTGAACCTAGGTTCTGTATTTTTGTAAGTATGGGGAACCACGCAATAGTTAGTCATTTTTGGCACTATTTTAAACATAAATGTCTATATCTAGATAGTGTGATGGAACTCCTTCAAAGGGAAGGAAGTGACATGTCAATTTGGGTAGCATAAAGACAACCAACTAGACATTTCGTAAGTATTGATATGTGTGCATGATTTTTTTAAGGTCTAAAGAAAATAGACATCGTGATGACACAATATCGATGAGATTGAGATGGATTGTCCTAGAAAATAAGTTTTCTGAATGAATAATCACAAGGAACAATCATGCAAGTGTGAAGCCCAAAGCCAATCAACAAGGAAATACACCATATGAAAATGTGATGCAAAGATGATCAACAAGATGTTTTCACTTATGCCAAGTTCAAGGAATTGAACAAAACGTAAGTAAAAACAAGAAGTCAATGCGATCTCCCAATCAAGATATATGATGAGCGAGCTCAAACTTGATTAAGACCTATATCTCAAAAAGTGTCAATTACAATTCACGAATGACACAACAATATCACCAAGATATGTTAACCCACTTTGCGAGAAAGTGAAGTATTGCTATCGATGTGTTATTGATATAACACGCACAAATAATAACACCTAGCACTCTTTGAAATCGAGGTAATAATAGAACCGAACTAAAAAGCTCAAAATATAGCTAGGAATAGTTTAAAATGTGTGCAACGCAACTATACAATATAGGTATTTATGTTGAGTTTACTAGAACCAAGACGTAAATATCGAAATTGTAGTGATACGATACAAACAAGCTAACTCTTTTAAGGAAGTCCGCGGTGATGAACCACGCCTAACTACAATGACGACCTTGACATGGGTATCAAGATCACAATGGTTACCAATGACACGAAAACACCTCCGCACACTTTAAACGTTTAACTAACCCAGCCACAAACATGGATGGGCGTAAACGGACATAAAAGTGAAAGAAACAGTCGATTGGTAACACAAAGGTAGTCACCCTTCTTTTGATCAACAAAGTGTCAAAAGAATGTGAAGGAACTAAATCAAAAAAAGATGAAAAATGTTGGCTTCACTTCGGCAAAGTTTCGTCTTACCCTAAGGCAAGTAAAAACTAGGCGAAAGTATCATGTCACACGTTTCTCAATGAAAATATAGTTCACAACTCAACATTGTTTTAGAATGGTTAAAGTGGGCTCCTGGCCAAAGTATATTCTCCTAGGTAGTTCTCTCACCCTAGATGTTACAAAGTTGCCACGAGCGAGCGCGATTTCCCTAAAAAGTCACACTTACTAGTTTGGGAGTATCTCGGCTTTACTTTACCCCCTTCAAGAACAGTAGGCAACTAATGCATCTACGTGTACTATCACTGGGATCGTCACAATGGACAACCTATAATACTATATCACAAAGGAATTACTAGTCAAGTAGGTAGTGCAGAGCACTTCCCGTTTCATCCACAAGGTTCCCTCTTGCATGGACTACTTTAGGGTTCCTGGAACCACCCCCATTGTTGTAGCTTAAGGCGTTATACCAAAGGGGTTATGTTCCAGTTGAGCAGAGAGGGACATACCCTTTTCCGAAACCTACAATACAGTGTTTTGAATATGTTGTTCTTTTTATCTTGTTTAATTAGGTGTGGTTTGCTGGAACACCTTTTGGTAATCTGTATAACAACTGTATTAGTAGTTTTTGTTTTGTTTTGGTTCTTCCTTTCTTTGATAAGCGTTTTTAGCTCCTGCACTCAAGCGTTAGTAGTTCCCCAAGAAAATCACATTATTTAAAAGAGGATTAAGAGTTGTTTTTGATTCTCAAGATCATCCAAGGATGCAAGAGAAGAGCATACACAACAAATAATCCAACTAAAAAGTAAAGAAAATCTTTTCAATCAATGAACCATACAAAATTCTTGATAAATGTTCATTCCCTTAAACCTAAAATGAAAGATGAAGTTTCCAATTTACCAAATGTTATAAAATGAAGACTAAAGTTGCTTTTAATTCTCAAGATCACCCTAAGGTGCAAGAGAAAAACATACACAAACTTTATCCCAACTATATAGAAATGAAAAACTTCAAATCAAAGAACCATTGAAAAATGTTTTGTAAAAGGTTCATTCCCTTAAGTAAAATGAATAATCAAATTTTCAAGTTTAATCCCAATGTTAAAAAGATATAGATCAAAGTTGTTTTTTATTCTCAAGATCACCAAAAGGTGCAAGAGAAGAGCATACAAACGCTTTGGTCTAAATCGAGGAAGCATGGAAATACAACATTCATCAAAACATTAGACATGTTAGAAAATGACCAGTTTCAAACTAATAGAAAAACCTGTAATTTCTATAAGTATAAATCCTGAATTTATGTTTTCATTGCATAGTTAACTTCAATACCTTTCCAACACAAAAAAAAATGGAGTCATTTCGAGTTAGGGAGAAAAAATTATGGCCTTCGGAAGATGGGTTACGCATATGCTCTTATGCTCACGGGTATGCACTTAACATGCACTCAAAAAATGTCAAAAAAACGTCCCTTAATTTGCAAAATGGGTAAATTTTTCCAACCAAGATTCAATTTTGACAACAACCCATCATATTAATATATGAATAGAAGACTCAATGCTATTAAACATTAACATACATGCTCAAGAATTTAAACTTTTCAAGAAATTGACAAAACTAGCATGTAGAATGATGAAAAAGTAAGCTCTACAAATGAAAACATGATGAAATCTTGAAAAAATTTCACCAACATTAAATTTTGACAGCAACCCACCACATTAATATGTAAATAGAAGACTCAGCACTATCAAACACTAACCAACATGCTCAAGAATTTAACATTTTCAAGAAATTGACAAAACTAGCATATAGAATGTTGAAAAAATAAGCTCTAAAAATAAAAACATGGAGAAATCTTGAAATTTTCTCATCAATTCTAATTTTGATAGCACTTCACCTCCTTTATACCTACAAGGAAGACTCAACACATGCAAACTCAACAAAACAAGTTAAGAAAAACAAGTTAGATCAACATGTGTAAAAGAGGGTTAGTAACCAAAAATGAAACTTAACTACAAAAATTTGAAATTAAGTGCAAAGGACAATAGAGTAAGTCCCACCAGGCGTGCCAAATGTATACAAGTGTTGTTTTTAAACTAATACTAATGTAAACAAAGACTAACACCTAAATAGTCTTAATTAGCAAGAATTAAACATTATAAACAACATCATGATAAGAATTAATCAAAGATTAGATGCTAAATTTCATCAATACAAAACTATGAAATTAACTATATTAAGCACCTAAATATCCTCTATTCTTTAACATATAAATAAAGGAACCTAGGTAGGTTCTATGGCTATCAAAAACAGTTGTCCTTAATGTTCTAAGAACCTAGAAATGAGGGCTAATCAAAGTTGGGTTACAAGACCCTTTTGACACCTCACATATGACCCAAGCATTTTAAGAAAGAGACTTAACTCTTCAAGATGATAAACTCTCAAGAGAACAAAGTGCAAGCTCTTAGTCTCTTTGCTATATGCTTTGCATTTGCTCTCTAAAGAGTTTAGATGTAAGTAAAAAGGTAGGTGGAGGGCTCTTTATATAGCCCAAAGGGTAAAAGATTCAACACATTCTCATGAATGTGAGATAAAAGTAAAACATGACTATGAATGGATAAGGTTGCTTTATTAGAGGTAACCTTATTTTAGAAGGGTTTAATACATGTTTAGCAAGTCATGGGAGTTGGGGGGTATTTTGATTAATCAAATGTGCTTAACTAATAGGTAGATGTGAGCTTATAGAAGTAAATTAGAGAAATATTAGTATGATTTAGGCTATTAGAAAGGGATTAAATCAATTAAATATTGATTTACTACTTAAATGAAGGGAAAGACTAATTAATTAATAATAATTAATTAATATAGATAGAAGAGGTGATTTATTAACGGAGGTCGTTAATTAGAGTATTTGTTGGATATGTGACTTAATTAATTAGCTTAGTGTAATTAATTAATGATGATATGGGGGAAAATGAACACTTTTGACGATATGTCGTCGATTTGCGAAAAAGAAGATAATTAACACAATTTAAGTATTTAACTTGATTGGGCATAATTATGGGTGTCTACACCTATAATCGGGAACTACACACATCCACTATGAAGTCACCATTTAAAGCATGCTTGGGAGATCTACCTACAAATCCACTGTACATAGCAATTGGGCAGCAGGATGAGGAGGAGACATAAGACACAGAGGTGACTAGGGAAAACAAATTCATTGAGAGGATCTGACAAATCCATCTCAAAGTCAAAGAGTAGTTAGAGAAATCTCAAGCCAAGTACAAGTCTAGGCACGATCAACACAAGAGAGAACATAAGCTTCATGTTGGAGATAGAGTTTGGCTTTACTTGAGTAAGGAGAGACTACAAGGTCAAGCATGGAATCTCAAGCCACTATGATATGGACCCTTCACCATATTGGAGCAAGTTGGAGAAAATGTCTTTTGACTTGATTTGTCTTCATTTATGAGGATGTACTTAGTAGTAAATTGTGAGAACTTGCACCTATATCAGCCATCCATGCTAAATGAAGATGAAGGACTACAATTGTTACCTTCCATTGAGGATTGCGTCTTGGACTCACGAGGCAAATTGGAGGAGGATGTAGTGTTGCAGCAAAAGGTCAGAGAGACTAGGAGAGGTCCACAGGAATCGTGGCAGGTTGGACTGAAAGGAAACACACCAAGGCAGGCCCGGTGGTACTCGAAGGAGCAAGTGAGGGAATTATTTCCTCGTCTGCTCCCCCACTAAGCTTTTATGGGACCAAAAGCCTCCTAAGCATGGGAGGTGTGATCCATAGGGATCCAAAATGACTCTACTTCATCAGATCAACCAGCACCAAAGAAGGAAAATGAAGAAATGGAGGTTTTGTCTTTATATTAACATAACTGCCGCCCAGCTAGGGAAGCGGTCCTGTGACCACCGGTCTGTATTGGGCGGCGGTCCTGACACTTTCAGACAGAAAAATAAAATTTGAAATGAATAGTCTCACAATGGGAAAGGTTGTATGTGTCTCTTCTCCTCCATGACCTTTCCCATCCTCCAGTGCATGGGAGGACGTGAGAAAGACTATATATACATGTAGGAAGGAGTGTTTTTTATTATCGAAGCATGAAAGCAAGTGAGCAAGAAATTCTTAGTGCTGGAATTGTCTTTGTAGAAGAAAGGAGTGTTGAGGCATAACAAGTAAGTAATTGGGAGGAAGTGTGAGATATTATCTACTTCTCTTTCATACTTATTGTAAATTATGTACTTCTTATTTGAATTGGCCAATAAAAAGTAGGAAGAAAGAGCATTTTCCCTTCCCGATTGGTTTTCCTCCGGAGGTTTCGAGGATAAAAATTGTTGGTTTTCATGAGTTTATATTCTTTCCTTTCCTGCAATTGTTGATTATAAGCATAAGCAAATTCATTCACTAGCTATCTCTATATTTTTCTAATCGAAAGTAGAACAACAACGTTTAATTGTGATTCTATGAACGATTCCAAAGTAGAGAGTTTACAAATCAATGTCCTCATCCCTTACACAAATTTGATGATACTCTGATCTCAAATCAATCTTTGAAAACTACGCAACACCATACAAATCACCAATCAACTCATCAATCTTGGGAATGGGATACCTGTTTTCGATGGTCTTCTTGTTCAAAGCTTTGTAGTTAATAAACATCTACATAGTACCATCCTTCTTCACAAGGACTACTGATGATGTAAGAAGACCAAAACTAGGCCCGATGTGGCCCATCTCCAAAATTTTGTTGATAGCCTTTTCAATTTCTTCCTTGTACCTCTTGGATGGTGAAAGGGTGTAATCATTACGGGCTTAGAACTTGGTTCCAATTTTATCATACATTGAAATGCTCTATCAGAAGGAAATCCTAGAGATAAACCATTGAATATCGTCCCATGTTTGTCTAGAATAGATTGGATATTCAAGTGCTAGGATTTCTTATCATTGGGTGAAGTATGGTGTTCACCAAACAATGGGTTGCCCAAGCTAGTTGTCCTCTACAAAATTATCTCTCCATCCTCTTAGTTGTGGCAACTCTAGGGGCTCCATTAACAATGCCTTTTAACACCACTTCTCTCCAATCTAATTTGAATTTCAATTCCGTGGTTTGATAATTTCGACGTGATATCCCCAAGCAAATGTAGCCAATTCACCCCTAATACCATATCTCTCTTCTATGTCCAAAACATAGAAGTTATAACGCACCTTGTGCCTACCAAGTGTGATATCCAACTTATGAATTCTCTTGGTGCAAGGGATAATATAGTCATCAACCACAAAACATTAAACCCACCAAATTTGTGTCTTCAAACATTTTCTAGCTACCAACTCTTCATCTATATAGTTGTGGGTTGCCCCACTGTCAATCATCACTATGATTTTGTGCCCATGTAGAACTCCAAAAACTTTGAAAGGGTGATACCTAGGAGCACCAAAAAGTGTAGCAAGGATGCCTCTTGAAATATCCTCTTCTTCATTTTTTTCAGGTTTTGGTTTTTTCTCTTCAATGTTTTATTCAGATTCCTCTAATTCGGATTTTGCATCCAATATCACTTCTATGTAATGCACTTGTCCTCACCCAAGACATCTATGTCTAGGCTCCCATGGGCCCTTGCAAGTAAAACATAATTTCTTTCTCTTGAGCTCTTTTATGTTCTCTACCTCCTTACTTGGTTTTTGTGGCAACTCTTTCTATTAAAAAAATCCTTGTTGAAATGGTTTCTTTTGCTTCCCAAAAGGTGATGTCATTTATCGCCCAACAGGTGGTGTCTTTGTAAAATATTTATTCTTGGGTGCTGAAGTTTTCAAGTTCAAAACCCTCTTAATATCTTCTTGTAAAGATAAAGAGGATCAAACGCTTTTACCAAACCCTAAACCCTAAACCCTAAATGCTTTTACCAAACCCTTGAGTGGTTCCATTAGTCCCTCTACAAATACAACAATAAGTCTCCTTTCAATCACATCAGGAACCATTACTAATAATCTTTACAATTCCGCAATATAGTTGTCCATTGTCCCATATTGTTTTAATTGAGAACTCTTTGAAATGGATCTCTAGATCTTTTCTATCAAAACTTTCTGTCAACATTTGGTTGAATTCTTCCAGTGTGGTAATGGAAATGTGTGCTTGGGTGACCTAACCATGATACCATCGCTCATGAGCCACTCCTTCCAAATGAAGAGTACGAAATTTGATTGTCTCGTCTTTATACATTGGATTCAATAATAAGTAGGTGTCTAGTTTCTCCAACCAAAACCTGAAAAAGCATTTATTAGATCCATCATATATAAGAATTGTAATCTTACCTAAATGCTATTGAATATCTTTACAGAGTTGATCCTACTGAGTTCTAATTTCCCTCCCTATACAATTCTTCATTCTTAATTCACGAAACTCTCAGAAAGTCATTGTTTGTTGTAGTGCAAGACGAAGTCCTTCATATTCTACACCATATGTTGCAAAAGCATTACCTATGTGATGTTGGGGCTCTACCTCTTATGGGTGTTCTTCTTTTTGCAAAAAAAAATCTCGGAAAGCCTTGGAAGAGGGATTGATAGAGGAAGCTTTGTAGTTAATGCACATTTTCATAGTACCATCCTTCTTCACAAGGACTACTGATGATGTAAAAGGACCATAACTAGGTCTGATGTGGCCCATCTCCAAAAGCTCGTTGATAGCCTTTTCAATTTCTTCCTTGTACCTCTTGGATGGTGAAAGGGTGTAATCATTATGGGCTTAGAACTTGGTTCTAATTTTATTATACATTGAAATCCTCTATCAGAAGACAATCCTAGATGTAAACCATTGAATATCGTCCCATGTTTGTCTAGAATAGATTGGATATTCAAGTGCTAGGATTTCTTATCATTGGGTGAAGTATGGTGTTCACCAAACAATGGGTTGCCCAAGCTAGTTGTCCTATGTCCAAAACATAGAAGTTATAACACACATTGTTCCTGCCAAGTGTGATATCCAATTTATGAATTCTCTTGGTGCAAGGGATAATATAGCCATCAACCACAAAACATTGAACCCACCAAATTTATGTCTTCAAACATTTTCTAGCTACCAACTCTTCATCTATATAGTTGTGGGTTGCCCACTGTCAATCATCACTGCGATTTTTTGCCCATGTAGAACTCCAGAAACTTTGAAAGGGTGATACCTAGGAGCACCAAAAAGTGTAGCAAGGATGCCTCCTAAAATATCCTCTTCTTCCTTTTTTTTCAGGTTATGGTTTTTTCTCTTCAATTTTTTATTCAGGTTCATTTGATTCTGATGTTGCATCCGATACCACTTCTATGTAATGCACTTGTCCTCACCCATGATATCTATGTCTAGGCTCCCATGGGCGCTTGCAAGTAAAACATAATTTCTTTCTCTTGAGCCCGTTTCTAGCCTCTACCTCCTTGGTTTATGTGGCAACTCTTTCTATTGAGAAAATCCTTGCTGAAATGGTTTCTTTTTCTGTCCAAAAGGTGATGTCTTTTGTCGCCCAACAGGTGGTGTCTTTGTAAAATATTTATTCTTGGGTGCTGAAGTTTTCAAGTTCAAAGCCCTCTTAATATCTTCTTGTAAAGATAAGAGGATCAAACACTTTTACCAAACCCTTGAGTGGTTCCATTAGTCCCTCTACAAATACAACAATAAGTCTCCTTTCAATCACATCAGGAACCATTACTAATAATCTTTATAATTCCGCAATATAGTTGTCCATTGTCCCATATTGTTTTAATTGAGAACTCTTTGAAATGGATCTCTAGATCTTTTCTATCAAAACTTTCTGTCAACATTTAGTTGAATTCTTCCAGTGTGGTAATGGAAATGTGTGCTTGGGTGACCTAACCATGATACCATCGCTCATGAGCCACTCCTTCCAATGAAGAGTACGAAATTTGATTGTCTCGTCTTCATACATTGGATTCAATAATAAGTAGGTGTCTAGTTTCTCCAACCAAAACCTGAAAAAGCATTTATTAGATCCATCATATATAAGAATTGTAATCTTACCTAAATGCTATTGAATATCTTTATAGGGTTGATCCTATTGAGTTCTAATTTCCCTCCCTATACAATTCTTCATTCTTAATTCACGAAACTCTCAGAAAGTCATTGTTTGTTGTAGTGCAAGACGAAGTCCTTCATATTCTACACCATATGTTGCAAAAGCATTACCTATGTGATGTTGGGGCTCTACCTCTTATGGGTGTTCTTCTTTTTGCAAAAAAAAATCTCGGAAAGCCTTGGAAGGGGGATTGATAGAGGCCAACTCATTAGTTGAAGAGTTTCCTTCTCCTTGATTTATCTTATTTTGATTAATATTTTGCAGGGCTTGTACTAACCCTGCCATGGATTCTCTCAATGTCATTTGAATTGTTCTTTCCAAATCCCTTTGGCCTCGGCTAATAGTTTCTTGCAAAAAAATCATTTCATGTCTCTTTTCGCTATCCTCCATAACTTCTTCTATTTTTTTATGACTGAGCCCTTCTTTCTCTTTGATAATACTTGATTTCTCTCTCACTAGCTTGCACATGAAACCACTGAATTTATTTCCCCTATAGGTTGGCAAGATCATAGCTCTGATACCACTTAAATGTCTCTTTCCCACTAATAAACTTTTTTTTGTGAATTTTGTTTTCCAATAGTGGTTATCAATAATATAATAAGCAGTAACATACGAGATGGGTATTTTAAACCCTACAGATAACACCAAGACCCCAAGGATTTCTTTATTTCAATAAGTTGAAAATACAACACAACTGAATTTTTTATTACAATGAGCTTAATACTCATGAATATTGATGACAAGATGACCAAGTATTGAAATAACACAAATATTCAGTTATGTAAAATGCAAAGTACAACCCAAGTTCATTGTAGACATATAACATAAAACACTCATTATAGATATGTGTTGAACATATGATCATAAATACAACTGATGACAAAGTACAAAAGTACTATAGCAATGGTGCAAATCATTGTGGTAGTGGTACGAACCACTATAGCGGCGGTATAGATCATTGTAGTTGTCGTATGTATCATTGTAACAACAATACAAATCACTGTAGCAACGTTGTGACAAATTGAAAGTGGAATAAATTTCAATCTTCAACACAAATATGAACACTAGATGAAATCACCACAACTAAAATAGAGGGTTTCCGTTCTCCAATCTTGCACACCAAGGGGTTTTCGTCTTCGGGTGAAAAGATGAACACAAAGACTCAAGCTCTAGAATAGGGTTTGGTTTCAATGAGTAATGGATAATGATTTCTTTTGAGCTCAGCTCCTCCTTTTATAATAATCCTTTCAATTCCAACCCTAAAAGTGTTTAAAACACTTTTATAAAATATTACTTTTTAGCCCACTTTATAATAACAATACATAAGGATCATTTTACGATGTTATAAAAATTGAAGTGACTTAGGACCACTCAAAATATTATTATTAAATAGTTTCCCTAACTTTATCCCTTAGCCTACAGGAAATAAGAAATAGCCTAGGGTCCTTTAATTAGATTAATTCGGAAAGAGGGACATGACACTTTGTCCATAAGTTATTTTATAAGTTTTGTTCAGTTCATAAGCTATAGTTATTACTTAATTGACACTTTAATTGCCTTATCTAATTTTTTAATTAGATATTTGGCTTTTTAAATGCTTTTGGTGATCTTTCTTGATCGATTTGATGTCTTCTTTTGGGATGTAATACTATCCCTCCATCTTTTGTGTGGCTAGCACTATATTTTATGTATGATTAATTGAATATGCTTTTCAATCCCACAAAAAAATGTCTTATGCTAAGAAATACATTATTAGATTTATCTAAAGAAAGAAAGGTACAATTTTGTGCCATCAAAAATAATTTTGTGCTCCACATATATTGCATATTGCTACATAAAAGTATCACCCCCACAACACATATCCTCTCCATACAGGGTTTTTTTAGATATGCACCATTTTATAGGCAAAAGGTTCAAGTTCCATTCTCTATTCCCCTGAATATGGATGCAATAATGAGATCCAAAACATCGGACAAAAAATGATCTTATGCAAATGACTCCACAAGAATTTTATATTTGTTACATGCCAAAGAACCCAAACTTAATGCTACAGTTAAATTTCAATTTATATAATATTAATGTTTTAAAATGCAGAAAATATAAGAATGATTTTGTCAACATGCACTTATGTACCATATCCTAATCTTGCACATTACTCTTTAAGCATCCTAGCTTTGCACACTACTACTCTAAAGAACTATAATCAGAGATCAAAAACCAAAATGATTTTATCACACATAACTCAGCAATCCCATCTTACATGACCTTTCAAACTTTACTGCAACAAGGTCCAAACGCTAAACCAACAAAACACTATAACCATATACACCTTGATGGACTTCACCTAATATATTAATATGTCCTGATTTCAAAACTATCTATGGGATTGATATGATGCATCGGAGTGTGATTTCTTTCCACTCATTTTTTGTATGATAAACAATGTGTAATCTTTATTCTTAATAGTAAATACAACACTTTTCAATAAAAAAACTATTCTAATGGAACACAGTCTCTTTGCTTTGATCTCAATCTGTAAATTTCTAATATTTCGTATTTGGGCTAATTGACCAGAAGCATGCATTTGACATCAACAAAGAAACACGAATTGATGGGAATTTTGCCTTTACGCTGCAATCCTTGATTATTTCTTCTGAATTGGATGCAATGGCTTCTTATCAGCACAATGATTGTATGAACAAGATAGTTTTAACATATTACAAACATCATAGATCAAATAGAAGAAGAAATAAAATATCAAGAGAAGCACCACAAGACTCTTTTCTCTTCCCCAAGAGAATAAGATATATCCTTGCCATTGTCTGCAAAACCGAGTACTGCAAGCATTGTAGACTTAAGACTGTACATCAGTTGACTCAGGACTGGATGGGAAATGTGAATTGCCACCATTTTCATCCAATTATACGCTGTGAAGAAAAAATATTTTGGTTGACTATAGAAATTATATTTGTTCCGACTTGACTATAAAAAATAAATTTGACTATAGAAATTATATTTGTTCCGACTTGTCAATATATTACAAAATAAAAGCATTTTCCCTGTAACACGCATGCTAATCTAATCCCCCAATTTCAGAAGTCAGTTCCTAATGGATTGCAAGTGTCAAACCACAATCTCCTAATGTTCTTAGGAACTAGACCTTTTCAAATATGCCATAACACCAACTCCTGCTACCAAAGCAGCTCCAGCCGCAACTGTAGCATATGCTGAACCCCATCGATCTTTTTGAGCAACTTCTAGATCAGAAGAGACTCTTGATTGATTTTTGCTTTTTTCCTTTACATCATCTAAATTTGAGTAATCCAAATGAAGCCTTAATCCCTGTAGGCATCAAGCAGATTACAATAAAGACATCTCTGCATTTTTTCTAGTAGCTCTAGCAGCAAGTAAAATGGAGAGTATTTATATTTCTTCAGTAAATCGTAAGTACCATCTGAGTAGATTTTCCGTAAAAGAATTTACTCTATTTGTTGGTTTTTGTTCGGTGTAGATATAATATGTGGATTTTATCACGCAACATCATATGTTGTATATTATTGTGGTAGCTATGGTTAATGTAATGTAAAATACCAGTTTACTTCTTTACAATCTTTTGATAACTGAAAAAGTATCTCAACACTAAAAGAGAGTTTCACAAGGGACAAAACTTTGATGATTTTTTATTTTATTTTATTTTTTCACAAAACAAACAAAATTTACCTTTCCACTATTGAAATGGTTCCATGGCTATGTTTGGCATCTCAAAAACAATCAAAGGTCTGTAAAAGGTATTGGACACCATTTCAAATAAAATGAGACAAATCAAAGTGAAAAGAAGTGTTGACATAAAAACTTTGGCCAGTATAGCGTTCTTAATAGTAGTTTTAAAAAATTGTAAGATTTTTTAGGGACACCTAGAATCAGAGTCTTAGTGCACTCAATGTATTTGACTATCGAGAAAAGCATGCATTTCATTAGCTCATATACACATCTTTGCAAAGTAGGATTAGTTTAAAACATCATTCCTCTAGCGATATAATTGAATACAACATTGCCTATAAAAGAGTTTTGATCAATAATATAGATAACTGATTTTAATCGAAAAGAATCATTTTTAGGATCAAAAAAAGCATGACATGTGTAGACCAATCAAGTTTATCACACAAACTCATTTCTTTCAAAAAAGGTCATGAATACGCTTCAAATGAGATATATTAAGATGTCGGTCTTGGCACCAGTACCGGTACTGGTATCAGAACTCAGTTAGGGTATTACATATATAGCAAATTTTCTCCTAGGTTTAGTGCACTTGGGTATGGCCATACAAAAAAATAAAATATAAATATATAAAAATAATAGCCAAACAAGAAAAATCAAGCATAGAATAAACTTAATAAGTTAAATAACAAGTCAATTGAAATCACTACTAATAATCGATAATTCATTGCCAAAAGCCATGATAAATTCGAACAAGTTTAATATTCAGTGGTCAAACTTAGAAGTACATGTGCATAGTGCAAATGTAAACTCCCTAAAAACTATCACATTTCTCTTCATCAAAAGCATCAACATTATCATGTAGTTCATTAGAACCACAAGCAATAGCAACACCACTACCACTAGATGTGCATTATGCAGGCCCTGTGAAGAACTCTCTTGCCACCCCCTGTAGACTAATGGAAGTTGGGAAATGTAAGCATCCAAATCAGGATTCTCTAGCTCTTCATCCCAACTGATTGTTGCCCCTTGCTTGTATTCGGCTTTCTTGTGTGCATTCCAATTCCTCCGTCATTTTTTACTACCACCCAGTTGCACTTAACTAAGTGGGCAAAGGAGTATGTACTTTAGTTCCACTTAGTTAAGGGGGAACTCATAACCTATTGAGTCAAATTTAATGCAAAATTAAAATTTATAAAACTAAAATTAACTAGTAAAAACTTAAAAGCAAAAAGAATGTTAGAGAGTTAAAATTATATTTTTGTTAGAATTTTGATTGAAAGAGACTCCCGATGCATCCTTATCCATGGAGATACCCCCACATATGAGCATCTTTATCACATATCTCCAATAACATTAAAGTTGAGATATGGGTGCTTTGAAATTCTCATTCACTCATAATTGTGTTTGTTAGTATGAGAAGCACAGAGTAAAACAAGAAGGCAAAACTACACTGCTCAAATGATGACAAGCAGGGTGAATTTATTAAGAGAGGAGTAGTTACAATCGGTTGTTAGGTATAACCTCCTTAACTGTCCAGAACCGTATGGTTCATTATATATATTCAACACCACAATGACTAACCTAGAAACAACACCAAGTTTATCTCTAAACTTGACAAATAACAAAGAACCAAGAGGTTTAATCATTACATCAGTAGGATGATCCGAAAAAGGGCAAAAACGAAGAGAGATATAACCAGAATCCACCAACTGGCGAATATAATGATGATGAATCTCCATATGTTTTTTGCAGGCATGATAAACAGGATTCTTCACCATCTTTAGAACACCTTGATTATCACAAAAGAGTGAAAGAGGTGTAGCAGTAGCCTGGGGAAATCGAAAATCAGTTAGAATCCGATGAAGCCATATTGCTTCGCAACTGGCACTAACAACAACCTTGTATTCCGCTTCAGTAGAAGAGATGGCAACGGTAGGATAAAGTTTACTCTGCCAAGAAACAACTCCTTAACCAAAAGAGAAGATATACCCTGTAATAGATCATCAAGTATCTATAGATCCTCCCCAATCAAGGTCAATATAGCCAATCAATATGAAATCTGCAACTCTCTGATATAGAATGCCAAAGTCAAGAGCTCCTTTGACATATCTTAGAACTCGTTTTGTTGCTACCCATTGAATGAGTTTTGGCTTAGATAAAAACCGAGAGAGATAGCTCATAGCAAAACAAAGATCCGGTCGTGTAGTTGTTAAATAGATCAAGCTACCCACAAATTGTCTGTATAATGATTCATCGATTGGTGGTGAATCATCATGAGTTGAGAGTTTTAGCCCGACCTTCATAGGTGTAGATAAGATAAGATAAGATAAGATAATTTTATTAAAGTCCAACAAATGACCACAAAAGTAGGTCAATGGGACTGCAGAGTACAAAGCCAATGGCACTAGCAAGAGGACCCAAACGGGTCGCCCAAAAAACAAGGAGAAGGAGAAGAAGTGAAGGAAGCAACAAGTGTCGAGAATCAAGAAAAGAAGAAGAAGAGGATGACGGTGTGGGGGGGAGCGGAAGGAGGAGCAACACCCTCAACAGCATCACCTAACATTCATGACCAGATGGAAGTAACTCGCAATCCGTCGATGTCTAGTAACTGAATCTTTGGAATGGCTGGAAAGCCAATGTCTTAGAAGAAGACGGTGCCTCTGCATAAACCTGGTGGATCTCTGTTTATGTGGGAGGGCCCAAGACTCTTTTGAGGCAGGGAACCTCTGGTGAAGGAAGTGGAGTTTCGAGTCCTAACAGATCTGAACTGGGGGTCCACACTCGTGTCAAGATGCCGCTTGGTGCCCCTCCCCGGGGAGAGCACTGAGAAGAATGAGGTGATCTGTCTAATATCCATCCATCTGGGAGGAGGGTGAAGGATCTTGTCCCGAAGCCCGAGGTTGATACTGGGGTAAGTCCCTTTTTCGAAGCACAAATCGCTGCCATGGCGAAGCAGCTAGAAAAATTGTCTGCGAATTCAGCTCATGAAACACGCAGTGGACTTTGGTGCACAAATTGTGAAGTGGAAGGACACAAAAAGGATAGTTTCCCTCGAAGGTCAGTGTGCACCATGTCATTAGATTGTGAAATTTGTCACGGGGATCATGATCCAAGTAGATGCCCTTTGTTACAGGCGCGCTCCATAAGAATGTGTCTTCTTATTGTAAGATTTTCACATCCACTACTCACTATACAAAGGATTGTCGATTGATAGACCAAATTCATGATGCCATTGATATTTGTGTGCCCCAGACCGACATTGGGAGCAGTTCTAAGGGCGAAGGTCGTCAGTATGAAGGGCATGCAGATAGCAGAGGTTAAGGAAGCCTTACTTCCCTCACTATGGGTGCATAAGTTCTATTCCACCTTGCAGGGTTGTGCGTGCGCGTGGTATATCCATTCGGAGCTACGTCATCAGACGGGAAATTGGTAAGAGTTGATGGTGGATATTATTCAAACTTTTGAGTATTCAAGTCCTAAGCCATCAGTGAATGAGGCGTTGCAAGTAGTCAAGCGCCTTACTCCAGGAGATTGTGCTATGCCTGAAGACCAAATCCTAAATTTGCTAGGGGAACCTGGCTTAGAGGTGTGCTTCGAGGAACGAGAAACGAGGGAGATACAGTTTGAGTGCACCTGCTTGGAGAAGGAAAAGGGAAAGTTGGTGTATCTGATAGATGATGAGGAAGTAGAAAACTTGGATGTTAATCATATGGAAGGTACGTGTGAAGTCTTGGAGAGTGCAGATGAGCAGGTGCGTGCTTACCATGAAGCCTTGAAAATGAAGGTCAACATTGGTACAAAAGCAGAGCCAAAAGAATCTCTCATTGGAGATCACTGGATGGACTAGGAGGTATCAAAGATAATTGAGGTGTTACGTGACTTCCAGGATTTGTTCCCATGCGGGTACCATGAGTTAAAAGGAGTTCATCACTCATTGGGAGAAATGTGGATTAAGTTGGAGGGTGCACGCCCGATTAGAAAGAGACCTTATAGGATGAATCTGAATTTGTGAGTAAAAGTTAAAGAGGAGATTGATAAGATGATAGAATCCGGAATCATTCAAGTAATTGAGGAATTTGTATGAGTGAGCCCAATGGTGATTAGTATCAAGAGCAATGGGAGGATATGGATTTGTGTTTATTACAGAGATTTAAATGCTTCATATGTGATAGATCCTTTTCCAACCCCGTTTACTGAGGATATTTTATAAGGTGTCACAGGGCGAGAGATCTACTTTTTCACAGATGGATTCTCTGGGTATCATTAGGTAAGAATTGCGAAGGAAGACCAGGAGAAGACTACTTTCACGACTGAGTGGGGAAGCTTTGCTTATACCGTTATGCCCTTTGGGCTTAAGAATGTGCCTAATGTATTTTTGCACATCGTGACGCAGGCATTTCAAGACTTCATCCATAAGTTTATGCGCGTCTACCTAGATGATTGGGCGATGTATGGGTTAATAAGAGATCATTGTGACAATTTGAGGTTGATGTTTGAGAGGTGCAGGCAGCTAAGTATCTCTCTAAACATTAAGAAGTGTGTCTTTGCTACTCTATTTGGCACACTCCTAGGTCACATCATATGCAAAGAAGCCTTATTGGTAGATCCTGCCAAAATTGCCATTATTTTGGGGTTGGAGGGGCCTACCAGTCAAAGCTCAGAGCACGGATTCTTAGGGCATAAGGATTACTATGGAAAATTCATCAAAGGCTATGCCAGGATCTCTGTGCCATTAGAAGAGTTGTTGAAACATAAGAGTAGATTCCATTGGGGTGAGGCGCAACAGATGGTTTTTGACACATTGAAGGAGAAACTTACTACTACGCCCATTTTGCGCTTTCCCTCATGGGACAAGCTCTTTCATGTGCATGTTGATGCATCAGGAATGGCAATAGGAGCAGTGTTAGCACATCCTGGAGAAGGGATTGTTGATCACCCTTTGTGTTTCGCCAGTAGAAAATTAACTCTAGCAGAGCAGAATTACACAATGGAGCATGAAGCGTTGTCAATGATTTATGCGTTGCATAAATTTAGGCAGTACTTGTTGGCCACTCCGTTTATCTTTTACACAAATCACACGGCGCTCAAGTACTTGGTAAACAAGCCTGTTTTGCAAGGGCGCATATGCCGTTGGATCTTGTTATTTCAAGAGTTTGACTTTTCGGTCGTAGTAAAACCAGGAAAGAGCAATTTAGGACTAGACCATCTATCACGGATTGACTCGGGCGAGGACGCGCAGAGCATTGAGGACACAATGCCGGATGCACAATTGTTTAGATTACAACGAGCGCCCTCTGATTTGGAAGATATTGTTGTTATCTTATGAACGAGTGTGGCACTTGAAGGAATGAAGGATTTAGAAAAGAAGCGGTTGACTATACGCGTCGCGCCTTATATGTTGGTCAGCGGAGACCTATACAAACTAGGCCAAGATGAGGTTTTGCGCCGGTGTGTGCTGGAAGATGAATGTACTGCAATCATGGAAGAAGCTCATGGTGGCATTACAGGTGGTCACTATACAGGGAATGCGATTGCGCGAAAAATCCTAATGGCAGGCCTTTGGTGGGAGACAGTTTATAAGGATTGTATTGAATATTGCAAGGCCTGTGACCATTTCTAGCGCCTTGGAAAGCTGGGGCATAGAGATGAAATGTTGTTAAGACCTATTGCTAGTGCAGAGCCGTTTGAAAAATGGGCAATTGACTTCGTAGACCCTATTTCCCCAACCGCGCGCAGGACAGGTTCGCATTATATTATCACTTGTACATTACAAGGTGGGTAGAAGCGGTGCCTACGAAGGATTGCACGGTGGCTACAGCAGCTAGGTTCTTGTGGGAGAATATAATCAGCAGGTATGGATGCCCGTTGTGTTTAACAAGTGATAGGGGTACTCATTTCTTGAATGAGAAGGTTAGAATCTTATTGGCAGAGTTTATGGTGGCCCATCACAAAACTACGCCCTATCACCCTTAGGCTAATGGGACTACTGAAGCCTTTAACAAGATATTGAGCCACACATTGACTAAGATTTGTGATCTCAAAAGGAGAGACTGGGATGATAAAGTCTCTGCAGTATTATGGGCATGTTGAACGACTTATAAAAAATTGAAGAAGGCCACACCTTTTCAGTTGGTGTTTGGCGCAGAGGCTGTTCTGCCCATTGAATTCATGTTACCATCCCTGCATATTGTGCGCGCAGGAGGATTGGCTGATGTGCAAGCATTTGAAGAGCGCATAGAAAAACTTATGAATTTGGATGAAAGGCGAGCCATCGCTAGGTGGGGTCAGAAGACGAAGAAAGCCAAGTAGAAGGCATGGCATGACCGGCACATTAAAAACAAGAAGTTTGAGATTGGGCATATGGTTCTTCTGTACGATTCAAAGTTTATGTGCCATCCTGGGAAACTCAAAGTGCATTGGTTGGGACCGTATGTTATAACCCATATACTTGATTCAGGCGTTTGCCAGTTATAAGCGCTGGATGGAATACGGTTGCCCAATTACTTCAACGGGAGTAGGCTAAAGCCCTACTATAAATAAGTCTTTTGGGTGTTTGTAAATAAGGTAGTGTTGCCATGTAGCTTAGGTTTCCCTTAATGCATTTTTCTTTATATGTGTTTCCTTTCAATGTTGTTATGCTTTGTCTTTTTGGGGTGTTGTGTAATAAGCGCGTTTGCGCGCCTGTAGCCAGTTACTATCTAAAGGGGTTTTCATGCGCAGATGACTGCGCATACTTTTAGTGTGGGGTAGGAGAGTGTGGCAAATGCAGAAGTGGCACATGGATGAAGCAATGTTGATTGGTGGCCCAAGAGAGAAAAACATAAGCGCGGGATTGGCGCCAAGAGTGCATGTAAGGGTTTGCGGTCGATATAGTTTGGGCGCCCCAGAAGGTTGAGGAAGCTACGCGCGAGTATGTGTGCGGAAGAAAAATTGCTAGACAAATTGCATGGTGTAAAAGCATTGGAAAAAGCCTGATTTAATGTGGAAGTACGGTGGTAGGTGGCACGGAAATTAATGCAAAAAAAAGCAGAAAACTATAAATAGGGAGTCGGGCGTATGTTATTTTTTCACCTTGCATTTATTTGTTGAAGAGCTCTTGCGAACTAGGGCATCCTTGCAAGAAATCTATCAAAGTTACGTGCGAAGTGGAGAAATCGACGGATTTGCGAACCAGATTGGAACGAAGTACATGGGCATGCGCAGAAGTGGTTGGTTGAAGGATTCCAGTGAGTTTTTTACATTGTTTAGTGGAAGAGGGAATTTCTAGGTTAGGGTTTGTGAAACTAGGGCACAAGTTCGAAGAAGTTGCGCAGAGGGATTGGCACGAAGAATCGAGCAGTAAGGGAGCAAGACACAAGGAGGAATTAGCTAGGACCCGACAAGGAAAGATGGCACCAAGGAAGGGATCAAACATTTCACCCAAGAAGGGCAAGGGCAAGGGAAAACCAGTCGCATCAACCAGTTTTAACGAAGAGTGGTATGTGGAGATGCAATACCCAGATGGTGTGTCATTGGGGAAGGAATGGGTATCTCACATACGCAAGATGGCTATAAGCGATTATAACCATAGGACAGATACAACTGAAAAAGAGATGGCATTGGAGCTCGTTTGCCCTACAGGAGAAAGAACAAAAGATGACCAACCAATATACGATGACTCCATAAAGAGAAAATTGGATAAGGTTGGACTTCTGCAACTCTATGAGTTACCATTTTTCGGCAAACCTGAAAGGTTATACCAGTGGCTGATGTCGAGTGTGCACGAGGATTACTTTTACTTCGCAGGAAGGAGAATGCACATAACTGCATAACTAATCTCCAAGTACATTAGGCTTATTTGCACGAGAGAGTCGCTAGATTATGACTTGGGTGACAAGGAGGCTATCATCAAAACAACTAAGGCATATGAATACAAAAAGGGTGGGCGCTACTTCGATATTGCCAAGATCACTGACCCAGTTATGAAGATGGTTGCGCGCTTGCTCACCAAGTTAAATGGACAAGAATGGTGGACGCAAGTGAACAAGAGATGGTTGAACATTTGCAGAAAGATTTCAAAAGGGACCATCTACAATATCTCGGCCTTAATTGCGGAGGATATCATAGATGTCGCACGCAATGGAGATAAAATCATGTATGGTAATATTCTTCTTACCATTGTATTTTCAGAGATTGGGGTGCCCGATGGGCTGAACAACTATGTTTGGGAGTACCCTGATGAGAACCTCTCCCCAGCTAAGAGGTCCGAGGCATACACTTGTGAAACAATGATATCTGCTTATAAGGCACGCATGGATAAGTGGTATAAGCGGATGCGCGATGCATTTGGAGCAAAGTGAAGAATTCCAGAACAACTGCCAACCTTGTTGAAGGATGAAGCTGAATTTGCAATGTACCAACAATTCTACATTGGCAGGTTCACTTTGACTGACGGTACCAAAAGCCCATGGTGCAAACTACCCTTTTCCTTCACAGCGCAGTTAATAGATTCAAGGAGGCCAAGAAGTTGAGATTTGATCTAAGTGAAGTAGATCAGGAGCACCGCGCGTTGTGCAAGACATTGGTGTATCCTAAGAAGCGGGCATATGTGGAGAAGTATGTCTCCCATGACATACATATGCTAAGGCCCATAACATTACCACTTATAGGCACAATGGCGACAAGGGTATACATACACCTAAGGCTTAAGTTTGAAAAGGGCGCATACGTTGAGGATGATGTCTCCATCGCTGAGGACACTGTCAGAAGGAAGAAAAGGATGAATAGAGAGAGGAAGAAAACTCCAGCAAGCAGGGCACCGAGTGCGCGTGTGGTTCAGACCACAGGAGCACGGGAGTCGCACACAGGTACGAGCACTTATACTCGGAGGAGGAAGTCTCCCATGAGGGAAAAGTCCCCAATGATGGAGGAATCTCTAGTGAAAAAGAAGTAGAAGGTAGCGCGGAGTTCGGACTCTGAAAGGATGGAGAGCATGAAGGGGGATGAGACCGAGGAAGAGGACGAAGAGCGCGAGGAAGAAAAGAACCCACCTATATTCAATGTGCACGAATCTGATGAGGAGAGGGATGAATCCTCGAAGGGCGCTCATGAGGGAGAAAGAAGTGAAGAAGAAGTGGGGACCAGGGAACATGATACCCTGCACCTATCCGGTGAACAATTAGAGGACACAGTGGAGAAGGAGGTGGCGGACATCATCAAGGACTTGGTAGAGCACGAGGTGGAGCGTTGCGCAAGAGAAATAGAAAAGGAGAAGTATGGAAGCATGGGCGGAGAGACAAGCCTAGCAGTCGGGTTCCCAACAGGAGCGCGCACAGGTGGCAAGGGCGCAACAACAGCATCTAGAGGACCCGTAATGACTTATGAGGATGATCCAAACAAGGTCCTACGCGCGTGTTTCCAGAGCACAGTGCCCTCAGACTAACTCTTCTGTTGGTCATCATTTGACAAAGATAGTGCGTACTCGCGCACCAGGAAGATGCTATCATGGACTTTTGAGTCCTATGTTGATGAAACAGAATTCAAAGTCAATGCAAGCACATTGCTTGATACACCAAACCCCGAGGAGGTAAAATCCCATTGTGGATTCACAACAGCTGACTGATGAGCAGGCATGTAATGTGCTAAACAAAGTGTAGGTGGAAATCAAACTACGGTTGTTCGGAAGGAATAACAGAATCATGGCATTAGAGGAGTTAGAGGAGAACAACAAAATCATAGAGAGAGACAAGGAGATAAAGGGGAAGGAGTCAATAATTGCGCAGCTGAGGGCTGAGTTGAGAGAAGAAAAGGGGAAAGTGCGCGAGGCCTACAAGAAAGCGGAGAATATTTCAGACTCCATTATTTTGAAGTGCCCAGATTTAGCTCCCCCTGAGCAGAAGTATGATTCAGCCTTGCACTGGCTGGAGGATTTGGCACGCTTAATCACGATGGAGAGGCAACCACTTGGACTGGAGTCAGCAAAGGAAGTTATGGCACGAAAAAAAGAACAAGAAAAATCAAAGATTGAGGAGACCATAACTCGGTCCTCCGAGCTCCTTGCTTCAGTGAAGACCGTGGTGCACATGGCCGAAGTTGTCTACAACAATTGTGAAGATAGAGACAGAGTGGCTAGTGTGTTGGTTGCTATGCACGAGGCGGATCTGAAGGAGTTCCAAGCCAAGAATAAAGGCAATAGGGCAGAACGCGACAAGAGCTTGGCAAAGGTTGAGAGGAAGTCTGAGGCAATTGAAATTCTGAGGGCCTCTGTTAAGAATAAGGTGAAGGAAGTGTATCCTCAGGTTACACATAAGATGGACGCGCTGAACGACCTTAGCAAGCAGATGGAGAATATCGTTGATACACTGAAGGCTAAGGGTGAAGAATTGACATTTGATGAAGTCAACGCGCTAATAGGGGATTTGTTTACACAGGTGCAGAAGGAGGTGGATGCTTGGAACGAGATTGAGGCATCCTTGAATAAGACTTTCCCAATCCTTGTACAGCAGTAAAAAAATTCTTTTGTTCTTTGGCATAAGCCGAATACAAATTATTCTTTCCTTCCATTCTTTATTCTTTGTTGGAGTCAGATTATTTCTAAAGACGGACAACATGTTTAGTGTGGGGTAATGTTGAGCCCAGAAAATGACTAAGTCCTGAAGTAGAGGATGAGCACGCGCGAAAGGCAAGGTAGGAAGAAGGCGCATGGAGAAGAGTGCGCAAGAAGAACTAAGTGCGTGCGAATAGTCTGAACAGTTCAGCTTGAGTGAAGGGCTTGAGTAAACATGGAGAGCATGGAGGTTGGTGCGTGGAAGCAAAAGAGGATACTAGGACTTAGTTGCATTATGGAGTATGGTGTTGCATGGAAAACACGTGAGGAGGCGGGCAAGCATGATGAGTGGATAAGGTTAGAACTTGGAGTCTTGCAGCTCAAGGAAAGAATATTCCAGGAAAGGAATATTGCAGGATGGAATCATTACGGTTAGTGGAGGCTAATCAGGGTTTTGACGAGCTGGCATAGGCACTCAATTATGGAGGAGCATGATTCCATCTGGCATGCGGCCTGCCCATGAGTGAAGTTGAGGCGGCAAAGAAAAGATCTCACTCTATTTAAGAATGTGCTTACGTCCGAAAGAATGAAAAATGGATGGATGGGTGTATGTGTGTAAGCAAAGGTATAAAAAGATAGTAATGTGTGGTAATATATTAGAATGTAAAAGGGGTATAAACTCATGGTCAACCACTAGCAATATCTATCAAGGGGAATAGAGGGAGTGAACATGAAAGGGGAAAAAGTAAGGCGCCACAATGGCAATACAAGATCCTTATCGAAGAAGAGACAATCTAATCAAAAGGATATGACTAAAGGTTGTTGTCATCTAGGTGAAAAGGAACCCACGTTGGCAGGTTTGACTTAAGGCAGCTAGTAAAGTATAAACATATATCACAAGTCAGCTATACTAGCATATGATAGTAAATGATGTATCCTACCTTCCCACAACATTTTCCATGTTCCTCAAGACCTCACTTAAAGAGCTATAGGCCTAATATGATGATTAGGTACTGGCGTGAACAAGGTTATTGAATGATAGCTATGAGACCTCATACCCTAGTCAAAATAACCAACCACACCCAAAGGACCTAAGCTTTGTAACCACGCTTCCTTGGTAGGGATGAAAGGAGGAGGGATCTCCACCTAAGGAGGATAAAAGTGAGGATGTGGTGCCTCAATTGTTCTAAAGGATATCCGTAGAAGGGCAAACCATAGGAGGGAGGACCGGAGTAGGTAATATAGGGGTAAACAAACTCTCCATTTGAGGTGGAGAACCGTTGCTACTGTCGAAGTACCCAATAGTCAACGAATGAATGAGAACCATCACCATGATGAGAAGCAGAGAGGAAGAAGAACAAGATGGTCGTTGCTTCTGTTCCTCATGAATTTCAACTTCCAATTTTTTCATGTGTTGCCCATAAGCTTGACAATCCTTTACATCGTGCCTTAACGCCTCATGCCATGTGCAATACATCACAAATTCGTCTGATGAATCTATAGTCGTAATGATAGGAGGTGGGATGTAGGTTTAGAGGAGCGAATCAAATATAATAAGGCTAACCATAGAAGCCAAGGTGTGTTGTGGCTCAAGTATTGGGTCACAAGAAAGATCAATGATAGGCAAGCTAGTCGGAGGAACCACCAGAAATTTTGGTTCAAGCTATGAGTCACTCGACAGAGATGTAGTAGTAGGGTCTTGAAATAGTTCTTTATGCTTGAGTTCTCCAAATCCTCTACAAGTAACTTGTCATCCAAGTCATCATAGTGTGAGGATGGGGGATCGGTTAGAACCATATTGATGTTGTTAAAGGATGATTGTAGGGATTCTAGAGAAGATGCAAATCGCAAGTATCGAAAGGGGAGCATAACAATTACTTGTATCGAAGGACCTCTGCATTCTTAGCTTGGGCGTACCCAAACAAGAATGGGTCATCAACTAAATATCCATCATTATACTCAAGGGTGGTGATATTAATGTTAAGGGTTTCAATGACCATTTCACAAGGTAATGAAGCAAAGAGCTCCTTGGGAGTGGCAAAGAAGAAGATATGGCGATTGGAATTGCATCATTCACCTTGTTGTGAGAACAGATTGCAAAAGAGGCCATTGAGCGATGAAAGAATTGGGAAGGTTAGAAGTCTTGATCTTAAGATTAATCTTGTCAAGATCATTATCATCTGAGTTGAGGAGGTTATGTGAGATGTTCTCCATAAGCTTAGGGTGCCCACTATATACTCTAAGGGAGTCAACATGATAGTTGATGCAGGAGCATCCCAGGTCCAAGAGAATCCTACACTGGTTTTGACTAAGTATGGGTGCGCGCAAGAATGAAGAGCACAACGAATGAAGAGAGAAGGCACAGAAAAGTACAGAGACGATTGTGCGGAAGAAGCAGAAGCTTGCGCAGTAGACTGAGAAGATAAAAGTGTGAGATAGTGTTGGAGCGCGGAAAAGCGCAGAGGTCTAAAAGGATGTTAGTATAAGGAGGCGAGTGGAAGTTGAGAAGAAAAGGGGAGAAACAATGCACATGAAGAATGATGTGTGGCAATGCATAAAAGTATTTTGGCATGCAAGAGAAGAATGGAGGCGCATGAAAGTGTAAAGGGGTTTGGCGCAAGACGGAGGTTACGAAGGACGCACGAGAAGAAAACAAAGAGACGGCGTGGAAACAAGGACGCACAAGGGATGTCTGGATGTTTTGAGAAGGCCTAGAAGGTAGTGGTGCGTCTAGAAAAGGGGCAAGAGGTAGTTTGAGGCCATATATGTGTGAGAGAACAGATAAAAGGTGTAGCGAAGGGTTGCGTGGAAAAGGGTGCACAAGTGATTCGACCGTCAACAAGACATGTCAGAGAGTGGTAGACAAAATCTAACAAGGGCGGCTGATTAAGTGCGGTAGGTAGATATTCCCAACTACTAGACTGACACGATGTAGACCTGCAAACATCTAGATGGAGGTAGCCAAAGAATTGATTGCGTTAGGTATGGGAAGAAGGTTGGACACATCATAAAGGATCTAACTCACCAAAGGAAGACCCTACGAGGAGAAAGAAGTGAGAGAGGCACGGCTATAAAAAGGTGGTCGAGTTCACTATTTGAGAGTTAGTTGGCAAAAGGGAAAAATGACCAAAAAGGGGCCGAGAGCTGAAGTAAAGGTGGTAAATGTGTTTCGAAAGCACAAGTAAAGATGGTCTAGGCTAGGTCCTTAATTAAACACACGTATTCTGTAATACTCTATGAGAGGGTTGTAAGCTCATAGCAAGCAATTGTTGTAGATGTCGTTAAGGCTTGTGAAATGAATAACAAATCTGCAACCTTATCCTTACAGTCTGTTGTGTGACTCTGTAGCAAGGGAGTCCCCTGTGCCAATAGTTAACGCGTTGATACTCTCAAAATGGGACACAAGGTAGTTCCTCGAGCTCTGGAATCTTATAGACGTTGTGTTGCTAAAATTATTCAAAGTTTCATGGGTTAAATCTTAAACTCGTAGCATTGATAGGGAAACTTGACACATTGACAAGTAGATGAGGCGATTGCGCACATCCGATGTGTCCATGGTCAGCCAAGAAGGATGTTATATGAAAGAGAAAAGATGAAGATCATAACGTTCACCCTAACAAAGTGAGAAGACACAGTAATAGGTAGTGAAATTCGGCCCATAGGGACATTTGCCTTCAGTTGTACAGGTACCGTTGACATGTGTTGTGAGAAAATTTAAGGTTATCAGTTGATTAGCCTAAGGATTTGATGAATTCCAAAGAAGCGACACATGTGCTCGAATGAGAGCTTGTTTGACCTACATGTTGTCGATCTTGACAGAGATGAAGCGAGGAGGATCATCTGCTCAAAAGAGAAGCTCATCCAGGATCATAGAGTTAATATGAAGGTGAATAGATAGAGATTGGTCCGTGCTTAGTTAGTTTTGGATTGCAAACTCTTCGTATAGCTGAAGTAAATTCTCATCCAAACCATGCAAGAGGGAGTCTTGTCCCAAAGTTGACAGTGTGGGGATATATATCGAAGATGGCTTTCATAAGTCGATTGCGATGTTGAGTTCAAATTAGTTTGAAGAAAGGGATTTTGCATGGAAGGTTTGAGAGTTTCGTGATTGGATCCCATTCCTCGAAGTTAGCTAATGAAATATTAAGTTGAACCTAAGGGATCTCAGTCTAAATCTGATTTCACAAGACTAAGCACTCAATTTATGGAGGATTTTTTAATTTTTTACTGGAACTATACGGTATCAGTTGTGGAGGGTGCACAATGGTGGAAGTTGTGAGGGATGAAAATTTTCTCAATAGACAACATCGCCTCTAGCTGTTCAGGATGGCCAATGGCGTTGATCCGGAGTTTTTTTATTTTCCAAAGATGAATCACAGAAAGTTTGACCTGTAGGATACGCTTGAATAGTCTTGTAGATCTGGTGATGAAGAATAGGGAATGTGAGTCAATAGTGGCAATCACACATTTCATGTCATTCATGCTAAACACACTCTCGGCGGGCTCTCAGTCGGGTTTGTACGTGGTTTCTATAGTGTTAGCGAAAGAAGAGGCCTATTGTTTCTCATTTCTAGGTTGACGAGTTTCCTCAGCCATGGAATAATTAGGCAAAATATCGGTATAGAGGTGTTCATTGGCGTGATTGACGGTATTGTGACAGTCACATTGCTGTACATGGTCACAAGCCTTAACGGCTTCCTCAAGTCTCTTGCAAACCATACATTCATGATTAAAGTTGGCACTAACCAAGAAAATATAGGAAAAAGTGAGGTGAGCTTTGCAATTCGCGTGTGAATAACTCCAATTGGCGTCCCACCCATAAAAGAGCTTCTCATTGTACCATGAGGGAGTAGGGTAAGAGGTATCCATAGGCATTTGATAAATCCTAGGGAGATGTTGCCTCGTTTCTTCCATGGAGAGAGGTTGATAACAATCCATATGGGAATAAGAAGAGGGATAAGAATAGTTACCTCTATTGGCTAGGAGGGGCCAAATAAACATTATGGATAAGTCTTTTGCAAAGTGTTTCTAGGATTATGAATGTTTATGACTCCGTCATCCGCAACATTGCAGTTCTGAGGTCTTGTTAGAACATGTATATTCTTTTGAGCATGAGATTGAGGTTGGGATTACTTCTCTTGAGGTTTCTCAAATGTGTGGATAAGATGGTCTTACCTCTTAGCTTACTTGATGGCATCCTCCAAAGTGATAGGAGAAAAGGACCTAACCTTGTATTGAAGATGACGTTCTAGAGTGCAAAGGAAGATTTGTTAAAGAGTATTTTCTGTAAAGGCGTGATTGGTACTGTTACAAAGGGTTTTGTAATGTCCCCTTTTTCGAATTAGTTACAAATAAAAAATTCTTCACATTTTTCTTCCCATGGCCAAGAAGAATTTGAGCAAGGGAAGTATGTGGGTTTCATTTATGTTTTCTTTCATTTCTATTAATGTTTCTTTTTGTATTTTCCCTCTTAAGGACAGGTCAGCTGGGATGGAAAGCTCATAAAGACAAATTAAAAATAGAAGCATGTACTTAAAGTGGTCGGTCATGGGGGAAAAGTCACCCTTACGACTCTTGGTGCCAAAAAGGGAGCATATAAAGGTGGATCGAATGGCCTAAGGAAGGCATGCATGTTTATTTTGAAAATTGATATCTTGGGTTTGTGCACAGTGTGCCCTACTCTCCACTGAAGACGAAAACCTTTGGTGTGGCTCTGCTTTGCGGATGAAACCCTCATTGGATCTTATTGGGGATGAAAACCCTCATTTGTTGCATTAGTGGCTTCATACAGGAAACACAAGTTGACTTAATTGGCGGATTTCAGAACAACGAGGTATTCATCCATGCATAGGTCACTTCTATTTCAACTAGGGCATTTTCTAGGGTGTTGGCACCCTTCCTTCTTTGGTGCGACCCATCTAGGAAGTTCGGGATCAGTTTTGGGGGGGTTTCCATGGTTGGAAAATTCTGATTTCACTTTCATTGGATAGTTGGTCTCTTCAAGATCATTTTGAGCAATGGTTTGTGTTGAAACTCCAAGTATTGATGGAGTTATGAATTTTAGAAGTTTCAGCTGTATTTTTGCACTTAAAATAAATTTATAAAATACATATTTGCTCCAAATTTCATCTTGCTAGTTTTATTGAGTATTTGGGATATTTCTATGATAATTTTCAGTCCATATTGCATGTGAATGATTGTTCCTAAGTGTTGGTACAGTTTTCTGCCCTAGAGGGATATTAATTAATGTTCTTGGCTGATTGTGATACCCTAAAGGTGTAATTTCCAGTTCACTGCTAGGATTTCTAATATTGTTGGATTTGCTGTTATAAAATCATATTATTTTCAGTTCAGTGTGGTGTATTTTCAGATCTGATTTCCTAGGGTTTTTAGCCAAACCCTTATTTTTGGTTTAAGCCCTAGAAAGGGACATTACAGTGGTATCCGAGCTTCAGTCTTCCTAGCCTGAGAGTTTCCTTGCAAGAAGATCAAAATGGCAAATAGAATTCTCAGTGATGCTAGGCTCAAAAAGCTTGCCCTAGGGCAAAAAAGATAGGCCAACAAAATGGCTTGGCTGATCCATACCATTCAAGGTCCAAATGGTGGAAGCATCTCTTCAAAGGAAGACAATAATGTTGGTTCAGCAAACTTTTCATAGGAAATAATTAATTGATATTATATTTCCATAATTACAAAAAATACTAAGGCTAATAAATAGCTATGGAAATAGAAAACTGACCTCCTACAAACCAGGAAGTCACACAACAAAACAACCCGTTAATATCATTACGGGTATAACAAAAATATATTGTTGAAACAATATAACAAACCTATATTATTAATAATGAGTTATAATATAACTCATATTAATAATATTACAATATATAATAAGAGAGCACTATAATATTTCTAACATTCCCCCCCTTAGTGCGAACATGGGGAAAACACCATCTTCAACCAAGCAGCATGCCGCTCCGTAGCCTGCACATGGTCTCGATCCTCAACACTGACTGTGGGAACTACATCATCCAGGGACCGTTCAACCTATTAGATGAATACATGAACTGGGACCGTTCAACCAATTCATATCAACCATCAAATCAGTCTGATCAAGAACACTTCCTGCAATAGTATCAATGGTACAAATCATTATCATCACGGGGGACACACAAGCACTGCACTGCACACAGGAACAGGGATGCTCATTTGTTCTTATTCATCGCACAAGACACAAAGATGTCACTAAAGCAGTTTGCGACCTCTAAGGTAGTGACGAACTCAAGGACGTTGATTGTCCTGCCTCCGTTGCCTCCATCCTCCAAAAAGAGGATAGATGCTCAAAACAGATAATCGTCATCACTTGAATAATTAATAGGTTCATTGTCACTTGTAGGATTAGAATAATCATCCCAATCTTCTTCAGCAGCTAAAGCCTTTTGTTCCAACTTATCATCTAAGAGATCTTGAGCTCTTTTCTTACAATTCACAAAACCATGTCCTGGTTGTTTATAGTAATGACACAAAAGACGTTTCTTTAACGATACAAACTTTTTTTTACCTTTCTGGAATGATGATTTATTGTTTGCAACCATGACAGTTTCTTGTTCTGGTACACACCTTTTGATTTTTTCTTCCTCGTCAAGCAACGAGGAAATTAAATTTTACAAACTGGGATTGATCTTACTAAGAGTAAAAACAATACTCGAATATTCTTTTGGCAGACTATTTAGTAAGATTGCTTTAGCATCTTCTCCATCTACCTCTGCTTTTATTCCTGCTAATTGATTTAAAATGGATCGAAACTTACTGATATGTTGAACCATATTGTCATTTTTTCCCATCTTTAGCCCAAAAAGTTTTTGCTTTAGCGCCATTGTTGCACTACCTGCTTAAGATCCAAATAACTTGTTCAATGTTACCCAAATGTTATTAGATGACTTGGTTAGATCAATATGATGCAAATATGCATCGGATAGACCAAGACCGATAATTGCTATTGCTTTTCGAACCTTACTTTCCCATTTCACTGCTTCGTCTGCATCATTCGGTTTTTTAAATTTTCCATCGACAATGTCCCATAAGTCTTTGTCGATCAACTGTAGTTGGGTTCGAACTTGCCACGTGTGGAAGTCTTTACCATCAAATCTTTCAATTAAATTTATCTTTTCCATTTTGAAACTCCACTAAATCAGGAAACTTGAACCAAATAATAATAAACTTCTTTATACTGGCAGAGATACTTGACTTTAATAAAGAAAATATATTAGAACTTGACAGATAACCAACTTACTGATATAAACAAGCAGATTTTCGAATGATCGCCAAACCAAAATACCCATTTCTTTATTCAAGCCTCTACTAATACTGACCACACATTTCAATGCTAAGAATATTGAAATTAGAATCTCTGTATCAACTATTCAATGATGTTTCAGATCAGAATGATGTTGATCCCGTAATGAGCTCTGAAAAAATTCCAAGCTAGCGTAGATGCAGATTTTCTCAAGGCTGTGCATGCAATGAACCACACGTGAATGCATGTAACTACCAATCTCTACACGTGAAAGGAGGCTGACTGAAGACCATGAAAAATGGACATATTTATGGCGTGGAATTGGGAGTATTCAATGCGTGCACCAACAAAATGGAATGCAATCAAGCTCGTGACAGATCTGAAGTCATATCCTGTAATTCACAATAATCCCACGTGGCTGCACTCATGAGATCTGCGCATTGACCCAGAATATTATACCAGGTTTGAACGCCTTACTTTCAGTCCTAGGAATATATAAAAATTCAGATTATCTTCTTCATAAATTTTACCAACAACATGCTTTAGACACCAAATACTCTTATAGCTATCACGTTTTTTTCTTGGCTAAAACAAATGAATGTATAACAATCTAAAGCGTTTAAAATGCATACAGAGATTAAAAAATCTCATCACAGATTTTCATATAACGGGAAAAAATAAACAATGATGTTATCCCAATAAACAAATCAATTTTCCATCTGAGGACAAACCAATTTTGCTCCGATACCAAATGTTGGTTCAGCAGACTTTTCACAGGAAATAATTAATTGATATTATATTCTCCATAATTACAAATAATACTAAGGCTAATAAATAGCCATGGAAATAGAAAACTGACCTCCTACAAACCAGGAAGTCACACAACAAAACAACCCATTAATATCATTACGGGTATAACAAAAAATATATTGTTGAAACAATATAACAAACCTATATTATTAATAATGAGTTATAATATAACTCATTAATAATATTACAATATATAATAATGAGAGCACTATGATATTTCTAACAAATAATTCTCAACCATCCAAAGTAAACAACAGTGCTACATGGTTTAAGAAGTACAGGGCTCTTTCGGAGAAGATTTGTGATGCCATGTATTTTTTTGAGTTCATGGGAGTAAGCAAGGGAAGATCAAGGCCCAAGCCCAGGTCACAAGCTACACACGATGAACGAGGGCTGCATGTAATGGAAAAGAAACAGCCCATAGAGGAACCCACGATGCAAGTTGAAGAAGGGAAAATCGTGGAGCTTGAGTCAAAGAAGGAAGAAGAACAACCGAAGTTGTTGGCCTTTGAGAGGGAACAACCCATTGAAGCCCTAGAATCCCCAATCACCATTGCCAAGGTAAAGTTCTTAAGTAGTAGATTTACTAATCCCTCAAGTTCAACAATGGAATTAGACAAAATAGTATGGCACCAATCTAAAGCATCACCTGCAAGGGTCCTAGCTAAGAGCTTGGTAACAACATAAGGATTATCTTTGATCCAATTCTTCTAGACATTGCCAAAGGCCTTAATGTGAAGATTAGGGTCGATTGGCCCATTATAAGTAAGAGAAGGTGTGATAACTCCGATATCCATAGCGGTTATATAGGGCACCAAAGGTTCCTTCTAAATAGATTGTAGTATTTTATTGGTTATGTGACGTTGCAGAATAGGAATCCCATTAGGAGTTTCAAGAGGAGGTTGGGATGGAGATTGGTTAGACACACCCCACAGAATATGTTGAGGTCTATTATTCGTGTGAGCAAGATTTGCTTGCATTTGAAGAAATTGGCTATTAGTTGTAGCTTGTTGTTGACTCATTTGGTTGATGAGTTGTAAGATGAGTTGGATCATTACGGGGAGGATTAGTTTGGGGAGCTGCTTTGACGGAAGCACCTACCAGCCGAGAAGAATTGTTAGAGGTATAAGTAGGGAAAGACATGCTTTGGCTTGCCCCATTGGTTGAATAATTGCCCCAAACGGAATTGTATTCCTCCATGCAGGCTAGGATAACTTCAGAAGGATGTCCAGCCAAATAAGGGTAACTTTAAATGAATTCTAGCATTACAGGGGTATAATTGGCATACACATTATCTATGGCGTTATCATCTTACTCATATTCTTCCTCTTCGAGCTTGTTGAGAGTAGATCAAGTATTCCTTCTATTGGTTGTAATCTAGCTTATCTTTTTAACGTCGGTGCGGGCCATGTTGCAATCATAGTTAAAGGGAGTTGGCTTAATAAAGAAATCACCACTTGTTAGTTTGGGAATCGACACTTTGTTGAGTATTTTGATAGTTAAAGAGATAATTCATCTTGGAAGATTTTAGGAAAGATTAGGAAAGATTTAGGAAGATTTTGCAAAGATAAGACAAGAAGGATTTTGCAAGGATAAGCTAAGAGATTAATGTGAAGAGGACTCAATCGAAAGAGAGTGAAATTCATGTCAGGTTCACCACAATGTATGCAAGTAAAGAATAATCTAATAGAATATCCTTCTCTTCGAGGTAATATAGACTAAGACACCCCAAAATTCACACTTCTGTTTCCACTTGTTCCCAGTGTAATCCTAGTACGCCTTGTTATTCACCCATTTGTGATTAATTGATTAAATCAATTAATTAATACACATTATACCCCTTTGGATTAATTAAATTAATCCCATGTATCCTTTTGTATCCCCTTTAGCTAAATTAATTATTATTTATTAATTAAATAATTAATTAATTAAGTGTGTGCACATCCTAGTCATCTGCCACTTGATCTAACTCCACTTCCACTTAGACTCCACTTGGACTCCCTATCCTTACCCTAGTTAATTGCACTTCTAGAATCCTAGAAAGGTGGGGCCAATTAAAATGCACGTACAACCACCTTTCCGGATGCAACTTTTTCCAATTAATTTATTTACTGCCCCTGACACTATTGCAACTGCCCACAAAACTATTTTTAACATATTCATTTATCTGTGTATAACCAACTTTAACTGATTTTGCCTCTATAAATTGTAGGCTTACCTTCCTTACAAATCCTCTTGAATCTGACATACAAAAACTCTGCTGAATTCACTGTGTTGGTAGCATTTGCATTCAAAATTTGGAGAGCACTCAAGAGCATCCACAATCATCTCTGATATTTTCATTTGCAAGGTTTCACAGGAGACCCTTATTTGAGGTTTGCACAGAAGTTTGCTGGAAAGGTTTGCATGGCTTGTTTATCTTTCATTACAGTGATTTTTCTTTTCTTACATTTTGGCACGCCCGGTGGGAGTCGCACCCCATTTCCTTTTTTTTTGGTTTCATTTTAAAATGTGTTTTATTTGTTTCATAAAAAATCTTCTTGTTTTTTAAAGCTTTCACAGTGAATTGGGAAGTTACCATTGTTTACCCTTTTACAAGTTACCAGTAAGGAATTGTTTATTGTGCTCATGCTTGGTTTTTAGATTTTTTACGGTCATTTCTGCATTGTTTGCAGGTTTCCCCTTCTTATTTGTTTTCCTACCTTCACCTGCACAACCTGCACCACAACAAAAAATATACAATTTATTTTTTGTTATCTAAGAACAAAAGAAATTTTTTGTTAGAAATTAAATTCCAAATATTTTTTTAGCTTTTAAATAAATCTTAACTTCCAAAACCTCTTTTAAACATAAAACACAACAAAAACAAAAATTTTTTTTACAACCCTAACCTACCCCTACCCACCCTCCCTCCCTGGCTCAGCCAGCTTGGCCGAGCCACATCATCCTAACTGAGCCCTCCCCCTCCGACATCCCATCCTTCCCACTCCCATGCCAAGCTCCCACTCCCACAGACCCCATCCCTCCTAACCCCACCCCCTACCCATGTTCCCTGTCCCCCCTAACTCCCTTTCCCCACACCCTGTCCCTGACCCCCTCAGCTGCAGCTCCCCATCTACCTTCCATGTCCCTTACCCCATTCCCATCCTCCGTTGCCCACCCCATTTTCGACTACCCAACTCCCTCAGCCCTAGCCCCCGTCCCCCACTTTCCCGTTCTCTGAGTCCTCCCCTCCACCTCCCTAATCCGGTCCCCCCAGACATTCCCACATGACCCAACTCCCCTCCCCTTCCCTGCCCACCCTTGAGACCCTCACCCTTCCCCGACCCCAAGCCAATCTAGCCTCTGTACACGACCCCTCAGCTCCCTCCTTGCTCCCTCCTACCCAGCCCTCACCCTGCCCCCGAGCCATCCCTAGCTCACCCTTCCCCACACCAAGCTCCTCCCCTTTCCACCTGCACACACACACAACCAAGTTTTACCTTAGCAATACATTAGGTTTTTAGTTTAGTTTATATTTATAGTTTATTTTATTTTTAGGGTTAGTTTTTTTTCATTTAATTTATTTATATTTCTTTATTTCTTCTTCTTTAATTTCTTATTTTTATTTTAGGGTTACAATTAAATTAGTTTTTTATTTATCACTCATTATTGGACTAACTGTGCAGGTTGCCAACTTAGTGTTATTGGACATTTCAGTCCAATTTTTCATGTTTTTTCACCTTTTTGTCCATGTTTAGTCATTTTGCAAACTAGAACTAATGATTTCTAACATGTGTTTGTGTGCTTCTCTGCTTGTCAATTTTTTTTGTTTTTGTGCAACTAACATGAATCGCCCATGCGTATGCTCTTCCCTCATGCTTTTTCAAGTGATCTTGGGAATAAAAACATGGTCATTTCTTTCTTTTTTGTTTTTGGGGAATTAACATTTCACTTAACCAAATCCAACCCACATGTATGCTCTTTCCTCATGCTTTTTAAGCGATCTTGGAAATCAGAAATGTGGGTTTGCTTCTGTTGTCTTGTTTATTTGTTTTGTTATTTTTACCTCATTCTAGAAAACTTTCTAATCATTGTTTACAGGACCCGCTCTCACACAAGGTGGATTAAACATTCAAAAACTACTAACTACAGGTTGCCAAAGGAGTTCAACCAAACCACACCTAAATCAAAAGATAAAAAAACACCACATTCAAAACACTTGATTTGCAGGTTCGGTTAAGAGCTACGGCTCGACCACTTAACTAGAACATAACCCCCTTGGCATAAGCCTTAAGCTACAACAAAGGGGGTGGTTCTAGGAACCCCAAAGTAGTCCACACCTTGAGGGAACTGGTGGATGAAATGGGAACCTTTTCTCCTACCTGACTAGTAAAGCCTTTGTGAGTTAGAGTCACGGATATCCTTAGTGGCGACCCCAGTGCGATTCATTCTGAGAAAGATCTTTTCTCAGGGTTTCAAAGGGGGTAAAGTAAAGCCATCAGCTAGCAATAGCATCATGCTCACTCAGATATTTTGCTGACACCTAGTTGAGAGAGCCACCCAGGAAGCCAAACATTTTCCAAGCCAATCTAAGGTAGAGGCCACAAACAAACATTCAAACAAAAACTTCTTTTTCGATTTTCTTCTTTTGTTTTTCTTTCTTTTTGTAGTAGTGTTCCACACTCACTTTTTCCCAAATACTCCTTGTTTGGGATCCATCTTTCACTTTTCTTATCTTTTTTTTGTCATTTTCCAAACTATCCTTATTTGGATTTTGCTTTCATCCACATTTCATCTGTTCTCGTCTTCTTTTCTTCTGTCATCAGTCATTCACTAACCTTCATTTTACTCTCAATTTTCCCCTTTTCGGAACTTTCATCTCTTTTCATTATTTCAATCTTCTCTTCTTTTCGTCCTCATTGTCTTCTCCATTTGATCTTCTTTCATTCATTTGGAGTTTTTATTCACTTATTTGATTCTTCCCCTTTCACGATTATCAAATTCTTCTATCTTTCGTATTCACCTCATTTTGGTTTTATCTCCCATTCCATTCGACACTTAAACATTTGGATAACCTTCCCAAAGTTTAAGTTTTCATCTTCTTTTCGACATCAAGTCTTGAGTTGCGGATATCCATGTCCTCGCTCAAGCACTTTCATCTTACGACTCACATCTCAATGGTGTTGTGTTCCACTTTGCCACAACTCAATTTCATCACATTTTCTCTTCATTCTCCTCTTGCATCCTTTAGTTTGACAAACATCACTGTTAAACTGTATATGTTTTCTTTCTTCACGTCTCTAACTTGACAACATATTTGTTTGTTCTAGACACTTCATCATATCCTCTTTTTCAATGCTTACGTTATCAATATTTGAGTCTTATCCCTTCATTAGCCTCTTCCTTCTTAACTAATTCTTGTTAAGGGTTGAGCACATCACATATGATTTGACTCCTTTTTTCATACCCTCTTCCCATTTAGCATTCACTTTTTGCTAGGTGGTAGAGTGCATTTGCAATCAATCTATCCTCACTTCTTCACTCTAGCATTCACATTGTTAGAGGTTGAACACATTCGGACTTTTGTCACTATAACCCTCCTCCATTCTAGCATTCACTTTGTTAGAGGATGAGAACCTTCATCACATCATGCCACTCTTCCATCTTGGCATTCACTTTGTCAAGGGTCGAGTTTATCAAACACTTTCGCACGCTTCCATCTTGACATTCACTTTGTTAAGGGTTACGTCACTCATATCTTCCAAACCTCTTGCCCATCTTAGCATTCACTTTGTTAAGGGACAAGTTATTACCAAACTTAATCACACACCTCTCTTCCATTGTCACATTCACTTTACTACGGGTTGAGTTATCTTTCACATATCTCTTTTTCTCCCTCCCTCTTTTAAAAATGGTGGGAACATGACACAGAGATTATAGTCCTTTTGGAAGGGGTGAATGAAATCCTTTTGGAAATTTTGATAGTGATAATGACCAAAACTCTGAGGATGATCAGAATGACATCTCACTCGAAGAACAATCCCACGTTGAAAATATTTTACGTATGAATAAAGACCAATTTTTGCTTCGTCTCCTTGAGATGGGAGAAAAATTACCCTCTGATTTCGACAAGGCTAGTTTACAAACATTACTTGGAAAACCACCACCTAACAAGGGTGAACCTTTCATTTCGACAAACAATGACGATGAGGCAGGACCTAGTCACATGAATAATGATGATCGAAACAAGTCCACCTCGAACAACACCAAAGGAAATGAATCAAACAAAGAAAAATATGACGAAAGGAACAAAGGAAAATCAACTGATTCGGCCACTGATCCTACTCAAGCCCTCATGAATCAAATTAATGACATGGCTAAACAACTTGCTATCTTAAATTCCAAAGTCACCAATGAATCCCATGACAATGAGGCACCAAAGAAATCTAGTGATGCTTCATTTAAGAGTCATACCGCACACACCAAAGATAACAACAACTCTACAAGTGATGGTTCCTTATCTTTCTTACAGAACAACTCACCATTTTCCCAAGAATGGAAAATGATGAAGGACACCATCTCTAGTATGCAACATCAATGCAAACAATTCAACTTTGAAGAATTGTGTCCTTACCCCTTCGATAAGGACATTTTGTGTGTTCCTTTTCCAAAATATTTTGAGATGCCCAACTTTGACAAATACAAGGGCAAGAGTGATCCTAGAGAGCATATCAGGGAGTTTTATATGGCTTGCCAAGAGGTGGCCTATAGTGATGTCTTCTTAATGTGTCTCTTTCCATGAAGTCTAGGAAGACAAGCCTTGGACTGGTTCCTACTCCTCCCCAAGGGCTCTATACAAACTTTCACGGACCTCTCAGAGAAGTTCGTCAAACATTTCTCATTCAACCTAGAGTCTGAAATTACAATGATGGACTTGTGTAATGCCAAACAATGAACAAATGAAACCTTCGCACAATTCCTACAAAGATGGTGTGGGATTGCTAGTCGTTTCCCATGCTCCATGCCTGAGAAGCAGCTGTGAGCATCTTTGTACCCAATCTCAATAGTGAGCTATCCTTTCACATGCAAATGCATTGCCTTAATACTTTCGAAGAAGTTATTGAGAAAGGATCACAGATTGAAAAATCCCTTATCGCAAAAGGTTTGATTAAACCTCATTCAAAAGACAATGGGAAACATAGTAACCATCCTAATAGCTCTCACCAAGACAAATCTAAACATGTTAACCACAATCGTAATATGGTCAATGATGGTATTACAGACAACCGCAATGTCCACAATGTCCAAAACACTCAGACTAGACCAAACAAAGGTAAACAACCTCTTGTTGTTCCTAGCAAAGAGGTTTCCTCCTCTCCTGATTCTAAATGACGTCGTTTCACTCCTTTGGGAGAACCTCTATCAAATTTCCTTCAACAACTCGTTAATGCAAACATGGTTACTTATCCCATCACCAGACCTTGGGTTGAGGGAGAACCCAAGCCTACTTGGTACAAGGCTGATACTTATTGTGATTTTCATCGCATTGACGGTCACCCAACTGATCGATGCTTTCACTTACGTCACTTTTTCCAAGACCTCATTGATAGTGGAGATATCACTGTTGAAGAACCATCACCAAATAGAACACCTAATGACAATCTTAAGGTGTTCTCAAACCCATTTCCCAAACATGGCGGTGACAATAAAAATGTTGACAAAGGTCCCTCTGCCAATAACGCTGATTTTAGTTCAATTATCTCATTTATTGAGGAAGTACCATCTACAATGGTGACCATTAAATTCACACCTTTGAGTAATGTTGTGACCACATGCCAATGGAAGATATGGGTTCCTGTGGAAAACCAACCTTCTACGTCTTCTGCAGAACCTCAAACGTCCAAACCAACAGCTCCTTCAAATCAAAAGTCAAATTCTAATGCCAAATCTTCCACTCCAAGTCAGTATGACTTCATCAAACAATTAGCAACCATGCCAGCACATATCTCTCTCATGGAACTACTGAAAGAGTCACCTAGCTTTCAGGATATTCTCACTCGTGCTCTAAATGAATCACGTGTTCCTCATACTCTCAATGTTCAACAGTTTCAGGCTATGATCGTGAACCTTACGCCTGAAACTCCTATCCTATCTTTTGGCCCTCAAGATATGTTGAACCCAAATCTGATTAACAACAACTCCTTGTACATCGAAGCCTATGTTACCGATCATAAAGTCAAGAGAGTTCTTATCGACAATGGAGTGGCTCTTAACATTTGTTCTATAAAAATGCTTCATTGCCTTGGTCATACAATAGATGACTTAGATGCTAATATCATTACCATTCATGGTTATGATAATACTGAGCACCAGTCCTGTGGTACCATCACTCTTCCCATACAAGTAGGCCCACAGCTCCTTGACACTATGTGTCATGTAGTTGATGCAGACACATCATATAACCTTCTTTTGGGTAGACCTTGGATACATGTGATGCATGCAGTACCTTCCACTTTCCATCAATGCATAAAGTTTCCACATAACGACAGAGAGTTCACCTTGCGTGGTGATACTGACCCCTTTGAATACTGTAAGTTTTTCAAAGCAAGGTACAAAAAGGAAAACTATTGTCCATCTGCTGATAGCACAACTAGATCTAGCGCAACTTCTATTGTTACCAACCGTATTGATCCTGATGTAATATTGCACCACCCTCATGCGTCTTCTTCTGAAGAATCTACATCTAAAGTGTCACCTGAGGATATTCCTCACCTCCGTGTCTTCCTCTGAGCATCTACATCTAAGGTGTCACCTGAAGTTACATTCTCTCATAAAGGCTTAGGTGAGTACACACTTGACAATACATTTCTTGTTGGAAAACTCCCATTATCGCCTTGCAGCTATGGGCATCCTAATGCTCCTCATTTACAAGAACCTCCAGCTTACTATCTCGGAAACACTCTTTGGAGAGGATGTGGATATCTATAAGATGAACATATTCTAATCTCCTGATGACTCTTGGCTATACGATGACAAGGATGGCAGAATGCTATGAATCCACTGATTACACCAAGGGCCATAAAATGATGAAAAACATGAACTGGAAAGGAAGAGGCCTTGGCCCACAAGGGCATGGTGTTCTTGACCCTATGAATATCAAGTCTAAATTTTACACATATTCTCTAGGATATGAGACATATGAGAAGAGGCCTATAGTCTTTGATGTATTACCTAGCGATGAGGACTCAGATTCTGAAATTGAGACTGGTTCCACACATAGCCTCTTCGAAGACCTAGCCAAAACTACACTTTTCCTAGACTACTTATCCATTCAAACCCTTGATGTTGTTTATCCTTCCCTCATTGATCAGGACCAACAGTGTCATATTTCCATGGATCTCTTTCAAAATGATGAGGCCATCCAGGAGTTCCTCGGGGCTCGGGACCCTTTTCCCTTGTCGGATCACAAGAAGGGTTTCGATATAAACCTTGATGCTACCACTTACTTTGGTGAAGAACTTACAATCTCCAGTCCTAAAGAAAAATAAATTAAACACAGAAAAAAGACAAATTATATCTCGCATAGTGAAAACCTTTCTGAGGCATTATACGAGAAGCAAAAAATGAAAAAGAAAAAGAAAGAAAAGGATGCATCTCCTAGTGAAAACCTTTCAGAGGCACTAGAGAGAGGAGATTTGGATCCAGAAATATCCAACAATCTACACAAGCCTCCAACATCATTTCAAGATAATGACACTTCTAAGTTGTTGGTAGAAGAGATGACAACCATTAACATTGGAACTGAAGACCAACCAAAATTGTTACAACTAGGTGTCAGTTTATCAGAAACTGAAATCAAAGCCTTCACAACACTTCTAACTGAGTTTCAGGATGTATTCGCTTGGTCTTACAAAGATATGCCCAGTCTTGATCCTTCTCTTGTGGTTCATCACCTTGTGGTGCACCCAGATGCTAAACCTGTCAAGCAAAAACTACGTAAAATGCATCCCAAGGTTGCATTGCTTGTTAAGGCTGAACTACAAAAATTATTGGATGCAGGCTTCATACGGTGCATTGACTACTCAGAGTGGATATCTAATATGGTACCAGTTGTGAAGAAGACCCCTGGAATCTGTATTTGTACAGATTTTGTGACATTAACAAGGCATGTCCTAAGGATGATTTCCCTTTGCCTAATATTGACATGATTGTCGATTCTACTGCGGGCCATGAGATGTTATCCCTTATGGATGGATTTTCTGGGTATAACCAAATTCAAATTGCTGAAGAAGACCAACATAAAACAACTTTTACAACCCCATGGGGGACATTTTGTTACAAGGTCATGCCTTTTGGCCTTAAAAATGCTGGTGCAACTTATCAACGTGCCATGACTGTTATTTTCCATGACCTTCTTCATGACATAATGGAAGATTATGTCGATGATATTCTTGCTAAATCAAAGACTAGGGTGGATCATCCAGCAGTTCTTAGGTGTATATTTGAGTGGTTAAGGGAGTACAAGGTTTGCCTTAATCCAAAAAAATGTGTCTTTGGTGTCACTTCAGGGAAACTTCTGGGATTCATTGTCTCACGAAGAGGAATTGAAGTGGACCCTACCAAGGTCAAAGCTATAATAGATATGCCACCTCCTCAGAACCTTTGACAACTAAGGGGCCTACAAGGAAAAATACAGTCTATTCGTCGCTTCATCTCTCAATTGGCAGATAAGTGCCATCATTTCAACCAGCTGCTTAAAAAGGATGTCCAGTTCAAATGGACACAAGACTGTCAAGATGCCTTTGCAAAATTGAAAGAATACCTGGCATCTCCACCGGTACTCATGTTGCCTATACAGGATAAGCCTATGTTGTTGTATACATCTGCAACACAACATGCCATTGGGGCATTATTGGCGCAACACAATGATAAGGGTCAGGAACAAGCTGTGTATTACTTGAGCAGAACTCTTCTTGAGCATGAGACCAAGTACTCGCAGGTTGAAAAGGCTTGTTTAGCAGTTGCTTATACTTTTGGCAAGCTGCGACACTATCTCCTAAATCATACCACCAAGCTAATTTCAAGGGTTGATCCTCTTAAGTACCTACTTTCGAGACCAGTCATAACAGGATGAATGTCTAGCTGGATTGCACTACTCAGTGAATTTGACATTGAAATTGTCAATCAAAAGGCTATCAAAGGTCAAGCACTGGCAGATCAACTGGCCGCAGCACCACTACCAGGTTCACAACCGCTAAATTTTGAATTTCCAGATGAAGACTTGTTGTACATAGAAGCAACACCCTTATGGACATTATTCTTTGATGGATCTTGCAATATCCATGGTTCTGGAGCAGGAATTGTCTTGCGTACACCGGATGGAGACCTCATACCTAAATCTTATCGTATCAACTTCCCTTGCACAAATAACATAGCAGAGTATGAAGCACTGATAGCAGGCTTAGGGTTTGCTATCTCATGGCGCCTGCAAGAATTGACAGTTCTTGGTGATTCTCTTCTAGTCATTAATCAAGTTAACGGAGAATATCAGGTAAAAGATGAAAATCTCTTACCTTATAAAAGAATGGTTGATAGCCTTAGAGGGTATTTCCGGATTATCAATTTTGAACAAGTTCCTCGTGTACAAAACAAAGCAGTGGATGCCATGGAAACTATCACTTCCCTTCTTTCATTCGACACTAATCAAACTCACAATGAGTTCCTTGTTGAACATCTTTTGGTGCCCGCATATGAATGACCGGAGTCCACCATGGTTTGTGAGATTGTTGGTCCTGATCATCCCTGGTACCATGATATATACACCTTCATTCAAACTAAAGCCTATCCTCCTAATTTTAATTCAGCTAATAAAAGAGCCTTAGCACAACGTGCTTCACGCTACACCCTTCTTGCTGACACCTTGTATCGAAGAGGCTATGATGGGACTCTCTTAAGATGTCTCAATCAGGATGAAGCTAATCAGATGCTAGCTGAAGTACATTCAGGTATTTGTGGTGCCCATACCAGTGGAATAGTCCTTGCAAAGAAGATTTTATGCATTGGATACTACTGGCCCACAATGGAGGAAGATGCATGCAACTTTGTGAAGAAATGTCAGGCTTGCCAAAAACACGGTAATCTCATTCATGCACCATCCCAAGCCTTGCAGCCTATTACTTCACCTTGGCCTTTTTCAAAATGGGGACTTGATTTAATTGGAAAAATAAAGCCCACATCTTCTGATGGCCACACTTTTATTATAACTGCCACTGAGTATTTCACCAAGTGGGTTGAGGCTATGCCTCTTACTAACGTTACTGGGTGCAATATTTCTAAATTCATCTTCAACCATATTATCTGTCGTTTTGGCATCCCCACTGCTATTGTCACTGACAATGGTGGTTCTTTCAAAAATAAGGATCTCAAGGCCCTAGCTAAGAAATATAATATCCACCTAAAATGGGCTACACCCTATTATCCACAATGCAATGGCCAATCCGAAGCATCAAACAAGACTATCAAGTCCATTCTGGAAAAGACAGTCAATAAACATGGACGTAATTGGCATACGCAGTTATATCCTACCCTCTGGGCCTACCGCACTTCCTTCTGTACACCTACAGGAGCTACTCCTTTTTCCCTAGTATATGGCTCTGAAGCCATATTACCTATCGAAGTTGAACTTCCTTCACTTTGTGTCTCCCTCCAACATCTCATTCATGAAGAGGATTACCGTGTTGCACGCCTTGCAGAGCTAGAATTACTGGACGAGAGACGGCTTCGTGCCTTAGACCATATGCAGGTATATCAGAATAGACTGTGTCGTAATTATAATCGCAAGATCAAACCTCGACAGTTTGAAATTGGTGATTTGGTCCTAAAGGAAAATCAAAAGAACACAACTAAACCACGAGAAAAATAGGGAAAATTTGAGCCTAATTGGTTGGGTCCTTATGTTATAACTGCTAAATTTGGATCTGGTGCATACAAACTGTCTACCTGAGGATGGAAAAGAGTTGAAGGAGCCTATGAATGCCATTCATCTGAAGAAGTTCTACTCCTGAGTCTCCGAAGAGTAACCCTTGTACTGGGGGCATATCAGTGCATCCACCTGTTTCGTCATTTCACTTTGTTTCCCACTTGTAACTTTTCACCTTGCCATGTGTCGCATGTTTTCCTTGTTAGGTTGTCATGCCCATTGTCTACCACCATTGTTCACCTTTCACTTTTCATATGTCATGTTGGTTTTGACTTGGGAATTTCCTTTCCCTCTTCTTTGGCGTGTGGTTCAAAATTCCAAAAAAACCAAAAACATTCAAAAAACATCTCACAAAAAAAACTACAAAAACAATATAAAATTGTTCAAAATCCCAAAAACAATATAAAATTGTTCAGAAAATACAAAAAAAAAAACATACAAAATGTTTCGAAAATGCTTTCCAAAAAAAAATCTCGCAACTATGTAATTTTGTTCACCATTTTCTTCATCTGATTGTTCCCAATCATCTTTTCCAATCAATCAAGCCACTCTTTGCAATGTAACTTTGCATAGGGACATCACTTGGCTTTGGCTTTCTCTTGGGGGCAACTTGACATCTGTATATATTCACTTCTTTATTAGAATTTTTTTTTACATTAGTGTGTTTTTGTTCACTAGCTTGTTTGCTTGTTTAACATTTGTACATATGGAATTTTGTATTGTATATTCTTAGCTTAGTTTCTTATGTTTGATAGTTTGAATAACCAGTACTCTGTGTATCTGGAATGCGCTCATGGACCAATTGCAGGAAATTTATTCGCATCCTAGTTCACATATAACTTTGGTGTGGTTCTTTCCTGTTCATATTGGGTTTCTTTCTATTACTTCTTTTATATCTTTTTTGTCATTTGCACGTGTTGTGTTTTCCTCCTGGTTTATTTAAGCCATGGAATGTCTTCATTTTTGTTTGCATTTTTATTTCAAAACTTTTCAAAATCCAAAAAAATCAAATATTTCAAAAATCCAAAAAACATTTACAAAACTTTCGAACAAACATTCACTTATCATAGAAATCCTACAATTGGAAAACACTTAAAGTGAATCATTCAACATTTCAATACAATCTTGATAAACATCATACTTTTATCTATTACCCTAGTGATTGTGCCAATCTTACAACTATCACTTTCTTCCCTTTGCATGATATGCTAACTCTGCTTGGGGCAAGTCACACAAATTGTTTTTCCTTCGTGATATAACTTCACCTGGGGAAATTTCAACTTTGATCATTTGCACAACGGATTCAACAAGAGTGTCATAAGGAGTCACTTTAACTCCGCTCTTCCAGTCTGATCCTATTCCCACTTGGGAGCATTTGTATCTACTTAATCATCATTGTGGCACGCATTAGGGGCATAGTTGATTGTCTTCTTTTTCGACTTTGTGTTGCATTGTTGATGTTTACTCTTTTTGGACCACTTACAAGTAGTGTGATTACATCTTGGTTCCTTTATAACCCTGATGTTGGCACCTACTTTGTATATTGGGTTTGTTTTCCTTTTTATCTTTTCTTTGTTGTGTGTGTTTGTTTACGCGCATCTGGGTTAACCATCTTGATTCTTTCATAATCATGGTGACAACTCTATTGTGCAACAACAAAAATCAGGTTGCTCTAAAAATTACTCTCCAAATAACGCTCATGCTACGAACACAGTCCTTTCCCATCCTTGTTTTAATCCCTTGCTTTCTTCCTATCAAGCGGTTGTCCACCACCTTGCTGCATCATCCACCCACTTGAGGGGGCATTCCTCTATTGTTTTGTTTGCTGGGGCATCTCAATGCTTCACAATTTTTCCGCTCGCCGATCTGCATGCGTCTACTATCTTTAAAGCACTATTACTCTGCAATAGCACTTTAAAGAGGGGAAAAATGTAGACACCCCAAAATTACACTTTTGTTTCCACTTGTTCCCAGTATTATCCTAGTACACCCTGTTATTCACCCATTTGCAATTAATTGATTAAATTAATTAATTAATACACATTGTACCCCTTTGGATTAATTAAATTAATCCCATGTATCCTTTGTACCCCTTTAGCTAAATTAATTATTATTTATTAATTAAATAATTAATTAATTAAGTGTGTGCACATCCTAGTCATCTGCCACTTGATCTAACTCCACTTAGACTCCACTTGGACTCCCTATCCTTACCCTAGTTAACTGCACTTCTAGAATCCTAGAAAGGTGGGGGCAATTAAAATGCACGTACAACCACCTTTCCGGATGCAACTTTTTGCAATTAATTCATTTACTTCCCCCGACACTATTGCAACTGCCCACAATGTTATTTTTAGCATACTCATTTATCCGTGTGTAACCGATTTCAACTACCTTCTGCTTCTATAAATTACAGGCTTACCTTCCTTTCAAATCCTCTTGAATCTGACATACAAAAACTCTGTTGAAACTGTGTCTGTAGCATTTGCATTCAAAGCTTGGAGAGCACTCAAGAGCATCCACAAATCATCTCTAACATCCATCTTGCAAGGTTTCACAATAGACCCTTATTTGAGGTTAGAAAAGCCGCTTGTTGAAGATTCCAAAGGCTGGGCATATCATAGAAAGTGTAGCTCCTATGCTTGGGAATCCTAAGAACCCAATGCTCCAAATGAAGACTCCAAAAGATAAGCAAGACTAACTTCAAGACCTTTAGGTCCGATTTGCAAGCGCGAGCAAACTGAATCACTAATAATGAGGTGATGGAAAGAGCACTCAAAATGCCGTGTATATATAGTGGTCATGATTGAACATTGTATTTTGGTGAATTTGGGTCAAAAGTCCTTGGCCAAAGATTGCCCACGTACTTCATTGGTTTACTTGCAGCCTCTTGCAATCAAGGTCTTGGCACAGGTAAGTTCTTAATTTTTTTATTCTCTTTTCTTTTAGTTTTTTAAAATTTAAGTTTGATTGTTTAAGTTTGAAGCCGAACTTTGCATTGACTTTGAAGTTTGGGTTGCCTTAATAGGTTGCAAGTTCATCTTCCTCTGAGCGCAACTGGAGTACGTATAATTTCATCCACTCACAGAAGCGCAACAGATTGGGGGCTAAAAGGGCTGAAGATTTGGTATACATACATTCCAACTTGCGCCTTTTATCCCACAAGCAGCCAGAGTACAAGGAAGGGTCAACAAAACATTGGGACATTGATCCAGAGATAGTTGACTTGGATGCTTCCATTTCCCACCATGGAGCATATGATGATGAGACGGGTTCTGTGGCACCACGAGACCTACATGCACAAGGGGGTGCAACTGGCAGTGGCCCTAGTGCGAGTGGTTCGAGCCCATGTGGTTCTAATGAACCACATAATGATGATGATGTAGCTGGTTTTGATCCTCTTGATGAAGAGGAATATGATGAATATTGACAATGAAAGATAGTTTGAGCTTTGAATATTGATCTATGATTGAATTTAATATATCATGAGATTCATGACATTCACATTGTGTTTGATTTAAGTATTTTAAATTTTAATTTAACTTTTAAACTTTTAAGTTTCTAAGTTTTATCGGTATCCTAGCTTGTTTGTTGTGGTTATTCACTTATTTAGCTTATAACTTGTCTTTCATATGCATAATATGTGGTTAATAATTAAATTCCTATTTAGAAGGCTGAAATTTATATATTTTTTAATTTTTATATAATTTTTGTACTGCCGTATCCTACGCCGTATCCGGGGTCAAAAAAAAATTTGCCGTTTCCACGTATCGGATACCCCGCTCCCGCTCCCGTATCCAAAACGTTTCGGTAACTTAGGGTCACGAATGCTAATATACAGTATTACAAGAAGACAATTACACCAAACAACAATTACAAGAACAGTTTTCCTGATTGTGGATCATAGGAGATGATCCAAAACGTTGATTGAAAAACCAGCACACAATTTTTCCAGAAATCTCTCTCTATCAATTACAAGAACAGTTCGTCTTCTGCCCCGAGTGATGGTTGGACATCTCACAGGAGTGGGGGTTAGCTTTCCAACGTCACAACTTGCTGACATGTGCTTTGATATGGCGTGCATGTAATAGTGCCACTTAACATGCCACGCGGCAACACAGAATTGACACATAGTTCCAGATTTTTGATGCCCTGTGTAGAGCTGGGCTGATGTGCAGTACGCTGCAAGGTGTTGCATGAGTGCCCAAGTGTATTGTGAGTCTGCGCACATGGCACAGAGTTCAAAAGGGTATGAGCAGAACAAGCGCTGCACAAGCACGCAAGGGTACCATGAATCCGTGTGGACAGTACGAGATGCCAAGAGGCCGAGGAGCTCAAAGTCCTAAGGAAGCTTGTGTGCACCGGTGCAGCTGCTCACGGATCAAGATGTCATGATAGATGGTGGGATCTTGGTACATCTTCCTTTGGTATTGTAAATGACTTTAACAAGGCACGCATGCTTTGATATTAATATGTGGTCCACACCTAGTGAAGGGTGGAGGACAATAGCCATGAACTTCACATCATTTCTGCTGACATAATAGCATGGAATCCGTCAACGTATGAAGAAGTGGGTGTGTTCTGCTGAAATTATATACTATTTAGCCATACATATGCCGAGAGCTTCATCTCTGGTTATCAACATGCATAGAGCTTTGTAGGTGAACAGTCTCCCTAGTCTAAGATTCATAGTGATTCTAGAGTGGTGCTTAACAGAGATTTAGTCACTTTAGAGGACTGTCTCACACATAAGATAAGGATGATACAAGCGAGCAGCAATGTCAGAGTTTTAAAGCCCTCTGTACCTAGTGTTAAGATCCATAAACAATCAAATATATCATATACCATCAAAATTGTGTAACAGTTGCTATTTAACTAGCTTTTTTAATCTGAAACCACTAGTTATGTTTTAGAGGACATTCCCCTTTTTCTATTTAAAACTAATTTTCCTCTACCAGAGATTTGAACAAGACGAACATTCTGCTTAAAAATGAATAGCTATCTATTGATAGCATTGGGCAAAACATTCCTAGTGCTGCTTCACTAATGAGGTATACCCCAATTTCTAAAGATTATTGTGATCAACTCAATTTATGTATTGCCTATTACAAAAATGAAAGAAGAAAACCTTACCAGGCGAAATGATGGGCAAAGATGAGACTTTTTCATATCAACCAAGAAATATGGCCTCCTTATTTTATTCATAAGTTCCTTTACACGGAGACCCATTTGACTTCCTTGCCGCCCACTAGCCAGTTGGTAATCACAAATTTTGGTTTCATGTCTTTCAAGCTCAACTTCCTTCTTATAAGATGACAATGTATGCTTCAATGTCTCTACATCTTTGACCGATCCACCTGCATTTATACAGTTCAGTCCAAACAATCAGAAACTTGGGGCTGAAGTAAGCAAATACAAATGTGACAATCATTTTAAAATAATTCCACACCTATTTTTAGCATATTTGTACGTTCTGCATGATTAGCAGTTGACACTGGCATTGATGAACTGAGATGATAATCTGGGGGAATCTGGTCGATCCTTTGATCTTCAGAACTTACATATGTCTCCAGCTTCTTTGAAATGGAACCAACATGACGTGCAAAATCTCTTCTAATTTCTAGGTCCTAAGTTCATTACATTTTTCCTACTAAACTTGTCATCACATAAAGTCATATAATTCTGTTGGACAACTACTCTCACTGAAGCTAAAAGTTTGTCAAGTGAGTCGAAAAGTTCACTTACATCTTTTCCTTGAAAGAGAGCTGTGCATCTTGTGATCTGGTATTTTAGAGCACGGCGCAGGTGAATTCCTCGTGTGTATGCCATCTTCTCTGGTCCTCTTCTCTTTGGTGCCAATTGATAGATTGTTTGCAAGAAAAATGGGGCTTTGGATATTTTTAGTTTTTTCTTGTCCTTCCATAAGGGATTCAAAACTTGTAACAGTGAAAGCACTTTGCTTCTCACAACCACTTCTTCCAAATATCTGGACAATAAAGTGGGATTTGCCAGCATGCTTAAAAACTAAGAAGTCTCCAAATTCTATGGAATGGTCGGATACAAAGCTTTTCCAGCCATGTTCAATAGTCATTACCGTGCCCATGCAACATAATTCTGCTTGCCAAAGTTGTCCACTGGGGCCTTCAAGAATGACATCTGGACCCATCCGATCTTTGATTTGTTCAACAAACTTTGGAGGTATTTTCTGCGAGCACAATGCGGAGTCATGATGATTGCTGGTGCTGAAGCTTGGAAATTATGACTCACTAGATTGATTCTAACAACTACAACTGTATTCTCTCTTGACTCTTGTTGTCCAGTACAATAGCCCATTCAATACTCACTTATCATCTGTGAGTTAGGGAACACACATTCCATGTTAAAATATTCACACTCAAAAACCTTTCAAACAACAACAGAGACTACAGAAAAAAGCTTCAAGTACAGGATAATATTATTGTTTTGAAGGAAATTAAGACACAAGGGCGTTCTGCTCTAGCACGCTCAAAGAAAAAGGAAAGTTCGTCAAGGATGAATTAAAACAAAATCGATAATGGCATCTTGCACGTTCACATATAAGTACAGCTCAATTAGGTGAATAAAGAATCAAAATTCTCAGCATTAGGTGACATAAAGAATCAATAATGACAAGTGAAATAAATTCCTGCTTGACGGAAGTATACTCAATTTCTACTTTTTCATTAACAAGTTTTTGTCAATCTTCAGGTCCAAAGACTGCCATCGTTGATAATGATGAGAATACACATGATTCACAATAAAAAATTAATATAGATAACAGAAGCATCACATCACATTGACACATATCATCTCAATAAATATAAGAAATTCATTACTCTCAGCACTTGAAGTACATTTTTATAGGTGATCGCCAAATAGGATTTATGGCCATGTGAATAGTTTCCTAGATAAGCCTATCAGCCCTGTGCATTCCCCTACGAGCATTATCAGATCTGGCATTGGCCCTTTTTATAGATGATGATATTGTTGGTTCTTCAAGCCCAAGCCTTGCTACACATGATATTGCTGGCCTCTTGTCATTGCTCCTGCTTTTGTCTTTGTCAACTACATGTTTCAGGGGTCAAATCCCCACAAACTATGTGACCCACAATATCTTTATGATTGCACCACCCCCATCTTTTAGGATTCGAGGTTTAACCGTTTGATATTTGCCTGTTGTTTTGTTATGGTTCTTTAGTGCTTTGTATTTCGTTGGTACTTTTATCCTAGTACTTCTCTAAATTAACTGAATGTACTCTTTATGTCCCATTGACTTATCTTTGGGCATTTGTGGACGTGAATATAATGTATTTCTTGCTTTCTTACACATTAACCATAAAAAACGCAATTCAAAAGGGGATTCATATAGAGTCAGCACCCTGCACATGAAAGCACAACAGATGCCAAAAAACTGTTCAGTGACACCCTAAGAGCAATTTTTACATTAGATGTTCCTTACATATTTATATATGAATTTACCAATAATTACCAATTACATGTTTGATGTCCCACCTTTGATGACCAACTAATTTGGAGATTCAATAAATCAGTGTTTCATTAAGTTACTGATTCACAATCACATACAAAGCTTTACTCGTATTCAATGTGGCCAAAACAGCAGGCCACTGTCAAGATTTATTTGGACAATGTGAGCGTCATTGGTTTCAGCAGAAACCATGCACATACATTCCTGAGCTTCTACAATGCCATTCTTCTCATGAATTTGGTGAAAAAGGCTGTCTTCAATTGCCATACCAAGATGTCCTCAAGCCTCCATAGCTGCATGCAAAAATTCGGTTTTCCTTGACATAACATGCTTTAATCCCAACTTCTTTGCAATTCCCAAGCGACTTTTGCAACAAAATAGATCCTCCAATTTCTGCTTTCAAAAGAGAAGTTAAATACATTCAACTTGAAATTGGGTGTGAGAGGACCTGCTATGGAAATAAAAAATCTATCAACCAGGTGGATAAGCAGAAATGAACATTATGTTGTAAAGTCCCAAGATCAAATTCGGCCAATAAACATGGAATAACTCAAAAATAGTAAGGAACTAGGCTAAGGAATGGAAGAGAAAAGTGCTTGAAAACAAAAAAGATACCTCCCTGCAAAATGTCACCCCTATCCAAAAAAGTTTGTTTTTCGGGCCCAATACATGAAATCACCAAAAAACATTGTACAGAGAGAAAGAAAGAAAGAAATTCAAATTATATTAATGTCCACGTCTAACCAAAAGTAGGTCAATGGGACTCAAGAATACATCCAATTACAATCAAAAGTGCTAGGGGGTAAAAGGACCCTGGGATCAAAGACTAACTAAATAAAAAATAATCAAAGACTAACTAAATAAAAAAGAACAAAAGTGCTGAAAATAAATGAGGGTTATATCCGAAGCAGTAAAGCCCTGACCTGTGTGGTTAAGGTACCAATAAAAATTCATGTGGGGGGAGAGCAAGAACCCTCAAAGGGCATAGGCTGACGAAAGTTGGAAAGACTGGATGGTCATCAAACATTTTTTACCATGCCTGGGACAAAGAAATCATCTGTGTCATCATCAAAATCAGAATTTGATGCAAAAGGAAATTTTAATGTAGAGGTCGAGATCTATTATCTACTGAAACTTGAAAGTTCAGGCCAAACAGAGAAAGTTGATTCTGGCACCCCTAATCAATCTTTCCCACACACGAAGGCATACCTAGGTACTTGGTAGGGAAAGAACAGATTTGACATTCTAGGAAACTGGAAATTCTTTGTTGTCTAGGTTTCAGAACGATAAGGAAAAATAGAGAACTTTTAGTGAAGTTGATTTGTTATCCCGAGACCTCTTTATAATCCTGGAGTAACATTTTGAAAGAACAGGCTTCCACCACCGAAGCTTCCCCCATCAAAAAAGTATCGTCCACAAACTGCTAATGTGTTATGTTTCTAATTCCCGACGAAACACTTAAGCCCTTGATCATTCTGCTAAGAGCCTATGTGATTGTGATCAAGAGATAGGGAGAAAAAGGTCCTCTTGTCTCAACCCTTTCTTTGAGGAGAAGTGACAGTGGGAGAACCATTCACCATGACAGAGAACATGGGGGTTGTAATACATTCCAAAATGAGCGTAATGAGCTTATTGCAGAATCCCAACCATTCTATGACCTTGCGTAAAAAGCCCCAGAAGATTCTATCATAAGCCTTACTCATATCAATTTTTAAAAACATTCCCTCCCGTCCAAATTTTTCTGTGGAGTGGATGGTTTCATAAATTGAGATAAAGTTGTCCAAAAATTTTCTACCTTCCACGAAGACACCCTAGTACTCTAAGATAAACTCAGGCAAAAGGCCTTAGATACGAATAGCAAGGGTTTTCGAAGAAATCCTGTAGAAGGTGTTACAGAGCCTAATAGGCCTGAGATCCTGAATATTCCTAACTCCTTTCATCTTAGGGGCCAAGATTACGAAAGTATTGTTGATCTCCCTAAGGGTTCTAACTTCTTGGAAGAATTCTTTGATGGCAGCCACCACATCATTCTTAATAATATCCCATAAAACTTGGAAGAAAAATGGGGGGAAACCATCCGGGCCATGAGCCTCAAGTCCTTTCATAGCGAAGACTACAAATCTCACTTCCTCCTCCGTAGGCAGCTCAACTAGCGGTTTATTCTCTTCCTGGGAAATGATAGGGTTAAACAAGTTCAGGACCTCCACCTCTTTATGGCTGTTATGGATTGGATCATCACTAAGGAGGTTAACAAAGAAACTTATAATTTCCTCCTTAATTTCCACCTCATCCTAAGAAGTAGAGCCATCAGATCTTTCGAGTTCTGAAATCATACTCCTGTTCCTATGGATAGTGGTAGTGAGGTGAAAAAAATTGGTGTTCCGATCACCTTCCTTAAGCCACATAACTCTAGACTTCTACCTCCAATAAGTTTCTTCTTTGGCTTCCAAAGAATGAAAATCTACAAGAAGACTCTTTTCCCCGGCCTGTACCTTAGGATCCCGTCCATTTGATTGAATGGACTCCTCAACTTCTCGCACATCCTCAATAATAGAGTTATTTTGCACAAAAATATTGCCGAAAACCGTTTTGTTCAAGATCTTAATGTGATTATTTATGTTTCTGAGTTTTTGAACCACCTTAAACATCATGGATTCTCTGAAGTCCTTACTCCACCAATCCTTTATACATGATTCCAGCCCCAGATGGTTGAGCCACATCTTCTCAAAAAGGAAAGGGCTTCCCTTCTTTCTAACCACCTCCTCTAACTAGAAGACCAAAAGGTTGTGATCCAAACCAATTCTCGAGAATCTTAAGGTTTCCTTTCAGGTGAGAAATCCAATTAGAGATGACCAAGAACCTATCCAGTTTGACCATAAGAAGCTGATCACTCCTCCCTTCTATTGGTTAAGGTGAATTTGGCACCTCTTAGTTCCACATCCGCCAAGCTTTCCTCCAAAACGAAGCAAGCCAATTCTTCCTTGCTTTCCGAGCAGACCGTCGCCCTACCCATTTTTTCTCCTAGACTGAGGGGAGTATTAGAATCCCCACTCACCATCCATTTCATATCCGTAATAATACTTCCAAAAAAATTAAGTTCTTCCCACAGGTTCATTCTACCTTTGATTAGAGTTCGGGCATCAATATTGGATAACATCCAAGAAAGGCCATTCTTTGGATTTCTAAAGAGAACAGCGAGATGATGCTGGGAAGGCACAAGCATTCCTCTATCCAAACTCTAATGGTTCCAAAAGATGGCAAGGCCCCCAAAGGCTCCAAGGGCATTTCAGCCTACACACTTCACATTTTTCCAAATCCTGTTTCCAGCTTCCACCAATTTGTCTAAATTCATTTTGGTTTCTTGAAGCAACAACACTTTTGGATAGTGATTTTTCCTAAAGTTCCTTACCATTCTTTGTTTGTTAGTATTGTTTAATCCTCTTACATTCCAAGAGATTATCTTCATTTCTTAAATTTTAGATTTTTTAGACTTTTACAGATGCCTAAACTCTTACCCGTATAGATCTGAAGTTGATTTCCATCAGCGACCTCCTTTGCCGTGACTTTCTCCATTTTTTTCTATGGTAGGTCTCCCTGTTGAGCTTTTTGTGCCCAAGTCCGCCTTTTTCTGAGAGCATCTGGTTCCCTTTGCAGGCCCTGGGGTGGAATTATCCACTAGCAATGCTTCCTCCTTCAACAAGAAAAACACTCTTTCATGATCCGAGTCCTCTCTATGCCGATCCTCATCTGAGTGCAAATACCCATCTTCATTACACCCCAAAGGTTCCTTTTCCTTATCTCCATCCAACTTAACACGATTACAAAAGCCTTCTAGTTGATTTTGAGTGCTATCAACATTTGTTTGAGCTCCTTCTCGATCAATGCTAGCCTCTTCTACCAAATTTTTGCTTAACATTTGTTTGACTTCCGTTTCTTTTGCCAGTTCTTCCCTTTCCATCTCAAGGACATTGATATTCTTCTCATGAGTCTCCAATTTTTCCACCTCTTCCTTCATGATACTTCTTGAGTTAGTACTTACTGTAATGACGATATAAAGATAGTTTGAAATTTCCTACATTGCCCAAGAAAAAATCATTGTTTCTACACTCATACTAGAAAAAAGTAGGTTTTATACTATTTTTCTTTAGGAGTTATTACAAATAAAACAATCATAGAAAATCTGAAATTCACAAAGTTTAACCCTTGAACCATGGGAATGCATCCCCCTAGGATAGGAAATGTATTTATGCTTCCTCCCAAGGGATAGGATGGAAGGGCACAGTGGAGACATCAAGTCATTTCAATTTGGAGGAGAAAATGAATCATCCTCTAAAAGTAACCTAGGCAGTATGGATTACCAACATGATCGAATGATCTGGGGAATTCATTTCCTATAGTCAATACTAGAGGTAGAAACATTTTTCCTTCTTTTAAAACCTAAAAGTTTCAACTAACCCTCACTACCCCAAGAAAAACAGTTCAAACCTTTAAGAAGCCGTAAAAATGAAACCTACAAAATGACACAATGTTGTTTAGGAGGATGCCATCTAATTTGGCAAGGCTAAGAATGCATAGACAAGCAAATTTAGTTAAGATATCACTAGAAATTTTTGATGAGCTTGAAGATGGTGATAGTGGTAACGATGAGGCCCAGAAAATGTTGGATTTCCTAAAAAAAAGAATTGAACATGATCCATTTGAAAATGCTAGAAATGTACTTGCTACATGTGTCCTCATCTACATTACCAAATTCTTTTGCACGCGGGGATACGGTTACAATTTGTCCCGGATACCGATACGATTCATCCTGGATACAAATTCGAGAGTGATACAGCATTGGATACGGCCAAGCCTATCATATACCACAACAAAACTACGGATACACCTGGATTCGTTCCGTATCTGGGGCGAACCCACTTCAAAAAAGGTTTATTTCCCTACGTTAAAAAAAATCAAATGTGGACTTCAAAAAACAATTAAAATTTGAATAAAGTATGGGGAAACCCTAAAATCAACTTCCATGCTCATTTTATCAAAAGTAAACAACACCAAATTTACCTCTCGTTGCATTTTACCACGTGACAATGCCGAGCTAGTGGGAGTGGCACTGCCACTACATGGCTAATGGAGCTAGTGGTTGTGGCACTGCTACTACCGCATGATGATGCTGATGAGACATTGAAGTGGAATATGAATATGATTCATCTTGATTTTTGTGTATCCATTGTAACATTTGAATTTTGCACTATGTACTTGTTCTAAGACTAACCTAAGTTCGACCACTAAATATCATGACATTTGGCATTGAATTATCAGTATGTTTTGTCGTTATTTAACTTATTTTCAAACATTTTGTTTACTTATGCATAATATGTGGTTAATTTTGCTTATTTAGCTATATTTTTAATATTTTATATATGTTTTCATATGTATCGAAAACGTACCTAGAGCAACCAAAAAGAAAATTGTACTAGTGTATACGATTCTTCGTACCTGTACCTATAGGCTATACCCATACCCATACCCAAAACGAATCGGCTACTTAGGACATCATATCTGTTATAAGCCTATGGTGTAATAATGATGTGACAATAACAAGAAAATAAATGATTCCCCCATCTTAACAATATATAGTTTTATGATTTATTTGATTACAAACATGTGTTTATAATTTATACACAGGTGTTAGATGATAGAATTTTTCTAATTGTATGTTTTGTACATTTATGTACAGTTATCACTTGTGGTGTCCCTTGGAATATGGGGAGGATTCTCAAGCCTTCCTAGAAACTCGGTTTCCCATCCCCACACCTACATTTAACAGTTGCACTCGTACCCACATTTAACACTTGCAAAACTATTAAAGTAAATTTGTTTCCCACATTATCTGTCATGAACCATGCTGCAAACTAATCTCATTCACAATCAGAATTTCCTTTTTTTGCAAGAAGGCTGGCTCCTATAGTTGCAAAAGTATTTACAATAAAGTCCACAAAAAAGATGGAAAATAATTGCATGCAGAAATCTCACAAACTAATAATGATAAATTAAAAAAAAAAACTAGCATACATTCCCATAGAATCTCATCTACAATGGACCAAAATGCCTTGCTAGCATCTCAAATCATGATTCACATCTCAGGATACTACAAAAATATTCTGGACTTAGAACTCAAAAGAAAATTCCCATAAAAAGTAATATTTTGATGAAAATGCACTATGGGAACAGAAAACTGTATCTTTTTACTTACCTTCAATCCAACTAACCGGGCATAATTAACAGCTGCAACAAGGTCACTGTCCATTGCAAGTAAAACTTTATCACCTTCGTCATCTTCATACTGCAATAAAGATTCCCAATCATGAACCTAAATCTTATAATTTAAACTCAAACAAATGTAAGCCACAACAGTTTCACCTGTGATTTGTTTACACTAAGCACCAAAGTCCTAAACATAGGCTACAGGTCTATTAAATCTATGATATACCAAAATCTGAGGCATATGAGTCTGGTCAATGTCATCTCCTGCTCGCTGAATGATTGCAGATATGAGTTCTGTGAAACTCTCCGTACCTAATCACATAGCAAAAAGCAATCTCAATCCATAGCATATGGTTTTTCTAACATAATTCAATGATTGCCGCACATACCACAGTTAAACCTATGAACGCGACCTTTCCGATCCTCTAGTTTAAAAGGAAAAGAATTTCCCAGACTCATGGATGAGTACCCAATTTTCCCTGTTTCAGTTGTTTCAGTTGTCATCCTTACAGATACATCACTGCGTGCCAAAATAATCAATTAAGGAGAAAAAACATCAGTTTTAACAATTTAGCACATCAAGCTCTACAGCAGAAGAAACACACATTCTTAATGTGCCACTAATACCTGTGAGAGTCATCATCATAGTCAACTGGATCTAATGCTAGAGCTGAATCCCAAAACTTCTGCATCATTGTGCTTGCCATCTCATTCCCAACTGCTCCAGAACCTCCCACCTAATCATTTAATTATTATCACTAATGTTCTTATGAACCAAATTAAATAAAACATTGCACTATCAAAAGACCCACACAGCACCAGCAAATTTTAACCACTTCAACCAGTTTAATATGATATGCATTGAAATAAATGCATCCGATCAAGAAGTTCTAGCTACTTTCCAGTTTGTTGTAGACAATTGACATCAATGAAAGCATTGGCAGTCACCTATAACTCCTAATAACAAAGACACCGGTTTATAATGACTCGCATTACCAATGAGATGAGGCCAGAGGCACAACTCTGAAAATTTTATAGCATACTTGGAGAAAATGAATGGGTGCTTCCAGCATAGTATCACTATTGGCCTGAAATTAAACCGCAATCCAACCTACTACATATTCAAAACTTTTCAAAGCAAGAATTGTGTTTTGATGTGAGCAATTCATAATTAAAAAGAAAAATAGACGAGGCAATCAGATTTTTTTTATGATTATCTGATAATTTCCATATACCCACTAATATTGAAATAAGCCCCATACAAAGACTTGGTCACAGATTTTTTTTCAATACTTCAGCTGCAAGTTTCTAAGGTCCAAATGTTCCTAGTCAACAGTGGAGTTTACATAACAAGTGCTAGATTCAACAAGAATTGTGCTTAGAAAAGTTGATATGCATATAGCATCGCCAATAGGTAAGATGTGGCCATACTGCCAAGCCTGCATGGCTAATTAGGCATACCTTCTGTTTTCACCTGTCTGACTAGAATAACCATGCTTATCACTATGAAACTCCAAAACTGAAAACTCAACATGTTTTTATATTAATAGGATTTTCAGCATCCAATCATTTCATAGATTCAAATAATATTCAAAAGGTAAGATGAAACCTTACAGGAAAGTTGAAACGTGGTGCTTAGATTCATTCAAAATACTAGAATCAAATTTCTGAAGCATATCTTACCATGGCAACTGCTGCATGTGTAATTTGCAGCACATCTATGCAGGCCACAACAAATCCATCTGCAGAAACCACCAATAATTAGAATCATTATTCTAATAAATTGTAAATCTTCAACAAAGCATTTAAGTAAATAATTACCTCTGTCAACTACTGGTAAGTGTAAGAATTTGCCATCATGCATTACATGCAAAGCATCAACTATAGTTGTATCATTAGTTACGCATTCTGGATTTGGTGTCATTATCTGCATTCACCAACGGACATGGTTGTGATATAAAATAAACATTCTTACAGCAATTAATAAGCATTTTTAAATCCATTTTCTTGTGATCCTCAAGCTGTGGAATATCTGTACACAAGCACATATACACACACTAGCACTTTTTTAACTCCTATATGCCCTTATTTATAGGCCATTCTGGCCCTTTATTTCAGCCCCTATAAGGCCTTTGCTGTTAGATCCCGTGGGTCCACCATATCAAGCCGCAGCAGCCCTTTGGAATGCTTTCTGTGCCTTTTAGACCGTTTGGACCCCATAGAATCTATGGAGCCTGTAGCCCACGTATGACCCAGGGGATCAGCAGCCCCTTAATCCGTACAAGCTTGAATGATTGATCGGAGAAATGGTTCACCCCACATGCTTTTGATATGTATAAATGCAGATATTGCATGACCATCAATTTGCGGAAACATAAAACTTCTCAAGCTTTCTGGCAAGCTACATCATGTGCAGAAATACTTTCATGTTTTAATGTTTTTTGAGCATGCCCCTAACCTTCTGAACCTCACACACAGACTTCGTTCAGCTGAGATGCTAGGTGTGTAAATGCTTACTTGAACATACCTTCTAGAAAATTTCAAAAATATATCAGACAGGCAAATGATTATATTCATCATACATTAAAAGGATTGTGTCATGACAATTGTTGTGATGGGTATGTATAAAACACAAACAAGAAAAGAAAAGAAAAAACAGATCCTTTTGAGGATTTTTGGTTGGAGAACCCTCTATGTATTAACGATAAACATTACACTTAATCAAATTGGAATAATTAGTATAACACATGACAAACAGACAGATATAAAATTCAAAAATGCTTCTGTAATTACATTATCTAGCAAAGGTTGATTCTTGAAAAGTGGAGAACCACATAAATTTGCAAAAGAGAGTTTTAACAAGCAAGATCATCTGAAAGGTTGGTAACTCTTCAAAGAAAGTAAATTTCGAGTCCTTAGTCAAAAGACATATAAGAAAAATAAAAACTTGTCCTTTATTTACCCCAAAATCCTATCAACCTTCACTAGTGAACAAACTGATTAGTGGCTTTCTTCTATAAAAATCATTTTCAGCACGTATCACACTATGTTTATTTTTACTTTTAGTCCTTGAACATATAAAATCGAACAAAAACACCCCTCAAGTTTATGTAGCACTCAACAAAGTCACAAATATTTATCCACAACAAAAGGCACAAACAAGCCCCATTATATCCATCCCTGGAAAGGAACTATTGTTAGAATAAACCCTAGACATAGGAAATGACCTTATTCAAGATTGCACACAGCCAAAACACAACATTTGATCTTAGATGAATGAAAAGGCTATTGTTATTAAGGGTGGTAGATGCCTTTATAGCATATTGCAGCATTATAGTGGATAGGGTGTTGCAATAAAGTTTAGTATAAGCCTCCCCCAATGGTCAAATACTGCATATTGCTTTTTTGGGAAATAAGATGACCAGACCAAGCTTTGTTATGGTTTTCTCTAGGATGGAAACAGGGTTCCGAAAAATCTGATATTATGTAGATCTTCCTTTGTATGCATCCATATGCTTTGTTGCACTGCCCTTATCCAAACATCTTGCACTTCTGTGTTACAGCCTTATGGGGAGATTGTATAATGGCTCAGTCCCTCCTAAAGGCAATCATTGTTGCTATGGGTTCGGAGGTGAATAGTCACACCCAAGGGGCTAGGAGGTTTGTTCGAATGTAATATCCCCTTCCCAATCGAAGACCCTCAGCCTGTTTTGTCTACCCGACGGCTAAAGGAAGAAAATAAGGGTGACTTAAGTTATAATATTTTATTATAAAGTGCGAAATAAAAATAAAATAAAATAAAAACATTATATGCACTTACACTAATTTATTAGTAACTTAAAATAGAAAAGTGAACCCAATGATAAAAGCACTTGGCTAAAAATGTTTATTTGTAGAAAAGTGCGACTTGCACTAGAAAGGCAAAAGAAAATAGAAAAAAAGACAAAAGTTCATGGGCCAAAAGTTATCCTCTCAAGGAAAATGCGACTTGGTCTAGAGAAGAAAAGGGGTTGGTGGAAGCATTTAATAAGGAAGGAAATTGTGATTGGTTGTTGAGGGTGGCCACAAGGCCCAATCCTTCTATTTAAGCAATGGGAATTGCTTGGAGGAAAAACACTTGATCATTATCTATTTTCTGAATTGTATCTGAAGCTTAGAGTTTTTTTTTAAATTATTCTAAGGACGAAAACCCTTAGGAATTACTTCTAGAGGACGAGAACCCTTAGGAATTACTTCTAGAGGACGAAAACCCTCTTAGAGCATTGTGAGGGATCTCTACACAGGGGATTCTATGGTGCTTGCAAAGATTTACATTAATTTTCAGAGTTATTTCCAGCAGTGTTTCAGAGTGTTTTAAGCTCATTTTTAGAAGGGTTTAAAGAGGGAAAAGTGTGTCTGAGTTTCCTTTTATTCCCAGCTAGAGCAACCCACTTAGAGGTTTGTTTGAAGGTGTTGGAGGTGAATAAAAGTCAGATCTGGTTGCTGCTATATTCTCTGATTTTTGGCCAGCTGTGACATCAATTTTAGAGTGATTTTTTGTTCCTAAATCTGTCATTTCCAGCTACTTCTAAAGACCAGGGTTTGCAGCAATTAAATAAATATAATCAGCCATTCTTTGGAGCTCTCAACTGGTATTTTAATCTGCAATATTTTTCTGAACTAAGCTCAATAATTTCTGATTTAAATATCTGAGTTTTGCTATTTTTTTAGAGGTTTTATACTTTCCTAGCAAGTTGTCATTTTGGGTGATTATTTTCAGCTTCTTGCAAGGTCTCATACATCAGTCTAGGGCTGTTTTGCCTTCACAAAATCTGAACTTCATATTGGAGTGGTGAAATAAGAAATTATTGATTGATTAGTGGAAGTTTCATATTATGCCCTAGTCGCATTTTCTGGTTAATAATTCAGATCTGCACACGGTGGTTTAATATTCATTTTTTATATAAGTGCTTTGGAGTTGGATTTGCCTAAAATCCAAGTGGGAGTCAAAAATTCTATTTGGGGAAATTACATCGAAGGTGTCGACCCTGTCATCAGCCCTACTGGCATATTCTTTAAATAAGATGTTCACAGTGGTGCAAACATTTGAATCATTTTTCTTTAATAGGCTATTTTGGCGCCCAAGACCATGACTAAAACTTGGGTTCAGAGATCTCAATAGCTGAAGAATCTACAAAACTATAAATTAACAAACCTGTTACGATAACCTTTTTATTAATTTTCCAGGACCATGAGCATGCAATCAGCTCATAAACAGAGGCCCTTAGGCCCGTAGAAAGCTCTTGAGATTTTGTAGGTCTTTGCTTGTATGGACTCATATCACATATGCTGTCAGTCACACCAACCTTGTTCAAAATTCTTGCACTTCTGTGTTCCAACCCCATGGCTAGATTGTATAAATGGCTAAGTCCCTCCCAAAAGCAATTGTTGTTGCTACAGGTTTGGAAGTGAGCAATCACGCCCATGTATCCCCAGCACTCCAGACATGTTTATTAAATTAGAGTATTCAGAGTGGTGGGAACATTCATATTATTTTGCTTTAATAGGCTGTTGTGGTGGTGAAGACCTTCAGAGGTCATGATTAGAGCTTGGATTCAGAGAGGTCAATGACTGAAAGATCTATGATATTAGAAACCTGTTAAAGTAATTTATCTTTGATAAATTTCCAGGAGCCTGAGGATGCTATCAGGTTATAAACAGAGACCCTTAGGCCTATAGGAACACCCTTGTTGCTTCCTACCAGTGATATGAATAGTTTTCATCGCAGAATCAACTGAGTTTCATTCTCCCACTAGGTTCAGAATCTGAGCTTGGCTAAATGGTTTCGGCTCAACAATTCACCCAACTTCTGGAAAGGTTTGCAGGAGATAAACCTCAGAGGATATTTTTGGCTAGTTCAAACAAATGTATTTCTGATCAGTTTAACATTGACCAGAACCTGAAAGAAACTGTTAAAATATTAGTGGGCAAGAAGGTATTTTTACAGCATGTTTGTACGTTGACTTACCAAATTCTTGCTTTCAAAGAGTACTGATCCCAAAATCAGGAACCGTCCTTTAGTCTGTTGCAATGAAGCTCTCCATATCCAAGCTGCTACTACCAATCAATAAAATCAAGCCATTAGATATGGAAGTGCCCTTATATCCCAAAGATGCCCAAGCAACTCAGATGCATGTGACACTGTGGGAGCTTGTGGCCCTAGGTGCAGAAAAGAGCTAAGGGAAAGACAAAGGGAAATGAATTGCCAGAGCTAAGCTATCAAAACTGGGTAATATCAATTCTCAAGCTTATCTCAGTCAATGGGGGCATCAAGCAACATGTGGCTGCTGGAGATCAGTGCAGACAATAATAGACCTGTCAGACAGTGGTCCAACACGACTACTCCCAAACTGGCATATACCCAATACACTACAAATAATAAATAAATACGACGATTGGAGCTAGAGTTAAAGAAGGAATACTTATATTTATTCCAATTTGTTAAGGTTCTTGAATCACCTTGTATCATCTCGTTACAAAATATATTCTTTATTAGTCACAATATATCTTATATTGATATTGCAAAATTTTGGGTTCTTATAAAAATAGTATCAAAGTAGTTTGTGTCAAGCTTGTGGTATATGGCAAAAAGTTCTTTAGGGAGGCATGTTGCCATCATCAAGAGCGATTTTCTACTTGAAAATTTTTTAGTGCTTACCAATTTCATACTGTGGAATTTTATTTTACTTGAATTTTGATAATTAATGGCATACTGGATATTCTCACGGGATTGCATAGGAGACCCTCTTGTCGTAAAGTGTAATTATTGTGTAGAAGTGATGTTTCCAGCATGTGTTGCCAAAGTTGAGCTCTGTAATATTATTATCTGGATCCTATTACATTAGTAGTACAATTTTAAGATTACTATTTGATTATTAGCTATCATTCTAGTTATGAACCCGAAGGTTAATATGTTGCTAGATATTTATGAACCCGAAGGTTAATATGTTGCTAGATATAGCAGTCAACATTGGCTGTTTCTTGCTACTCTCAAAACCACATCCAGAACTCATGAATGGGAGAATATCATCAGCCTCTTTGCTTCTTCCAATAGTACTATAACAGGGTCACCAGAAATGTGGAAACCTTTCAAGGATAAATGGAAGCCCTAGCCAATTTGAAAATGGTGTAGAAAAAAGCAACAGATTACTAGAAAGAAAAAAGATTAAACTTAAGATTAAACGAATAAAAATTGAAATCAAATTAAACATTAAATTAGGACTTTATTAAAATGCATTCCATCAATGATCATACAGAGAAACATACTATCTCAGGTTAATTAAACCATATAAAGAACATCCAGAGAAACTTATAAACGGCTTCAGATAGATCCTGCCCTTGATACTGTTTTTGTCTATACATGTCCTACTGAGACCTCCATTATGCTCTGCAAATCCCTTTGAGATCTCTGCTGTTATAACTTACAATTCAGATTTGTAAGTCTTCTCATTGTGTATTCTGCTTATTGTAGAGCAATAGGCTTACAAATCATGGATATCTTTGCTATAACCATTTGTTTCCCTGCAACGTTTGCCCAATCTTTAATATTCTTATGATTCCTCTTGCTAGTGACAACAAATTGGGTGGGAAATCATGGTGGTTAGGCTTGTTAATTGGGTCTGTTGTACCTCCCGAATAATCTTTTGTTGGTTCATATCTTTGTGTTGCATAAAGGGTCTCTCCCCTCGGTCTCATAGAGTCTGAAGAGGAAGGAGTTAACCACCTCCTCATCATTTGGCTTCAACTAAAACCGGATTTGGGAAAGGAGTTCTTTCACTACAATGACGTGTCCCTATTCTTTCCTTCAAATCCTCAACGGGTGCAGATTTGGGCTCCAACAAGCTCAATATTATTCATCCCCTTCCGTGGTTGACAACAAGTCTTAATATTGAGGGAGCTTCCTCAAAGCCTCAAGATGAACTCTACAGAGATTCAGTGTTAGCATCTTCAGCTTTTGCTTCACTGCTTCTCATAGGTTACATTTTTAAGCTATGTTTCAGGGTACGCACCTACAAGGGGCCCAGTCTCAGTATGGTGTAGCCCGGTCTGTTTTGCAGTATTAGGTGTAAACCCGCAACATACCCAACCCCAAGAACAATTTTTTAATTTTTTTTGTTTAATCTCCAAAAAAAGTCAAAAAAGGAATTTAAAAATATTGAAAAAGCTCCTGAACCCTAAAAGACACTCCCAAACTCTTTTTAAATAACAAATTTATCCCACATTGCATACTTGCCTCTCATTGCACATTTTCTCTCTCACCTTCATATTTTCAATTACTTAGGGTTTATGAAAATATTATAAAAGATTTTGATCAAATGAACCATGACCACTGCCTAGAATCCATTGGGCAAGTAGTCTCCAGAATTTAACCAATTAAACTAACAGTAATCAAAAGAGGGCAACAATTTACACAATTATTGCACACTCTTTCCTAATTCAGATTTACAACAAGTTGATCTTACATAGACCCCTTATTATGCATCAGAATAACATGTCATAAAACATCAAGACATTGATATTGAAATGAATTTCAAAAGACACGAAGATCAGACCAAGCAAGGGTTTTATAAATCAACATATGCAAATGTCTACACGCCACAGGCAGCCATTTCTTTACCAAACAATGATCCTCAAATTCAATGATCCTCAACAAGACTTCAACACTTGTTCAATACCCTATAAAAGTTACTGAATCAGAATGACTACTACTACCAATTGCCTAAACTTGTAGAAAAGTGAATGCTAATTCAGTTTTCTCATGAGCCAAAAGACCAGAATGAAGGATTTCTTCATCAATTTATAGCACCCTTCCCTCTCAACAAATAATACCAGAAGTGGAATGCAAAATTACCCAAAATACTCCATGAGGGAAGATCAGAGGCTGAGAGGAAACCAGATGGTAGTGCAGGAGAGGATCTAATATCCAACCAATGAGGGAAGAGGGTAGAGCGTGCTCTGATCACTCCAAGATCTCTCATTGCCAATTTGAGAAGACAGGAAACACAAAATTGGCTTGAGAACAAGCTAATCGTGCACCAAAAGAATGCCTTGAGAAAACACAAATAAATCTCCGAACTGAGCACGTGCAATCCCGGGGAATCTAGAAATTCAGAGAGGGAGAGAGCTGCCATTTGTCCTATTGGATGTGGTCTCCATATTAACAGCTCATGAGGAATCATCATTGGCTTTATACCAATTGCACATCTTCTCGAATGCTGACAATTTGGGAGAAAAGTTGTAACATAGGAAACAAAAGGCGTTTAAAAGTTCTGTCACAAACTCCTCATCGATCACTTCAAAGTTCTCCTCAAATATGTAACCATTACAAAGCTCTCTGGACAAACTTTCCAACTCCACCAACCATGTGTAAATCGGAGCTCTCTATCACAAGTTATAGGAAACAAACCAGGGCTCTATTACTCAGCCCGCACAAATACATTTGTGCAAAAAATAAACTTTTGCAACCATATTCAATTCAGCATTTTTCTCATTGGGCCATGTGGCGTATCTTGATTCACTACACAATGCCACACCATCAGGCCTATGTCTCCTCCATGCAGTTGCATTATGCACTGCGCATCTTCGAGCTTCTTTACTTTGTCTGCTTTCATTGTCTCAACTAATGCAGGCTCACGGGATTGTGCCACATGGCGCAATACCAAAGCTTTACCTTCAGAGTCTCCACCACTCCTGCGCTTCACTCCCTACATTCCATGGAGCACGGGACTACCAATTTTTGCCATGTGTCAGCAATTTTAGCTTTCGGGCTTTGGAAGGATTTTAACTTTTTTCTCCACAATGGCTTATACTTTGCAGATTGCGGGTTTATGGAAGTACACCGCATGGCACAATCCCATATTCCCAGACATTTTGGAAACCATTCACTGTTTCACCAACCTTCAAACTCTTCCGGAGTGCGGTTCCATGAAGTTGACACATGGCCGCACTTTTTTCATAGCTGCTCAATGTCTTAGCTAATTTCTAACCACCTAGCCAAAATAATGATGAAGTCTAGCAGAGCCTTCTTGCTCCACCTTACTCAACCAAAGCACCCAAATAAAAACACCAAAGGTGCCCCCTTCTCTTGTGAATGTGGGATAAAACTTTAAGGGCGATTCCGGCCACACAGCATCAATTCAAACCAGAGCAACACCACTAAAGGCTTGGATAGCCCTGTTAAGACTCCACAAAGTGTTATACACATGCCACGGAGCACAAATTCAAACCATCCGCTCTTGCTTAACCTTGCAGCATCATCTTCAGTCCGAGGCTTGCACTTTTCATCCTCTTTGTTTGCTGTCTGCGCACTGAACTTCGCAGCCAGCGCATTGAAGGAGACACTGAATTTTGCCTTACACGCATTTCAACAAACTGTGACACACTAAAAATCCTAGTAGATACATGCAGAGTTTGCTCAGGGCCACTAAACGCTATCCAAATGTGCAATGTATGTCTAATTCCATGCCTTCTTACCAAGGGAGCCGTGTAACTCTGTTTTCCCCGAGAGGCCTTACCCTAGGCCAAAGAGTACATATGACCATCCACAAACATGAGAAGCCTATGTAATCACTTCCCAGGCTTAAGACTTCAAACTTTATGCTCAATTGTGAAAGAATCCACACCACACAATGCTTAAGAGTGTGCAAAAAAAACCTTCAGGCCCCAACACGTTGTGGGGCATTTTGGGCACCAAAATAGCTCATCATCACTTTGTTGAAACTCTAATTTGGTTGAGGAAGAAGATTATAATGTGGTTGAAGTGATCTAAGTGCTCACAAGTGGAAACAATTGTAGGAAAATTGTAGTCTCCAAAATAATATCTTCACTATGGTCATGTGGCTGACCATTGTGCAGGATGCCTTGCGGTTAGGATTTGGAGGATTCTGTAGAGGTGGTAGTGAAGGAGAATCATCAATTTCCTTGAAAATTGTAGGAAGTGAAGATGAAAAACTTGGTTGTGTAGGATGAGCCAAGTTGCTAAGTAGAACCTTGTGGAGATGTCATATGGCTATGAATATGATTGATCTTGCAGAAGCATAATCTGAAAGTTGAAACACTGATCATTTCTTACATTACCTTGGTCAGCATCTCAATCTGAGCAGCTAGATCTGTTCAAGCATGCCAACATGAATGACAAGGACCTGCTCAAGAGTCTTAATACTTGCCGATTCCTATGAGGATTCTTGTGTGAATTTCCTTTTAGCTTTTAGAGCCATTCTAGACCAGAGGTGGGATTAAGAAAGAAGATTCACCAAGGTTTTGCATTTAGGCAAGTAGACTTTAAAATGTCCTCAATGCGAAAAACAGTGTTTTGTTTGCTTACTGAGATTGCAAGATAAGAAAATTTTCATATTTACCCATACGAGTCACAATTGGAGAAAATACAATACTGAAGTTCTGGAAGGCCAACTTCTTAAGCTGGTAGAGCCCTCAACATTGCTCAAAAAATTTAATGTAACCGCTTTCCGTAAAGCCCTGGAAGAATGTTTTCTGATGATGCAAGGATCATTCTGACAGGACGCTTTTGCTACAAGAAATATGAACTACATGATCAGGAGTTGTTTCTGGGGAAAATTTTCGGTTAATTGAATGACTAGAGCACCAATGCAGATTTAACAAGTTGCAGCCTAGCAAGTGGTTGTAGTGCCGACCTGATGAAGAACAACAACGTTGAAAAATATCCCCAAGATGAAGGTTGCTGAAGAGAGTAGATCTAGTGGAGAGAAAGAGGTATGAACTCTTAAGGAGTTAGATCTAGTGCTTTGATCAAGAGAGGCATAAGGATGTTAGATCTAGTAAGGGTAAAAGATGGAAACCCTTGAGAGGACTATATGTAAAGGCCATGCTTGACAGGCTTTGATAACAAATGATAGGAACTAAGGAAGGAAATTGCAACAACAAGAAGAGATAGAAAAGAGATTGCTGCAATTGTACATGTTGTAGACTTGTTTTATTATCTATATATAGATTACAAAGGATATACAAGGAAGTTTCTCTAAGAAGAAAGATTCTAGAAGAAGAGAGATGAACATAAAGATATGTACAACATTTAAGAATATATCATGTCCCATGTGATGATAAAACATTTAATAAAGTACACTAGCCCGCGTGACTATATTTAATGAAACACAACAGCACATGTGGATATGTCTCATCACAAGTGTGGGACAAAAAAGATTAATGACGGCTACTCAATAACAGCATTTCCAATGGTGTTTCGGAGCATTACTGCCAATTAGCCATTTCAAAGACTTCCCAAAAACATGTACAGAAACCTGCAGGGCCATTCTCATTAGCCCTCATCTATGACCTTACATGTTATGAGGGGTTCTTATCTCATGTGTCTCGAGATTGCTCCACAAACTATCAGCTCAAGCTACTCTCTACATTATGTTCTTGAATCCATTGTTGGTGATTATGTTGTAGTGGATGGTTCTTCCCTGCATAAAAATGAAAATTACAAATCCCTCCTGTCTTTGTAGATTGCTTAACCTTGATTTGCAATATCTTCCAACACTAGTATGTATATGATGTTGGTGAATATTTAATATAACTTGTTTTAAGCTTTATATTTATCCATAACCCTCTTTGTTATTTTTGGCTGGAGAAAATTTAGGTACACCTTTTACAACAATAATTGTTTATTGAACTTTAAGTCCCATTGACCTATTTTGATCATCTGCAGACATTAATTTATTTATTTGTTTATTTTGTGTGGAAAGGAAACATGGAAGGGAAACATGAACTATGGTCTCTTGTGTCTCCCTTAACGCTTGTTCAGTCCTAAAAGATATGGCCTTTTTTAACATGTGAACATGGAAGAGGAACAAGGTCTATGGTCCGTTTTGACACCTCTTAGGAAAATTTCCGCTAACCAAATTTTCCGTGGGACTTACTATTTGTATTTTCCACCTAGCTACCCTTTCCCATTTAAAACAAAACCTACTTGTGGATTCACCCAAGCACACCCTCCTTGGCCTTCACCTCGTCCACCTACATCGTCTCCTCGTACTCTCACTATCGTTTCTAATTTCATATGAATCGGACAATCTCGAGCTCCAGAATGTCAAACTCGATCAGCACAAAGTCACAAATGATTAGGTTGACTTACTATTTATAGGTTTTCCACTGAAAATTTCAAACCTTCGCTCACAACATCTAGGTTTTGTAAAATTGCAATATCTTTGCAATCTTAACTCCAATTTCTATTCCGGAAGAAGCATTGGGACCATATTTTCATAACAAATCCAATGGCATATTCCACGTAACTTTTCATTTTTTTCAAAATCTCTTATTTTTCCGGCCCATGATCCTTACGTACCTAGTTTGTGTTTACACCTATCATCATTTTTCCCTATTTCTCCTACCTTCAAGCCTGCTAAACATGATTTCTCCCATCGACACTCCTATCATATTTATATCATTGTTATATCCTCTTTATTCATTTTACGACCTATCTCATTCATCTACCTACCGATCTGACATCATTCTACCATCCTTCTAGATTAGGGTTTATTTCTTATTTATCTAATATATCTTCTAGTGTTTCATTCTAGTTGTGTATGAAATATCCCCTTTCTCAAAATTAAATAGGTCAAAGACACCCTTAGCCCATTCATTGTTTCCCGACGGCTAAGGGATGAGAAAAAGGGAAACTAAGTCATAAAAAAATTAATTTTAAAAGTGCAAAATAAAACTTTATTATAAGCACTTTAATTAATTTATTAGTGACAAAATAAAATTAGGAAAAAAATGTCACTTTATTTTATTTGACATTTCTTCCCCTAAAGGAAAACAGCGACCCATATAGGGACATATGCAAGGGGATAAAGAAAAATATTAAATGAGAGGAAAGAAAGCTGATTGGCCTTTTTTTTTGTGGCAAAAAGGCCAAGGGATATTATAAAAGCAAGTCGCCACGAAGAGAAGAGAACATCGTTTTTACATCTTATCAATTCAGAATTTTGGTCTAAGCTTGCATGCTTTCCAATTCAACTCCAAAGGACAAAAACCCTTTGTAGTTTTGTTTGAGAGGACAAAAACCCTTCAAGCCTGCTAAACATGAAGGTAGAAGATCGTTGTTGAGTTCTACCTTAATTTCCATCTTGCCTATAGTGGAGCGACCTACCTTGGGACCATTTCAGCGTGATCTAGGGCACGTTTGGACCTGATTTGAGTTGTTCCAAAATAAAACTTTTAGAAGCCAAGATCAATTGATTTGCACCTGTTTTGGGCTAAGGAAATTCTATTTCCAGCTAAGTTTGTATTTGTTTGTCTGCAGATTTTATTAAAAAAAAAAATGGCCCTCTTATTGGTCAAAAAACTGGTGTTTTCTCTTTTTTTTTTCCATAAACAAAATTTCTGATCTGTTTTGCATAAGATTTCAGCGATTTTCCTTCCGTTGTGAGTGTAATTCTGTAATGCCCCCCTTATGGGATCAATGAGAAATTGCAACAAAAGACTAGAGATCAATACCCAAAAGATTAGATCAATCAAGCCACACCGCAAATTCTCTTGTCAAAGGTATGAAGAATGCATAACCAGCTGATAAACAAATGAAAACTTCATGCATTTGGATCAAACCCAGCGACTAGAACAACTATAGAGATCCCTCAACTAGATCGCTGCAAGTGTGATAAAGCAAACTAACAACAAATAGCATCACTCAGAAATTTGTAAACCTTGATGATTGGAGCATGAGATAATTTCCAGAATTTATGACTTACTTGAAAGTAGGCCCAAAGATGGACAAAATACAGATCTGCCCCATTAGGAGGATTAAGCCATCAATGAAATAACTTTTGACTTGCCAAATAACATACATAAGTCACAGAATACTTGCCAAGTGAGTCCAATACAGTTCGCTGTCAAAGGGAGACTTTTTCATGCATCCAACACACCTCATACATCCCCAAATGCAGTGGCTAGGGTGAAGAGGTGACAGCAGCCCTACACATGACCCCCAAGCTCTCACAAACAGATCGCTATACAAGGGAGGGGATCAACTAGCAAAGGAAATTGTTTGTGCATCAATTCGCTGCACCCAAAGGTGGGAAAAGATACAGAAGTGCACACAAAAACAGCCTTACTGAAGTTGCTAGGAATGGGGGCTTTAGCAGTCTTATTGAATGCAAAAACTGCACAAATCTGGGCAGAAAACACAGGAGCAAATATTCCCAAATCTGCCAAGGTAATACTTTCATATAGATCAGATCGCTGACCATGGAGAAGACACCATTGTCATTATTACTTCTCTAATAAATTCGCTGTAGTAACTCACAGAATTACCCTTTTAATCCAGCCGCTACAACAGTATGAATTTTCCCCAGTTGGAGTGGATCATACCCCATCAATACAGTTCGCTTCAGCCAACAGATGATTCTTCAATGGTCACCCATACTTAGCACAGGGAATTCGCTAAGCCACAGCAAGGATGCATCAGCCAAATAGATTCAACAATGAATAATAAACATACCACAAATGCATGAGTAAATTCGCTAGCACTAGATCATTCAATGCAAACAATATTCCAAATAAATGACTCCAATACCAAATCGATTTTCTTCATCAAAGAATTCGCAAGGGCAAAGTGATCATAGATTACAAACAACTCCTTCAATTTGGTCTATGAAGGAGTTGTTTATCTTCAAATCTTCAATGTGGAAAATGTCCCGAGAAGGGGACATTACAGTCCTCCCTTCCCAAGATTGTTTGCCCTCAAGCAATATCAAGCCCATGCGTCCAAATGCAATGTAGCACTCCAAAAGTCGTGCTCTCATGTCAATCAAGTGATGAAGCATTTGTAACAACTTGTGTTGCTTCTTTCTCTTGCAAGTTGGGAGTGTCTTCAACTGCAACTTCTTCTCCAAAGATGCTCATGAAGCAAACTCATTAGGAAAACAAGTGTTGAAAAACACTTTTCTTGTTGCCCCATCAAGTCTCCATGATGTGAAGAAATCACAAGTCCCCCTCGTGTATGGGCTGCCCCCAAATGTCACCAAGCTGCCCCATCTACTACTGTAATGATGCATATATGTAGACCATAAAATCTGAAAGTATATGTCAAGTAATAACTCATCATAGGCTGAAAATGAAGAATCCTTCTTTCCACCAATAAGTCCCTTTTGATTTTCTTCTTTAGAGGCTGCAAGATGTCTTCTCTTTTGATCATTAGTCAACATGTAGTATCCCCCATTGAACACTACCTTTCTTAGGAAGCCCCCTCTAAGATCATACATACAAATGAAGGACTGATATTACTTATGAAATGAAGAATGTGTAGGAGCTGAAAATATAGAATCGATCTTACCATAAGGAAACCTCATACCAACTCCTTCCTTCTCTTTCCAAACCTTTGTGGAAGTCCCCAAGATTATGCTCAGATAATCAACAATTGTAAAATTGTCCCAACAATTGTCCTTCACCCAATTTACACTTGCAATGTTATCAATAAATCCTAACTCAAAATTGATTGTATGTAACTTGCATAACTGAAAATCATTACCTTCCAAAGCTAACTTCTTGTTTATGACAGAAAACAAGATGTAAGAAGAGTTGTCATATGTGTTAGAAGCCCAAAGCAGACTTATAACAACAATCATATAATTCTAAAATTTTACCTTTGCATTATTTCCCACCATACCCTCTTGTCATGGAGTGTGAGATGGAGCTCAAGTACCCCAAGTGTCAACATTGAATGCACAAACTCAGCCATTAATTGAATAATGCTTTTCCTCACTTTACATGCAAGCCATAAAATCTGAAAATGTTTACAAGAGAATGAATCTTCATACATATGAAAGTGGAAAATTGTTGCCCTATCATGTGCAATTTCTAGCAACCAACTTTTTCCCCGTGCAACTTCAATTTTCTCCTTACATGAATTGGCCCCAATAATGCTATCAAAATTGAATTGAGTATAAACAAATTCAAGTAGCTTACCACAACTAGGAATCATGCACTTCCTGCCCTTACTTTTGCTTGGACTGAAATCTAGAAGGTGTTGGCCTTCTAGCTTAGAATCCGGATCTCCCAAATGCAATCCATTACTCATGCCCTTCAAAAATAGCTCTAAACTTGCATGTATGCTCAGAAAATCAGTCACAGTGATTAGAAAATCAGAATTGACACCCTGATCCCATACCTTCAAGTGCCCATTAATGGGACTTTGATCCAAGGAATCTTCTTGCTCACTTTTGCTGGCCTCAATCTTTATGTCATGATTATTTTTTGCAAGAAAACAAATCTGAATTGGCAAGACATACAACAACAAACTTACCACACTTGTATGCTTCTTATGGATGGCTGATCCGGAATGTACAACAAGCGGAAAACCACTATCCTCCTTTGGTGTTTCACCCACCAAACTTGTCTTTTCAATGTGCAAATCTGATTTTTTCTTTTGTTCTTTATCATGCATGTGTTTGACACCAATGTCCCCTTCATGTTCATCAAACAAATCCTTGCAACCACTCAATTTCATACAATCATTAGATGCCAAAATTTCATCATCAAAAACAAGGGAACCCATACCTTGGATGCATGACTTTATGTTGCTTGAACATTGCTCCACCACTCTTCTTGCTAAGGTGTGAGCTATACATAGCTTCTTTTGTCTCAGTTCTTCCACAAGTATCACTAGCAATGAGTGCGTAGGCTACTCATACTCATTCAACATTAGAGTCATTATAGTTTGCATAGCATCTATTATCTCATGTGAATGGTCCTCATGTAGAACACCAAATAAGACTTCAAACATATAGGAAATTAAATCTTCACAATTGAGATCTAACATGGGAATGCAAGACCTTACCTTAGCCATGTTCTTCAAAATTTTGACCCTCTTGCCAAAGTGAGGGTGGGTGGTATCCAAAAAATTTTGGAAACTTCCCACCGTGAGCTCATAGATCTCGCGATGTCATCATAAGGCAAGCTTGGAGCTGTTATCCGTGTGATCTCACTAATGCATGTGACGACCGAGAGTCTCACATCCACCTCCTCATGTCCCAATAAATCTGATCTTGCCAAATGTGCCACCAAGGGATCTGAAACTGAAGACATAGTGTCAAAATTTGATTGCTCTAACAAACATAGACAACTTACCACCTCTTCAAGAGTGATGAATAATACACTCTTCTCAAGTGAAGGCCTCTTGAGCCGTCTCCCAAGCTTATAGAGCTTGGCCCTCAAATCTCTGTCACTAGCAGACTCTATTATTCAATCTCTGCAAACAATACCCACAAGGAGTAGGGGAAAGTAGCTCTGATACCAATGTCCCCCTTATGGGACCAATGAGAAATTGCAACAAAAGACTAGAGATCAACACCCAAAAGATTAGATCAATCAAGCCACACCACAAATTCTTTTGTCAAAGGTATGAGGAATGCATAACCAGCTGATAAACAAATGAAACTTCATGCATTCGGATCAAACCCAGCCACTAGAACAAATATAGAGATCCCTCAACTAGATCGCTGCAAGTGTGATAAAGCAAACTAACAACAAATAGCATCACTCAAAAATTTGTAAACCTTGACTGCTGGAGATAATTTCCAGAATTTATTACTTACTTGAAAGTAGGCCCAAAGATGGACAAAATACAGATCTGACCCATTAGGAGGATTAAGCCATCAATGAAATAACTTTTGAGTCACCAAATAACATACATAAGTCACAAAATACTTGCCAAGTGAGTCCAATACAGTTCGTTGTCAAAGGGAAACTTTTTCAAGCATCCAACACACCTCATACATGCCCAAATGGAGTTGCTAGGGTGAAGAGGTGACAGCAGCCCTACACATGACCCCCAAGCTCTCACAACCAGGTCGTTATGCAAGGGAGGGGATCAATTAGCAAAGGAAATTGTTTGTGCATCAATTCGCTGCACCCAAAGGTGGGAAAAGATACAGAAGTGCACACAAAAACGGTCTTACTGGAGTTGCTAGGAATGGGGGCTTTAGCAGTCTTAATGAATGCAAAAACATGCACAAATCTGGGCGCAAAACACAGCAGCAAATATTCCCAAATCCACCAAGGTAATACTTTCATATAAATCAGATCGCTGAGCATGGAGAAGACACCATTGTCATTATTACTTCTCTAATAAATTCGCTGTAGTAACTCACAGAATTACCCTTTTAATCCAGCCGCTACAACAGTATGAATTTTCCCCGGTTGGAGTGGGTCAAACCCCATCAATACAGTTCGCTTCAGCCAACAAATGATTCTTCAATGATCACCCATACTTACCACAGGGAATTCGCTAAGCCACAGCTAGGATGCATCAGCCAAATAGATTCAACAATGAATAATAAACATACCACAAATGCATGAGTAAATTCGCTAGCACTAGATCATTCAATGCAAAAAATATTCCAAATAGATGACTCCAATACCAAATCGATTTGCTTCAGCGAAGAATTCGCTAGGGCAATGTGATCATAGAACACAAACAACTCCTTCAATTTGATCTTCAAACCAGCTTCAATGCAAATAGATTCTTCAATTGAAAAAAAGAGCAAAACATCAAATTTGTGCATACATCCCTTTCTCCACACAAGGAGTAATGTTTTAATAATTCATCAACATCCCATACAAGAAATGCGACCCCTCTTTTATAGAATTAAGAGGTGCAATCTCCAATGACCGACCATTTAATGTTTTCACATTAAAATAAAATATTTAATGACGACTACCATGTGCACTTTATTATTTTAATTAAATAATAAAGACATTAGCCTATGTGCACATTAACTAACTAAAGAGCCCTCAAGGGGTTACATAATAGATAACAGACATCTTAAGACAAATTCCGAGCTCAATCCTTGAACCCATTGGGTTGAAGGTCTTCAAATCTTCAATGTGGAAAATGTCCCGAGAAGGGGACATTACAAATTCATCACCAAGGCAAGTTGGACATCTCTAGAATAAATTTAGATCTGCAACATTTTATCATTTTATGTCATGTACTTCGTTGTTTAAGAGATATTTTGGATAGGATTTACTACTGTTCCGTTTACGGTCAAAATTTGTCCATTTGGGGACATTACAGTGGTATCAGAATTGTGATTCTCCCAACTTGTAAAGGAAAAAAAAACAGTTTTGCGTGGACACAGGTGAAGAGGGTTTTAGATATCACTACTCAAGAAGAACTCCAAGAAACAAAGGTACGAGTGATAGAGAAAGACCTTCACCATCAAATGAGTTGAGTTGTGTGAATGAAATATTCATTAGCGGTAACAAAGAATTGCAAAACCGTTTGTTGGAAGCTCGGAGGGATCTAAGAGATTCCGTTATAGGAGCTATTGCTGATTTGAATTGGTCTATACAAGGACACAATATATCCGGCAACCATGGTGCAACCAACAATGGTGAAGGAAAATCAACTAGACCAGTTAGGACATCCACCAAGCCCCCATATCAGATATTCGGGGCCAAATTTCTCCAAAAAGAGGAACAACCAATTGAGGAAGAAATTCCAAGTGATGTTGATGACATAGAGGCATAGGGTAAAGAGTATGCAGCACTCAATTTCAAGGTGAGAGATATGTTGTCCTTCAGAGCTTTTTGCGAGTTGAAAGATAGTAAGGGCACCACGAAGAATAGAAGATCTCAACAGGAGAAACCCACCATGCAAAAATTTGAGAGGAAGCAGCCCATAGAGTATTCCACCATGCAATTTGAAGGAGAAGAATCTTCAATGAAAAAAGGTATGACTTCTAATGAGCAAAATATTTGTATTAGTGGGGAAGGCAAAGAGGAACAAACATTACTTGTTGGACGCAAAATTGAAAAAGATGTTTCAGTCCAAAAGGTACCTATCAATCTTCCAAAGAATGAATCATTGTTATATGGGATGGATTTACCAAGCCGTAGTATTGATGGGCATGAAATTGTGAAAGGTGTTGATTCTTGTTCCACTTGTTTTATGTCTGAAATCATGAGTCACAATAGGGGTAGTGTTGTTTTAAATATTTTGAAGGTTTCTCAATCAGCAACAAAAGGTAAACATTTTGATGATCTTCTTTATAAGGAGGTTAGTAGTAGCAAGGATTTATTGCATCATCTTCATACTATGTTATTACAGCAGTTCCATCATGAGGATATTCAGCCTATTGTGGACAAGAATTCTAGGAAACTGGTAACACAAAGTTAAGTTATCATGGAGACAAAGAGTAATGAAGATCCAAGGTATGAAAGAAATGATAATAGATCCTATTTATTGTTGCATATTAAACCATTCCAAACTTGCTTTCCTCATGAGAAGTATGGTAATATAGCTTGTAATATGGAGCATGTGGATCCTTTGTTCCAAACTTTGGCAAGAGCTCTTTCATTTGACAGGTATGGGATCTCAACTCTTGGAGCACTATAGCATGTTTTATCTCTTACACATGGCATTTGGGCAAATGAGTTACAATTGCTTGAGGGAAAACAATTTGGGGAAGGGAGGATTGAAATATCCCCTTTCTCAAAATTAAACAGGTCGAGGAGACCCTCAGCCCATTCATTCTATAATATCCATTTTTCCCACCTAAGAGCTGGAAATTGGTCTTCTTGCCATCCCTTCTCCATGGAAAAGAAGAAGAGATGAAGGAGAAGACCCTTGGGTACTTTATAATCTATTTGATCCAATATTATAATGTTTTCTTTAGTGTTATTTTGTTCTATACAGGTTGGCCTTGCCTAAAAAAGTTTTGACGCCAAAGGGAATTTATAAAAGGAGAAGAGATAGATCATTTGTGCTTTAGCTTGGTGTATTTTCTCTATACTTGGCAAAAGAGAGCTTGTTGCTCCTTAGTCATCCACTTGGGGACGAAAACCCTCATGTGAGGCCTTGTTGAAGGATGAAAACCCTTCATTTGGCTTGGGTGAAGGACGAAAACCCTTCATCACCATTTGACATTGAAGAAAGAAGTTGCTTGATTTGTGAAGATCTTCTGGGCATATCCAACTGATATACTATAATTAATTCGTAGGCTGTAGCGATTTCCAGTGTGGGTTTCATTTCCAGACATTGTGGTTTTCAAGTGTTTGTTGGTTATATCTGGTTTTCTAATCTGAATTCCAAATATCATATATAATATATTGGCCGAAATCTTGTGTTGCATGATTTTTGAAGCACTTCTTTTTGGGCAACATTCTATAACCAATTCAAGCAGCCTGCTGATATCCAGTGTGTATTACATTTCCAACGATTGTGTTCGCAGTGTTTGTTGGCCTATGATTGGACAACATTATGAAGAATTCCAAATATCATGGAAATAAGGTACCTTTAGCATATTTTCTAAGTGTTGGTCTTAACTCTGAATTGTCGGAGTCCTACGAAGGTCACGAGCAGCGCATGGGCACAAAATAAGTCACTAAATTGTGTTTAGTCTGCTGCAATATGTTGAGTTTTAGATCTGTATGTTGAATATTCCATACACAACCGATTAAGAAGGGTAACTACAGTTTTAGTCTTGTTGCATGGATTCTCCATGTCGCTGCCAGGGTGTCAATGTTCTTATGGATTTGTTGGTATAGATTTTATGCACAACGTGAAGACTCTAGAGTTTCGAAAGTCAACAAGGTGAGATAAATCTCTTTCATTTAACGATGAAGCTCTTCCGGATGTAAGATGTTTATCTATTTGTAGTGGTGAATCCTAATAACTACTTTTTGTGGGTTTTACTTTAATTTCCTCACCTCGTGAACCACAACTGGGTAATTGTGCAACAAGTAAGCAGCTAAGTGTTAGCAATGTTTCATCAGAAGACCTTGGGAAAACGGTCCCATCCAGTGAGGGAAAGAAGGAAGATGTGCTAGAATCGACGAAGATAGTTGATCAGAGTTTGTAGCTCATCCACTACAAAGTAAATAAACAGAGGAATCATAACATTCAACAATAAGGGAAAGAAATAACTTCTAGTCTAGATCTAAGATAACACAAAATTTATTCGCATTATAACCTCTTGAATAGTGTGTACTCACCACAAGTAGTGTAGTTCTACAAAGTTCTCCAGAATGTGCACATAGGTTAATTATTTCTTAATCCCATTACTTTTACAGAAATTACATAAAGGGTTTCAGCACATGGGTCTGAAATCTCTAATTAAATGCTCCATGTTTACCCTCCAAAAGGGATTATTGAAATTTCCAAGTAGGAATAATTTTCCTCTATCTTATAAATTTATGTGAGGGGTATAAATGACAAATAGGAAACATGTTAGCAGTCTAGGTATGAAATTTCCTAGCATGGATGGATTTAGCCATGATAAATGTTAGAAGAAGTTGTAAGATGTCCCTTTGATGTTTTCCTTCTCATCACTGAGAGACATGTAAAATACTTAGGGATGATTTGTAAGCTGAGAAACTTATAAATATCAATTTGAAGAGGTTATTTGTGAGATCCATGCTTGGCCTCGGCAAATCTTTTGGTTGAATTTGCAAGTAGAAATATGCATGTTTTTACTGAAGTGAATCACTGTAGCAGCTGGGTTTTGGGTCGCCTTGTTGGAGTGTTCCTTTCCTAGTTTTTGTGACTTGTTGTTGATATGTGTGAGCTATTTTGTATGTGATAGCTAAGGTAAAATCGACCAGCTGAAAAGTTAGGATTATTCCTTGCAACAGTGAAGTAACTAAGATCTTTGCATATTTGTGTATTCCAGCATGTATGCTAATTCATTCCAGTTGCAGCGATTGGCATTATGATGCTTTAAGGACTGATTTAAATACAATTTCCTATGTGATTCGATTGGCTGATTGCATTATTGTGATCTCTTGCACCTCAGCGAACTCCATAGGATTGTTTAAATGCATTATGAAGTGGCACTACTGATATTTTATCAACTCTTATATTGCAGCGACCTGTGCCTGAGTATTTATGGAATGTTTGAATGGTAAATATTCCGATCTCTGTATGCTCATGTGCAGCTACAACTTGTGCATTTGAAATGCAACTCTCTTGAGCCATTTTTGAAGTGATTTGACTGGTATTTACTCTCTTAGTACTTTATAGCGACTCTTTCTATGGTGATTGTGGACTGTTTGCTTGCTTCATTTGGTGTGGATTTATCAAGTTTGAATGCATGATAATGTCCCCACAAGTTTGGTAATTACTTCACATGGTTATTAAATTGGAATTTTCATTCATACAAATCTGAAATCTGCTCAACTGGGTCCTTCTCAGACATCAGCGACTGGGTTTGAAGGTGTTGGGAATGCTTGTTGAAGGCCCAAAGTATCCAGCGAACCCTATCTTGCTCTTTGATTAATATATCCTAACTATCTGTGAACTTGATTTGCAAAAGATGGGGAAGATACAATAAGAAGTTCTGGGTGCAGATTTTAATATAAAATATTTCTGAGTAAATCGACTGGCATAGGCATGTACTTAGGATGTGATTAAGTCTCGTCTTTGACAGCGATTTGTTGGTAGATGTTTGGTAGAATACTGAGCATTGTTGCAATACATTTTATGATTAATCAAGCAATGGTTGAGGCCTGTGGCAGTGAACTGTGTTAGGAGGGCACAGATCCTAATGTTTAATGCATATTGTTGAGTGTTTACAGAAAGCGAGCTCATCTTTCATTGCTGGTGATTAGGACCTTCCACGAATTTTGCATGTGGATAACTATGATCTAAATGGACATACTAGTTAGAAGTGATATGTGCGAAGGCATGATGGGGGTAACATCCAAGTATTTTGTTGCAGCTTGAGTTGTGTTTGTTTAATACTTGCATAACAGCGATCTGGGTGATGTTATTTGGGTTCCTCTTTTACAGTGATCTTTGGATGAATGTTCAGATCAGATTTCTACATATTTATTAAGTAGGCTCTATATGGATAGATTTAGATCAATTTGGAAGTGAAATTTGCAGTGGTGTCTGATCTTCATATTTATGGGAAGCAATCTGATTTTCTGAGTCTCATAAAGTTCAGTAGAGAGTTAATGATTGTGTGAGTGCTTGCTTCATAGAGGCCATTACAACCCCTATTATTGGGTTTATTGAGCCATCTACTCAACTGGTTCAGGTAGTGTTGATTGAGCTTTTGCTATTTCCAGTTGATTGGTGTGTTGAAGAGTTGTTAATTTGCAATATTTCCCATTGGTCCCGGGGTTGGGACATTACATGAAGGAAGCATGATAAAAATCAAAGAGGCAACTTCCGTTTATAGCCACCCTTCCAAGGTGACAAAAGGGAAAGAACCCTCGCAGCAATTTGGGGTGAAGGATCAGCCTTTGGGAGCACCAAAAGCACCCACCGCCATTGCTAAAGGTGAACCTTTGACTGATTTTCTTTTCTGCCGTACGAGAGCTCAAGAGGATGGAGAAAATGCAAAGTAAAGACCAAGGAAGATGGAAGGTAAGGAACCTTTTGTTGTTAATAATATTCCTTTGATTTCAAATGGTTGCATGTGGGAAAATATTAAAGGAACTTGGGAGCATGAGCCAAGAATTAAAAAGAGAAAATCAGACCTGCAGATTATAAAGGAGAAAAATAAGCCAAACTTCATCTTTGAGAAAGGAAATTGGTGGATGAAACTAAACCTTCCAAGGGAATGTTTCTAACGGCAGTCAGAGAGAGAAGCAAAGCTATAGAAGGTGTCTCATTAACTGGGGCCAAGACTGATTTTCAAATCAGTAACAAGGTGGGATCTTTGAGAGGGGTAAGCAACATGGTGAGAAATTGATCCTCCAAAATTGCAACCAACCAACAAGCAGTTTGTTGATATCAAGGTTACAGTCCAGCAAGAATCGCCAAGGGCCTATGAGGGCAACATTATGAAGAAACAAATCCATGGTAATAAGGTACCTTTAGCATATTTTCTAAGTGCTGGTTCTAACTCAGAATTTCTGAGTCACCTACGAAGGTCAACGAGCAGCCCATGGCACAAAAGAATCCCGAATTCATTTCCTATCAGTATGTCAGTTCAGGTATGTTGCATCCATACACAACCAGTTGAAAAAGGGTAACTATGTTTTAGTCTCATTGCTCTTTCCCATGTCATATGCCATGTGTATGTTCTTATGATCAGCATGTTCCAAGAAATAGGGAGATAGGAAGTATCTCTTGTGATAACGAATGTATGGATGGTTGGGTTCAACCCCAATATTGTTTCCACATAGGTGTTGTTGTCAATTCTGGAAAAAGGTCTTATTTTAAAATCAATGTTGTTGGTGACCTCATCCTTGAATGTTTGGGTACAAAGGTGGAATCAAACTTTATCATGGGAAGCTCATATAATTCCACGAGGTTCAAGGAAAGGGAGGCATTATGCACATGGAATAGGAATTGTCTTCGTGGCAAGGCCTACAGTTTATTTGGGAAGGTAACAACTTTCTTTTTTCATATGGTCTATGAGCTAGCTGATGCACATGTTTTAAAGGGAAAGTATGGAATCAAAGGGGCTTGGATAGTGAAGAAGTCACCTTCAAAATGGATGCATGGGAAATAGAGAAACTGTTGCACAAATATTTTGATAAAAGAGCTGTTATACATTGTTGGATTACAATCCTCAACAACCTTGGTCCCTACTACGTGCCTTTCGAAGTGACAAAGACAGATCGGGACATGAGAAGAATGCCTCTTCCATCTTAGGCCACGAACAAGGTAATTTCAGTTGTTGCCTTGTGGTTTTTTGCCCTTGTCATTTTAGAGCTAAGGAAGGGAAAGTATTATTACAGCTGTGATGTAATTCTCTTTCCAATTCCTAAGCATGGGAGGTATATGTTTTCATTGAGAAACAACTCTAAAGAAGTAAATAGGGGTGTGGGCATGCATTGCTTGTATAAAGAGTTGAATTTTGAATGGAAAGAAGGAAATAATGCTAGGCAGATTTTAATTTTCACACCCTTAAATCTGGATAGAGGAAATCAGATTTGCTATTGTGATAAGTTGCGCAAATCAGAATGGAGACTCGTGATAGGGTTGGTAGAAGAGCTGACCAAACCCTTAAAGAATTTAGTGAGGGCATTAGACTCATCTTCCTTGCAAGAAAACAATCAAGAAGTCATGGGATCTAGAAAGTGCAACTCCTAGGACAGATTTGTCATCAAAAACCATGAGGGAAGAAGGGAAGATCAGAACAGCAATGAGAGGGCACCCAAAGGGTTTTTAATCTAAGCCCAAAGTACCAAAGTGGGAGCAGCCTACGAAGCCTTTGCAAAAAGCTAACAGCCAAGAAGGAAGGAAGCAAGGAAAATCTGATTTAGTTTCATTTCCAACAGTAGAGAAGGGACTGATTTTAGCTGAGAATACACAGAGGAATGTTGCAAACAACATCATGAGGAGGATAAAGAATGAAGGGAAAATGAAACATAGTCATTAGAGCAGTCACACCCATACATGTGCGAAGAAAGAAGGTACACTTCTCACATATTTTAGAATGAATATAACAGCTGATTGCATATTCTCTGTCCTTCTAGAGGGATTTTCATTTTCTACCACTTACCAATCATATGTAGACCTCATATTCGGCAAGTACTTTAAGGAATTGGTGCTTGTTTATTTTGATGTTGTTTTGAGATGTAGCAAAGCATGGGTAAAACATCTACAACACCTTAACATAATAATGAGTGCTTTAGGATTGCAATCTGTTAGGTAATAAGGGATAAAATATGTGGAATAATCCCTCATAGAATCGCAACAGTAGAAACTAATATGAAGAAAATATTACAGATCTCAAATAAAAGTGCAGAATAAAATAACACAACACAAAGAGACAGTATTTAACGTGGTTCACCCAATTTGGGCTACATCCACCAAGAATCACTTGCTCAGATTTTATTACAAGCCACCACTCTCTCAATACAAAACCCATATCTGTTTGGAGCTATGCTCAACAAACTCTACATAATTCACACCCGAATTCAAAGCACATCTGCAATGTTTTTCATATATCTATCATATGCATAAAACTATATAAATAGACAACTGCTTAAGTAGTTTTACAAAACCTTGGGTATCAAAACCATGGGCAAAAACCGTTCCATAAACCTATGAGTCAAAATCCCACCCATATGAGAAAATCACGTTTCCCGATATATCGGGCACATTTTAAAGCCCAAAAAAAAAATTTGGGGGTTGCGCCCCCAAACCCCGGCAAGGATACATGAAAAGTGTACAGTCTTCAACACTTTCACACATGAAAACAGGCTCCACAACCTAACAATCTCCCACTTGGAGACTAATTTTCCTCAGAGCAAGCTTCTCAACCCTTCACTAGTTACCGTGAAGACCAACCAAAGCTGAACACAACTTCAGTTTTTCCCTTATGACCACCTTGGTCATCATGTTTGCAGGATTCTGACTAGTATGGATCTTCTCCAGCTTCAACTTCTCTTCCTCCAACGCTGTCCTGATGAAATGGTACTTTAACTGTATATGCTTCGTCCTAGAGTTGAAAGCAGAGTTCTTAGCTAGGTGTATAGCACTCTGACTATCACTATGTAGCTTTCCTTCCTCCTGCTTATGCCCCAACTCCTCAAGCAATTGTTGTAACCAAATCATTTCTTTGCTTGCCTCTGTGGCAGCAACATACTCAGCCTTTGTGGTTGACAAAGCCACCAACTTCTGTAGTCATGAAATCCAACTCACTGTTGTCCCACCTACAATGTAAACATAACCTATCATGCTCCTCCTGCTGTCTACATCTCCAGCCATATCTGAATCTACATAACCACACAAAGTGGTGTCTGATCCACTGTAGCACAAAATTGTCCCCATGGTCCCTCTCAAATACCGAAGGATCCACTTTACTATCTGTCAGTGATCTCTGCCTGGATCACTCATAAATCTACTCACTGCTCCCACTGCATGGGCAATATCAGGCCTGGTACACACCATGGCATTCATCAAACTGCCAACTGCTGATGAGTAAGGTACCTTGGACATTTGGTTTCTCTCCTGCTCTGTCTTGGGACACTGCTCCTTTGATAACTTGAAATGGCCTGCCAACGAAGTCCCAACCGGTTTAGCATCCTGCATATTAAACCTCTCCAAGACTTTCTTAATGTACTCTTTCTGAGATAAAGTCAGCTTCCGTTCCTTCCTATCCCGAAATATCTTCATACCAAGGATTTGTTTGGCTGCCCCCAAATCCTTCATAGCAAAGGATCCACTTAGCTTCTTCTTGAGTACTTTTATTTCCTGCGTGTTTTTACCTACAACAAACATGTCATCCACATATAGACACAAGATAATATAACTGCCATCCTCAAATTTCTTTGTATACACGCAATGGTCAGAATGACATCTAATATAACCTTGCTCCATCATGAAGCTATCAAATTTCTTATACCATTGACGTAGAGCTTGTTTCAAGCCATACAAGCTCTTCTTCAGTTTGCACACCATCTCCTCTTTACCTTTGACCTCATAGCCCTCTAGTTGCTGCATATATAGTTCCTCCTCCAAATCACCATGGAGAAATGCAGTCTTTACATCAAGTTGTTCTAAGTGCAAGTCTTCTACTGCAGCTATTCCTAGAACAGTTCTAATAGAAGTGATTTTTACTACAGAAGAAAAAATCTCATCAAAATCTATACCTTTTTTCTGTGCAAACCCTTTGACCACCAACCGGGCCTTGTATCTTTTCTTGCCTCCTTCCTCTTTGACTTTGAACACCCACTTGTTCTGTAATGCTCTTTTGCCTTCGGGTAGCTTCACCAAATACCATGTCTGGTTCTCCATGAGAGCCTGATGCTCCTCATCCATGGCTTGCTCCCACTTCTTCCTGGCATCTACCTGCATTGTTTCGTCAAAGCTCTCTGGCTCTCCATTATCAATGAGTAATAAATAATAAAGAGAAGAAGAAAAACGTTCAGGTTCTCTTCTTACCCTAGAAGACCTCCTCAATATAGGAGTTTGGGGTTCCTGTTGAGGAGGTTCCTAAACTGATTCATGTGTCACTTTTCCATCCAAAAGATCCTCTACCGCTGCATATTCTTTCTTGGATTCTTCCCTGTTTTCCTACAACTACTGCTTATACATGACTTTCTCATTAAAGACCACATCTCTAGATCAAATGATTTTTTTGTCCTTAATACTCCAACATTTATATCCAAAGTCATCACCACCATAACCAATGAAAGTACATATTTCTGACTTAGCATTTAGCTTTGTAATGTCCCCTTTCCAATCGAAGACCTTTGGCCTATTTTGTTAACCCAACGGCCAAAGGAAAAATATAAGGGTGACTTAAGTTATAATAAATTATTATAAAGTGCTATAAAAAAAATAAAAAATAAAAATTATTAAAGCACTTATATTAATTTATTTAGCTTAATAAAAATAAATTGTAATCCCTATGGAAAATACGATTTGCCTTAAGGGGCAAAAGTCATTGTAAAGGGATTTATTATATTTTATTCCTCCTAGAAAGGATAATGGCGACTTGGGCCAAAGGAGAGTAATGAAGCCTAGGGAAGATAAAAACATAATTAATTTATGTATTTCCCCTAAAGAAATGCAACTTGCACTAGGAGGGAAATATTGTTGGGAAAAACATTTAATATGGGAAAATATTAAATGTTTGCATAGGAAAAATCATGTGAGCTCATTGGCTGATTTGGAGGTTGGTTGTTGGCTCTTTTCCTTTAAAAGAGAAGTCGACTTGCCTCTTCTATAATCCAGATTTTTATATGATATTTCTCTTGCATTTGAGCTCTAAGCTTTTGCATAAAAAATTCAAAGGACGAAACCCCTTGTGAATTCTACCTCTTGTGGACGAAAACCCAAAGAGCTTGAGAGGGTTTTTCACGCAGAAATTCCCGTTGATTGTAATCAGATTTTCAGAGTTATTTTCAATCATTTCCAACAGTGTATTTTGAAGGTATTTTGGAGAATAAATTGCAGCAGTTCTTCTATTGTGGGACTGATTTGGCATGTTCTTTGAGGTATTTAAATCTGATTTCTATTGTCAAATCATCTGCAAATTTTTGTGAAGTGAACCAAAGTAATTTTATAATTTTTAGAGGGTTTTCACAGTGGTTTTTAGACAATTTTAAAATCAGATTTCAGATCTGATTTCTGAGTTGATTTGACATCCAAAAATTATGATTCCTATATGAATGAGTTCCTAAAAAATATAGGCAAGCATCTGGGATAGAGAAAATAATTTTTTGAACTCATTTGATGCCCTAAATGTGTGGGCCGAAATAGTAGGAGGGTCAGATCTACATGTTTGGTAGTTGCTGTTATAATTTGGCTTACATCATCTTGTTCCTTGTATTTTTCCAAGTTCGGGCATATGTCATTTGCCTAGATCGGAGTTGTGTAGAGAAAGTTATGCTATCTTGAAGATTGCAGCAATTAGGGTTTCAAATATAAATTATTTTCCAGCTGTTGTAAAATCTGATTTTTGCCATAAATTCTCCAGGGTTGTTCTAACTGTTTGGGAGAAAAAATAATTATTGTATGTTGATTTTGGGTGTGATTGCATATAAAAATAATTATTTCCCATAGCTGCCAAAAATATATTTATTATTTTGTGGGAAAATCTCATATTTGGGCAAAAGATCTATTGGGGATCTTTCAAGTTTGCTCCTATCATCCTTGTCTATATGAACAAACACCTCACATCCAAAGACTCTAAGAAATGAATGATCAACTTTCTTACCATACCAAGCCTCCTCAGGTATGCCTCCATCCAAGGCACTTGAGGGTCCTCTATTTATCAAGTACACAGCTGTGCTCACCACTTCTGCCCAAAAAGAAAGAGGCAATCCTGCATGTAACCTCATGCTCCTAGCACGTTCCATTATTGTTCTGTTCATCCTTTCTGATACCCCATTCTGCTGCGGAGTTCCTGGTACTGTCTTTTGCCTACGGATTTCATTTTTAGAACAGTAATCATCAAATTCATTGCTGCAATACTCCCTTCCATTATCTGACCTGAGACATTTTAACTTAAGACCTATTTCATTCTCTACCAAGGTTTTCCATTTAACAAAAGTGTCAAATACATCAGATTTGTTTCTAATACAATAAACCCAAACTTTCCTTGTTGCATCATCAATAAAAGTAACATAATAACTTGAACCCCCAAGAAATGATACCTGAGTCGGGCCCCACACATCAGAATGCACCAGCTCTAACTTACTCTCTTTCTTTGTAGGTCCAACCTTAAGAAACCTTACTCACTTTTGTTTCCCATATATGCAGTCCTCACAGAACTCGAAACCTATTTCTGTATATCCAGGCAAATCCTTCTTTATGATCTACATGCCCTTATGGCTCATATGATCGAGCCTATAGTGCCACAATGTTGTATCTACTTCTGAAGCCACAAGATTACAAACATTAGTGCTATAAGTGGTTAAATACAAGGTTCCAACCTTCTTACCTCTTTCCACCACAAGAGCACCCTTGGTAACCTTCCAAGAGTCCGCTGTAAATATCACAGTACAACCATCACTTCCCAACTGCCCTGCCGATATCAAATTTCGTCTTAGTGTAGACACATGTCTAACATCCTTCAATAGCCAAGTATTCTCATTCTGCATTTTAACCTAAACAGAACCTTTTCCAACTATGTTGCAAGGCTCATCATCACCAAGAAAAACATGCCCAAAATCTCCTTGAACATAATCAACAAAATAATGTCTATGTGGAGAAGCATGGAAAGAAGCCCCCGAATCTAAAACCCAAGATTCAGTAATATTCTGCAAAAAAAGAATCAAAGCATCCTGACATACATTACTCGTTGCCACATTTGCCTCCTTGTTTTCTTCCTATTGTTTCTTCTTGTCCCGAAGCTCCCAACAGTCCTTCTTTGCATGCCTAGACTTTCCACAGTGCCAACACACTATCTTGCTTTTGGATTTTGACCTTGCCCGATCCTTTGATTTTCCACGGTTTCCTCTATTCTTCTGTCTCCCTCTAGTTTCCACTGTCAAAGCATTCCCTGAAGTAGAAGATTCACCAAATATTTTTCTTCGCATTTCCTCGCTTAGAATCACCCCTACAACATCCTCAATCTTCAACTTTGAGTTAGCAAGAACCGAGTTGCTTACCGCCATTACCAGGCTATTCCAACTCTCAGGTAAAGAGCACAAAACTAATAAAGCCCTAACTTCTTCATCAAATTTTATTGTAACCGAAGCTAGCATATTTACAACCATATTAAAATCATTTAGATGATCTGCTACTGAACCATTCTTACACATTCATATTAAACAACTTTTTCATTAAAAATATCTTATTAAAGGCAGAGGGTTTTTCATACAACTTCCCTAATGCATCCATCAGTTCTTTTGTAGTCTTTTCCTTTGAAACATTAAATAATACCGAAGATGCAAGACACAGCCGGAATGTCCCAAGTGCCTTCCTATCCAACAAATCCCATTCAGCATCTATCATGCTCGAGGGTTTGTTCACCTTCTCAAACAGCGGAGTATAAAGATCCTTCTGATAAAGGTAATCTTCCATCTGCATCTTCCAAAGACTGAAATTCTGCCTGTAAAATTTATCAACCCTAGATCTTCCATCATCTGCCATAGCTCCCACTCAAGATAAAAATTTCCCTAAGATTCAACACTTCAGCAAACCAAACCAGGCTCTGATACCAATTGTTAGGTAATAAGGGATAAAATATGCAGAATAATCCCTCATAGAATCGCAACAGTAGAGACTAATATGCAGAAAATATTACAGATCTCAAATAAAAGTGCAGAATAAAATAACACAACACAGAGACAATATTTAACATGATTCACCCAATTTGGGCTACGTCCACCAAAAATCACTTGCTCAGATTTTATTACAAGTCACCACTCTCTCAATACAATACTCAGATCTGTTTAGAGCTATGCTCAACAAACTCTACAGAATTCACACCCGAATTCAAAGCACATCTACAATGTTTTTCATACATCTATCATATGCATAAAACCATATAAATAGACAACTGCTTAAGCAGTTTTACAAAACCGTGGGTATCAAAACCATGGGCAAAAACCATCCCATAAACCTATGGGTCAAAATCCTGCCCATATGAGAAAATCACGTTTTCCGATATATCGGGCACATTTTAAGGCCCAAAAAAGAATTTTGATACATGAAAAGTGTACAGTACTCTTAGTGTACAATCTTCAACACTTTCACACATGAAAACAGGCTCCACAACCTAACACAATCTTTACTTTCAAAGAAATTTAAATGTGGGTTTGGTTGGAGCAAAATGTTGGACCAAAGGTATATCATAGAGCCTTGAGGGGTACATGTGGAGCAACAAAGGATACACACCGTACTTGGTTGGCCTCCTCCCATCTCCATTTCACAGCACAAGTAATGTATTCATGCCAAATGTTTACTGTACTTGATTCTTCTACATTTACGGTGGAATTCGATGCATACAATAAAGGAATAGAGGTTGTTCTAATGCAAAATCAGCATCTTGTTGCATTGGAAAATAAAGAACTCAAGAAACATGAGCTGAATCTTCACAACTATGATGAGAAGATGATGGCCATTATGCATGTTTTGGTCAAATTTAGGCCATATCTTGTTGATAGGTCACCAATGTACAAGCTTTTGGATTTTGACATCAAAAATGTAGAGAAGAAAAACATTGTTGCAGCAGATGTAAGGAGTTTGCAATTGCTTGAGGGCAAGCAATTTTGGGGAGGGAGGACTGTAATGTCTCTTTTTCCCACCTAAGAGCTGGAAATTGGTCTTCTTGCATTCCCTTCTCCATGGCAAAGAAGAAGAAATGAAGGAGAAGACCCTTGGGCACTTTATAATATATTTTATCTAATATTATAATATTTTCTTTAGTGTTTTTTTGTTCTATACAAGTCGGCCTTGCCTAAATGAGTTTTGGCGCTAAAGAGAAGTTATAAAAGGAGAAGAGAAAGATCATTTTCACACTAGCTTGGCATATTTTCTCTATACTTGGCAAATAGAGCTTGTTGCTCCTTAGTCATCCACTTGGGGACGAAAACCCTCATGTGAGGCCTTGTTGAAGGATGAAAACCCTTCATTTGGCTTGGATAAAGGATGAAAACCCTTCATCATCATTTGGCATTGAAGAAGGAAGTTGATTTGAAGATCTTTTGGGCATTTCCAACTAATATACTATTTTTCTAAGGTGAAGCGACCTACATTGGGTAGGGTTTGAAGACATTGGCAAGGAATTTGATAAATTTGGTTTTGTAATCTGATTTCCCATATTTTTAAAGGCCAGAATCTTGAGTTGCATGATTTTTGAAGACTTCTATATCAATATTCTATAATTAATTTGTGACTGCAATTTCCAATGTGTATTTCATTTCCAGCATTGTGTTTTCAGTGTTTGTTGGTTATATTGGCTTCTAAAAATTCCAAATATCATATATAAAACATTGGCAAGTGGTGTGGTGTGGTGTTGTGTTGTGGTGTTTTTGGCACCTTTTTGGGCAAGAATAAGTCACTGGTTTGTGTTTAGTCTGCTGCAATTTTTACTGTGATTTGGCTGGAAATTATTTTAATATTTTTTCCCTAACCCTAGAGACTGGTTTTCTGTTATTGGGGGACTGTTTTGGAAGGGTTTCAGAGCTCAGAAAATTATGATTTAAAGTTGGCTGGAAAGTGTATAATTTTATCTTTCATCTGCAATTCATTTCACTGAAAAATTCTAAGTATTGCATGAGGTATCAATTTTTGAAGTTTTCAGCTGATTTCAGTGCATTTTTATTTATTTACTACTACTGCAATTAAATTGGTTAAAGAAGTGTTTTCTCCGACTAGTTAGCTCATCTAAACCCTTCCTTTGGCTCACTCTAACCCCATTTGGGTTGTATTGAAGTCAACACTGGGTTAGCTAAGCTTAAACTGGAAGGGTTTCTCTTCTAAGTTTGCTTCTTTGTACGTAGTTGTTGTTGCAGAGTCACAGCACCCCTGGATGCAGATCAGGCTTCTAGGTTGATGTTCAGGCATCCAGTGTGATTGCACAACATGGAATCCTTTCTCCAAGTGTGGGACTTGTAAAGATGAGAAAGGATTCTCCAGAGAAGGTTGGTTCCTATTCCTCTGTTCAGATGCACACAAAAATGCAGAGGGTTTACTAAAACCTAATCTAACTTGTCAAGGAGACAGGGTGAGAAAATGCATAGAATAAAACCTAAACTACAGAGGTGATGCACCAAGGAATGTTAGACACTTGTTTTGCAAATATAACACAGACCACATAGATGCAATACAAACACTATGCACAGGTAACCAAACTGCAATAAGAGATCAAAATAACGGCAATGAATACATGAGAGGGTTGAGAATCAATCACAAACATATATATATATATTGCTCAAGAGTCGATACAGTACATTGCAGTGGCCAAGAGGCAAAAACTGGCATTACAATCCATATGGGAGGTTTGAAAAGCTCCACAAATTATCTTGCAAGCAGGGAAGAAGGGAGGATGCAAAACAAGAATGTCCGACCTGTTAAAGGAGCTCCTCTTTACAATATATACTAAGAATGAGAGAAGAAAGAGAGAGGAAAGTCGAATCTACCACAACCACTTCTAGATACATTTAAAATCATCTCATTATGGTAGAAGCGACAGCTTCTGGCAAAACGGCGAGCTGTCTAACAGGAGCGGCGAGCTGTCTGCTGCATTAAAGTTGGTTGTTGAAGCATTACTTCTGTCTATCACCACGCGTCAGAGATGTTTTCTTAATTTTCTCCCTCCAAACAGCACCAAAATGCAAGATTGATCCCAGAATCATGTAGAGAATTTCAACAGCTTTCCGTTGATATCAAGAACGTGCAAATCCGAGCTCTGGATCGAAAGATATGAAGGTCTGAAGATTTAGGGCACAAAACAGGCAAGAACAGGTTTTAAAATCTTTTCCCGCACTCTGCCATCTGGACAACACGTGGCAGGCTCTGATTCGCTGAGAAATTCCCTCTCTCCATCTTTTCGCGGGCTTTTCTTGTGGGCCCCTTAAACTTGGACACGTGGCACTATTTCATTGGTTTGGATCAGTGCTCGAAAACTCGCCCCTTTGACTTTTTGGACTTTTTCCTTGGCGACACGTGTCATGCTGTGATTCGTCCACGGGCCTGCCGGATTTTCGTGTCCACCGCGTCCTTTTGTCCCGGATGTCCCAAACTGTCTGGGACAAATTCTTCCGGTTCGCCCGAAATGGGCTTCCACGTCCCCTTTCTGCCAGTGGCACGTGGCGTTATCTGATTGGCTTTCGGCTCCTTTGGCTATCCGCGTCCCGCGCATCCCTTTGTCCCACTTGTCCTCGTGCTAAAATTTTCCGTTTCGGGCGAACCGGCCGGTTCGCGTCCTCCGCGCACTCACAGCCCAGATGTCCCAGTGCGAAAGTTTCCTGTTTCGGCCGAACCGGCCGGTTCGGGTCTTCCGCGTACTCTTGTCCCGCTTGCTCTCGGTGAAGGACTTGGACAAATTTTCTTTCTTTCGGCCGATTCGGGCATTTCGCATCCATTTGTCCCAGATGTCCCTTTGCTGTTTGGGCCGCCTGTAGGCTTTTCGGCCGATCCGCGCCTTGACGTCCCAAATGTCCCGACTGTCCCGGGGACTAGGACTTAGCCGATTTTCACAATTTTTCTGGCCCAAGCTTATTTTCTGCAACTTTCTCGCATTTTCTCAGAGCTTGTTCTTTTCGACCTAGACAGGGGAGTTAGAAAAATTTCTGAAGGGACCTTAGAAACATGATTTTTGCCCTAGATTAATCAATTTTCCTGGGACTTGAGAATTCTGATGTATGTTATCAATTCAACCCTGAGGGGGTGAAATTGGATAACAATTTGGCGACTCAACGGGGTCATCTGCCTGCTAGATGAAAAGACCAGTTGCCTGGAGCAGTCCATTGGGCATGGAGTCATCAAATATTCTGTTTAGGACCCTAACTGACTCAGGATGTGCAAGGAGGAAGATGGAATGTTACCAGATGAAAGCAAGGACTGCAAAACATCTCCACGGACAACGAGTTGTGCCAAAGCACTTAGGGAAAACAAAGCTAACCTACAGCAAAACAATGTGCACAAGCACTTGGAGGAAAGAAAATTTAATCTAATATTTACAGAGGTAGTGAACTTCCCTCTAGAAGCAATGCTTGAGGTAGATTCCATTGACTGGAATCTGCAGTTCTTCACCATCCAATGAGGCCAATTGGAAAGCATTGTTGTTCTTGCACTTTGTGACCACGTATGGGCCACTCCAAATGGCATCAAATTTTGAATGCCTTCCCGGTTTTGCTCTGTCCACATCCCATTTCAACACTAGATCTCCAACTTGAAAAGATCTACCTTTGGCCTTCCTATCGAAGGTCTTCTTGATCAAAGCTTGATCCTTTTCCATCGCTTGGGATGCCTGATTTCTGATCTCTTGCAGCTCCATCAACTCTGCATACCTCACCTCCATGGGCTCAAACTCAAGTAACTCCAGCTGCTTCATGAGTTCCAATGTTGGCAACTCAAGTGACATGGGCAAGATTGCCTCTCTTCCATAGACAAGCCTGAATGGAGAGTTACCTGTGGATCTTTTGGGAGTGATTCTATCAGCCCATAAGGCTGATTTCAGCTTGGTATGCCAAGACCTCTGATTCTCATCAAGAGTTCTCCTAATGATCCTCAGCAAGTTCTTGTTTGTAGACTCGGCCTGGCCATTACCCTGAGGGTAATAGTTCGATGAAGTGCTTAGGTAAATACCGTTCTTAACAGCCCACTCAGTCACCTTGGATCCAATGAATGCCAGTGCATTATCAGAGATTATTGTAGCAGGTACACCAAATCTGGTTGTTATCTCCTCATAGAAGTCTAAGATGTTAGACTCATTCGCCTCTTTGAGTGCTACTGCTTCTGTCCATTTGGTGAAGTAGTCCGTGGCCGTCAAAATCCATTTGTGCCCTTGGCTTGAATTGGGATTAATGACTCCAATGAAGTCCAAACCCCATTGCATGAATGGCTGGTCAACTGAGATTGGATGCAATGGAAGGGCAGCAAGTCTTTCTTTTCCTGTGAAGAATGCACAATTCTTACACCTCTTGATCCATGCATAGCAATCACTGAAAATTTTAGGCCAATAATAACCAGCCTTCATGATTTTTAGAGCTGTCACTCTTGGTGCGAAATGGCCGCCAGCTGGTCCACCATGAAACTCTTCCAACACCCTTTGAATCTGACCTGTGCTAATGCATCTCAGCAGCACTCCATTCACGTCTTTCTTGAACAAAACTCCATCAACAATGGCATACGGAACAGCCTGCAACCTGAAGTGTCTCCTTTGGGTCTTGTTCATCTCTGGAGGGCATAGGCCTGTGCCTAGGAAGTGTATGATATCTTGGGTCCAGCAGGGAGTGGGGGAAGCATTGTCTTCTTCTTGATCACCACTTGGCTCATGGCTGTCCTGGACTGTTAAAACAGCCTCTTCCTCGTTGCATACTCCCTTTTGCTTCCCCAAAACCAGCTGCTCACACAGTCCTTTCCCTCTCACCAGCTTGGTGATCTTGATATCAATGTCATATTCCATGACACGGGTGATCCATCCTGCCCTTTTTTCATTCAAATCCTTGTTGAGGAGGAAGTCCTTAACTCCAGCATGTGAGACCAGCAACTGGACCTTGTTGTTTGAGACTAAATGCTTGAATTTCTTCAAGCTTCTGATTACTGCAAGTACATGCTTTTCAATAAAAGAGTACCTCACCTTGCAGTCATCTAGGCTTTGGCTGAAGAAGGCAACCGGCTGCTCATCATTATCTTTGTTCTTCTGTACCAGAATGGCAGAAATAGTGTCATCGCCTCCAAATGCATAGAGGATGAAATCCTTGGAGAAGTCTGGGTTGATGAGAGTTGGTGCTTGAGAGATAGCTTCTTTGATTGCTTCAAAACTCTCCTTGCCTTCTGCTGTCCACTTAAAAGCCATGCTCTTCTTTAACATTTTGGTGATGGGCTTGACAAGGGCTGCAAAATCTGGGATAAACCTGCGGACAAAATTGATCCTTCCCAAGAAACTTTGAAGAGCCTTCTTGTGACTTGGCAATGGTAGTGCTCTTATGGCTTCAACCCTCTCTGGATCAATTGCCAATCCCTTTTTCGAGACAATATGGCCAAGGAGCTTTCCTTCATGTGCAAGAAAGATGCACTTCTTGGGGTTCAAAGACACTCCGAACTTTCTACACCTCTGAAACACTTGCCTGAGGTGAAAGAGATGGTCTGTTGCATTCTTTGAGAAGACAGTGATATCATCTAGATATATCAGCACTATCTTGTTGATCAAGCCTTTGAATGCCATGTCCATTGCTCTTTGAAAAGTAACACCAGCATTGGACAGCCCAAATGGCATCTTCTTGTAGGCATAGGTCCCCCATTTGGTGGTGAAAGCCGTCTTGAACTAGTCATCTTCTTTCACCATCACCTGATTATACCCTGAGTAGCCGTCTAGGAGAGAGAATCTCTCTGAACCAGCTACAACCTGCAATATTTGCTCCATGGAAGGGAGTGGGTAATGATCTTTGAGAGATGCCCTATTTAGGTCTCGGAAATCCACACACAGCCTGATTTCTCCACTCTTCTTCTTAACCGGAACCAAGTTAGCAACCCAGCTTGAGTGCTTGATCGGGAATATAATGCTTGCCTCTATTAGCTTATTTAGCTCTTTCTTCATTAGAGGCTCAATGTGTGTGTTGACTGGTCTTTGCTTCTGTCTGATGGGCTTAGCATCTGGATCCAATTCTATGGTATGTTGTGCCAAATTTGGATCGAATCCTCTTAAGTCTTCATAGCTCCAAGCGAAGACATCTGGAAATTCTTGGCAAAGTTGTATAAAATCCGATTTCTCCTGCTCAGTGGCCACTTTACCAATTTGAAGTGCTTTGCCTTCCCCAACCAGAATTGGCTCTGAATCTTCTCTCTTGACCTGTATGTTAGCCTTTTCCTTACGAAACTGGTCATTAGGGTTGAAGATAGACTCCAACGTTACTAAACCCTTGGGAAGCTTGTTTGTCCGCAGCTGCACTACTTGATCCCCATACTGCTGCTCTAATCTGTCCTGATTCCTAGCTGAGAATTCAGCCTCTTCTTGTAAGAAATTGACGATCTGTTGGTCATTCTCAAACACCTGCCAACTGACATTGTTGTCCGGCACCGGCACTGAAGGCCTCACAATCACATGGATGTTTGGCTGTACCTTGTCTTGTTGAATGCTTTCCATAATGTCGAAGGCTGCCCCTACTGCTGCAAGCCTGTCAGCGGCTTGATTCTCTTTCCTAGGAATGGATTCGATGCCAAAACCTTCAAAATCTTCCATGAGGTCCCACACCCTGTTCTTGTAGCACTTGAGTAGATCATTCTTGGCAGCATGCCGTCCCTTGACCTGATTTACAATCAATTCACTGTCCCCAAAGACTTGCAGATTCTTTATCTTTCTCTTGATTGCCCAATGCATCCCTTGCACCAAGGCTTCATATTCAGCAGTGTTATTGGAGCATGCAAATTGAAATCTAAAAGCTGAATAGTACTTTATTCCTTGAGGTGAAACAAGCATGGCTCCACCTCCTGCACCTTGCCTACTCCTCGATCCGTCAAAAAACAGCTGCCATACCTCATTGTCATCGTTATGGCTTGGCTTGGTGATGTTAGGAACAGGTTGATTTTCTTCATGTATACAATAGACTCCCAGCTCAGATTCTTCTACCTCTTGATAGGGATCAAAAGCATGTATCTTGTTTGCCCATTCATCAAGAGTTAGGTCCGGGATACTTCCAACCTTGGTGTTAGCTTCATCAGTGCTAGGGTGATCTTCTTGATCAAATGCTGAGCAATTGGCATTAATCTGACTTGGAGTATAAGGCTCAATATGGAAGTTTGCAATAGGTTCAGACCTAATTGTAGCCTTAGTTCCATATCTTGTTCTGAACAGCATGTGAGACCAATCAACAGACAAATAGCCTCCAATTTTGGCTGTGAAGTCCCTTGACAAGCAAAGGGCAAAGAGTGGTGGAAGTTCTATGATTGATATATCTTGTAAGACAACATTTGAACATGCATGCAAGGTAAGACTCAAGTTTTTAATCACTCCAACTGTTGCTATTGCTGTCCCATCCAATTGCACTACCCCTTTAGATATTACTTCATATTGGAGACCCAGCTGATCAGCTATTTGCTTGGGCATCACTGAGCTACTTGCCCCGGAATCAATCATGCAATTATGTACTAGTTTATCCCCAATGATTAATGAAACATAGAAAGGAGGGGGCTTCAACATTTTACCTTGTTGTCCTCCATGGTTTCCTTCAGGCTGGGCAGCATTTGTGAGTACCTTGTCTTGCATTTGGACCTGCTGATTCAAAGTTGGCCAGTCCTTCATGGCAGCTTGCAGCAGATCTCTTTGGCCTGGGATGGATAGGGATTCCCACATTGATATATTGACGTTAGTCTTCTTCATCTGTTCAATGATACTGAACGGGGATGAAGTATCCTTTTGTTGTCCCTTGGTTTGTATACTTACTCCTTGTACGTGGGCAGCAACAGCTGGCATTTGAGTTGGCCTAGGGGCTGTTCTTGGCTGCCCTTGTGTATTTGAAACTGGACTCTGCTTGCCAATCATTTGTGGAGCCGTGGAAGGTGGTGGATTGGCTGGGGCTAATGGCTGTTCTTCACCCAAATTTCTCCTCTTTGACCTTGTGTTGGCTGCGACACCTTGAGAAACTGCTTGATTCATGCCACAGAAATCTTCTGCTTGCCAGTTCACCAACGTGGTGTCATTTGGGGCTGATTGCTGTTGGAATGTTTCTTGTTGTTGACTGTTTCCTTGACTGCCCTCGCCCTCCACACCAGTAGTTGTCACCATCAGTGCTTGATTGAGAGCACCATTGAAACACATGGATTGGTTATGAGGCTCGTTGCATGGAAAACACCAATCATATTCTTGGGCCATGTTATTCTGTGTTGGCACTAATGCCTTAGAGGCAGATATGGCATTTGGATTATAGGGCTGGAATGGTCTATTGGCAGGAGGCCTTACTTGGCTTTTATTTTGATTCATATTTGTAGCCTGAGTTGGTGACCTATGTGGTTGGTATGGCTGCCTATTAGGCTGAGTTTGGGGTTGATAAGAAGGTCTGAAACCTTGGGCTTGTTGCCTTTTGATAGATCCAGCTCATTTCCCAAATTTTGCAACTGTTTCATGACCTCTTGGAGTTCATTTGAAGCATTAGAGGATGAAGTGGAAGCTTCGTTTGAACTCTAATTTCTAGGAGTGGGAACAGGAGCCAAAGTGGGTGCTTGACTAGTGCTTGGATTTTCTAAGTTTGGATACAAGGGCATGGGAGGCCTAGGATCCAGTTTACCAGCTTGAATAAGACAGTTTTCAGCCCTAATGGCAATGCTATAAGCCATAGGGATTGTTGTGCCTCCCATGGACTGAATCAACATAGAAATATCAGAATTTAAAGCTTTAAGGTAATATAGAAAAACACCTTCTGCTGTTGGCCTGACTGCCACTGGAATCCTATCCCAAGACCTTTGAAATCTGAAGTTGAAGTCAGTCAGCTGCTCGTTGGGGGCTCTCTTGATAGTTGTCAGCTGCTCTAAAAGAGACAAGTTGTCTCCCTTCTCTCCAAATTGCTCGTGAAGTGCAATACACAGCTGATTCCAGTTTGTGATAGAACCAGCTCCAAGGCTCCTAAACCATTGTAATGCTTTACCCTTGAAGGAAGATGCCAGTAACTTGACAGCCACTTGCATTTCATTGATTTCATGGATTGCACAAAGGTTAGCAATATCTTTAACATGATCACCTGGGGTAGTCTGATTCTCTCCAGTGAAGTAGGGAATGTTCTTCAAGGCTGCAATAGGAACTGGATGTTGTGCATTGAGAGCAAGTGGGCTGCTGCCTGTGAAGTTGACGTAGGGATTGTTCTGGGCCATTCTAATCGGTCTTAAAACCCTTGTATACTGAATGAAAGGCCTGTCAGGTGGAGGAGTTGAGAGAAATCTGTTTGGTGGAGATGGAGACCTTTGAATCCTTCTTCCTCTTTGCCTTCTTCTTGGAGATAACTGCAGGTATTCAAACAGCGCTTCCTCTTCTCCAACTCTTGACCTTGTGGTGATTCTTCTCATGAGTTTTCAGGCCTGCACTGCTGGAACCAGTTGATTCTTCCCCTTGGAGTCGCCAGATATGCAAATAATAGCTCTTATAAGCAAGAAAACTGCAGCAGATGCATATCAACTTTGCTGCAATAAAAATGAGACCTCTAAGTCCCACCAGGCGTGCCAAAACTGTTGTTGCAGACTCACAGCACCCCTGGATGCAGATTAGGCTTCTAGGTTGATGTTCAGGCATCCAGTGTGATTGCACAACATGGAATCCTTTCTCCAAGTGTGGGACTTGTAAAGATGAGAAAGGATTCTCCAGAGAAGGTTGGTTCCTATTCCTCTGTTCAGATGCACACAAAAATGCAGAGGGTTTACTAAAACCTAATCTAACTTGTCAAGGAGACAGGGTGAGAAAATGCATAGAATAAAACCTAAACTACAGAGGTGATGCACCAAGGAATGTTAGACACTTGTTTTGCAAATCTAACACAGACCACATAGATGCAATACAAACACTATGCACAAGTAACCAAACTGCAATAAGAGATCAAAATAACAGCAATGAATACATGAGAGGGTTGAGAATCAATCACAAACATATATATATATTGCTCAAGAGTTGATACAGTACATTGCAGTGGCCAAGAGGCAAAAACTGGCATTACAATCCATATGGGAGGTTTGAAAAGCTCCACAAATTATCTTGCAAGCAGGGAAGAAGGGAGGATGCAAAACAAGAATGTCTGACCTGTTAAAGGAGCTCCTCTTTACAATATATACTAAGAATGAGAGAAGAAAGAGAGAGGAAAGTCGAATCTACCACAACCACTTCTAGATACATTTAAAATCATCTCATTATGGTAGAAGCGGCGGCTTCTGGCAAAACGGCGAGCTGTCTAACAGGAGCGGCGAGCTGTCTGCTGCATTAAAGTTGGTTGTTGAAGCATTACTTTTGTCTATCACCACGCGTCAGAGATGTTTTCTTAATTTTCTCCCTCCAAACAACACCAAAATGCAAGATTGATCCCAGAATCATGTAGAGAATTTCAACAGCTTTCCGTTGATATCAAGAACGTGCAAATCCGAGCTCTGGATCGAAAGATATGAAGGTCTGAAGATTTAGGGCACAAAACAGGCAAGAACAGGTTTTAAAATCTTTTCCCGCACTCTGCCATCTGGACAACACGTGGCAGGCTCTGATTCGCTGAGCAATTTCTTCTCTCCACCTTTTCGCGGGCTTTTCTTATGGGCCCCTTAAACTTGGACACGTGGCACTATTTCATTGGTTTGAATCAGTGCTCGAAAACTCGCCCCTTTGACTTTTTGGACTTTTTCCTTGGCGACACGTGTCATGCTGTGATTCGTCCACGGGGTTGCCGGATTTTCGCGTCCACCGCGTCCTTTTGTCCCGGATGTCCCAAACTGTCTGGGACAAATTCTTCCGGTTCGCCCGAAATGGGCTTCCACGTCCCCTTTCTGCCAGTGGCACGTGGCATTATCTGATTGGCTTTCGGCTCCTTTGGCTATCCGCGTCCCGCGCATCCCTTTGTCCCACTTGTCCTTGTGCTAAAATTTTCCGTTTCGGGCGAACCGGCCGGTTCGCGTCCTCCGCGCACTCACGGCCCAGATGTCCCAGTGCGAAAGTTTCCTGTTTCGGCCGAACCGGCCGGTTCGGGTCTTCCACGTACTCTTGTCCCGCTTGCTCTCGGTGAAGGATTTGGACAAATTTTCTTTCTTTCGGCCGATTCGGGCATTTTGCATCCATTTGTCCCAGATGTCCCTTTGCTGTTTGGGCCGCCTGTAGGCTTTTCGGCCGATCCGCGCCTTGACGTCCCAAATGTCCCGACTGTCCCGGGGACTAGGACTTAGCCGATTTTCACAATTTTTCTGCCCAAGCTTATTTTCTGCAACTTTCTCGCATTTTCTTACAGCTTGTTCTTTTCGACCTAGACAGGGGAGTTAGAAAAATTTCTAAAGGGACCTTAGAAACATGATTTTTGCCCTGGATTAATCAATTTGCCTGGGACTTGAGAATTTTGATGTATGTTATCAATTCAACCCTGAGGGGGTGAAATTGGATAACAGTAGTTTAGTAGATTTTAATTAATATCCCAAAAGGGGATATTACACACCATACATACCTTTTACACCCTTACAATCATCCATTTATAGTCTACCTGTGATATCACCTTGTTATCCTCTTGCGGTCACCTCCATATTTACTTACAACACACATATACCTTTGTCATATCACCTTTCAGCAACTCCAGAGTCTTCCTCCATTCTCTGTGACTTATTTTTAGAGATGGCCCGATTGGCACCTATTGGTCTTGCGATGTCGACGTACCTATCAATCATGGTCGAATGGTTTGTCTAGATTTTAATTTTATAAAGATCTGACTGCAAAATTTCCGTATCGATGTGGTCTCGCCATAGTGTCGTGACTATTGTATCTCTCATGAACATTCTCCTCACAAAGAAGACAACTCTAAGTCATAGATCCCATGATAGATCGCCAACATTCTGAGTGCTTCTACCATCAAAATCGTCGATCAATCATTGGTTCTGCTTATCATCCAACAACAATCTAGTTTTATTCTTAAGGTCCTTAAAGTCTTTCTTGAAACTTAGTCTATTCTGTCTTATTCCTTATTGGAGTCCTACACCCCGACGGCACGGTCTCTAGGCGATTCCCCCAGCATAGGAGCATACACTTTCCACATTCTGCATGCAACCTTCTTGCAGAGTCTTTTATGAAGTCAGCTTCGTCAACAAGTGGCACTTTTCTTAGGCTCTTCTTTTATTTCCGTTTGTTGAACCCCCACCAGTCAGACTCTTCATAAGGTGTTGCCCTATATTTGGGGGAAGGCGCTGGCACAGAATAGTCGTTCGCGATCTCCTAAAAGGTAAAGCTATCACAATCTCAACCTCCTCATTCCGTTAACGTTCTTTCAGGATTCTGATTATGACTTGTTTGGATTGCGCATGCATCCTAGATATAGATAAGTAGCATTATTTTTTAAATCCATTACCTACATCTTACTAGTCTTATCAGTCCCTTACCATACAATTCTAACACTTTGTAATCTAACAACACCCCTCTATTGATCCTTACAATCCATATTATACCAATCCTCTGCTCAACCATAATAATGTATCTTTTCTTCCAACAACTTTAGTTACAATCAAATCTATATCATGGCACCTAATTGAGACTCGGCATCTCCCCCTACCTGTTGAGATCTAGGTTTTGAACCCATTATATCTTTCAATATACAGTAATGACTCATCACCCTTCTAGTATCCCACACAGTCGTTTAGCAACCTACAACCCGCTCTTCATTCTGCATACCTTTACGAAAAGACCACTGAGCCTAGACACCAAACTTTTTGGCTAGCCCCTACCTCACATACTCGTGTTTGGCTCCCCTTTCGTCGTGATTCCTCACTTCACATACTCTCTTTTCCCTACTTAAATTCCCCTTTCCCATCCCTAAATTCAATTTATCCCTCTTATATTATCTTATTCTCCATTCCTTAATCCCTCCTAATCATGTCCTTAAGATTATTCTCCCCACTAATCATATCCTTAAATCCTAAATCCCCTAATTAAAACTCCTATTCTTATTAGTGCCCATACAACCCCCTTTTCTGTCCTCCCTAGCGCCTCATTTACATTAATTTTACATATCCTTTCTTTCTCTTATTTAATGTTTTTTCTCCACACTTTCACACCTACCCTTTATCTCCGCCTAAGCAACCCCGTAGCATCGTCCTTATCCACCAACGAAACCCTTAATCATTGCCCTCTATTAGGCCCATTGCTCCTCGCGATGAGGCATCATTCCCCAACGCTCAAATTAGAACGGACACTGCAGATCGACTGGCGACCCATCCGGGTCATGTCGAACCTATAAATTTACACACCTTCCAGGTTGAACTTTGGAAGACTTCGAGCATTTCTTGTGATTGCCTTCGCTTTCTTGCCTCTTCTTTACGTTGTTATCCCATTCTTGGAGCATTAAAATTTTGGATGATCCTTGTCGCTCACCCTTGAAAATTTAAGTCCCTCTCTCTCTCTTGCTGCCTTGATCCACCATTGCCATTTCATCACCCTTTTCCTCATCATCCCGCAATTACAGCACTTAGCTCCTAATCAGCCTTCAAGAAGTCTCGCAGGGTTCTGCTTTTCTACATCTCTCCGCACCTGTTACCAGTCCGTCTGGTCGATGTGCTCATTACTGCAGTCTCGGGTCGACCATCGCACCAACCGTCAGGTTGATTTTGAGTTTGCATTATTACTTAGATCAGATCTGCAATTCTTTGCTTATCTCTATGTCTTCAACTCATTGTCCCTTTATCTCAACAATATACATTGGTCATCCGACATCAATAACTCAGATCCATCAGTACTATCTATTTTATCTATAGTGGAGCTCTGAACATCAACATACTTAGACAGTTTTCACTTTCTTAGAGCACCAGCGAATTATCAACAAACCCACCATCCAAATTACTAAATCCTTTTTCAGTAGTCGCAGACGCCTATCGCTTTGAGTCCTCTCTTTGTTGTGCAAAGTTACCAACAGCTCACATGCCTCAGAGGAAGGAATCTTTTGCCCGCCCATTCTATCCATTCCAATCTCATCTAGACCGCACCCACCCACCGTAACACCCTCTTCATATAGAGTGTTTGGTTGCTCTTGTTACCACATTTCACCTAATACTCAAAACCTAAAACGAATGAGAAGATCGGCTTCAACAAGCCCCATATTATTCCTGTTATGTAACTAAGAACACGAGAGAGGAATATCTCACAAGACCATCTTACTTGCAGTACAAGATGCAGTATGCCACTTCCTTATTCTCTTAATTTCATTGCTACGTTACTCTTATCACCTATCACTAACCTACAAAGAGTAGTAGAATGTATCTAATCATACAAATGAGGAAGTACAAAAGCATCAGTTGGACCATACAATGTCGTTAAGTAGTCAACTACTTCATAACCATATCCACCCAGCTCCATCCAGTCTACAGCTAATGCTATTGCAAAGTTGGCAGTGGTTCTACCTGCTACACAAAGTACCCTAAATACACAGGAGTTGTTGCCGACAACGAGAAGACCGAGATTACGAGCAGTCAAAGCAAGTGTAATATCCACCCTTCCCAATTGAAGACCGTTTGGCCAGTATTTTATGTTTCCAACCCAGCCCGCGACCACAAAGCATGCGTAGATCTCAATGCGTGACTTAAGTCGCACCAAATAAATTATCTATAAAGCTTGCCTATAGAACAATAAAAGTAAATTATAATTCAAAGACACAACTATATCTAACAAATTAACTTTATATTGACACATTAATGAGAAAAATACACTTACCTCCCTATGAAAAACTAAGCAGACTTGCCTTGAGGCGGCAGATCACATTGTAAAAGGCGTTAATTACAACTATTATTTATTCATTTCTAGCGGTGACAATGGCAACTCGGCTCGGAAAGACAAAATCATACGATAGCTCTAGAAAGGATAAAATCAGTTTCATTGTGTATTATCCCTCTAGCCGGAAAAAAATGCGAACCAGCATTTAGGAAGGAGAAAATATGTTATCTTAAACTATTCGGTCTTCTTCTTGTACTCTCCCCAAGGAAACACATTGCAACTGTACCTGAGAAAGCACAATGAGCAGGGCTAGATAAGATGACAATCCAAACTAGGAATCATTTGTTGTTGATTGGGATGGACAAATACAGGTCCACTTTGAGTCTCTTACTATCCTTTATAAGTGTAGAAGTTCGACTCTGAGGGGGAGGCATTGCCATACGTCTATGACCCAACTTGATAATTTTCTGAATTGTGAGTCTAAACCTTGACTATATATGCCATAAAATAATCCGAAGGACTTACGAACCTCATCACCCCATTAGGATTTGACTCTAGAGGACGAAAAAACCTCTTAAGCTTTGGAGGAAGTTTTCCTACATAGGATTTTTCCGATTGAGCTTACACGAGATTTATTACTATTTTCCAGCAAGCGCAGCATTACTTTATTGATAAGTTTGCCATGTCGAGATTTCGTCAAGAAAGTTGCAAGCAGTTTTATTGCATTTTCAAGAGATAGAGCGACCCATCTTGGGCTGTTTTTGGAGCTGTTTTGGAGAACATCCAAGTCATACAATTTATTGGTCAGCTTATTTCTCCAACAGGACACCTCGTACTGAATTTTGGGGACAATCCAGAAATAAATTCGATCTAATGAATTCTTTGAGAGGTCGCTTTAAGAGAGACTATCTTTTTATGTCACATCTTGTATGCAGAATTTCTGAGTCACTATTTCATCCCTTTATTCTCTTAAAATCTGGGTTCTTATTGCATGTCATGGACTAATTGTAATAACAGTCAGAGGCGACCTTAAGATAGATGGCTAGAACACACATCTACATTTTAACTGCTGTAGACTTTGATGGATTATAATCAAAAACCCTCAAGTCATGACCGATTGCTGCAATTATGTGGGCGTACAGCACGTCATTTTAAAGAAAGCTTATTGCATAAGGGCTACACTCTAGTAATCGGCTACTATAAAGTCTTGCATAACCTGCAACGGAATACGGCTACAGGATCACGCTCACCTATGCGACTGACGGGCAAATTTTTAAATAAAATCTTGCGCTAATTAGTCGTTATTTTGCCAGGTACACTAACGTTATATTATATCTATCATATATACTACTGGATATATATATAACACCTATATGTCATAATTATACAATTTAAGAAGGCATTGCAGTGCTCATACTTGATTGACATTTACATTTCATACACTTGCTATACTTATTGGCAAAATCTTCATTATTATCTCGATACTCACAGTTAATCTTCATTCTATAGTGCAACTGTGATAGATTCAAGGGGTTTTTGAATATGTTCATGTGACTTCCTTTCGATCCACTCAGCAACCGTAGTCATTGTACTGACATACATTCTCACCCGCAAAACCAATAAACTCAAGCAGCCTGAAAAAATAATGGATCAGCACGGCTAGCACGTGCGGCACGAATTAGTTCCAGGAGCACCGTCCAGCAAGTCGGAGAAGTACTTCACCCCAAAAGTTTTGGAAAAGCTCTCCACCAGTAAATTTTTTAATTTTGTCACTAATCTGGTACTTTACAAGACCGAAGATCAACAGCCTCATGATTACTCTCTCTAGCAAAAGATTGCAACACTACAGATTGCTTTGGTCCAAAACAGTGATTGCCAAAAATGGCATATTTATTGAAATCACTAATTAATGATAACTAATATCCTGCCATACATCACTGCCGTTACGCACTTCCGGAGACGATATTACACTTTTTAGAGAAAACCCGGCTACCTGAAAACCGGCACGTCACAGAATAAAAATTATGGCACATTGCAAGTTATTTGCCCTGCATAATCTTCCTGAACCCTCTCCACACACAAAATGCAAAAATCTTTTTCTCTCCTTGTGATTTCTTTTCACCCAAAATCCCAAAAAAGGAAAATAATTTCTAAAAAACCGGAAAGAAACCGTTGCTTCTTTCGCCAAGCATTTTTATATGGTGATGGAACAGAGTATAGTCTTATGAAACGCTCACCCACCAGGGCACACGCCGTCACACTCTGAAACTGTTACCCAGAAAGCCCAATAATCCCCCTAACTCCCGCTCGTGGGTAACCTGCCCTTGACACCGCATTACCCCAAGACTCGTACCTCTGTCCCACTTGTCGCGGATACCACGTCTTCCACCGAGTACCCCCTACAACGCATACCAATAACCCACATACCCAGTACCCTGGTTGAAAACATTTCAGGGCTCGGTACTCCGGGACCGCCTAGGGCCATCTTCCCGTGCAAGATCTAGAAGTCTTGCAACCTCATATTTTGGGCAAGTCCAACAGAAATCTAATACTAATTTTGGGCTGTACTGTGTGAAACATCCAAGTCGCAATTTTTGCGCAGGATAAAGCACTACGCGTCTGCATAATAAAAGTCTGCACTTTAATATCTTGCTCAGGGCACTCGCACTTGCCATCTAGTTGTATGGGTCGGTTTGAGCTACTTACAGAAAGCGCGAAAACTTAGGTTCAAACAAATGTCCGAAAAAGGGCGGACAATTACACAACATCAATGCAACATGCATGGGCTATGACTGTTGAAATCACTTGGTAGATGTCAGAATTCCATGATTTCAAAGACAAACACGACAATGTCCGCATCATTTATTGGGAGCTCTTGGCATTCCCATGGATCCTCATTACTTGACCCTGCAAGACCTCGCAGCATAATACATAAACTGCTTCTTATTGACCAGTTTGATCAATTGTCAAAAGCGGTTACATGACTTGATTTATACTCATCGGCACACAATCTAACTTCTGCATGCTGCTGCTCAAAAGATATGCTCTATTGTAGCTTCAAAGGTGGGTCTTTTCAATCTTACACACACACACATGTTCTTATACAAAACCTTTGTTAGAGCTGTCCCTTCACCATATTTGTGTTTGACCTCGTCCTTTGCCTAATGTGTATCACACAAATAAGTGACCAAGATGATATACGGAGTCCATCTTATTAAATATATAAAATAACTTCACTCACAAACTGACAATTTGTTGGAAACCTTAACTTCACCAATAGAGAAGTTGTGAATAGATTTCAACTACACAAGTCTAAATAGTCATTAAAATTATTAGTTGCCAATGTCTCATTTTAGGGATGAACGATGCGATGAAAGGGGTAATTTGAGCGTAACTCAATCATTCGCCACCTAAATTCTCCGATCCGAAGAAACCACCTTCAGAGTTACACACACAACAGGAATCTGGAAACGTTAGTCTAAAAACGTAACATAAAATATCTTACCAGTACAATGTGTCATGAGTTAGAAACCAATTCGACAAATCAGCCAGTCTACTCCTAAGGAGGCTTCAGTGAACACCTGACCCTTACTAGAGATGATCGAATCCAACTCTTTCACCCATGCAAATAACAATCCTAGCATTCAGTGAATGCCACAAAATACCTTCTATCATAGCCAAAGACGAAATATATTTCATAACATCACAGAAATACAATACAAAAGATTGAACAACACCGTGCATCCTTTATTGGCCCACTAAACGGAAATTAATTATTAATATCATAGCGAGTCTCAGTCATTCCCACCAAACCAGAGCGCTAGAGGACATAAATAGTAACTCTCCAACCAATTCACCCTAAAACTTCAGCATCTATCGGCCTTATAAATGCATCATGAATATTCCAAAATAAATCAGATTCTGAGATACTTTTGTTGCCCTAGAAAAGGCAGCCCAAACCTATAATATCCCCTTGTTCTCAAAATTAATCCAACAATAAAAGCGATTCCTTTGCCTTTCCCCACTCAGAAGGACAAGCAAATGAATGCAGCAAGGGATCATGGGTTAATATTTCCATATTTTCTACATTCATGTTTACTGTTTTTATCTTTGTTAAAATTCCCATTATAAGGGGGCTCATCTGGGTTTGGTGCATTTTAAAAAGCATAACTAAAGATTAAATTAACTTTTTTAGGAGTCATCCTTGCCTTTTTAGCCTTTTCGCATTCAAGATGAAGATATGAAAGTGAGATTAAGACTTTCATTTTTTAGACGCTCTAGTTGTGGGAACTTTTCATCTAAATCCTGGACCGTTTGGGTTGCTCTGCTCAGTGTCTTACCACCTCTTGATAAATCCAAGTGTGTGGCTCTCTCCAATATATATCTATATAATCCTTCTGTGGCTATTGGAGGACAAAAACCCTCCATTCCTTTGGTTATATCTAAATATCTTGAAATATTTTATGTATATATAACTCTAGAAGATCAAGGAAAGGACATACTACATCTTCTCTCTCATGAATTTTAGAAAACCTTCCTGTTGGGAGCGACAAAGGGCTTGAGGTGTTTGTACTGATGGCCTTCCTAGAGCACGAAAATCAGATTTTTACTATTGATATTCTAATTCGACATAATCTGTACGCCTATAGGCCGAAAATCTTATAACTTCAATACTTTTTGTCTGAGTAATTTACTCTAATCATTTTTAACCTTGTTTGTGGCAGCCACATTATTGCTGTCCTAAATTTAATTACCGCAGTTGTATCTTTTATCTTGGAATTTTACTCCATTTGTTTAATTGCAAAAATTGACATGGAATAAATGTTGTCTGCATGAAGAATTAGTTTAGAAGTGTATTTCAGCTATACTGTGCATGGTCTTTAGTGGCTGCTTTTAAACCCCCTTTTCAAGTTCGCTGCTAGCGGATATTTATCTTGGAAGCTACTCTTATACAAAATCCCCAAATTATTTTCATTGTGGTGTGGATGTATTTTCAGATCCTTGCGGGCTTTGTGCCAACACATCCATCTTTGTTTTTTGTTCCCAAAAAGGGACATACAGGCTATTCAGAGCATTTGGCTGCTTCCCAACCTAGGTATTGAAGATCCAACGCAGGCATGGAATAAGAGTTTCACAAACATATGTTAGGATTCAAAGGTCGCTTGCCCCTTTAGGGACAGAAAGTTATCTGGCCAATCACCAACTCACTCACCAACCTGATCGCCCATTGACCAGTTTCAACCGTAGCCTCACAATTGGCCTGAAGGGCAGATTCTCTCGTCAAAAGGAAGTCCATTGGGACTTCTCCGTCCATCCAAAAGCGGACAGCCCATCAGTACAAATGGTATGAAGAGTAATAGATTCTCTTCACAGGATAACGACTTTGTCCCTGGATTGGCCCATCACCTTTTTACACAAACGTATTCATGAAGTTGGAGACAGTATGAAGACAATCGGAGGGTCCTGCGGCCACTCCAAGTTGCGGCAAGCGGGCCTAGTCTCAAAAACCCCTACAGCCAACAAGGGAAGTGGTACAACCCTCCTACGAAGACAACTACCCACACATCCAAACGAGTGAATGGATCAGTCGTGTATCTCGCATATAGCACACCGAAGGTCTGAATTCGCTAGAGGTGGGTCTCAAATCCTCCACGTGACAAGTTATTTGAACTATCAGAGCCAGGTCCCACCCCACAAAGCTCGCACGCCGTATGCAACTTATCTCAACATGTGTGGCGACTATTGACACGTAGCCTAACTATGAAAGGAATTGAAAGATATGATCAACCACTTGAAATCGCCTAGCATTATTGCACAAAATAGGCACTGAACATTGTGCTAAGGTTAAATTGTAGCATCATATGTTTTTGACTCAGATACTTATAATATTTCGAGCAGTGATCATTGGACGTTCAAAAAGATTGAAAAGCAGATGACGTGTGAACAAGTGGCGAGGAAGAAAAAGCAAATGATATTTTAGAGAAACCATGTTATTCCAACCGTAGAAGTCAGGTTAAAATCAGCTGGCTTGTGTTCGTTAGCAAACAAGATGCAAGCACCCCCTCTGACGTCAAAGAAATGTAGGCGCTAGCTACATGAACTTCAATAGCACAGAAACTGCACACACAACAACAGAAGACTCACTTGCACGTAATCGCCCAAATAGGGCACCGACACTTCGAGTTCGTCAAAACGACGAACTCCGACAGATGGAAACAAAGCAATATGGGCCATGCCTATAAGCTTCCGCTAAGGACTAAGCGAGGCAGGAAAGATCAGATTTGACAGACAGTTGGTTCTTATAGAGGGAGCAGCCCTTTGGAGATTATGAAACCCCAACCCTCTTGCCAAATTGAGATCTCTCTACTGATTTGCCAGAACAGCAGCTTGAGGGACATCAACAGTTTGATGAAAATGAGGGAGCATGAGCCGTAGAAAGGAAAGGGAAATCATGGAGCCATAATCCCAAGTAATAATTCTATTTAATATTTAATGAATTCTTATCATTGGCTTCTTAATGGGCTGTGCATGGAAAAATGTTCAAAGAGAAACCATATTTGCTTCAAGGGTGGCAAGGATGCACTTGCCAAACGGTATGACTATTCAACCTGACTCCTCGTCTATTGAAAGACGAGGAACCCATCACAGCAGCAAGTTCAATAATGATGGCATCAGTTTTTGGGAGCGCTTCACGAACCCCACATCAGCCACACCCATCAACCCACATTTCTATCAAAGATGGATTCCCTTGGCTCTGATTTTTCCCGGATACCCTACGAAAAGCTCAAGCGAAATGGAGAAAAAAATTACACATCAATAGCACCAAAAACACTCAAAAACAGAGGCTAGCGCCGCACGATATGCATCTATCATACAGTACTATCGAGCGCGTCTGATATATGTCTCCTAATGTCTTTCTAACCTGTCCTAAGCGATGCACCTGTGGCAAGATAAATTATAAGGATAACTTCAGTCGCGTGAACCAGCAAAGCATTGCAAAAGGCTAGAAAAGAGATAGCAATGAGGAGGAGAGAATCGAAAGAAGAATTGGGCTGAAGATGATCCATAAGCAATCCCACAGATCTCATCGGGTACGAAGGGACTTGAAGCGTATTGGGGATGTCCAAACAGGAAGAACGAAGGTGTTTCTATATATCATTCCTTTTCTGTCCTGCTCTCAATTTTCATGCTTTCCTGTGCATTAGCAGCACATATTCGGCATACACAGTTTGTATGGTCCACTTCTGTCTATGAGAGCTCCCATTTGTAAACCATCCAGCAAAGTGGGTTTACATAATGCTGAAATCAACAAGCCTACAAAAACGGACTCCTCGTTATGAAGTGCAAAGAAACATCTCATTCTTTTTCTCGCGAAGACAACCAATCACGCGAAACGACCGGGTAGTGGAAAGAATGATAGCCGGAGCTTTTCAAAGGGCACGGTGTATATTATGAGCTTAACCACATGAGACTAAGGGCATCTTCCAGGTGTTCCCATGGACCCACTTTCCATCGCGTGTATTTCAGAATCAGCAGCCCTGGCTCGTAAGGCCATCCATGATCACTGACAAAGAGTTCTATTGCTGTCCATTATTTATCATTTTTGATGCTTAGGCGTATCATAAGCTATGCATATTAATGTAGGGCTAAGGGTTGGACAAGACCCTTATGTCCAAGGACCGCTCACACCTAAGACTCTTCCAAGTCAATAAATTCGCTTTTTTATCGACATTACCGCAAAGGATATACACACATATTTCAAGACTTCTTTTGTTTCCTTCCTTATCTCTAATCATCTTGTTCGGGTTGCATCAAATCACAAACTCGTCACCTCGAGTTTGAGACTTCAAGATTCAAGGGTTGCTTATCGCACATGACTGAATCAAGATAAGACAAACGGATATGCAAATGAAAGGTTTCATATAGATTGTTTTGCATTTACTCTATGGGCAATCCGAAAATAACTGAAGACTCAAAAAGGGGTAAACGCAGTAAGTGGGACTTCCATGTTTTTGAGTTCTTCTATCACTACTTTGCTATTAATGAGAGAGAAATTGATGAAGGAACTACACATTCAGCCATGACAATACGTCTTAACGGCAATCACTAAGAAATTTCTGATTTTACTCCTTCTCGATCGCAAGTCGCTAACCCACACGGTTCCAATGAGTGACACCAAAATAAAAAATGGAGACAAGAGGGGAAAACGCAATCAGATTTCGAACTCATGCCACAGCCTTCCGACAACAATGACAGTTCAGGTAAGTCAAAGACCATAGCAGCTCTAATTTTCAGTGTTATGGCCCCAATGAATGAGTTATGGAATTCTTTGTTCTTGACTTACCTCCTGTATTTCAGGTTCAAGTTGACGTCCACCACCCAAATGCTATTCGGTGAAGACAGCATACTGGTAATCGAAGAGCATCCCCAGAAATTTTTAGTAAAACCCTCTACCCTCAAAACATTCAGCAAGGACGCGTCTAGGGGCTTTGCCACTCGAAACAATGATGAAATCAGAGCATTCATAGGAATGTTAAGAAGGTTGACTTATCTCCCAAGTTCAAACGGCCCCAAGACTGTCCGCTGATTTCATTCAATTGCATAGGCCCTGTTCTTCGATCACAGTTCCCTATTGACCTCGCGACATTCACCCAACAGGCCGGCCTAAAATAAGAACTACCGCACTGACCCGTTAAACCATAAAAAATCGCACGAAACAATCCGGAAAGCACAATTCAACGATTACTGTGGTTGCCCACTAGCAGCCGCCCAGCCATCGAAAAGGCAGTGACCTCGGTTTATCTATTACTTTCGAAGAGTCGTTTTTCCATCATGAATGATGATAGGAGAAGAACGTGATCTCAGCTCTCAAAAAACGAAAGACATAATCTCAAATTATTGAATTTGGTTACTATTCCAGACTTGAAAATTATGATTTTCTGGCGAAAAATGCGACATGAATTACAGCCTGTTTTTGGGACCAACACTTACTATAAAGCTACTTGCCAAAGCCAATCATCATGTGCGATGAAATTTTATGAGATTAACACTCGGCACTGTTCCACAGCAATGGAATATGAGCGCATTACACTATCATTGTCCTAAGGACTAAGTACGAATGAAGAGAGTTTCTAAAAGTGTTGTTAACACTCTTGATTTCTCGATTGATAATGTTTGCTCATTATTAGCCACCAATCGCCTACAACTCAAAGTTAAAGAAGCAGTTAAGATATCATTATGAGCATTCCCGGACTCGCTATAACAGCTATCACATACACCAAAATGCTCTTCTCAAATGGACAATAGCATATTTGCGGACACGAGGGGGGGTGCCAGAATCCTAGTAATGGTTCCCGTATTTTCGCTTTTGCAACACTTACACTCCAACAACAAATAAAGGATGCGCCTTTCCCTTTCCCCCTTTACAGTGACAAGGCAAGCAGCAATGGTGACGCACCAACCGGAGCATACGACATAGATAAAGATCCGCTGGGTCATATACTCTCCTTCAATTTCTTCCGCCTCAAATCATGTTCTAAGGATTTATTATCTTGATAAAATTCCCCATATATAGGCGGCACTAGGATTGGCCGTGGCATCTCTCTACAGGAAGCGCAAGACACTAACCAATATAAAATATCGTTTTATATATAGGGTTATGGGCTCTTCGCTCCTTATTTGGCCCATCATGTTATGGCACAGCAAACGCTGAAGGTCATTTACTATAATCAGGACTTGTGATAACGACGTACTTCAGCAATCTCTGGCTAGACCGTTCCTTGTAAAATATACTTTTTTACTCTATCCCTTGGACTTCTCTTACGCGTGGCCTGTCTGCTTTTATTCGAACTTAGCCCCTCTCTATACGCTTCTACCCTCCTTGCGGAGCATCCTCGAAAATCCATACAGCTGTGTAGCTCCTCTTCCCAACAAAACGCAGAACACCCGAAAACCTCCTCTGTAGGCTTACTGGCTAGGAGAGGCAAACGTATCCACACCTCATCACAATACCCTTCGGTCCTTCGAAGCACATTAATCATTCTTCAAGGAGCCCATGATCACAAACAGCTTAAACCTCTCTATGACCCACGATGTTCGAGTACCCATCCCTAAGCAAGAGGTCAAACTGCGAAGAAACCACTCTGCATAAAGGAGTTCTGCCACTTGACATTTCACAAACCTCCTACATATCTATACGAGCGAGAGGTAAGAACCTCTGGCGACTTGAGGCTGCTATTCGGGCTCGCCCTTCAACCCTAAACACCTCGTGAGACTAATGAGACAATACGACTACCATCAACAGACATCTTTTACATACTATTATATCTAAGTTCCACATACATTCTTCTAAACTAAAAGCCCGAAACAATCTACTTAATTTCATTAAATCTTTTCGGTGAGATTCTATCTATCCAATTATCATATAACCTTTGGTTTTGTCGCGCAGCCCTTTTGGCTAGCGTCTTACTTACAAGTCTTTAATCTACACCAATCAAGCAGTTGTGGTTATCTTTGACCATTTTCTCCATTCTCCGTATATATTGCAAATTGATCTCAAATAGATACAGTGATTTCAGTGCATCGAAGAAACATTACATTTATCTAAGAAGTGTCTTCTCAAGCTATTCGCTGCAATCGCTTTCTACCTATGGTCTTTTAAACCACATCCGCTCTATTCCGCAGTTCTCGTTCGCCTCATTACCAATGATCGTTCTACTATTCCATCATTCGGCATAAATGTTTATCAACATAGAACTAACACTACTACCACTATTACTTTCAATCCTTGGTGATATTCATGGCCTATAATGTTAAGTCTTTTAGACTCTGTCCTTGAGACGATGAACCTCTATTGTAGCCCTCCAAACCAAGAATCCTTTGTCTCCTTCTTGTCCCAAACACAGGCGAACAATTAATCAAAAACTCTAACAACCATTTCCAAAACCCCTTAGTCGTACTCCACCTAGGCGCAAACTGAGAGCTTACCAAACAAATACGAATATCGGATTTTAAACCTATATAATCCGCTTTGTAACACTTGTCTCACACTAGAACTCCAAAGCGGACGGGTTAACTTCGATCACCCCACACATACGCCACAATGAGTAAAGCGGTTTCGTTTTTTGGTGATTAATCTGCACACCAAAAGAGCTGAATTTTCGTACAGCTCTCAAAACTAGGAAAACAGTTCTACGATGAATTCGTAAGCAACTACAAGGCCCAGACAAAACTCAAATACAGATCATATGAAACAACTGTGCCCAAAGCATGCACTTGTCAAATTGAAGTCCTATTAGTTCCCTTTATTTATAATATCATGACTATCCCCCTCCTATAGCCCGGCACCCGGAAACAGCCGGCCAAAATACGGAAAAAGAGATTCGCAACCTACCTTAACAGACTCCCATTCTCCTATCTAACTCTGCCATTCTTATACAAACTCTGTCTTCTGTAATATGCTTCTTCATTCCTCCTCCTCCATTAAAACTCCCAGCTGAATCAAACCTACCCCTTCAGATCATCTCCTCAAAAAAGAATAAAACAAAACTCTAAAACAACGCAAAATGCCATGCTAAAATCAAAAATACATCTATGAAACTGCTAAATTCCCTTTCCCCTATCTCAACTAATCAATTTCTCCTTATGACCGCACAAAAAGAGGATAAATGACGGAAAGTACATATGGTAGCCGCCTCTCGCACCTTCGAGCAAACAAGCCTGGACATTTGCACACATCATAGCACACCTAGCATACAATTGCTTGAACTCCATAACCCAGCCAGTGTTAAACTTACTTATATCACATATCACAAGCAATTAACTATCATGATCCGACAGCAATCAAGCACATGGAGAGAAGAGCTCTGGACCAGGATCAGCTCACAACAATCAGCTCCTAGATTGGCATTCCCTTTTATACTGGGATGCTATGAACTTACGAATTGTTGAATTAAGAAGACCAATTTATGATGTCTCCTAGTTGTTTGGTCTGCAAGACTTCACAGTCTCCTTTGCCCAAGATTATAATATCCCTAATTTGGGGAACTTACAATACATTAAGGAAATCAGCGTCAACCCAATACAAGCAAGTCTGTTTTTATAATCAACAAACTTGAAATCACAATCTACAAGGGCAGCGAACTGTTTATGGAATTCCCAAAAAAAACCATCCACCTTTTTCACCCAACAAAATAATGCAATAATGCCACAAAACATTATTCTAGCCACGACAATATTTATTTGGTCAATAAACATCAAATATGGTTTGGATTGACAACAAAGTTATCTACAACTGATTTTCACACAAGGCTAGAACTTCATAACCCTATACTTCTAGCACATCGACACAAGAAGCACATTGCAGAACACTAGCGCACAGACAACATGATGGGGCTGAAAGAAACAAAATAGGTTAAAACCAACCTGCGAAAAAAAATCGCACGAAAAAGGTGAACGAAATTTGTTCAGCTCCTCTAGTACAATTCATAGTTCAAGGAGAGAGATCTGCAACTCTGAAAATAAAGTGTCTAAGCACGGAGTATGCCCTGCAGAATGGGACCTACCAATGCACTATCAACTCCCCACTCGACATGATACATCCACATAATAGGAGGCAGAAGAAAAGAAAAAAGAGAAGAGTCCATCCACAAAGCAATGTCAAACGTGTTATATTGCGTGTCAGAAAACGACAAATGAACTCACTTATACTCCTCCAAAAACTCAAAATTTGGATGAATAAAAGGTCTTGCAATAAGATAAATATCCACTCCCAAAGCCCAAATGACGTGGGGTTATCGTACTCATAGCTAACGCCAAAACCAAGGGTTTTCGTCCTATCTAGGAAAGAAGCACACACCACTGGGGTTTTGGTAGTCTCTGCAAAAGAGTGGAGAAATCTAAGGAAAATCTAATAACACAAAGCGCAAAAGCGTTAAGACAGCATCAGCTACTACGAACTTACGGTCTAAAATATAGCAGCATTAGTGAAAAAAATCGCCAATCTAGCATCGCTTCAATCGAGCGTCCATCACGCAAAGCGTATCCTATAAATACCTCATTACGGTTCCATTGACAATTTCTCTGGCCAGCCAAAGTCTCCAATAAAACCGCTCATCTCGCGCCCGACCACTAATAGTCCCTCAGAGTTCAATTATAATATTTTATTAAGCCTCTATAAAGGCATTAAAAACCCCAGACCCCAACCACCTAAGTAAATAGGAAATAACAACATAAATCGCCATGACATATGAATGATGAAAACTTCTAAACATATAATCATGATCTTCCATTGTTCACAACCACTTGCTCGCATAAAGGAATCCTTTCAGCTACTTTCAGCATTACCATTGCGATAGCCAAATCGGCGACATACATGAAATAATTCGCTACCGACCGGCGACCACCCTTACTAACAGTATCCACACGCGTTCTATCCATGCCTTAAACAATGGTCAATTAAAGCTATGCCAAGTCATTCATGTCGTGGTGTAGTTCTTAACTAGCCACAGTGACGGCTTTCACTATGGCAAACAACTATGTGACCATGTCGAGTGAGGACTGCTCTGAGTGCATAATCAGATGCATTTGTCTCTATCTTGAATGGTTGTTGAAGATCAAGTAATGTGAGTACTTGCGCGGAATAAGTTCCACATTTCAATTCTTCAAATGCTTTCTACTATACGGATGACCAAATGAAAGTTTCTTTGGTGTCATCTTTGGTAACCTAATTCAAGGGCTTAGTGATGTGAGGAAAAACAAGTACAAACCTCCAATCCCACTAGAACATATGCCAATCCAAGAAGAGTATGAAATTTAGGTCAATCCCAGAAGTCATTGAAAGCTTCTTTGAGATACTTGCTATTGGTCCAGTCTAGGGATGCACTGGGATCTTGGCTTCAGGTCCCACTTGAACTCCTTTTTTGCATCTACTCTATGTTTCTAGATATGGATATCTTCCGATGGCAAAATGAAACATTATCTCCATCTCACCTAAAAGTGTGAGTACTATTGTCTGACTATGGCCCACAGGTTTTTCGAGATTTAGGGATGTCTATCAAAGTAGCTACCAAACATAATGAATTTCGTGAATGGCAGAATGTGATGTACATTCATCAGTCCAAGTGTGTTAGTAACCTAAAGCACTCACACAAACCTCCTTGACTTGAAAGCTCAATCTTCCAACATGTCTATAAGATTCACAGGCATCTGATGAAGACCCATACTCTCAGAGACCAGAATTTGACCGTGAAGAAACTTGGCACCGCAGAGCTGATCAAAAAGGTCCTCAATCCTTGGAAGAGAATAGTGGTTCTAAATTATGATCTTATTGAGAGCTCTATAATCGATGCACACCCTATATGTGCCATCCTTCTTTGGCACAAGCACAATTGGCCTACCACAAGGAAATGAGTTAGGCCTGATGTGTCCTTTATCCACGACGTCTTATTGGACTCCTGCCCAACTTGATCTCTTCACTTATTCCAAAAATGACTTTCAGGTATACAGATAGTATTAGAGATTAGTCCAGCGCCCTGGATCAAATCAATCAGTATGCCTTTACCTTGACACATGTATGGGAAACTTTCCTTAACGAGTGCTACGAACGATATCCATGTATATTCAATCCAACAGCTCGTAAATGTAATAATTGCTCCATGTCTATTAAAGGAACCACACTTTGGGTTTGTGCTGCAAGAGTCTCTTCTATTTAGAATCTAACCTATATGGATTACAACATCTTGTAGAGTTGGGTTGGCAAGTTATTATTCTTTAACGCACTCTGAAGGAATGTTTTCCAGAATGTTGCAAGGCAGCAGTTTTATTGCATTTTTCAAGAGTAGAGCGACCCATCTTTGGGCTGTTTTGGAGCTGTTTTGGAGATATCCAAGTCTAAATTTATTGGTCAGCTATTGTACTGAATTTTGGGAATCCAAATAAATTAATCTAAGAATTTTTGGAGGGCTTTAAGAAGTATTTTTTAGTCACATTTGTATGCAGATTTCTGAGTACTATTTCAGCCCTTATTCCTCTTAAAATCTGGGTTCTATTGCATGTATGGACTGTTAATAATCAGGGGAATTAAGATAGAGTGGTGAAATATATTTTTAACTGCTGTTTTGTGGGGATTTTATAATAAACCCTAGTCGCCATTGCTGCAAATTAATTACAGCAGTCATTTATATGAACTTTGCATAAGGGCTACCATCTCATTCGGTCTATTAAGTCTTGCTAGACTGCACGGATACGGGTACAGGTACGATATGCCGATACGGCAAATTTTTAAAAATCTTGGGTATAGTACGTTTTTTGGGTACGTTTTTATATATATATATATATATATATATATATATATATATATATTATAAAATTTAAAGAAGCATTTGCATACTTATTGAAATTTAATTCTCATACATTGCATACTTATTGAAATTTATTATTTCTCTATCACAGTTATTTATCTTAGTGACTGTGATAAGATTCAAGGAGTTTTGATTGTTCATGGTGACCTTCCTTGATCCACTCAGCACGATAGTATTGTCTGACATATTTCCCGAAACATCATAACTAAGCAGGAAAAATATGGATCCAAGCTAGCAGGTGGGACGATTAGTCCGAGCACGGGAGAATACTCACCAAGTTTTGGAAAGCTATCCAGTATTTTTAATTACTAATCTGTCTACAAGCGATCAAAGCTCATGATTCTTTCAGAAGATTGCAAGAAGTTGCTTGGTCCAAAAAGGTGCAAAAATGGATTTTATGAAAATAAGAAAAATATTGCCATCAATGCGTAGAGCTCGAGAAAATATACACTTTTAGAGAAAACGGCACCTGAAACGGAGTCACAGAATAAAAGTTATGGCACATGCAAGTTTTTGCTGCTACATCTTCCTGAACCCTCTCCAAAAATGGCAAATTTTTTTCTCTCCTTGTGATTTTTTTCACCAAAAATCCAAAAAAGGAAATAATTGCTAAAAAAGGAAAGAAACGTTGTCTTTGCCAAGTTTTTTTTGGACAGGTATAGCTGGAAACGTACCCACAGGGACAGGGTACAGTCTGGAAACTGTACCCAGACCATACCCTATCCCTGTGGGTACGCTGGAACCGTACCCAGACTGTACCTTGTCCCTGTGGGTACGTTTCCAGCCGTACCCACAACATACCATACCCCATACCAGTACCTGGTACATTTCCAGGCTGGTACGGGGACCCCTAGGGCATTTCCGTGCAGTCTAGAAGTCTTGCCATATATTTTGGGAGTAAGAAATACTAAATATTGGGCTGTTTAGTGTGAAATCCAAGTCGCATTTTGCAGGATAAAGCACAGGTCTGCATAATAAAAGTCTGATTTATATGTGATAGACTTGCATCTAGTTGTGGGTTTTGCCTAAAAGCCAACTAGGGTCAAAAATGTCCAAAAGGGGACATTACACACAATATGCACATGTGTGGCATGATGTTGAAATCACTGGTGATGTCAGATCATGATGCAAAGCAACACGACAATGTCGCGAATTATTGGGAGTCTTGGATTCCCATGGTCTCATTGGACCCTGCAGAGGTGTATACATAAACTGCTTCTTATTGACCCGTTTGATAATTGCAAAAGCGGTACATGACTTGATTTATATGGCAACATCTAATCTGATGTGTGGCTAAAAGATATGCTTTTGTAGTAAGGTGAGGGTCTTTTCATTCAACTCCAAAATTTTTTACAACCTTGTTGAAGTGTCCCTCCCATATTTGTTTTTGCCTGTCTTCCTAATGTGATACACACAAGTGACCAAGATGATATACGAGTCCATCTTATTAATATAAATTTGGAACTAACTTACCAATAAGCAAGTTGTGATAGATTTCTACAAAGTCTTAATAGTCTTAATATATAGTGCAATGTCTCTTTTAGGGATGAAAATGGAGAAAAGGGGTTTGCCAACTATCCCCAATAAATCTGATCCGAAAACACCTTCAAGTACACACACAACAATCTGAAAGTAGCTAAGAATAACTTAGAATGATTAACCAATTCAAAATCAGCAGTCTCCTAGGGTAGTGAACTACCTATGAGATTCGAATCCACTTTTCACCATGCAAATCAAAGTAGAATGCCACAAAATACTTTATCTAGCCACGACAATATTTATAAATCACAAATACAACAAAAGATTGAAGAAATATCTTATTGGCACAACGGAAATTAATTATTTATAATAGCAGCAGTCCCACCAAACCGAGGGCTAGGAAAAATAGTAAATCTCCACCAAAATTCACCAAAGTTCAGATTATGGCCTTATAAAATATGAATATTCAAAATATAAATCAGATTTGAAATTTGTGCCCTAGAAAGCACCAAACCTGTAATATCCCCTTTTTCAAATTAATCCAAAATAAAGGATTCCTTGCCTTTCCCCACTCAGAAGGCAAGCAATGGATGAGCAAGGGAAGATCATGGGTTATATTTCCATTTTTCCTCATTCATGTTTATGTTTTTATCTTTGTAAATTCCCATTATAAGGGGTCATCTGGGTTTGGTGCATTTTAAAAGCAAACTAAAAGATTAAATTAACTTTTTATGGGTCGGCCTTGCCTTTTTGGCCTTTCGCGCCAAGATGAAGATATAAAAGGAGATTAAGGACTTCATTTGGAGACATCTATTTTGGGAATTTTATCTAATTTGGACCTTTGGGTTGTTTGCTCATTGTCTTTCCACTCTTGGGTGAAAATCCAATTGTGTGGCTCTCCTCCAAGAAGGACGAAAACCCTTCTTGTGGCTGGTTGGAGGACGAAAACCCTCCATCCTTGGTTGAAGCGAAAATATCTTGAAGACCTCATGCAGATTTGGACTCTAGAAGATCAAGGAAGACATCTACAATATTTGCATGAATTTTAGAAGCCTTCCTAGTTGGAGCGACTAGGGCTTGAGGGTGTTTGAGTGCCTTCTAGAGGAAAATCAAATTTTATTTGATATTCTTATTGACATAATTTATAAGGCCGAAATCTATAATTTCATGATTTTTGGTGAGGTTTATCTATCATTTTTAACCTTGGTTTGTGGCAGCCCTTTTGCTGTCCTAAATTTAATTACACCAGTGTGTTATCTTGGGTTTTCTCCATTTGTTTATTGCAAATTGAATGGATAAGTGTTGTCGTGCATGAAGAAATTATTTAGAAGTGTTTTCAGCTATTGTGCATGGTTTTTATGGTGCTTTTAAACCCCTTTTCAGTTCGCTGCTAGGGTTTATATTATCTTGGGAATTGCTGTTATAAAAATCAGATTATTTTCATTGTGGTGTGGTGTATTTTCAGATCTGATCCTTGGGGTTTGTGGCCAAACCCATATCTTTGGTTTTTGTCCCAAAAAGGGACATTACAGTGGTATCAGAGCTTTGGTCTTCCCAACCTGAGGGTTTGAAGATCAGAAGGGATGGATAGAGTTTTCAACGATGCTAGGATTGAAAGGCTTGCCCTAGGGACAAGAAAGATTGGCCAACACAATGCCTGTGTGATCCATACCGTTCAAGGTTCCAATGCTGGAAGGATCTCTTCAAAAGAAGTCATGAATTCTCCGTCATCCAAAGGAAGCAACATCAGTACATGGTATGAAGAGTATAGAGCTCTTCTGGAAAATATCTGTGATGCCCTACCTTTTGCAGAGTTTGTGAAGTTGGAGACAGAAAGAGTGGGGATTGGCACGGGGTCAAAACCCCAAGCAACAAGGAAGTGGTCAACCCTCCCTAGGGACCCCACACTCAAGAGTATGGATGTGGTTCATGAAGAAGGGCTTGAAGGTAGAGGGGTCTCAAATCCTCGTGACAAGTTTTTGAACTTCAACAGTCACCCACATGCCGGTGAAAATTCAGATCTGCACTTTGAGAGAAACGAAGCCATGAAGGATGAAGATTCAGCCCTTGATCCCATCATTGTTCCAAATAGGCATCATTATGAGGTAATTGTTCATCATTGTTTGACTAATACTAGTAATATTTCAGCGTGTATGGATTCCAGGATTGAAAAGGAGGATGGTGAACAAGTGGGGGAAGAAAAAGGAATGATTGGAAACCATTTTTCCAAGAGACGTGTTAACAATCAACTTGCTGGTCTGTTTAGGACAACAGCACCTAAGAGTCAAGTTGAAGGTGTTCATGGCTTGGGAAAAGACCACAAAGAGACTCCTTGCATGTGCCAATAGGGCATGAACGAAATCGAGATGGAAACAAAAGATGGGCATGCCTACTTCCCTAAGGATAAGGAGGAGGAAGATAGATTGCAGCAGTTGGTTACTAAGAGGGAGCAGCCCTTGGGAGTCTTAGAACCCCCAACACTCTTGCCAAATTGGATCTCTCTACTGATTTTCAGAACAACAGCTTGAAGACATCAAAGTTCAATGAAAATGGGGAGCATGAGCCTAGAAGGGAAAGGGAAATCATGGAGCATGAATCCCAAGGTAATAATTCTTTAATATTTAATGATATTTCATTGGCTTCTAATGGGTGTGCATGGCAAAATGTTCAAGAGAAACCATATTTGCTTAAGGGTGGGAAGGATGCATTGGAAGAGGAAGATATCCACCATGCTATGAAGGAAGAACCATCACAACAGCAGTTCATAATGATGGATCAGTTTTTGGGAGCCTTAGAAGCACCCATCACCATTATCAAAGTGGATTCCTTGGCTGATTTTCCGGATAGCCCTACGAAAGCTCAAGCGAATGGAGAAATTACCAAGCAAGAACCAACCAAAGAGGTAGGCAAAAGACTTTTGGTTGTTAATGATATTGCCTTTCTTTCTAATGGTTGCATGTGGCAAGATACTAAGGGATCTTGGAAGCATAAGCAAAAGGATGAAAAGAAGCATGAGGAGCAAGAGAATGAAGAGAATTGGAAAGATGCCAACAAGTCTCATGGGATAAAGGGAATTGAACATATTGGGGATGGTCCAAAGGTATGGAGGTGTTCTAAAATCATTGCTTTCTTCGACACCAATTCAGTTTTGTTGTCTTGAGCGATTTGATGAAAAGAATAACAATATGTCATTGTTGAGGCTCCATGGTAAACCATGGCAAGTGGTTGTACATGTGGATCAACAAGCTAAAAATGGGGTTATAAGTGGAGAAAAATTTGAACACAAAAAAAAAAGATGAAGCGGAGCTTCCAAGGGAAGATGTTATGAGGTACACACATGAGACAAGGGCATTTCCGGGTGTCCATGACCACTTTCCATCCGCTGTAATTTTCAGATCAGCAGCCTATGGTAAGCCATATGATATATTATTTGATCATGACAAGAGTCTATTGCGTCATTATTTATCATTGCTATGCTTGGGTGATCATAACTATGCTAATGAGGGGCAAGGTTGGGAGAAGACCCTTTGCCAAGGACTCACTATAGATCTTCCAAGTAATAAAGTGGTTTTTTATGACATCCCAAGGTACACACATATTTCAGATCTTTTGTTTCCTTCTTTATCATCTTGTTGGGTTGATCATCACAAACTCTGTCACGAGTTTGGACTTCAAGATAAGGGTTGCTTTGCACATGATGATCAAGATAAGAAAAGGTATGATGAAGAGTTTCATAGATTGTTTGCATCCTTGGAATCCGAATAAACCCTTGAAGCTCAAAAAGGGTAAAGGTAAGGATTCCAGTTTTGATTTTTTCACTCTTTGCTTATTGAAGGGAAGAAATTTGATGAAGGATAATTCTAGCATGACATGTTTAAGGCAACATAAGAATTCTGATTTTCTCTTCTATGAAGTGCTAACCCACGGTTCCATGAATGAACCAAAATAAAAATGGGAAAGGGGAAGCAATCATGTTGAACTTGCAGTTCCACACATGACAGTTCAGGAGCAAAATGATGGCTCTATTTTTCAGTCTTATGGCCCCATGATGAGGTATGAATTTTGTTTTGACTACCTTGTTTTCAGTTCAGTTGAGTCACACAATGTTTGTGGGTATCAAGAGCTCCAAATTTTAGTAAAACTTACCCTCAAAATTCACAAGGAGTTAGGGTTCCACTCGAAAAATGATGAAATCAAAATTCATAGGAATGTTAAGAAGGTTGATTTTCTCAAGTTCAAGGCCAAGATGTCCGCTGATTTCAATTGTAGGCCTGTTGTTCGATCACAGCCCTTGGACATCAACCAACAGGGGCTAAAATAAGAATCCCACTGGGTTAAACCATAAAAAATGCAACAATTCCGAAATAAGCAAAAATCAGATTTGTGGTTGCCACTAGCAGCCATGAACAGCAGTGTGTTTTCATTTTTGAAGAGCGTTCCGTCATGGAATGATGAGGAAAGAAGATCTCAGCTCAAAGAAAGGAATAAATCAAATTATGATGTGTTTTTTCAGACTTGAACATTATGATTTTTGAGAAAAATGCATGATTACAGCTGTTTTTGGGACAACATTACTAAAGTATTGGGAAGCCATCATTTGGATGGAAATTATGAGATGGTGTCAAGCAATGGAAGAGCGTTAGCTATCATGTCCCTAAGGCATGATAAGGAGAGTTTAAAAGTGTTGTTAAACACTCTTGATTTCTTTGATATGTTTGCTTCATATGCAGGTACATCAAAGAAGAAGCAGTTAAGATTCATTTGGGATCCGAGTACTAACAATTGCTTAAGGACAAGCAATTTCGGGAAGGGGGGATTGTAATGTCCCTTTTTTTTTCAAATTAATCCAAAATAAAGGATGCCTTTCCTTTCCCCTTTCAGAAGGCAAGCAATGGACGAGCAAGGGAAGATCGTGGGTTATATTTTCATTTTTCCTCAATCATGTTTAGGTTTTTTATCTTTGTAAATTCCCATCATAAGGGGTTGTCTAGGTTTGGTGCATTTTAAAAGCAAACTAAACAATTAAATATGTTTTATATGGGTTGGCCTTGCCTTTTTGGCCTTTGGCACCAAGATGAAGGTATAAAAGGAGATTAAGGACTTCATTTGGAGACGTCTACTTTGGAAGTTTTATCTAATTTGGACCTTTGGGTTGTTTGCTCAATGGCTTTCCCCTCTTGGTCGAAAATCCAAGTGTGTGGCTCTCTCCAAAAAGGACGAAAACCCTTCTTGTGGCTGGCTGGAGAAAGAAAACCCTCCATCCTTGGTTGAAGCGAAAATATCTTGAATATTTATGCAGATTTGGACTCTAGAAGATCAAGGAAGACATCTGCAAGGGTTTGCATGAATTTTACAAACCTTCCTAATTGGAGCGACTTGGGCTTGAGGGTGTTTGGGTGCCTTCTAGGGCATGAAAAATCATATTTTATTTGATATTCTAATTCGACATAATTTATAAGGCCGAAATCTATAATTTCATGATTTTTGGTGAGATTTATCTATCATTTTTAACCTTGGTTTGTGGCAGCCCTTTTGCTGTCCTAAATTTAATTACAGCAGTGTGTTATCTTGAATTTTCTCCATTTGTTTATTGCAAATTGAATGGATAAGTGTTGTCGTGCATGAAGAAATTATTTAGAAGTGTTTTCAGCTATTGTGCATGGTTTTTATGGTGCTTTTAAACCCCTTTTCAGTTCGTTGCTAGGGTTTATATCATCTTGGGAATTGTTATAAAAAATAGATTATTTTCATTGTGGTATGGTGTATTTTTAGATTTGATCCTTGGGGTTTGTGCCCAAACCCAAATCTTTGGTTTTTGTCCCAAAAAGGGACATTACAAAACCAACTTCAAACCCTAGTCGCTCCCCTAGGGAAGAGCTCCAAAAATGATGTAAAGCCTTTACAATCCTTTTTGATGTCTCCAACTCAAAGCGGAGGGTTTTCGTCCTCCACCAAGCCACAAGGAAGGTTTCCGTCTTCTTGGGATACCACACAAGAGGGTTTTCGTCCTCAAATGGAAAAGTAGTGAGCAACTAACCCAACAAACCAATAGTATATGAAAAATGTGCCCAAGATGATTGCAAATGAAGTCCTTTAGTCCCTTTTATATCCTTCCCTTGGCACCGAAGGCCAAATAGAAAAGGATTGACCTCTTAAGCCTCACTTTGTCTTTTAATTGCTTCTTTATTCTCTCCAAACCCAGTCAACCTATCTCCTAAAGGAAAACAATTAAAAGAAAGCATTAAATCAAATAAAATGAAATGCAATTCCTTTCCTTGTTCAATAATTTTTCTTTGCCACAAAAAGGGAATGACAAGTACATATTTAGGCCTCGATTCGAAAAAGGGGAAGTTGCATATAGATACAATTTTGACCAAGTGTTAACTTCATGTATCCATCTCACCAAGCATTAACTTCATGTCCACATGCATCAAGCACATGGAGGAGAGCTTGGACCGAGGATCAGCTCAAACAATCAGCTACTAGATTGGCATTTCCCTTTTTATACTTGATGTTGAGATAGAATTGTTGAAGATAAGAAGACCATTTATGATGTTGCTCCTAGTTGTTTTGGGTCTGCAAGATCACAGTCTCCTTGCCCAAGATTGTAATATCCCTTTTGGGGACAAAACTTAAAATTAAGGAAATCAGCTCACACCCCAATACAAGCAAGTCTGATTTTTATAATCAACAAACTGAAATCAGCAATCTACAAGGGCAGCGAACTGTTTATGGAATTCAAATCCACTTTTCACCAAGCAAATCAATGAATAATGCCACAAAACAATTATTCTAGCCACGACAATATATATCGATCATAAACACATAAAAAGATTGAACGAATATCTAATTTCACAGTTGGAATTAATTATTTAAAATTTGCAGCAAACTAGCCAAAATCGAGGTCTAGGAAAAATATTAAACCCTTGCCAAAAATCACCAAAACGGAGGTTCCGGCTTAATAAAATATGCCAAATCAGAAAAAGAAGTGAAATCTCAATTTTATGCCCTCGAGGGTACCCAAACACACTACACCAAGCATAGGTCGCTCCACCTAGGGAGAGGCTGCCACAATGCCAATGCAAAAATCTATAGATGATGTAAGTGATTCTCCAAAACTCAAATCTGCAATAAAGGTTTTCAATAAGTATTCAATCCAATGTTGAAAGAGGGCTTTCGTCCTCCAACAAAACCACTAGAAGGGTTTTCGTCCTTCTAGGAGGAAGCCACACAAAGAGGGTTTTTTCGTCCTCAGAGTGGAAGAACATGGAGGAACAAGCTCACAATGCCCAAATAGGAAAATGCGCCAAATCTAGATGCCCACATGAGCTCCTCTAATATTCTTTTATACCTTTGTTTGGCGCCAAAGCCCATAAAGGTAAGGTCAACCCCTAATAAGTCATTATAATCTTTTATTAAGCCTCATTAAAGGCAATAAACCCATCCGGCCCACTAAGAATGAGTAATACAAAATAAATTGTGAATATGGATAATGAAAACTGAAATATAATCCATGATCTTCCATTGTTCAACCGTTGCTTGCTAAGGAATCCTTTATTTCAGATTATTTCAAAAAAAGGGGACATTACAGAAACAACTCGTCCAACGCTTACATGCCTAGGAGCAGTTGGGACCCAAGGATTTGGTATCCCTATGTCGGGTAGTTCTTACTAGCATAGTGAAGGAGCCAAGTATGGACAACAACAACTACAATGACCATGAGCGAGTGATGGCATTCTTCAGTCTTGCGTGGAGTAATCAGATGGATGTTGTCAAATATCTACAATGGTTTTTGAGGATCAACTTGAGGTAGAATGAAATTCATTATCCATTGCGCGGATATAAGTTCATACATTTCAATTTTTGGCAAGAGCTATCCCATTTGACAGGTACAGGGTCCAAACTCTACAAGCACTACAACATGAATCATCACTTTGGCACAGTAATACTTGTGCATATGAGTTGGCGTTTTCTTGAGGGAGAGCAAATTTGGAAAGGGTTAACATAGTAATTTCCCCTTTTCTAGAAGCTATAAAATAATGGTAATCCCAAGAAGTTATTTAAGTTGGGTTTGAGTCATTTCTTAATATTTGGGCAGTCTTAGATAATGGGGATATTGGCTAGGTTAAAATAAAAAAGTTTTTTTAAATACTTAAAGTAAAATCCTAGATGTTTTATCTTAAGTCATGGCCGAATGTAACATTTATCCATATACCGATAAGTGTGCAGTACTTATGTTTTATTATTAAAAAGCCCAAATAACTTTTAAATAAAGTAAGTTAGGCCATTGGGATTGAAGGAAAGACTAGAACAGATGAAGTTATAAAAGGAGGATGAAGGATGTCATTCATCATCCAAGTGCGCATAGTATCAAAGCACTCAAATGCAGTTTCCTTCTAATGGCATTTGAACAACATATCTTATTCGGACATGTCTATAGGTTCGATACATGGCATCCCGATGATACCTGTACTTGACATTCCTGAATTTGCTCGAATAACTTGGCTCCGCACAACCTGATCAAAAAGCTCCCGCGATCCTTGGAATAGAATAGTGGCTCTAAATGCGACCTGATCTTATTGCTCCCGCGACCTGGTCGTTGCACACCCTGTGTGTTAACTTCCTCTTTGTTGGCTCTCATGATTGCGACAATTGGCCTACCACAAGTTACCTCCTGCGAGTTAGGCCTGGTTTGTGCCCTCATTATTCCCACGAGCTTATGGCCCTGCGACCTCAATGCTTGGTGTCCTCTATACCTCACGATGCTTTTCAGGTCTGCAGAAGTATTAGAGCTTTCTCCCTTCCTGTGATCAAATCAATAGTATGGTTCTACTGCACGATGTATTGGAACTTCCCTTAGGTCGACCTCCTACATGTGCATCTATCCCTCGCAACATGTCGTGTAATGAGAACCTATGTCTCTTAAAGGAACCTAAGCACTTGCTGTGACTGTTGTGCTACAAGGTTCGATTCCAGCAAACTATTTGGCTCTATGCCCATTACCAATACCCCAACAATCTTGATAGATTTGGGTTGGCATCGCCTTAGCATCTTTAACCCCCTTCTCTGAAGGATGTTTTCCCACTCTAGGCAATCCATCTCGCAATATCTATGTCTCCAATCCAGCTCATTTGTGCAATGCGGGGTTAGATTTTATCACAGTTGAGGACAAAGGGCAAGGACGTTTGGAGGGGGGTCTACCCAAGGATATCTACATGAGCCAAACTTTTACATAGATCTTAGAAACTTGTATGAATCCTCCAACTTAGGGCATGATCTAGTACCTCTTGGACCCATACAAACAGGAAAAACAAACTGGAAGAATTACAAAACAAAAATCACGAGAACCCGAAACAACAAACAACCTCTTGGACGGCCAAGCTGTTGAGTTCCTTGGCAAAAGGCACAATCCCCCCTGGCCTCTGGCAGCAGTAGAAGTCAGTCGATATAGGCTACAGCTGATAGAAGAATGAGCTCAGGAGGGCTAGAGAACTTACCCTCACAGGTGAGCATTTGGGCTGCCCACCCCCCCAGTCAACGCTTCAGACACCGCATGTGCCATTGGGTCTAATTTCAATCACGGAAAACATTGGAGCTTCCAAATGTTACAACTCGACAGGGTATGGCGTGGCTTGGACTCAACTCTTTTCCTGGAACGTTTTAAATCAGCAGAGGACATGCTTCAAAGCGCTCAGAGCCAAACGCAAGTTTTATTTTCCCTCCCCAACAAGATCTTCCATCTGAATGAATTCGCGATTTTTAACAGAACCCAAGTTTCCGAACTTTGAGAAATCTCGGTGAATTTCGAATGATGGCAGCTAGGAAATTCATGAAAATGTGGTTACACCGGGTAATTTCTAATTGTCAGACATGTTATGCGGGACTCACTTGTCCCGGCTTGGCAGCTCCTGGATCCGGTTGCAAGATGACTATTCTCGCCTGGGACCAGACAACGTTGAACTAGGAGTATTTGCACCACTAAGCGCTAATGAGTGGAATGGTAACGGATTACTTCTGATATGCATATCCCCTGGTCACCAACATTTATGACAACGCTTCTGGGATTTACTTCATAGACTACTTATCAATTGTCACAGAGACCTATGAGTTGTCCTTGTAAAACGTCACATACTCTCTAGATGTTTGGGGGTATCAAACTGGATTTCTAGCTTGCAGGCAAGAGACTAGGAGCTCGGGTGGTGTACACCAAGGGGTTCACTGCTAGGAGTTGCTTGCTTCGTCAGAGATACCTACCAGAATAGCATCTCCAAGTGAGTATGGTTGCTGGATGAGTTTGCGTTCTTCCTCTGGGTCAGGATCAAACGGACTTCACCCCACCTCAAGGACTTCTATACAAGCTAGTTTGCTACTTCCCCCTGCCTCCTCTTATGCCAGTGTCATAATGGTCCCGATGGGGATTTGTTCGCTGACATATTCTATGACAATGCATCCATCGGTTCTACAGCGGTTGGGGAGATCTTTATCTTGAGGAAGATTTTGCAATGTCGGCAGTAACCAACAAACCTCTAGGTCCCAAATTCCACGATTAAAACTAGTGACCTGGGATTTAGTGTCGCTTTGAGATGGATAGCCACAACTTCGAGTTGTGCAAGTAGAGATTTCATAGCGGGGCCCTTGACGTCCTATGGAGTGACATGCTAGTGTTGTGAAATAGGAGAGTCTCATGAGCTGCTGATTCTAAATGGTCTTCCACTACTTATCTCGACTCCAAGTTTTTCGACTTGTACACCTTCTTCTACGGATGGTGCAAAGGCGATCATTCGTTGTTTAGGAATCTACATTCTCATCCATGCTTGCAACCTAGTTCCACACATTCACCACCTTTCCTGAGATCTCCCCCATCCCTCTTGCTTATCATAGACGTACCCTATACCTTTTCCTTACAAATTAACCCCTCCAATTTGCTAGGCCTCACCTTGAAGAGGAGATCTCCACGAAATCTATCTTGAAACTTGGATGTATGGTCTCGACCCTGGAACCTATACTTCAATCTCACCTTCGTCAACTTCTCCCTCCTGAACATTCAATTTCACAACCAAAGCTGCCCACGAACACGAAGTATAACCTCCTCTCCTGAACAAATTGATCCACGAGACTGCTTGGCACAATTCCTACCCCCATATCATTCTCACCCATCATAGCAGAAAGACTTGTCCCATGAACCAATGGTATGATGAGGATGGTTTAAAGCCCTTCTACCGACAACCATTCCAGGCGTCTACATGTGTGTCTAAGTTATCATCATCCTCATGCGCACTGTATTCCTTCTCTCACTAGTTTGCTTATCGCAAATAAAGAAACTTCGCCACAGAGTAAACGTAATCTTTTCATCTCTCAGCAGAGGCAGGATTCTCCGCGAGTCGTACTTTTACACTAGCTCCTAAAGCAGTTATCTGGCGTACTATCCTCCCTCGCCGTTCCCCTCCTCAAACATAGGGATGTCTAGGTTGACTTCTAGCTTCCATGGGGTTTGACCACCATACTTCCACTCTCTGACGATGAGTCCCTGGCCAGGCCCTGAATTCGTGCTTGAGGAATTTCCCCTCCTGATCCACTTGCCACCATCTCTTTCACCCATGCACGAATGTTCTTCAAAATGCTTCATTTAAGCCTATGCAATAGCATACTCTATCATTTTTTTAGCAACGGATGAGGAGGGCTTCCAGATAGAACTCTTCAATTTGTTCAGGGACTTGGCATGCTGAACAGGACTATTTAGTGGATTTTTCAACCAAGTGGTTTGCATAGGTTTTGCAAGGTCTAACTGGTCCCACCATCATTACCTCATGTTAGAGGGCATACAAGATAGATACTGAGAGGGGGGGTAGAACTTCAATACCATTGGGATATGATATGACATGAGTATATGCTCTAATATCACTTAATTTGGGGCCCAAGGAAGACCTAATGGACAATACCCTAAACTTGAGTCTAGCTGCATTATTATGGAAAATGTTTAATGAATGATAGAGGTCAAAAGGTATACCAGAGTGCTATGAAACAAGGACACAGATTTATGTGGAAACCCTTTCAGGACAGAAAATCTAAGAGGTCGGATGTAAAATATTCTTTATGTACTCCTTATTCTCAAATGTTTGTAGGCACTAACTCTACAAAGAAGACACCAATCCCCAAATATACAATTTTGTGAGGCACCAACCCCTTAGAATTCGTCGAGCAGGCCACTCACAATGGTTGGCACCAACCCCTTCATCAACTAATCATTCCTCTTACCACCGTGGACTTGTTGACTTATTACAACGAGTGATAGTTGTGCAATATAATGGATCTGACACTTCAACAGTTGTGTTGCATTTTCGAGGATCTGCTACCTCACTTTATGCACATGTATGCAACGTGTGCTGCTCAGGCCAATACTGAAGTCTAGATTATGCCGCAACAACAATTCACATAAATAAGTCGCTGCAATCATTTCAGGTCTTTACATCCTCCTGAGATCTAGCTGCAGATTGGAAAGCTTATTACTCTTGCAACAACTTAATAATCAAAATATTCAATAGTGTGCACAAGCATTGTAGGTTAAAACAAATGATTCTGAATCAGTCCTTGGTGGAGAGGGCACTTCTCACATCCTTTTGAAAAGACACATCATTCCAACCAACACAACCTTTCCACTTATTCCTAATTAACTACAACATAATTAAGTGCATTAGTTGGCTAAAACCAAAAGTAATTTGAAATATCCCTTATAGGATACCACTTTAAAATATGCAAAATATAGACAAATTGCAGCCAAATAAAAATATGATTTTTGCAGAAAATTAAATCTAGGGCAGCGAACAAAAAAATATGAATAACTCCAAAAATATTTGCTCGAATTCACTAGAAATTTTAAATGGAGTTTGCTAATACAATAACAAATATTATAGAACTATTTTTGGGATTTTTCGAGTAACAGAAAGTTGTCAGAAAATTGCAGCGTGCCCTAAACAGCTGAAAACTTCTAAAATTAATATCTCTCGGAATATAGATGCAAAATTTATGAAACCTTGGAAATGTTATCTATAAATATAGGAGATGATATCCCAACCTTCAAATCAGAATTTGAGGAAGTGGAAACCCTCCAAAACAGACCTGCAATCTTCAAAACAAGTTGCCCCACCTAGGAAGATGGTTGGAAACCCTTGCAAATGCCCTCAAACTGACGCTAGACCTTGCCGAAAAGGTTGCCGTAGATCTGCCCTAAAAAACCCAGAAATCTCTCCTCCAAAAGTGCCCAAAATCTTCCAAAACCCTTCACTGAAACCCTCTAAACAATACCTCTGAAGAACAGCCCTAATTTCAGCTCCAAAATGACAAACTAGGGTGGATCTTTCGCTACCGAAGAGTGCACTACTAGCTAGGGATGGATCTTTCACCACTGAAGCTAGGGTTCCCGTGGGGTCATACTCCACAAGCTAGATATTTGTAAACAGCAGTTGCACATGAAAAGAATAAAAGTGTATGCATGAATGATCTTCCTTTTACCCCTCTTGTCCTTTTATAACTTTTCCCATGCCAAGGAACCCTAAAAATCCCAAGTCGCATTTTCCCCTTGGGAAAACCCAAATAATAAAGTAACTTAAAGTTACTTTTTCCTTTTCAAGTCGCCATGGTCCAAAAAGGTGACCCCAACGCAAAATTAGAACATTAGGAGTTAAGCGGCCCCTTCCAACGATAAAACATAACATCTAGTCCCTTTGAAAGCACTTTATAACCTTGTCAATGGAAAATTATAACAATTGGACTAGATATTCATACCCAATAGTTCATAGCGTCCGTAACCCCTTGGGCATGACTAGGGTTAGGACCCATACTGGCCCTCAAGCCTGTGGCGAGGGAAAGGGGACATTACATCCTTCTAGCATGGAGCCACCTCCATCCCATGGCAGCATTATTGCTTCTCCAAATGAGTCTCGTCTTACCTGGGGTAGTTGTCAATGATGACAGCTTAGTCTAAATAGGGGATAGATGTAGACCACACATTGAAAAGAATTATTGTATAAAGAATATAGGAGTAATAATGATCATAATGTATGAAAATTGAGAGTTGAGTTAGGAGTGTTCGTTTTTTATTTTGTTATACAAGGAGTTCCAACAAGGTGGGTTTCTCCCAACTTGTTGAACCCGTCCCTCCTAAGGACTCTTCAAATCCTTTATATTGTGTTAAATCGTAAGTTTATGGCATCTTATCATTCATCTGTGTTATATCAGAGTAATAGCATGAGTTTTGCACATCTTAATGTCATTAAATAGAAGATTCCTTTCTTATATCTTGCATTTCTTAAGTTACCTTTACTATAATATTTATGCGTTATTTGTGTATGTTGAATTGTGTACAAGTTTTCCTACCTACATGAACCCGATGCAAACAACCTTATTAACTAGTACAAATATCTTAAATACATCTAGCTGAAAAACACCAATAGATATCAATTTGAATGTCTAATCTTATCTTGGATTTTTCACATACCATCTTCATTAATAACTCAATTACATTTTATGCCAATTTCCCACTAACTGGTGACAAACGACAACAATCAGGTTGTACCATTGTGTTGGTCTTGAAAAAATCTTTCCAGGAAAAAAAGCAAGCCCCAAACTCTACGTATGGCCAGAATACTACTATTTTTCAATTGACTTCTCCAAGCAAAAAGAAAAACATTTTAGTGACAGTCAAAAGGATAACTATTTTTCAATTGACTACTCCAAGAAAAAACAAAAAATTAGTGAAAATCAAATGGACATCAAATTTAAGGTTAATATTGCCCTGTGATGGTCAAATGGAAGTCAAATTAAGTTCTAGGATAAAAGTGACAAAGCTCACTCCATTACATGCCACCCCTTGTTGCCATTGTAGAGTTCTTATCAGCTTGAAAATATTTTCCAAAGGAAGGAGAGGAGATCCAAATAGTAGGATGATTAGGATCATCATATTTGAGAAACTCAGTCTGAAACCCCTCGTAAGTTGATTTGTTAGCACATTATTTCCAAATAGTTTTGCTAATGTTACTAGAGAAAAAATGCATGAGGAAGGAGAGGAGATCCAAATAGTAGGATGATTAGGATGATCTAGAACAATATTTAGTGAACTAAAGCCTAGCATAGGTGACACAAGTATTGGGGTCAATGTCTTAGTCATAGTTCGCATACTCGTATTCGGCAAATACTCAGCAGACCCAAAAATAATTGACTCGGTAAAAACTCGGCAAGACTTAGTGAATATTCGGGAATACCTGGCAACTTATAAAATACGCAAATTTCTTTAAAAAACATGGATTTTAAGCAAAGTATTAAAAAAAAGCGTCTCCAAAAACTTGTGAGTATTCGCAAATATTCGCCAAAAACTTGCGAGTATTCGCGAATATTTGCTAAAAATTCACGAGTATTCACAAATATTCGCCAAAGACTCGCAAGTATTCGCCAAAAACTCGATTGTGCAGGTTTTGGTGAGTTTTTCCTGTGAATCTTCAGCCAAGGGAAAAAATGGTGAGTACTCGCCGAGTATGCATGCTATGGTCTTAGTGCATAGTTTCCTCAAGAGGAGGGTATGCCAAAATGTCTTAGGGGAGATGTGGAGTTTATGTACATGTAACCTAGATGCAAGAACCTCATGTTTCTATAGAAGGAGACAACAATTCTCACTACATTTGAAGGGAGTGGAAGGAATGTTATGAGATAAGACATAACATAGTCTTCGATGCATAGGCTTGCATTCTTTATCATACCAAAGATTCGTGGGATAGGAACCACGGAGACAGGGCAGTCTGGAATAGTGAACATCGTTGGGAGTCAAAGGTTGCTGCCCAAAGGGCATGAGAAAGAAACTGATAATTGGCTGTGATGGTAGAGAAAGAATAGTAATCAAAGAAAAGGTGAGAAAGACAAGCAACATGATCATTGGCATTCAAGACATAAAAAGGATTGTGATATGTTGAAAATTGGAGGATCCTAGGGAGGGAGGGAAGAGGCAGTTTGGAGAGTGAAAGTTAAAGTACATGATCAGCAAGGGGTAGCTGATGGGAGCCAAATTACGGAATGTGAAGAATCAAGGAGAAGGTGGCAAAGAACATTAATCCACCAAACTTGCTCCCCCAACTACAAGGTAAGTCGGTCTGCTAGAATAAGGGTGACAACATAGCCCATTGAGAATGTAAAGGCCATGTGGTTCATCCACCTCGAGAAGATGCTTCCCATATGTTGTCATAGAGTTATTCCTCCTAGTCAGCGCCCTCTACAAACTAAAATCTTCCAAATCAAAGTCCTGAAGACAAGCACGCATTATGTGTTTTCTCTCTAGCTCTGGAGGATTATCAGACACGGATGTCAAAAGAAACTCTATGGAGTGTAGCTTGCTTCCTTCAAGGATTGTATGGCCAGATCCTATTAACCCATGTCATTCTCTTATGGACATCATCGGATCTCAGCCCTTTCGTGGAAATTGATGATGAAGTTACTGGTCCTTCCACTCTGAGCTTTGAAGCAAATTACAGCTGGCTTCAATCTCCAGCCTTGACCTCCAGCCTCAGTCTCCATCAGCTCCCTTTCAGGATTTCATTGGCGGACCTTCCCTTCACATGATATTTGTATTTTATCATATGGATGTATTCTTTCCAGATTGTCTAGGCTTTATTGGTTCACCTCCTTTAGTCAAGGTCTTCATTGTTTTTATGTTAGTTAATGGTTCAGCTTTGGAGTTCTAAAACTTGGCTGCAACAACTTGTACTTTTGAGTCATATTGACCTACTTTGATCATTCATGTACATTAACATAATTCCTTTTTTCTCTTTTTTCTTTCTAAGATTGTCTGCCAAGGTGGAAAATTCGAAAAATTGATTAACCTCATGAAAATTGCAAGCAAATACACAAAACAGAAAATGTAGGTATATCTAGATCATTGGCATCTAAGCATACCAAAGTTTCCAACCCCAATTTTTCAGCTATAAATGTCTATATAAAGGCAAAAACAAAAGTCTAGAAAAGAAAATGCAGATGTATCTAAATCCTTGGCTTCTATAAGTACATCATAGTTTCCACTCCAATTTTTCCAGCTACTGCTCCTAAAATATACATTAAAAAGCAAAAACAAAATCTTGGAAGCTTTGTAAGTTGGATATCATACCTTTTCAACTAGCGTTGATTCAGGAGATAGATTCTGAGCCACAACTCGCATCAAAACATCCTTTGAACTGCACCTCAAAAAAGATATAAAAAAATATTCAGATAACATATTTCGTAAAAGTGATTTCAGCTATGGGAATAAAGGATCAAATTTGAAATATTATGCACAGCAATAATCACTCAACAACAAATCCAGTGGACAAAATTAAAAAATCCATACGTGAGGATTCCACGTGGTTTATTATCAACTGTTACAACAGCTGCATTCAAGTGAAGTTCGCGCATTTTCTTTGTAGCCATGAATACAGATTCAGTAGGTGAAACTGTCAGTACCCTGACAAAAGAGCACGTCATATAGTATATTGTTTAAATAACAAAGTATATACATGCAGTACATTTCCAAGCTAGAACATTATCAATAATTCTAGATAGGAGAGGGCCTACTTTGTATTTTCAGTCATAATAGTAGCCAGACAGGGTTTAAACATTCTCTCGCGTAGTGTCTCAATGAAAGTATTAGCACCTGCACTCACAGAATCCAACATAGATATGGAGGAATTAGATGCCAAGTGTTTCATGGTATAATCAAGCCAAGTACAAGTATCTGCTTCCATCAAGCAATAGTACACAAAAAGTTACCGGAAATGGTGTTTCCCCATTGCCGCTCTACCCCTTCAACAGCAGCTGCAATGGCATTTCCCTTTTCTGCAGTCCTTTCCATTCTTGCTATGGCATCATAGAGGCATTTTGTGATATCAAGTAAAGCTATGACCTCTCCGTTTTCGACAACAGGCAAGTGTCTAAATTTTCCTGCATTAATATTGGCATTGAACTTCTAAGGAGACACTGACAATAAATTCACAGTCACTGTTAAAACACTATGTTATAGCTCTGAAACGATTGTACTAACCTTGAACCATTTTTTGTAATGCTTCTACTGCTAATGTGTTAGCCATTACGAATATTGGATTCCTTGTCATCACCTTGGACACAGGTACCTCTGCTGGCTTTAAACCTTCTGCTATAACCCTTGTTGCTATATCCTACAACCGCCAAAGAAGAATTAATATTTTATCATAGGAAAACTCTAAATGATCAAATTAGTTATATAAATTAAATGCTTTTTGTAGAAGAATCCAAGCATACCTTATCAGTTATTATCCCACAAAGTAAGGCGTTTGAATCAGTAAGTAAGGCAGCATCCACTCTACGTGTAGCCATGCGACGACAAGCATCTAAAATTGTTGTACCCTCTGGAATTGTAAGAGCTTTTGACAATCTAAGCTTTTTAACAGTTCTCTCCCCTGTCAGTGACCTGTTAATGATTAATGACACAAATGCTAATTTTAGAATGAAACTACAAAAGAGTATTTCCAATTAACATGAGCAAGCAACAATAGTCAAATATTTTTTCAACTAGTATTACACTGATCATTTGAAAGAAGTTGTAATCACTGATTGTTGTCAAATAATTAAAACATACTTGGTATCTTATGTAAGACCGAAGAACCTCCAAAACCGTCTCGTAGTTAACAAAGTCATAAATTAAGGATATGAACATTGTTGATGATATGGTAGTTGCCAATAGGGAATACGAAGGGTAACTACCAGCCACCGAAAGGACCATTAAGTAAAATAAAACAAGGATAACAGTGAGCTACAAATGCAAGCAAGAAAAAAAAATTATACTGATGTCCACAAATGGCTCGAATAGGTGAATGTAAATCGAAAGTACTGCCAGTAAATGTAAATAGCAAGGTAAGCCAAAAATGAACTCTAACATTGAAAATAAATAGAAAGCTACAAGCTAAAAGCACAATAACAAAAGATTCAAATTACCTAGGTGGTGAACCTGAAATGGATAAACCCTAGATATGTATGTAAATAAGTCATGTATTACAATCATTATAAATATGTGAACAGAGGACCCGTCATAAAAGACGTTAAAGCTAATGGAGACCACAGCAAGAGGCAAGAACAAACAATAATCTATCAAATTGCAAAGAAGCCAAAAGACAAACATCCTCATCAATCACCATGAAATAGCCAATACAAGATCTGATAATATTCACACAAGAATGGCCTCGAAGTGGGCCTGGTTGAACAATAATGGGGAGGTGAGGGGGTGTCTGCAATCATGGTAGTCCTCAAGCTCCCGTAAAAATACAATTTCTAAAGGTAAGCCCTTATTGGAGGTAAACATCCAAACACCTCTGATGAAGCTAATAGAAAAAGGTAGCTAGTGCCCATCCTAAACCTCTAAACAAGCAATATTATCTTCCTAAAATATCATAGAATATAGGATACTTGAAAACAAAGTTTTCCTCTGTGAATGGAAAACTAGGCAGCTCCTTCTTTCAATTGGCATCTCTATTGACAGCCTACCCCCTTTCATGTATTCCCTAGACGCCCCTCTCAAGCTCCTTCCACTAAGGACGTCATCACTAGGGCTTCTAAAGAGATCTACAAACAGTATATGCAGACCACCTAGATCTCCCCCTGTGAGCCGCTCAATCCCAAGCTTGCCTTCTATGACGATCATTCCTTATAGGAGGTGGATGGATCTATTAATCGCCCTCACTATCTCTAGCGCCATTGGTCTCACGACTTGAGGTTCCCCCTTGGCCAGATGAGAGTTTGTTCCCACCGGTTACGGGTTGAAATAGACCACCACATTCTCCGCCAGGACCAGATCTGTCCTCTTTGCCCCCTCTGCGAGGTGGAAACCGAGGACCACTTCATTTTCAAATGCTACATTTATTATGAGATCTAGGGAAGATATCACTACCTCTTTAGAGACTCAGACAACACTCTAGCTACTTTCTTCAAATTACAAACCAACGATGTTTGGCTCTTTATCTTCCGAGGCTATTACCTTCCAACGCAGATCCCTACAGGAGGAGTCTAGAGGCTCTAGAGCTCCCACATTGATCACCTCCTTTCAGCCCATTCAAGTGATTGACAGCACTAAGCGTCCTTTGGACACCAGTACATTGCACATCAGAGATGATAGACCAGTTAGGCGGTGATTCTCTCAACGCATCACTACTACTCAAACTACTCAGATCTTCAAGCTTGTTATCTCTCAGCATCATGTCTTTGCTCTGCCTTGTCAGCGTGTCTCTACTCTTCCTCATCAACGTGACTCTACTCCTCGCCGACGACATGGATCTAATACTTATTAGTTGCCCCTAGACTACAAGGACAAACTAATATAGCAAGCTTCTTTTCTATTAAGGAGTTAGACCGACCTTGGATATTAGGTGAGATTCTAGAGGAAGTTTCTTGCTTCCTCCTAAGATCCCCCTATCTGGCTCCTCCGACCATGTATACTCGCTGGGCAACATTATCATATCTAAAAAGATATTTGAACAACATTGCAATAATATTTGCCATCCAAACACTTTGCATTATATAAGTCCTATGAATAAGGAATTCGCTACAACAAAACCCCACAATAGTTCAACCTCCCTAGAATCGCTCAACCATCATATTGTACTCGCATACAACTAAATATAATATATGTGAACAATTAGTTTATTTCTAACATTCCTCCCTAGTGTGAACATGGGTGCAGAGAAACAAATCCTGTAAATGTTGCTCCCTAAAAGTATTGTTTGGACCAAGTACAACTCCATCAAGCTGTCTCTTTACCTGATTTTCACAATAGAGATTTTATTGAACACAACACCAAAATATGCAAGACAAGAAAACTAAAAATGAAGCACAGCAAAAAGAAAATTACTTAAGTAGACTGAACTCTGCCACTACGTCACGAAGCGGCCCCTTCGCTAGTGGTTGATGAGAGGTCATTGTTTGACCTCCTACCTCCATTGCCTCCGTCCTCCAAACAAGATGTTACTCAATATAGGAATTCATCATAATTGTAACCATTGTCGTCGTTCATTGGTTCATTCTCATTATCAGGTTCTTTTGTGACTATATTAGCTTCAGTAGTTTTGAGTTTTCCTTTGAGCATATTATTAGCTTGAATTTTACAATACCAGGATGTGTGCCCTTTTTGCTTGCAATAGAAGCATTTGATTTCCTCCTTAATTCTGTTGAATTTTTTGCGACTGCTTCTTGAATACAACACACTTTCCTCAATTATTTCTTTTACGATTCTTTTCTCTTCAACTAGGAGAGCTGAAATCGTATCTTCCTGTGTTTGGGAAGGTATTAAAAGGAAAAATATTCAATAATATAGCTTTTGCATCCACATCATCAACTAGGCCTTTGACTTCTACCAGTTGTCTCATAAGAGATTTCAACTTATTGGTATAGCTTGACATTGTGACTCCATTTATTTTGAGTTTGAATTTGTAATTTCAAAGAAAATTTTGCGTTAATTGCTTTATCACCAAAAGTTTTAATCAATAACTCCCATATTTCTATAGATGGCTTTTCCAAATCTACATGGTGTAATTTAGTATCTGAAAATGAAGCCCAATAATGGCTTTAGCTTTGCCATCCCTACTCTACCATTCCAATAACTTGGTAGAATCTGTTGGTTCTTTTTCTTTGCCGCTTACTATTCCCCACAAGTTATTCATCAGCTGCATCTGAATTTTGACTTTGCACGTGTGGAAGTTTAGTCCATTGAATTTATCAAGTGGAGTATCCATGTTAAATACACATACACAGGACGTCGATTTCTACCAAAAATGCGTCCATACAAACAAAAACAAACCAGACTCCTATTAATCACTTGTGTAGAACACAACTTATGACGACATACACTTTTTAAAACATTTCACATTTGACAATTGACTCTTGGTAATGATGAGATTAACGTAACAAGAGGACATTAAATAATGACTCAAAATATATAATAAGTAATAAACTAAAAATTACTTTTTTTAAATGGGATTCTCCTATTTCATTTGCATCCTAATAGGCTACAATATTTGGTTGATATATTTTAACACTGTGAATGTATCTATTAAAATATGACATAATCAAAGAAAAAAAGTTTGACACCCAACAAATATAACTTACAAACCTATCTTTGATAAACTTAAGGATTTAAAAACAAAAGAGACCCTACCGTTTTTACATAGACTGACATACGGATCACCGTTTGGCAAGGCACATTTATGTGAAAGCTGACCTTTGACCAGCGGACATACCTTGGACAAGACTTTTTTACATGCACACCAAGATCTAACTCTATAGATCGCAAGCCCTGACCATGTGCAAGTGTGAATTGGGAATTGCAGACCAGTCAAACAGCTCCGTAGTCCACGACGACTCCACTTGTCATCATGCTGAGAGAACTTGTCGTCCAAGATGTGAATACGACAGTGTATACAGCCAAGAGGACTCTAGAATTTATAAAAGGCAGCAAGTCATCTCACGCAGCCTGCAGGTCATAAACAAATGTTTGACGTCAAAGGCTGGCAAAGAAGACTTGTCAAATTCAAAAGAGAATGGTACACACACAAGTCAGAGGTCTCACAGCTATCCAGAATTAAAACACTCTCTGGTACCAATTGAAAAGATATTTGAACAACATCGCAATAATATCTGCCATCCGAACACTTTGCATTGTATATCATACACATAAAAATAGGATTTGGAAGTCCTATGAGTAAGGAGTTCGCTACAACAAAACCCCACAATAGTTCAACCTCCCTAGAATCACTAACCATCATATTGTACTCACGTACAACTAAATATAATATAAGTGAACACTGAGCTTTTTTATAACAAGATCTCTCACAGTGAATGATAATGGCTCAGATGATTCCTCCACTTTAGGCATATTCAGTGACATTCAATGAGATTTGCTTCCAGTCTTCATGGGCACTTGCTCTTGGGGCTTTTGTTCGCCTCTCATTTCTATTTATATTGGTTTCTTTGCCACTTGTGTTAGTCGCACGCTGCGTCTTTGTACTTTGCTTTGTCAGTTTATTGCTAGGATTCTCTCTTCCTAGAACTTTCTTTTGCTAATGGTTGTATCCTTCAGTCCCATTGACCTATTTCTTTTGGTCATTTGTGGACATCAATATAATTTCTTTCTTTCTTTCTTTTTGTCCCCACCTCCTACAGAATAGAACTAATAAATCCTATCACCTTTGGGAATAAGGTGGTAAGGTCCATAGCTGTTGTAAGCGAACTCTTAATTGACCAAACGGCCATCAGTCCAATGACAATGAATATTGTCAAGAATGATGATGGCGCAATCAATAATCTGAAAAAATGCTCAAGCATAGAAAGCCGGCTTATGGGAGAGGATCTACAAGGGAGAAATCGAAGTGATTTAAACATATTGCCAAAAGGAGACGAAGGGCATCCAAAGAGTGTCTTAAGGGAGGGACCAATTCTTGGAAATGTTGATAGACTAGAGAAGCAAACTAGTATATGAGTATTAACATCACCATAATCTATGAGGGAATCATGGAGTCAATCCACTAAAAAGAACATGCTAAATATGGATGTCTCTGAAACCAAGCCAAGACATTTGTAAGCGAACTCTTAATTGACCAAACGGCCATCAGTCCAATGACAATGAATATTGTCAAGAATGATGATGGCGCAATCAATAATCTGAAAAAATGCTCAAGCATAGAAAGCCGGCTTATGGGAGAAGATCTACAAGGGAGAAATCGAAGTGATTTAAACATATTGCCAAAAGGAGATGAAGGGCATCCAAAGAGTGTCTTAAGGGAGGGACCAATTCTTGGAAATGTTGATAGACTAGAGAAGCAAACTAGTATATGAGTATTAACATCACCATAATCTATGAGGGAATCATGGAGTCAATCCACTAAAAAGAACATGCTAAATATGGATGTCTCTGAAACCAAGCCAAGATCGCCCATGGACTTGAGTCTAATGAGATGGAAAATGACCAAGAAGACTAGATTCGATGGAGATGGAAAATCAGCATACAAAGGTTCCCTTGAAACAAAGAGTCTGGGAAGCAAACTCAGCTTGGATGATGCATTAAAGGACTAGTCATTTACACCAAATGATATATTGGAGCAAGACAGTTTGAAGTTGAACCCCCTCAATACGCACACAATCATCTAAGTTGGACCCTAAATCTCATGCCCACAAAAATTGGTAAGTTCAATTATAGCATTAAAGAATCATATCCATTTAAGCTCTAATACTTGATCTTTGTAAGGAATTACTATAAATGCAACTGTAAGCACCCACGCTTTAAAACAAAAGAGGAACATATTCATTACAAAGCCGTCACTAGGAAACATAAGAATGAAACAAGGTTATGCTGTTGGCACAAATTTCCTTGAGAATTATAATTTGAGAGGTCATATACCATAAACAACTGTAAAAAGACATTTGTCATCTACTTCATTGCAATTGTTGTCATTTTATCCATCTAAAAGTTGTTATTATGAAGAAACATGCCTACAAGAGCTTGCAAATATATTTAGTTGACTCAAAATACAAGGCCATGAAACCTAAAGCTAAATAAATGTCATCCCTTAGTCCTTTTCATGTCAAGACAGCTTTCATTTCCAAAGGTCACTCTCGCATATTTCCAAGCTTCATCCAAGTGCTTGAAATGTTGCCTAATATGAGTTAAATGTAGAAATGCACCCAATTCCAATTAACAAGCATTGGAAAGAGAATTTTTAGTGATGGAATCTTTGAGGGTAAAAAGTAGAATGCACAAAGGGTTGGAAGTGCAATCATGGGGGCTATAAAAGAGAACTTCCTAAAAATTAAACAAAAGAGAAGGAGAAGGTTAGGGTTGGGGATGCTCATATCCTAGCTGATTGGGGAATTGTGGTGGATCCGGAAAGGTCTCCCCCTACATGTAAGGTTGATAGAATGCAAATCAAGTGGCAGTACCCCTTGTCGGGGTGGGTGAAATTGAACTTCAATGGGGCTTCCAAAGGGAACCTTGGTCCATCAGGTAGAAACAGTAATATTCATGATGATAAAGGGAAGGCTATTACTGTATATGTTGGTAACCTGGGCTTCCAAACTAACCACATGGCTGAGGCCATGGATGCCTATTGGGGGATCATGTTGGCTGCAGAGTTAGGCTTGGAGAATCTTGTGATTGAGGGAGATTCCCTTAACATCATAAGTAATCTCAAGAATAAGAACTCGGGGTGGTGGACTATTTGTAACATAATCTTGGACTCTCTCCAAATCATGAGATCCTTTGTTCGGGTTCAAAATAGACATGTTCACAAGGAAGGGAGAAAAGTGGTTGATTGGGGGTTTCTAGACCCATAATCTATAATTTTCTTGTGGCTGCTCTTCGCTGGACATTTATTTAATTCCAGCAGTGTGTTACTTCAGATTTATCATTGTTCTTGGTTCTTGTGGATGCATAAAAGATACATACAAATTTTGGCAAGTTTATTTGAAGTATATTTGGTGTTTGGCATGCATTTTTGAAGAGTACAGTTCACTGGTTTATAATTTTCAGTCTTCTGCAATAAAAATCAGATTTGAATAAATTGGTGTTTGTCTACATTCCTTGGTTTTTGGGTCTAATTCATTGAAAGGGTCATTTCAGGAAGGGAATATTGATGACTCCATTCATCAAGGGCTTATCCTCCTGTTGTATCATCTAGCTAAATTGCAGGAGCTTGTCCATAATTTGGTCCCCACTGTCTCTCTTGTTGACAATGAGAATCAGGGTGCTTGGTCTACAAAAGTGAAAAAAACGACCTTGTTGTTATAATCCCTGGTGGGAAGAAGGAAAAGGCGGGCAATGCCCAAGCCCCCTTTGAGAAAGATAAGGGAAAATCTATCTTCAAGGAGGACTCTAACCCCAAGGGTCATGGGGGGTCCCTTGTGTGCAAGAGTATTTTATGTGGCTCCCCTACTTCTAATTCACCCAAGTGGTTTTTGCTTCTCCCTATTCTTGTTCCTTGAGAGGACAAAATCCCTATTTAAGCTTAGGAAGAGAAACAAAAACTCTTCTCCCTTTTTTGAGAGGAAACTCTACTCAGGGGTTTCCACTGATTTTCAAATTCCATTTATAACTTCTAGCAATATTTGAAGGTCGGAGTTGCAAATTTGTGTTGATTCCAGCTAGGGTTTGAAGGTGGAATATTGTTGTTGAATTCTACCTTGCATTTTCAGCTTTTCTACAATGGAGCGACCTACCTTGGGGACATTTCTGGGTGATCTAGGGCACGTTTGGACCAGATCTGATATGTTGTTCCATAATCAGATTTTTAGAAGACAAGATTAGTTGATTTGCATATGTTTTGGGATGAGGAAACTCCATTTTCAGCTAAGTCTGAATTTGTCTATTTGCAAATTTTATAAATAAAATTTCATCCCTCTTATTGGTCAGAAATTGGTTTTTTTCTTCATGTTCCTGCATACATAAAATTTATGATCTATTTTGAATAAGTTTTAAATAAATTTACTTCAGTTTTGTTGAGGAATAACTCCTAGGGAAAGTCGCATTTTCTGTATAAAATTCGGATCTGCAGCATATTTCTTTTGTATATCTTCTAGAAGTTGCTACTTTAGATAAAAATTGTTGTTGTTCCGTTTGGGGGAAGAATTTGTCCATTTGGGGACATTACATACAATCATGTAACAACAGTTGAAAATGCTTCTAAATAATTATTTCAAACACGGCAACAATTATCCATCAAAATTACATCAAAGAAATGGAGAAAACAAGAGATTATACCCAGTTGTAATTAATTTTACGACAGTCACAGGGCAGTCACAAACAAAGGCTGAAAATGATAGATAAAATCCTCTAAAAATTACCAAATTGTAAATTTCAACCTTATAAAATATGATAGATCTGAGTATCAAAGAATAATGAAGTTTTGTGCCCTAGAAGGCATCCAAATCCTCTTCTACCTTAATCGTTCCCTAGGAGAGGGGCTTCAAACAATGTCAAAATCTTTTGTATGGCTCCTCCTTGATGCCCTAGATGCAAACAGGCAAGATGGTCTTCAATTAGAGTCTTTATAATGTCCCTTTTTCCCACCTAAGAGCTTGAAATTGGTCTTCTTGTCATTCCTTCTCCATGGCAAAGAAAAAAAAATGAAGGAGAAGACCCTTGAGCACTTTATAATATATTTTATCTAATATTATAATGTTTTCTTTAGTGTTATTTTGTTCTATACAGGGCGGCCTTGTCTAAATAAGCTTTGGCGCCAAAAAGGAAGATATAAAAGGAGTTTAGAGGAACATTAGCCATCAGTCTTGGCACATTTTATTATATCCCAGCAAAGAGAGCTAGTTGTTCCTTGGTCATCCACTTGAGGACAAAAACCGTCTTGTGAGGCCTCATTGAAGGACAAAAACCCTTCATCATCCTTTGGCATTGAAGAGCTTATTTGAGGATTCATTTGTCATTTCCAACTAGTATTGTATTTATTTTGGGTGGAGCGACCTACCTTGGGTAGGGATTGAAAACATTAGTGAAGAATTTGATAATTCTGAGTTTGTAATCTGATTTGCACTATTTTTAAAGGCCGGAATCTTGAGTTGCATGAATTTAGAGGGTCTCTAGACCCATATTTCATAATTAATTTGTGGCTGCAATTTCCAGTGAATATTTCATTTCCAGCAGTGTGTTCTTTAGTGTTTCTTGGATATTTTGGCTTCTAAAAAATTCCATATATCATATAAAATATTGGCAAACTGATTGGTGGTGTTTGCGGTGGTTTTTTGGCATTTTTTTAGAAAGTATAAGTCGCTGATTTCATATTTCAGACTGTTGCAATTTTCATTTTCAGATCTGCATATAGAATATTTGATAAAACCTCAAAAGAGTTATTACAGTGGTATCAGAGCATGAATTCTCAAAGGCCTATGGTTTCAATGGACAGATGGATGAAGGTGCAAGAAGGGATTTTCAATGAAGAGCCTAGGGTTTCAAAAGTGAACAAGGTGGTAACTCTCTTTGAAGAATATCAAGCTCTTCCGGAGAAGATCCGTCGTGCCCTAACATTTTTAGAGTTTAAAAATTTGGAAATAGAAAGAGTGGGCATTGGAACTCGGTCCAAGCCCCATGGCATGCACAAGGGTTTTGGGGAAAATACCCCTACCCTAGTGAAAAAGAGTTCCATCTTGTTGGCCAAGCAAGGACTGGCTATGGAGCTTGTTCAAGAAGAGAACATATCCCCAAGTTCATTGGGACACGCTAGGCATAATTATTGCCCTAAGGACAAGAAATTGGATGTTAAATCGCAGCAGCAGGTCATTGAGAAGGGGCAGCCCTTGTGAGGGTTAAAATCCTCCAATCCTCTTGCCACACTTGATCACTGGGATGGGTCTCCTAACAACACCTTGGTGACACAAGGGTTTAATGAAAGTGCGGAACACAAGCCAAGGAAGGAGGAACACAGTATTCCAGATTTACACCATGGACGAAAAAGAGCCATGAAGAATGATTCAGCCCCTACCTCCATTTTTGCTCCAAATGCTCAACATGGTGAAGTAAGTATTGATCATTGTTTGACTAATAATGATGATATTTTTGCATTTGATGAATTTATAGATGAAAGAGGGGGTTGTGAAAAAGAAGAGGTAGTGATAGGGACGGATGGAACCCATTTCCCAAGTGGAAATGATAAAAGTCAGCTCGCTGGTCCGTTTATAACAGCGGACAAGAAAGAACCCAAAGGCGAAGAATTACACTTGGGTAAGAGCCGCCAAGATATCCCAAGTACATGTGAACAAGGTATGATGTTTGTGCAAAGGGAGGAAGCTCCAAGTATCGAAGAGGATAAGGAAAAGGAGGATGAAAGTCTTGTTGCAATTCCGAGGATCGAATACATTTCAGACTTACTACTACCTAGTTCACCCTCACATGGAGCTGATCATCATCATCAGTTTGATACAAATATGGGCAGAATGAGGTGCACATTGAGTGATAAGGAGTACTTACATCCTTTCCGGAAAACCCCAAGTTATGCATGTATCAAACCAAGTGCCACTCTAGGCACAAGAGCTGAGATTGAAGTAACAAAAGGTAACCTTCTTTCCAAGGCCCATTGTTTGCATACTAAGGTAACCATTTCCTCTTTTAGTTTGGTTGGGCATCCGCTTGATATACTTATGCTTAAAAGATTAATTTGGAGTTATGTTGATAATACCTCAACAAGCCCTTTTTGGCGATGAAAATGGGAGAAAACTCCCCATAAAGAACAAGATGAAGGGGCTAGACTGTACCTAACAGCAGCAAAAAGAAGGTCAATTGAGAAAAATCTCAGCCCTGCAAAAGCTCAAGAACATGGGGAAATTGTCAAGCAATCATCAAGCAAACAAGAAGGTAAAGAACTTTTAGTTGTTCATGACATTCTTTTGTTTTTTAATGGTTGCATGTGGCAAGATACTAAAGAATTTTGGAGGCATAAGCAAAATAATGGATATCATGAACAAAGGGGTAGGAAGGAGGTCTATGTTCTCTTTCTTAGGTGGCTGCCATGTTCTCACCTTCACCATTCGCAAGGCCAATCAGTTTTGCAAAGGGGCCTCGAGAATGACACTCGGAAAGCAAAAGAGCATGAAGGTAAGGTGATTTTGAAATATTTTCTGAGTGCTGGTTCTAACTCGGAATTTCTGAGTCCCATGAAGGCCACAGGCAGCCCATGGCACAAAGGAATCCCAAATTCATTACCTATCAGTATGTCAGATCAGGTATGTTGTATTCATACACAACAGGTTGAGAAGGGTAACTATGTTTTAGTCACATTACTCTTTCCTATGTCACTGCCTTGTGTATATTCTTATGATCAGCATGTTTCAAGGAATAGAGAGATAGGAAGTATCTCTTGTGATAACGAATGTATGGATGATTGGGTTCAACCCCAATATTGTTTCCGCATAGGTGTTGTTGTAAATTCTGGAAAAAGGTCTCATTTTAAAATCAATGTTGTTGGTGATCTCATCCTTGTATGTTTGGGTACAAAGGTGGAATCAAACCTTATCATGGGAAACTCAAATACTTCCAAGAGGAGCAAGGAAAAGGAGGCCTTATGCACATGGAATAGGAATTGTCTTCTTGGCAAGACCTATGGCTTATTTGAGAAGGTAACAACTTTCTTTTTTCATATGGTCTATGAGCTAGCTGATACACATGTTTTTAAAGGAAAGTATGGAATCAAAGGGGCTTGGATAGTGAAGAAGTCACCTTCAAAATGGATGCAGGCTCCCGGTTTTGAATTTCTTGAGGACAAAGTAATTTCGGGAAGGGAGGATTGTAATGTCCCTATTTTTCGAATAAATCGGAAAAAAAGGATTCCTTAGCAAGCATCGCTTGAATCGTAGAAGATCATGGATTATATTTCAGTTTTCATCCTTTATATTCATGTTTTATTTTTGTATGTCCCCTCTTAATGAGGGCAATTGGGTTTAGTGCCTTTAATAAGGTTTAATAAAATATTATAATGACTCATTAGGGGATCGGCCTTTCCTTTATGAGCCTTGGTGCCAAAAAGGAGGATATAAAAGGAGACTTAAGGCATAATTTGACATGGAGACTTTGGCACATTTTATCATACTTGAACATTGTGAGCTAGTGTCTCCTTGTTCTTCCACTTGAGGATGAAAACCCTCATGTGTGGCTTTCCTAGGAAGACGAAAACTCTTCTAAAGGTTGAGTGAAGGACGAAAACCCTTCATCTTGACTTGGAATTAAAGTATAAGGCAGATTTAAGGAGATATATATCATTTTCAGATTATTGGCTTCTTTCATGTGGAGCGACCTACCTTGTGTAAGGTTTTGAGGGTTTGGTGAACTTACATTTGTATTTTCAGTTGATAATCTGATTTGTCATAATTTTTAAGGCTGGAATCTAAAGTTTCATAATTTTTGGGGGTTTCTGGACCCATAATCTATAATTTTCTTGTGGCTATTATTCGCTGGACGTTAATTAAATTCCAGCAGTGTGTTACTTCAGATTTTTCATTGTTTTTGGTTCTTGTGGATGCATAAAAGATATATCTAAATTTTGGCAAGTTTATTTGAAGTATTTGATGGTGTTTGGCATATATTTGTGAAGGGTACAGTTCGCTGATTTCTTATTTTCAGTCTGCTGCAATAAAAATCAGATTTGAAAAAATTGGTTTTTGGTTAAATTCCCTTGCTATTGGTCTAAACCCTTGAAAGGGTCATTACACTTGGTGTTTGTTCCGTTTGTTAAGTATAATATTTTGGAGAATTTATACATCCATTTTCAGCTTGTTTGCATGGTGTTTGACGCCCTAAAAGTGCAAATACAGTTCGCTGCTAGGGTTAATAATAGTTTTGGATTGGCTCTCATAAAAATCAGTTTACTCTTAATTGGGATTTGTGTTATTTCCTTTGTTTTCAATTTCAGCCCAAAAAAGGACATTTTAGAGGAAAAGGAAGATAAATAGTGACTTTTTAAGAGAAGTCACAATGGAATAGATTGGAAAGTTTGACAAAAAAAAATAGACCTTTGTGTGTGTGTGTGTATGTATACACGTACATATGTATATGTATGTATGGGGACTAGCTTCGTACTCAAATGTGGAAGTTGTTTGGCTTTTTGCTTTCTGTTTTTTGTTTGGAGGGTGTTCCATAAGGCCTTGCAGGGGTTGGGAAAGCATGGTTGAGTACATCATAACGAATGACTAAAGCATTATGAATGTGATGTGTTTCACATAAATGTCTTTGGGATTAGCCTTTTCTTTTTACCTTTATGCAGGTGAAGTTTTAAAAGTAATGAACTTGCAAAAAAAAAAAAAAATCTTTTGAGTGTTGTGTGGGCAATAGGTTGCTTTTGAGATTTTTTTCAAGGTAACCAAGCTTCTTATCTTAGGATATGCAGATCAGTAAATATTTTCCTATGCCTACTTCCTATCTATCATGGAGCCAATTCATGAGATAGTTTGATTTAAATTTTACAATGAATCATGGAAAAGATTAGGTTTCCAGCCTTTGGTAAAACCCTCATAAATTTGATTTAAATTTTAGAATAAGACATGGAAAAGATCAGGTCTCCAGCCTTGGATAAAATCCTCGTTTACTTAGAGTGGATTCCAAGGATATGGATTGATGATAAAGATTTGAAGCTATAATTTTTCAATCCGTAGAAATTTGGGCCAGCTTTCATTGAGGCAATTCACAAGTAAATATGGGTGAACTTTGGGTTAGCCTTATGGGCTTTCCTTCATTTTCAGGTCCTGGTTGAATACCAGGAAGTAGGAAAAAATTGTGAATTTTCTTGAAAATAGAGAGCTTAGAATACATACAAAACAAGCCACTTGATTTGAGAAGAGCTTCCATATATTTAAATTGACAAGAAATGCAAAGTTAAGCACATAGAAGCAAAATAGTTGCAAAGTTGCTTCCTAAAGAAGCAGATAAGAAAAATCGTGAAGGCTCCGTGTATCTTTACGATGAAGGCGTCTCTAATGGTGAGAGTGCTTGCCAGAAAGTGTCAAACTTTTCTGGCAAACACCTTTCCGGCACTCAAAAACATTTCAGCGCTTGAACAATAATTCCACGCTAGACACCCTTCCACTAGCGAAAAAACATTGGGGAACACATGTTGGGCACTAATAAAATATCTAGGAGAAAAATTGCCCAGCTCACCAACAGCAACCAATTCACCATCTTCTGCAAGTAGATCTCTATGTAGCGGTCATCCTTGAAAGGACTGCATTTAATACAATGGATATCTCATTGCCTTTGCATTTGTGCCCACTACAAGGTGTAATATTTGTTTTGTTTTCGGATTATTTGTTCATTGGTTATGAAGTACATAGTCTGGAGTTTTAAACTTATAATTTTGATCCAATGAGTCTCCATGGCTCCTGGTTGTGGGCACGTGTAATATCCCTAAAAATAATTTCTAACAGATCTAGATATTTTGTTAAATCCTAGGGCAGCAGTATTACAAAACTAACTTTTATAACAGCGATAATCTGATTTTTCTATATAAAAACAGCAAACCATAATGCGTAAAAAATCAATCTTTTATTTATTGAATACGAACCAACTACAATAAAAATACCAGTGTCTAAATACCATTGTTTAGAGTTGAACTGGCGTAACACTTACACCCCGAATTGTCACTGCAACCCCTGAATGGAATTGCCAAGTTCATATGTGAGGGTTTTCGTCCTCATACCTATATGCAAATGAGGGATTTCGTCCTCTATTGCTATTGCAAAAGTTGACGCTACTTGCAGACAAAAAAAATAATTGATGAATTTCCGAGATGTCTGAACAATAAACCCCAAATCTACCTTTATGAGTTTCAATCCTTCTCCAAAGTGGGTGCCCCCTTCTAGAAATACATGCATGCTCAATAAACAATTAAAAATAATATAATTCCTCCTCCATGTTGGTGCCCCGTCTTAAAAATAGGATTAAACAAATTCAAAAACACTTTATCCACCTTCCATCCTAAAATTAGGACATCATGTAGTAACTCTAACTCTGGTGCCCCCGCTAATAGAAGTCAACCTTCTAATATTATTTTATTGTATTAATGTTTTTTTAGATTAAAATATAATTTAAGTGTCCTTTTCCAATTAAAATATATAAATATCCTTGGACCAATTAAATTAATTTATTTTTCTCTTTTAATTTCCCCTTAACCTACGGAAAATAATAAAAATAGGCTTCAGGTATTTCGAATTAATTAATTTTGAAAAAGGGACATTACAGTCTGCCCTTCCCAAAATTGCTTGCCCTCAAGCAATGCCAATCCAATTCTCTCATTCTGAACTGCCATGCAAACAATGGGATCCCAAATCCGCTCTGATACCACTGTAATATACCTGAAAATAATTTCTAACAAATCTGAATATTTTGTTAAATCCTAGGGCAGCAGTATTACAAAACTAACTTTTATAACAGCAACGATAATCCAATTTTTATATATAAAAATAGTTAACCATAATGCGTAAAAAATTAGTCTTTTATTTATTGAATACGAACCAACTACAATAAAAATACCAATGTCTGAATACAATTGTTTGGAGTTGAACTGGCGGAACACTTGCACCCTGAATTGTCACTGCAACCCCTGAATGGAATTGTCAAGCTCAGATGTGAGGGTTTTCATCCTCAAACTTGTATGTAAATGAGGGACTTCACCCTCTATTACTATTGCAGAAGCTGAAGCTACTTGCAGACAAACAAAATAATTGATGAATTTCCAAGATGTCTGAACAATAAACCGCAAATTTGTCTTTCTAAGCTTCAATCCTTCTCCAAAGTGGGCACCCCTTCTGGAAATACATGCATGCTCAATAAACAATTAAAAATAATATAATTCCTCCTCCACGTTGGCACCCCATCCTAAAAAATAGGATTAAACAAATTTAAAAACAATTTATCCACCTTCCATCCTAAAATTAGAACTTCATGCAGCCTTCCCTAACTTTGACACCCCCTTTATTTATTTATTTATTAATTCTAACTCTGGTGCCCAATAATAGAAGTCAACCTTTTATTATTATTTTATTATGTTAATACTTTTTTGGATTAAAATATAAATTAAGTGTCCTTTTCCAATTAAAATATTAAAATATCTTTAGACCACTTAAATTAATTTATTTTCCTCTTTTAATTTCCCCTTTGCCTACGGAAAATAAAAAAAATAGGCTTCAGGTATTCACAATTAATTAATTCTAAAAAGGGAACATTACAGCACGAGCTAAATCCACAATCTCAAAGGGATTGGCAAGGTAGAACCACGTGCAAAAGAAAAAGAGCAAACTCACAAGCAAATAACAGGCAAGAATTACAATGGACTATGAAACTATGGAAGAGCCTATCCATAACATATGTTTCCAAGGTTAAATGATCAACCAACCAATGGGTTGCTTACCACTTTTTTGGGGTGTTTTTCATTAGTTAGTCGACCATTCAACCTTGCAAACATATGTGATCTTTAGGCTGAGCAGGGAATCATAAGAGTGGGGAGTATATGATGTAGAGAGAATTAGAATATCAACCATACATTCACTAATCAAGAGAGTTCATAGCAACAACTTCACCTTTCTCTGCATATGAGGATCATAACAAGCCTAGAAAGGCTAAAATCTTGCAAAAACTGACAATTATCACCTTGGATGGATTATCAACTTCCAACCCTACTCTTCATACTTCAAACAATGTCAATACAACTTGTTCAATGATTCATGATCCAAGAGTTAGTCAACGTACTCTTCCTTGTCCAAACTGCCCTATTCTTCTTTCCGCTAGCTCTTCACTTTGCAAGTACTTTTTGACTTAATGACATTCAAGGACCTCTTCCACTCATACACATTGTTCAACCACTTCAAATCAGTGTTAGTCCAATCACTAAAATGATACAAAAACTTCAAAAGATCAATTTTCTACTAAACTTGTCAAAACTGCCCCTTCTTGTTCTCAAGAACTAGTAGCTTGCATGGTTCATGGTTAGATGATTCTAGAGCTACCCATCAAGAAGTAAAAACACATTCCAATTCCCTTTAGGGAAAACATGGTGTACCCTAAATTTCATAACCTAATTCCTTATTCTCTTTTTGCAAATCCACTCTCCTCCATTCTTGCTCATTATGCCTTACTAGCCCTGTCAATAAGCAAAATCAGTCATAACTTCCTTTTTAGATAACTTCAAGACAAAATGATGACATATCCTGACACCCATTACCAAGTTCTATCTGTGAGGAAGGTCTCAAGATTGGATTCAAAGTCTAAGGCTCACTTCCTTTGTTAAATGATCTTTCTAACTAGGTCTCTCCATGAGTTCACCGTCTCCTTTTGAGACTATCATAAATAACTCAAAAAGTACCCAATGAAATCTAAAAATTCCTTTTGATTAGGTTTTAGGAATATGTCATAGAGGCATCTTTCTAGTTTCAGACTTGGATTCAATGTTTGGGGCTTCAAACTCAAATTTTGCTTCAAACCCTAACCAGGGTTACCTGAGTACCCGGAATCAAAGAAAATTCTATAAACACCTTTGAACTCAATATCAAAGCCTCAAAATTTAACAAGAGGACTGTTTCGACCTTCCACACGAGTTTTCCTTACCAATGAGGCTTGATGATCATGTCAAATCTCCTTTCTCTCAGTTTTCCTACTGTCTTGCATGTAGGTAGGTACTCAAGGTCCCGGTCATGCAATGCATCTTTATCAATAAAACAGAGCAATAATCTTTCTTACAAAGCTCTAAATCCTCCATAGCCTATTTCACACGTTGTAGTCTCTAACAAACTCAATCATATTGCCATTTTCAAGGCTTTCTCAATCACATCATACCAAAACACATTCAGAAGTTACTTCTAGACTCAAAACAGGGTATTCAACTTCTCATACTTGATCTCATCCACCAAACTAACCCCGTGTAAAGCTTTCTTGTCATGAAATCAACACACAAACTCACCTACAAACGATTCAAGATTAGATACAACAAGGTTTACTCAGAATTCTATAGATCCATATCAACAATTAAGTTCTCAGTTTTATCCTTCACATGCATTCACAGTCTGCATCCTAAGTATTTTTCCCCTGCAATGGCTCTGTATGGAGGTATTCAAACATCATTACAAGTTCTTTACTTCACAAACTACCTAACCACAATCTCGATATGAAGAATAACATCAATAACAGGGAAAGGGTCATTGTTCAACACAAAGTAGTCTACAGATATTTCAAACAGAGTTCCTTCATATAAATATATATAATTGCTTACAAAACTTGCAGGTTGCTTCCTTCACTTGCCTTTTCCTCATTCCCTTTCCTCGAGGAATGTATTTTTTCATCAGCTCCCTCTCTCTTTATTCAAATTTTCATCCTTCTTTTGTGTAACTCCTTGAACCCTAACTACCCCTTGATGACTCTTCATATGCCTTCATCATAATGAGGCATTTTACATCATTTTCACACATCTCATGACTCACACCCTCACTTGAAGACTCATTACACATCCTAGGACTCTTAACAACCCATCAAGAAACTTACACACCCTTGACAAACCCCTAGGACTCTTTAACATGCCTTTCGAATTGAATTACATTTTTGGAGGGAAAACTCCAATTTCAAATTTCAAATTCTTTAACATCTAAAACTCTCTCTTACACCTGCTTTGATCTCCCAACCATGATTAGAATGAGGAATAGTCAATTTTGGATGTTTTTGAAGATGCCCTTGCATCATACTTTCAAGGTGGAGAAAAGCCTTCATATACTTTGCTTGCATAGTCATGTCTCTAACTGAGTTTTCATCTTTTCTGCTTATCCTTGGTCTTCTTTCCTTGCTCCCGTTGTCCTTTCTTGAATCATATCCACCTGGGTCCCAAAGTTTGCTCTTTGTCCTTCCATTTGATTTCACTTTGCTTCTTTCTCTCTTGATCTCCATCTTCACTTTCATCATCTTCATGCCTCCATCCTTGGTACTTGCACATACAAACAACACAATAACAAAAACATATTGCTCTTCATCTTCTAACGCCTTCTCAATCCATGTACAGTCCATATCTAACTTGTTCTCTTCATATTCCTTGCTAAAATCTGCATTTTCTTGACTAATTGTTTGCTTATCCATTTCTTTCACCATGCTAAACTACTCTAAACCTGCACCCTCTTCTTCTTTACTCTCATTTTAATCATCTTGTGCCCAAGAAACCTCTGCATTCTTAGTTGCACCTGCATCCTTTTTGTCTTTATCCATCACAAACAACAACTCTTGCACTTGTTCATCACATTCAATCATGCAAACTTCATCACTTTCTTGTTTGCCATCATGTTCAAATGCACAATTAGACTCTTCTTGTACAATTTCAAGGAATTCACTCACATAATCTTCAATGTCAACCAATAAACCATCAAATTTACTCACCTTACCTTCACTTTTTGTTTCTTTGTCTTCTTCAATCTCTGAAATCTGTTTGCTCTCTCTGAGTTCATCCTCTTCTTTCTTCATTTCATTCTCTCTCATATGTACCATATTGGTTTCTTTCCTTTTTCATACCATTTTTGTCTCTTTGTGCTTGGCTTATGTCTTCAAGAAATCTGAATTCTCTCCCTTGTCTTGTCTTGGTTCACTTGAGCTTGCTATTACTTGTTTTGGCTTGTCTTCTTTCCTCTTTACTGTTGGCTTTTTCATCCACATAGGCATTATGTAATCATGCCCTTCAACTGGCTTTGAGTTCTTCTCTTGACTCTTTTCTTCATTCTTCTTCTTGTCAAATACTTTCACTTGCTTTTCCTCTTGTCTCATTTTATTTTCTTCACTTCTGATCATCCTTTTCAACAGAAATCTCTTATTTCTTCTCACAATCTGCATTATAGGCCATTTAGCTGTCCTCTTCATCACAAACTCAATGGTACTATCCCCTTTCATCATCATTTCTCCAAGCGTTTCTATGTCTCTTCTCAACTCTGTCATCTCTTTCTCCATCCATTCCTCTTGTTTTCTCTTCTCTTCTCTCTTCTTGGCTTCATCTCTCTTCTTTCTCTCTATCTCTTCTTGTCTTCTCTTGTGGCTAAACACCTTCAACAACTCTCTTATCACCTCTTATTTGTCCATCTTCTCTCTCTGACAAGTATTTTGCACCTTGCCTATGCTCTACACCTCACCTAGGATTGCAACCTGGTCTGTTGGTGTCTTCACTCTCTTTTCACACTCACACTTCACTTCTTCTCACTCTTCACCTATCACTTTCCACTACACACACTCACACAACACTGTTAGCCACAAAATCATTCTTTCAAATCTCAATAAGAAATCACAATAAGAGCCTCAAGCTGTGATACCAAATGATGCAGAGAGAATTAAAATATCAACCATACATTCACTAATCAAGAGAGTTCATAGCAACAACTTCACCTTTCTCTGCATATGAGGATCATCAACAAGCCTAGAATGGCTAAAATCTTGCAAAAACTGACAATTATCACCTTGGATGGATTATCAACTTCCAACCCCACTCTTCATACTTCAAACAATGTCAATACAACTTGTTCAATGATTCATGATCCAAGCGTTAGTCAACTTACTCTTCCTTGTCCAAACTTCCCTGCTCTTCTTTCCACTAACTCTTCACTTTGCAAGTACTTTTTGACTGAATGACATTCAAGGACCTCTTCCACTCATACACATTGTTCAACCACTTCAAATCAGTGTTAGTCCAATCACTAAAATGATACAAAAACTTCAAAAGATCAATTTTCTACTAAACTTGTCAAAACTGCACCTTCTTGTTCTCAAGAACTAGTAGCTCGCATGGTTCATGGTTAGATGATTCTAGAGCTACCCATCAAGAAGTAAAAACGCATTCCAATCCCCTTTAGGGAAAACATAGTGTACCCTAAATTTCATAACCTAATTCCTTATTCTCTTCTTGCAAATCCACTCTCCTCCTTTCTTGCTCCTTATGCCTTACTAGCCCTGTCAATAAGCAAAATCAGTCATAACTTCCTTTTTAGATAACTTCAAGACAAAATGATGACATATCCTGGCACCCAATACCAAGTTCTATCTATGAGGAAGGTCTCAAGATTGGATTCAAAGTCTAAGGCTCACTTCCTTTGTTAAATGATCTTTCTAACTAGGTCTCTCCCTTAGTTCACTGTCTCCTTTTGAGACTCTCGTAAATAACAAAAAGTACCCAATGAAATCTAAAAATTCCTTTTGATTAGGTTTTAGGAATATGTCATAGAGGTATCTTTCCAGTTTCAGACTTGGATTCAATGTTTGGGGCTTCAAACTCAAATTTTGCTTCAAACCCTAACCAGAGTTCCCTGAGTACCCGGAATCAAAGAAAATTCTATAAAAACCTTTGAGCTCAAAGCCTCAAAATTTAACAAGAGGACTGTTTCGACCTTCCACACAAGTTTTCCTTACCAGTGGGGCTTGATGATCATGTCAAATCTCCTTTCTGTCAGTTTTCCTACTGTCCTGCATGTAGGTAGGTAGTCAAGGTCCCAGTCATGCAATGCATCTTTATCAATAAAACAGAGCAATAATCTTTCTTACAAAGCTCTAAATCTTCCATAGCCTATTTCACACGTTGTAGTCTCTAACAAACTCAATCATATCGCCATTTTCAAGGCTTTCTCAGTCACATCATACCAAAACACTGTCAGAAGTTACTTATAGACTCAAAACAGGGCATTCAACTTCTCATACTTGATCTCATCCACCAAACTAACCCCGTGTAAAGCTTTCTTGTCATGAAATCAACACACAAACTCACCTACAAACGATTCAAGATTAGATACAACAAGGTTTACTCAGAATTCTATAGATCCATATCAACAATTAAGTTCTCAGTTTTATCCTTCACATGCATTCACAGTCTGCATCCTAAGTATTTTTCCCCTGCAATGGCTCTGTATGGAGGTATTCAAACATCATTACAAGTTCTTTACTTCACAAACTACCTAACCACAATCTCGATATGAAGAATAACATCAATAACAGGGAAAGGGTCATTGTTCAACACAAAGTAGTCTACAGATATTTCAAACAGAGTTCCTTCATATAAATATATATAATTGCTTACAAAACTTGCAGGTTGCTTCCTTCACTTGCCTTTTCCTCATTCCCTTTCCTCGAGGAATGTATTTTCTCATCAGCTCCCTCTCTCTTTATTCAAATTTTCATCCTTCTTTTGTGTAACTCCTTCTTGAACCCTAACTACCACTTGATGACTCCTCATATGCCTTCATCATAATGAGGCATTTTCACACATTTCATGACTCTCACCCTCACTCATTACACATCCTAGGACTCTTAACAACCCATCAAGACACTTACACACCCTTGGCAAACCCCTAGGACTCTTTAACATGCCTTTAGAATTGAATTACATTTTTGGAGGGACAACTCCAATTTGAAATTTCAAATTCTTTAACATCTAAAACTCTCTCTTACACCTGCTTTGATCTCCCAACCATGGTTAGAATGAGGAATAGTCAAATTTGGATGTTTTTGAAGATGCCCCTGCATCAGTATGGAGTTTGGCACAGCTATAGCGCTCCACTTCATTTGTCTTGCTGCTATTACCACCATGGCATTCAAGCTTAGGTTCATTATGAGTACAGGGCTATACCCTCGTCACTTCATTTTTCAAATCTTTACACCTCCAACCACTTTGCACTACAAACTGAATTCTCATTTTGGTATCTACAACTTCCCTGCCCAATCGACCCCAATGTTGGTTGCCTCATTTTCTACTAAAAAATTATATTTTAGCATATACTTTCATGATAGAACCTGAGTTGAGCATATAATTTCATGATGTTTTCAGCATGGCATGCTCTGGCAATCAAAAACAAATCACAGATGCTCCCTCTTCATCTCCTAATACTTACGGAGGTAATCCATCTAATGTGTTTCCTTTTATTTCTGTTGTGATTTCATATTTGATTTGGGTGTTTGGGTCAAGGAATATTGGATGAGTGGGAATCATTCCCAAGTCTCTGTAGTTAGTTCTACACTTGTATTGATACCCACCTTTCCTTTTTTTGGGTGTTTCCTAGTATACATATTTTTTGTGAGTTTCTACACAGTTTAATTCCCAGAGGATGGTGGAATATTGAACCAAAATCATAAACATAAATGATTTTAATCACCCTAGAGCTGCAAATAGACTGTCAAACTTTCAGTGTTGAATGTCCAATCTTGTGGGAGCAAACTGTTATACTAAAACTAATGTCTGTAACATTTATATGCTATTCAATATTAATTTTATTTAATAAGGCCAACCAAGTCCCAAATGAAGAATTTTAGGAGATTTCATCATTCTTCGATGAGATATCCAAAGTAAGATGGCACTATTTTGAATAGTTTTGGTATGCTTGTTGAGCCCACACTAGTATACCATTGCATGATTTTCTCCCATGATAACTGTCATTCTATTCATGGTTAGCAAGCATGCGAAGTTTAAATTTAACAGCCACCTATGCCCATCAGACAATTTTTTAGTGACAGTAAATTTTCAATATTGCCCTTAAAATTGTATAAAACAGTATTACTAATACAATACTCATAATATTGCTTTTCTTATTTTAACTGTTTTTAATGTATATTTATACATATCAATATAATTTATATATAGATCTATACAAAAAAGACGGCCGTGTTTTAAATATGCAAGTTGGACATATGGTTATATTAGAAATTTTCCAGAAGTTTACAGCTAAAAACATGTAAACTGACATCAAATTTACAGCATGTATACAGTCAAACTCTACAGTTTTTTATAGTATCCTCCCATCTTATACGAAAATGGGAGCTTTGGAACATATTATGGATGGCCTTCAACAATTAAGGAAAAGAGGATTTTTGTTAAATATCAATGCAAATGGCTTTATAGACATGTGTGCAAGACATGGAAACATACAACATATCCAAACTAAAACTTAACATGTTGAATTTCTTTGTTAACAAATTAAATGTTGACATCCATTCCTACGTAGTTTGCAGAAGTCATGTGCAATTGCTAGTTTTTAACCCCTAAGTGGATTATGTGTTATACGTTTTTCCCAAACATTCCTCTTTTTAATTGCTTCAAAGAGCATGGCATACTGTGTATGAATCAAAGACACATTCTTATAGCATCTTTTGAAATAAGGTACAAGGATTAGCTACATACGGTTGACGAGGTGGCCCTAAAGATTTTCCATTGACAGATGGAGATGAAGTCTTCTTCCTGTTCGACTCGGAAGACGGAGGAGGCCGCTTCTGATTTAAACTATGCCTTCTGTTTGGCAGCGGCGAAACTATGCCTGTCACCTGATTATTATTCTTCATTTCCTCAAACTAAAATTCAATTTTGCTTCCTAAATGCCGACCACTAATATTTTACAAACCAAGTCCCTTGCAACTGTAAACAGCCTCGAATCCAATTTCATACAAATAAAGCTTCAACAAATGGATTCACTCAATCAATAAGAATTAAATATATCTGCCCAAAATCCAGCCAAATACTAAATCGAACCTTCCCAAAATCAGAGGTCTGCGAATTCCACAACTGCTCGAAACCAAAAATTCAAGATGATTTGCAGTAGTTATTTCTTTCTTTCAGAATTAAACATTCATAATAATAAAGTTTAGTGGATGTGAGGGCTACTGACGCAAAACTCGTGCCCAAATCCCCCGCCCAGTGAAATTCAACCCTAGTTTTGTTAATCAAATCCAAAATAATGATATACAAGTCTTGTGGAGGCAGAAGCGAATGATTCTTTCCTCTCTTTTCAGTTTGCGTTAATGGAAAAGTCAAAACTGAGGTTGTCCCTCGTCATGAAACTCGTGGAATTAGCTCACAGAATCTAATTTAGCTTTATATGTGCCACAACGGGAAACGGTTTTCGGGAGATACCTATATATATATGGGTAAGCAGGAATTATTTACAACGCAATTGCTTTCGCTTTTGAAATGAAATATTTTAATGAAGAGACCAAAGACAAAGAGTATATGGGACTAGAGCCACACTTTTAAGATATTTCTTTTTTAGTTTTTGTTTTTGGTTTGCCATTATCATTCGTTTTTCTTTTCATTTTAATTTTTTCTTCATGAACTGATGTTATTATGTGATAATTTATGGGGATAGTGGATACAAAACAATTCAGAGTTTTGAGAAGTGAGGTTCTAACATTAAATGAGAGTCACTGATCGAGATGTTAACAATCCTTTCAATTATAAAATTACTGTGATCAATTCTTTGTTTACAAAATTATTTGGTAGTTTGCTCGAGTACAAAATCAACAAGTGGGCGGAAGAAAAAAGATAGAGAGCAAAAAGGCAACCAAATTTTAGACTCAAGCACTCAACAATAGGTCATGGAATTATTTTGATACATATCATCAACAAAGTGTGGAGTGAAAAAAAAGGAAGTTCATTGTTGTTTTGTAATGTCCCTTTTTGGGGACTCACAAAAAATTATGCAAAGTTGAAGATAAACAACCCTTTTCAAATTTTTAGTAGGTTGTTCGTGACTGAAATAAATATATAAAAACCCTTATTTGTTGCCAACAAACACCCTTCTAGGACAATGACCCTTTTTGGAGTTTCAAACTCACTTTTGTGCCCTTAAAACCCTTGAAATCAGTGATCCTTAAGTCTCTAAAATTATTATATATTAACAACAATCATATCATGCAAGATAACTCATTTTTATAAGCTTGAGAGTGAGAGATTTGATTTTTATGATAAAACCCTCAAATGCAAAAATTAATTAAATATTTCAAAATTGTAACTAACTTGAGGGAGCTTGGAAAATAGCAAAACAGTGCCAAAATTAATAAAATTTCAGATATTGGCCTTTAAAAATATGAAGAATATGACTCTAATCTCAAATCCACGAAATTTTTGCAAAAACACACCAAAGTATTCCTCCACGTTGGTCTCCCTACTTGGAACAAACAATACATATGTCAAATTACACCATAAAGTTGGTCACTCCATTGTAGGAAGACCAAATATGCATTAACAATCATAAGGAGTGCAGAGATCTTCAATTAATGACCAATTGAGCTCTTTAGGGCAATTCGTATAGGGCTATGGTGTCCTCCAGATTTCATCCTGAAATCTGCGACTACCCTATCCGAAAAATTTTCGTACTTTTAAAATAATGGGTCATTTTGTGTTTTTATTGCCTGAAAGTTCTTGTATTGCATCAAGATATTCCTAAAGAGCCATATTAGCCTTTTTCGCCAAATACCCAGATGCCCAAAATTGTTATATTCTGTCGTCGGGATTTGTCTGCGGGAAATTTGTATTTAATTATTTTGAGCCCCGTATGAGGCAATTTGCGCTCCGTTTTACTCTGTTATGATCGAACATATCATTATTCCCTTGTACCAGAAGAATTTTAACTAGGAATAAGTTTTGGGCTTTATTTGTAAGTTTTGGCAATTTTTCGTGTTTTTGTGTTTTCCCGTTTTGTTTTCTGTGAAATTTCTCTAGAACAATTCCTTTGCCGGGTAAGCCCGATTTTTGGCCTGGAGCAACTAGAAAACATATACGCACATTATGCCCGGAGGAAGTCACCATCGGAGGTCTGGATCACTGGGAAAAAGCGAAGTCGTGCACAGAAAAGCCCCTGCAGGGATGGACGCATTTTTGAAAAACAAAGGATTTAAGCTGCAATGGAAAAATTAGAAGTAGCAGGCAGGTGGGATTTTATTGCCTGCCTTGCAGGGCACTTTTTCCCGTGATATAAAATTCATTTAAGCTGCAGTGGGAAAATTAGAAGCAGCAGGCAGGTGGGATTTTATTGCCTGCCTTGCAGGGTACTTTTTTCTGTGATAGAAAATTCACTTAAGCTGGAGTGGGAAAGTTAGAGGCTGCAGGCAGGGGGGAATTTATTCCCTGCCTTGCAGGGTAAAAATTCTCATGGTGAAATAAAAGAAAAGTGACTTAAGTGAAATCACGGGATTTTATTGTCTGCCTTGCAGGGTAAATAATCCCATTGTCAAAGTCAAATCACTTAAGTGGATCATGGGATTTCCGAGGCTACCTTGTAGGGTAAAAAATCTCATTGTCAGAAATTCTTAAAAATAGAATTCTATTATGCAAAAAGTGCGACCCACCTTGGGTGAATAATAATGCATTAAATAAATATTTGTTAATATTTATTCACCCAATTTTGGCATCCAGGCTTGTGGAAAAGTCAACAAAAACAAAGGGGAATAAATCAATTGGAAATAGAATTCCAAAATTAAATAAATTTAATTTATTTAATGCAGCCCCTTTTGAGAAGGAATTAATACTTTTTAAAGTATTAAATGATTATATTAATTCCTATTTTCAGTGGCTATGGTCAAAGCACACTATGAAGCTTAAGTGAAGTGTGGATGATTAAATTGAATTAATTTAATTGATTGGATAGATGTCCTTAAACATGCTATATTTAAAAGAGAAGAGCTTGATTTTTAATTAATTAATTGCCTTTAATTGTTAGGGCAATTATTAATTATAGAATTGTGAGGGTTATATAAGCATGGGCAGCCATATGGGTGAATTATTTAATTCACAGGTAAAGAATTGCAGCGAAGAGGAAAAGTGCGCCCTCATTTGAAGAAGGATTTTGCTCAGGGAAGGTGGAAACAAGGCTAAAAGCTTCCAAATTTGGTGCATGCTTTGAAGGAGGTTGATCTTTGTCTGCATAATTGTTTGCACAGGTGTTACAGGGGCTCAGGTGTTGTTGAAAAGATTCATGCTCTCTTTATGTGCAAATTAAACACCATTTTTTGGGGCAGCAGGCTTGAAAAGTGCAGATTTTTACAATTAAAATTCACTATTCATGCTCCGGTGGCCATTTTTGTCTGAATAAATTGCAGGAAGTCATTACAGGTGCTTTACAAAGGAAAATGAGCTTTTATCAATGTCCAATACATTGCATATATCCTCCGAATCTGAAGAATTGTCCAGATCTGCACCAGTTTTGAAGAATTCCAGTTAAATAAGAAGAAAAAGAATTGTTCAGACAAAGACAGACAAAGCTATGGCAAAGGAAGATGAAAAAGAAAGCACAACGGAGTCATGCATCACTTCTAAATTTATAGATACTGGAGACACAGATCTAGGCTTGAAACCTCTTACTGAATTGATAGACAAATCCAGAGCAGGAAAGACTTCACTCATGCGTGCAGGAGAAACTTCACTCATGCGTGCAGATTAAAAGCAGTGGAATTATTCGAGTTGCAGCTTTTCCATCCATAGCCCAGTTGCCAAAGTTTGTTATGCAGGTGCAGATCCATATCTAGATGCAGATGCAGATGCATATGCAAATCCATATGCAGATCCAGATCCAGATTTCATAGTTGCAAAAGCTTCCAGCACAAAGGCTTCATCCTCTTGTTTCGAATACATCCCGTGAAGAAGTCAGTGCGTTGAAAATTCCTTCCAAGATCCTGTGCATGTGCTCTCATCTTCCAGTTGAAGCCTTCATTGAATTTTCATTCACCCTGAGTGCTTTCCAGAATTTTTAATTGCTCATATGCAATTAAAAATAAGGATGATAAGTTATCCACGGCCAACCTTGCACTGATGCATGTACAACAGAAGAACTGCAAAAGCTTCAAAGGATAAAAGAGAAGACAATGCGAAGGAAAAATTCTAGCTTGCTTCCAATTTCAACTGCTTCTAATTCTAGCTTATTTCTAGATCCGGCTGCTTTCAAATCTAGTTTGAATCAGCTGCATGCAAACATGAAAAAGGACAAAGTCAGCGTTCCTCTTCCTTCCTCTTTCCTCCGACAAAGTCAGCTTTTCTCTTCCTTCTTCTTTCCTCCGACAAAGTAATTGAGCGATCAATTCAATTATACAACTTAAGTGATTGGTTTAAAAGCCATTACTTGAAGAAGTCAACTACTTGGAGATAGGTGGCACGTGCAAAGTAAAAGATTCTATTTTTAGTTGTAAATCATACATGTCACGCAAAGAGGAATTCCAGGAGGAAGATTGTCAGTTGTTTCTTTCTGACTTCCACATGTGCCAGTTCAACTAAAAGCTTCCACCTTGTAATTGCCCCTCTACATTCTATAAGTAGAGGAAGAACCTTCGGGTAAGGAATCAATCAAAATTTGTAAGCAGCAATCCTGTGTTCTAAACTTTGTGTTGAACCCTTGAGAGCAACTTGGAGCAAAGGAATACAAAGGAGCAGGTTTCTGGAGAACTTTGTGTCACGGTGTACTGTGTTTCTTGCTTTTAAATCTTAGATCTCTTAAGTAAACTTTGTGTTATTATAGATCTAGATCTAGAGCTGCCTTTGTTTTATAATTCTGTGTGTTCATATCTACTAAAGTCTCTTCTATGTGCATGCAATTAGCTCTGCTATCTACTAATTGGGATGCACATCTTCCCCATTTCTTCTCTGTATTTCCTTTACTTCCTTCTTCTATAACTTTCCTTTCTTAAACAGCTGCTTACTTGCTGCAGAACTTCTTAGTTATGGTTCATGAACTAAGTAGTTAAAGTAAAACCCCTGATAGATAATAACACATTTTTATTGACAAATCTGACACGGGAGCCTCAGCGGTTAAATGAGGGAGATTTATCTCATGACTGCCTAGGTTTGATGCTATGCAGAAAATCTAGCCAACAGGCTAGAAATGAAGATTACAATGGTAAAGAGATCCCTCGGGAGACTCCCGTGTTGAAGTCTTCCCTGGTCTTGGTGAAGGGTTTCATCCTCACACAAGGCTCTCCAAGGGTTTTCGTCCTTAGGAGAGGGAGAGAAATGTTTCACAATCAATCTTTCCGAAATAATAGAATTCACATATGATTATCAAATGTCCAAGCAACCTCCTTTAATAACCATAAGGGGTGATAAATTTCAAATGATGACCAACCCAAATAAAAAGTACTTTTAATTATCTAATTTGTATTTAGAGCCAGACGTGCTCAAAATACTTTATTTTTTAATTAAATAAGTTCTTATATTGGAACATTGGGCTTCCTAATAGGAATACATGATGATACTAAAAATATCTACTTAGATAATGATAAAAATGTCATACAATTCTTCCCCTTGCTTCCTTCCTTAAACCCACAAGGATGAAAATGGGTTAAGGTCTTCATATTCGCTAGTCTCCAAAAAGGGACATGACAATCCCTCCTTCCCAATATTCCTGGATCCTAACTGAACCTACACATGAAGCAAACTTATTAAGGAAAAAATGTGTCCCCTTCTTCATCCACTCTTGCCTTGTTGATATGATGACCATGTCTTCTTCTTTGCTTGCCAAGACCTCGTAATTACCATCCAAACATTGGTTGTTCCCAATTTCCTTCCTATTGTCCCAAACACCAATGTAAAATTTTCTTTCTCCTCCAAAACTCAAAATGAAGGTGGTTGGAATTCCACTTTTATATGCACAAAGTAGTACAAGAGTGTTAGTGTGTAGTAAATACAATTCCCAATTATTGATATGTCTCTTTATGCTCTAAATCCTTGAGAAGAACAAACTTAAAATGCACCAAACAACATCCCTCCTCTATTGGACAGTCCTCCAATTGACCATTGGGTCAAGGTATTTATCATCCCTCATTCCCTTTAGTTCTTTCATGGAGCCATAGATAAAAAAGATCAGAATTACACTCCTTACCTTGATGACCCAAACACATTGTTAATCAAATAAAATGGCTAATTACTAGCCATACACGGAGGATAAAGACTGCGCAGAGGAGTGTGTGCAAAAACCACAAAGAAGCATCAAGAGATCAGAAGAAACATGTGGAATCCCGCATGAGAGCATAGAACAAATATAGGTCAATGCGCATGGTTCCCGCAAGGGAAGAAGAGGTCAGCATGCTAAGGTCCGTGCATACACACAAAGGTTATAGGACTTATCCGGATTTCCAGTAGAGGCTAAAAATAGGAAAAAGTAGAGTTGGCATGACAAGCAAGACAAGTCCAGAAATAGAAGAAGAAAGGAAAAGGCACCAACCACAGATAAAGCACAAGCAAAGGAGGAAAAAAAAATGCATGGACGAAGCTAAATATATGAACAAAGCATGGGTAAATTCGAGCTATTTATAGCACAACTTGAAGATTAAAGCACAATTCTAGGGGCATGCAACCTATGTTTAGGATGTCTACTATTAGGATTAAAACATGTAAGCAATGAAGGGAAAGTTCCCATTGGGTATAAATCGGTGTTGTGTTCCTTTATAAGAGAGAGGGGGAAATGGAGAGTCTTGGGTAGAATTCTTGGTATGTAAGTATGATGTGCATAGCTTGCATGTGTGGATGTAATCAAATGAGAGCATATGTAATAGACATTATTATGATTGAATGAATGAAGTGTTATGGATTGTATATATTAACATAGATGAACATGGTATGACTGATCTAATAATGTTGTTAATTATTATTTATGGATGATTGAAAAAGTTACACAATTGCATGTTATCTAGTTATCTTGTTGTGCTACATAGTTATTTTCCTCATCAATAGATGGTTATGTACATGATACACATCTTGATAAGTAAGACAAAGAAGGGACCTGGTAGTTGTGCATGCTTCGGGTGAGCGCTTAAATATTTGTCTAAGTGAAGTGTCAGCGCGCCCAACTAAGTAATGTGTTGGAAACTAGAATCCAACATTTTGGTTTTGTTGTCGGGACCTTATGTTATTCTTACCTACATGATGTGGCATGTGTATGGCATTCTAGTTGTCCTTAAAGAATATTGAGTGTTGGGTACACGACGGGTAGGATGAATTTTCTCAGAGATACAACACTGGATGGGGTTTTAATGCATGCAAATGGGTGGAATTTAATTTATATGATTCATTGTACGATACATTCTTCATTTTCTTCCTAACAGAGTTATATGAATGGTTAGCAACTTATGCATAGAATAGGGGTTTCCGACTGGGGAAGAAGCTAGTGTGGAACTAGGATAAGTACCAAGCACTCTCTGATTTGGATGAACTGTGGAATCAAGTAGTATATCGTTGGTGGGATGGTGTGTTGCACAATTATACCTTCGAGTATGTAATTTAGACATATTTGTTCTAAGAGGAAGCAAAGTTCCATTTTTTGTCTTAGCGAAGAGGATCATATTTATGCACGCTACCTTTAGCGACAAAGATTTTGATGATTGAGATAGGAATGGAGAATTTTCCTATGGATAGCTAAACATTATCATGCGCTGGGGCAGGAAACGGGTTTAGGAGGGATGACATCGGTCCAAGTAAAAGAAAGAGACTGAGAAAAGAGACTACACGGATATAATGATGCACCAGAGAGGACAGTTGAAGAGGAACTAAGAATGAGAGGAATGGGGCCATGAGGAAGTGATGAGAACCATGCAGAAGATGAGGGACTACAAGACCATGTCCTTCAGATGTTGGGAAACTTGTAACACCTCTACCATCCTTTCCTTTGTACTTGCTCATTTGAGAAATGGATTGTAATGTTGACATGTGATTTTTCTTGACTTTTTTCTCCTTAAAACTGAATGAATCATGTTGCTAGATTAATATTTATCTCAGTTGAGATTGTCTTGATTAATCATCCATCATTTGCAAGGTACTCTTGAATTGTGATGTTATTTAATTGATTCGTGAAATGAACTATATATCTGCAACTTGTGGAAAGTTTTATTTCTGTTCTTGGAACCATTGGGTAAGCTGGTAAAATGGGAACATTATCCTAAGTCAATAATGATTGATTATTATTATTATTATTGAATCAATTAATAAAATACCTTGGATTAGTTTCATTGATCAAAGGCATTCCCTTAATTCGATCTGCAATTGTGATTAATGTGGGAAATTACAGTTGGTCATCATCATGAATTACCCAAGTTTATTAACTAATCTTGGTGACTTATTCCAATTTCCTTATGATTCAGTCCCATGTTGAGGATTGGAAGGTGTTGAGATTTAGCTTGAGTAACACTACTCTATTTTAAAAACATTGTCTACCGGGTAAGGTTTAGATGTGGCAGTTATTAAGCGTAGACTATGATTGATGTGTTGTTAACATTTGAATATTAATGACCTAACCTAAAGCCTAAGGCATATGAACTAAGTCAATTTTTAAGAGCCTAACCTAAGTGATCTATGCCTAATGGTGATGTTGCTAAGATTAATTTAATCCTAACCTAGGATGGAAGGGAGACTTGGACCCTAATTCGAAGCTAACCCCAGTTGACATTGGGAAGGGAATGCATGGTTAGGTAAGAAGTGTTGGTTTCCGCGACCTTTGCATGTACTAGAAATTTGATTTAATACCATTAATGGTAGACACCACCACTCATTAGTGGTAAGCCAAGTTCAGATTTGGCAAGTTGCTAAAAATGACTTTAGCACGATTAGTTGGATGGCTAAGCAGTTAGAAGCTAATCTAGTAAAGGTTAGAAGAATTCAATGGGTTTGCAGGAGAAACAAACCATCTTAGAAAGCATTAATGATTTGGAAAATTGTTCCAAACTACCTAGGGAAAAACATGTCGGATTCGGTGAAGGCAGTATTGTTTTTTACTTTCCATTTGGTCATTTTATTTCTCCTTCTCACTCTGCAAATGGAGGTTTTGGGCATTTGGTCTGGTTTTTTATTGATTTGAATCTTGGATTCTCTTTTTCATGGAGAAGTTACTGGGATAGATTCCAGTGGAAAGGTGGAGGAAGTTTTGTGAAGATTAATTGCTTCAACTGTAGAAGTTGTCATGGGAGTTAGAAGAAGGATCCTATGAGCTGGAAGAAAACTTTGGCAAACTCTGCCAGGTATGATAGGCTCTAATCCCTTGCAAAAACTTGTTCTATCTAATTAGTTCATTAACAGAACTCTCCTTATGATAGAATACATTTTGGGGTTTTGGGTTTGTACTATTTATCGATAAATGAAATATGTAGATTGGTAAGTAGCTATTGGAACTAGTTTTTGAGCTTGCAACTATATACTTGTTTTATCATGTTAAAAGGTTGATTTTCTTGCATGACTGTGTTAGTTGTTTTGAAAAAAAACTCGCCATGACTGTCATGGAAAGAAAAAGTGTTATTCTTCATTTGCATGTGCTTATACTTTACAAATGGGTTTTTGCAATGTTGTTGTCGATCTCTGTATTGTTACTTTTTGATTGTTATGGATCTGCATGTGCTTATCTTTTAAAGGAAGTAACAACCCTATGTTGTGGGTTGAGTGTGAACTCAAGCCCTTATTCGAATTAGATCGGTGTCGTCTAAGACATTGTTATCTATTTCAGGTCTATATTCGAATCTTGTTTTGAATACTCGAACTCATGATCATCGTAATTGTGATTTCATGGGATTTTGCTTCGTGATCACCCTCATGTGGGTGAGTTGTTACTCAACCCAGTTGGGTATGATCTTGGTTGTATTATTATTTGATCAATCTTAAAGGTTTGTTGAGTTTTCGATAACCCAAGTCGAGTTAGATCTTAACTGAAGCTTATGGGAATTGTTTGTACCCATTGTGGTTAAATGCATTCTCTATTTTGTATAAGTAGGTCACTGGATTGTTATTCAATTTAGCCATTTGGATTTGCTTCGTTGAACCATTGAGGGTTATTAGTAGTTTGGGTTGGATGAAATTTGGGTCCTTCTATTTCATCATGGTATTGTTATGTTGCTTTTATACTACCAAAGTAAATGGTTGGCATAGTGTCGAATAGGATTGTATTAAGCCATGAAAGTGTAATGGCCACCTGGGGGATATTGTGTATCACTCTATGAACTGTTCGGCTCCTGAGAAGACTTCCAGTATGTTGTTTCAACTAGTAGGTTTAAGTTTGACCACCGTTTTTAATGATCTTGCAGAGTCAGGCCTCCTGGTCAGAACCTTGACCTGAACCAGTTGGATGGTTCGTTAAACTTGCTAAAGTATGATCATTTTTATTTCATGTCAAACCTTGATCATCTTTTTATGATTAAGGGTATCGTTCAATCATTTAAATGTTGTTTGATTGTGAGTTTTCTCTGCCTGCATGGAATCATTTCATTTCTCTGTCTGAGTGAGGAAATTGGTTAAGTACGATTCACACTAGTCTTGTATGGAATACTCCTAGACAACCTTGTCTCCTAAATATTGTATAATGTGTTTAATGGCTTGTATACTTCTCATTTGGTTGGAGCCAAATAATTATGGCATGGACTGCTTTGTATAACAAGTTAATATTGATTTGGGTCTTGAAATCTTGTTGTCGTTATCTCTTTACTTAATTATAATCTTTCCCAACCTTTGGATTGTTAGACTGTTGAATTGGAAGTCATTTTTGTTTGCAATTATTGAATTCAAGTAAAATATTGTAATCATGTAGTATGGGTTGTATGATTAAGACATTTCTACTCTTGTTTTCTCACATGATATTAGGTATACTTGGCTTTTCCTTATTGGTGTGATATTTCTTAAGAGGGAATGTATACATGTATATTTTGAGGTTACGTGTTTGTTTGGATGATTGATGAATGTTAAATTTTTTTTTTTTGATAGTCTTCTAGTTGATAGAAATCAGACTCATTTGGATTGTTAGAAGCCAACATTGCAGGGTTTTGTGATACACTTGAGTATGGTACTTTTGAAGTGTTCAAACAGGAAAATATATTTATGAACCCTTGACTATTTTCTATTAATAAACAATGTTCTTTTTTGAAGTTGTTAGCTAGAACATATGGTTTCAAGGATTTAGCTCCTATCATGCTCAGTTCAAATGAGCTGACCCATGTTAACGCTCTTACAGATAAAACTCGTGAAAAAGGAAAAGAGGAAGACTTATGGAAAGTTGAATTTATTTTATTGATTGAAGAAATGTAATTTGATGAAAATAATATGTTTAATTATTGAACTATTCTTGTGAATAAGTGTGTAAGGCCCGAGTTCGGTAATGTAAATTGTTGAAAGAATTTTAATTATATCTTGTCTAATTGAATTGACATCTTAAATTGGAAACGATTGAAATGGTTGTTTGAATCATTCCCTCTTGACTGGATTGGTTATGTGTGAATGGTGTTTTCAACTTAAAAGAGTTCTTTCACTTGAAAAGTAATCTTGTAGGGAATCATTGATATACATTGCTTTACTTTAGGACACTGATTTGTAACCTTGGGAAAGTTAAATAAAATGTTACCAATCTTACATTGTTGTTATGAATCAAGGAATATTATTGTTGATCCATTAATAGGAGGGAAAATGGAATAGTTGGTAATCTTTTCCGTTTTAATGCCCTGTATGAAAGGTGTAATTATTATGTCTCATCCTTGAAATAGTCCTTGGTTGTTATAACTTGTAATGCTTTTATTAGGATATGATAGTTTTGAATAAGTATATTCAAACAAGCTATATGTTGTGGAAATTAATTTGTGAATGATTATGCTTAATTACATCATTACAAACAATACTTGTATGGTTGTTTTAAGAGAAATTATATAAAATAAAAAAGAGATGCATGATTAATAGTAAATAAATCTAAATGATTATACTATAATGCATTCTATCTATCTTGATAAACGAATAAGTACAATAACAAAAGAGAATTGTACTTAAGAGGGATATGATGATAATATGGGGTTAGATGTATAAACGAACCTAACCTTTAAGGCATTAAGAACAAAGTTATTCTTGTTGCAATAATGAAGTCATAAATATGATACATATTTGACTTGCATGCATAATGTAATTATGTTATTTCAACTTAATACAAGGGACTGTTCACTATTGGGTGACATAATGAACCCTTCGAGTAGACTATGAGGTGGATGCAATATATACCTCCATCATAGATGATTTACACTTAGGGGATTAAGTTTAACTAAGTTATCACAGTTTGAATAGTTGAATGACTTAAAGGAAAGTAAATGTAAGCCAAGAGACTATTGCGGGTTGAATGCATGAAACCCGTTTGGAGTCATTAAAATGAACTTCAGAATTCTCCTAAAGGTATAATTAGATGTATGAGGATATTGCCCTATAATATACTTATAAGATGTTTTTAAGATATGAAATCAACTAATGAAGGCTTCATACTTAAAGAGGATAAGCAATGAGCATAAATAAATCTGTAGATCCTTCTAGTTGACTTAAGTAGAAACATAACATTTCTTAATGGGATGTTGATAGAACCCAAGTTAATCCTTAGGAACGACACATAAAGGCTGAAAAATAACTATGGTGGGATTAACAAGCTGCGAATTAAAGGGATTAATGAACTTGTTAATAAGGAAGGTCTAGAATTCTAGAACCTAATGGGTTGTTTTAACATAACCATTGTTGCACAGTACCCATCCAATTATGGGGTTCATTGGGTGGTTACTGTGGAGCAGTCGTTATGGTGTAGTAACCCATTCATCTCCTCTAATTGAGATCATATCAGAATGGGATCTCAATTCTTTGTTAAGCACTAGGTAGTTTTGAGTCCACGGTCTGCGGCCAATGTCGACTTACATTGACTACGGGTGATGGAGTGTTCTCGAAGTGACAGGGGTCGATTTGAATACCCTTGGTGACCCTTAGTTATCGTAAGTGGATTATTTGTGTGAGCCCATGTGGTTTATCTCTTCTTAGCGTTTAACACAAAAATGATAAGGATTGACAAGAATAAAGAAAGTTGAATCAAGATAACAGTTTCAAGTGTGGTGAAAGACATATTCCTTCATGACGAGTATGTCGTCTTAGAATATAGGCATGGAAAAAATGTTTGAAACTTTGGCCAAAGTATCCCAAGATGCTGGTTACATTGTCTTAAAATCACCAGATTAAGGTGCGGGATATAGGATGGGTACTCGTAACAAGTACCTAGATAAGCCCTTGGTCAACTACACTTGATGATCCCTCAAATGAAAAAGGGAACCACAAGTATACTGAGTATACAATGAAATGAAATATGAGAGATCGGTTCTATACTGAGTCATCATTGAAATGAAATATGAGAGATTGGTTCTATATTGTGTCATCATTGAAATGAAATATGAGAGATCGGTTACACCGAGTCATAACAATTACATATGGTTATTCTTGTAGGATTGATTTTGAATCTACTAATCAATCCTACAACATTAACCATATGCAACTGTTATGACTTGGTGTAACCGATCTCTCATATTTCATTTCAATGATGACTCGATATAGAACCAATCTCTCTCATATATATATATATATATATATATATATATATATATATTCCCATGTTTTTGTAATCATGAAATAGGGATGTCACTGTTATCTAAATAAATCTCCTAGTTATCTAGATAACTTATATTTTCATTATGAATATGATGCTTTCACATTTTAGGTTGCGCACACTCAAGATTGTTCTTTTGACACCTTGGCACAGTTGTAGTTCCTCTGCGCGCCTTCCTGCTTCTCCCTCTGCATTCTGTTATCTCTTTCCATTTCTCCTTTGCCCCTTCCTCTTGTGTGTCTGCCTTCTTTCCTATCCTATCCCGCACTCCTTGTGCACACCTCTGAAGACTTGCCTTCCAAAATGTCTAAGTCCCTGACATTCCTCTTGCATGCTTACATACACTAAACTATGTCATGCGCCTTTATCCTTCTGCCGCCGCGCACCCTCCTTTAGTTAAATGCTCACGCCCCTTCCCTATACTTATCTCCTTCAATTATTATCTTATTCCTCCTATGTGCACACCTCCGCATGTGCCTCCCATTTATTTCCCTTTTACACACCTATTGCTCGGCCTTGAAATATTGGCTAAGTACTAAAACATGCGCGTGCACAGGACTAGTGAGAAGAAGGGCACTCAGAGAAAAGCACGTAGGAAAAGGTGGTTTAAGAAGGGTTTAGGTGAAACCAAGGCACACACAGAAGGAAGAACACGAGTTCTAAGAACTTAGCCATATTTGGCATTCTGAAGACACTTGAGGAAAAATGTGAGGACCTGACTAGGCATGATGAGTGGATAAGGTGCCAGCCTAGAACCTTGGAGGTCAAGAAAAAGATATTCCACAAAGGGAATATTCCTAGAAGACATCATTACAGAGAGTGGAGGGTTTAGAAAGGGATAAACATTCACCATTGGAGGACCACATCGACACTTGACACATGATATGTTAACAAGAGAAGGCATGGCGGTGGGTTTTGATCCTATAAAAAAAGATGCTGAAAAGCGAGGAAGACAATATAAATTAGAAGACATTGAAAGATATACATCAGAAAGGGAGCAGAGAATACACAGAGAGTAAGATGTTATTGCAGTAATGCTAGGGTTTAGAGCACTTAGTGATAAGGGTTGTGAGGGATTTCATGAGCCTCTGTATTGTACTAAGATCTGTAATAGGGGTTAATATGGGAGGGTATAGCTAGGATCTCATGCAAGGGAAGATCTGTAGGAGTTGGGTCTCTATCAGTTAACATGTATGGTTTGTGATGACTCTTTTGATTGTAATGTGGCTACTAGAACTATTCTAATATATATATATATATATATATATATATATATGGGTGCATTTTGTATATCGTGCTTAAGGGTGTAAATCCTCATGCTATGTGACTACCATGGCTCATATCTAGTTTATTATTCTTACTACATTGTTATTAAGTTTTTGTAACGCATTAATGCGTGGATATGTAAACTATCCCTTTCACTTTTCTCTTAACTAAGTAAATGTACTTCTCATTCTACAATTCATCCTCCACTAATGGAAAAACCCTCTCACAATGCTCACATAAAGGAGGGGCTCGACACCCACGCATGCCTCAAGTAAGCGCCCAACGCCCATTGGGTGATAGGTCAGTGTGCTTGGGGTTAGAAAGTATTATTGAAGGTAGATAAAATGACTACATCTTAGTTCTGTTGTCGGGACCTCTTTTCGAAGTTTTTGTGAGAATGGTGTGTGATGACAGAGCGCTTGACCTTAGACAATGCCAAAGTATGGCTTAAAAGCATGAAGGATAAGTTTTCTCATAGATTTAGTACTGCACCTGATTTTGATGCATGCAAATGGGTAGAAGAACACTTGTATCATGAGCAATATGATACCCTCTTTTATTATTTCCTAGTAGAGTTGAATGAATGGCTTTCAACGTATGCATCTAGATCAAGTTGGTACTATAGATCTCGTGTGTGGACCCAAGATGAGTATCAGAGGTTGCATGATGATGATCTAACTTCGCCACGTGTTGTTGATCATTGGTGGAGTAGATTTTTGGCAAGTTACACCTTCGAGTACGCAATTTCTACGTATTCCTGTCCAAAGATTGCTAATTTGAATTCTTAAGGGAGCATAGAGGGTTGTTTTTGCATGTTATCCCTTTAGCTATAAAAATATTGATCATTACACTGAGTTTGGAAGCATTTCCTATGTCCGGCTAGGCTTCTTCTGAGCGATGGGTGAGGAAGCTAGGGTGGAGAAATATAGCGGACCTTGCGGCTGAAATAGAGAGGGAAGAGAGACAACTCAAGTATAATGAATCTCATGAAAGGGAGCTAGCTAGATAACACAAAGCTATAGGAGTGATGGATTCATGGAGGTAGATGTTACAAGAAGGAATTGAGGTTCACGTAGAGGACATGGAGCCTAAACAGTCTATGCTACCCCATCTTGGCAAGGGCACAGGAGAGACCCCTTCAAATTCTGATGAGAGATCATCACTTGGAGAAAGGAGAGTCATTAACACACATATGAATCCACATGGTGACAAACCCCTGACACCTAGTTTTCCAAATCTAGAGATAAGTATTGCTAACCCAATTGGTATTGGTGGAAGTGACCGATCAACACCGAGGAGGTATAACTTTTCATTTGGCACATCTATGGCTACACAATCATTTCCTGTGTTTAGAGGAATATTGTTTGGAATGACATTTAGGAAAATTACGGGTACATAAAGCTTGGGTACACATTTGGAAGCGACACAGGACACACATCTGGCAGTGGTATAATATCACAGAGTGTTGGCATGCAGTTCAGCGTGACAGAAGGCATGACCACTTCAGGACCTTTACCAACTACGGGAGGTGGATCTGGTGGAATATGAGCTAGAGGACCTAGTGGACCTGGCAGATCTGGTGGATCAGGAGGAACATGACCTGGTGGATTTAGTGGATCTGATGGTGGAGGTAACACCGGAGGGAATCAAGGTTTTAGATCAGGCAGACGTCGGCCTCAACCACCTCAACAAGTATTTTTCAAAATTTCTTTGAACCTACCAGAATACAAAGGTGTTGAGGATGCTACAGAGCATGTACACAAGTGTGAGCTACTATGGCGCACAAAGGGGATCGCTACCCTAGAATGAAAGGTAAGTCAGTTTGTAATAATGTTGTAGGGACAAATGCATAGTTGGTATTGGAAGTATGACCCCTACTAGACAATGGTAGATTACACCATGCTGCGGAATGCATTCTTAACTGAATTTCATATCCCTGAGTGTGAACAAAAGAGCATTAGCACGCTGAAGGATATTCAACAAGGTATGGTAGAGAATATGTGGGAGTATGATGCATGTTTTAAAACTCTCTTACCAAAATTTTCTTATGATAGTAATCCTTCTCAACATACTTAGTGGTTTGTTGGAGGGTTGATAACATTTTAAGAGAGCACTTTTGTATAATACTTTCATAGACCCGTGTGAGGCCTTGGAGGCTACCCTATGCGCTAAGGCTATTGGAAGCGTAGATACGGGTGTTAGCCCTTTTCTTGAAGCTCAAATTACTATAACGGAAAAACAACTGGAGAAGCTATCTATGAACTCGGTGCATGAGACTTGCAGTGGCTAGTGGCCTATGGTGTAAAAATTGTGAGGTAGAGGGGCATACAAAGGATAGTTGTCCTAGGAGATCAGTACGCACCATGATAGTGGACTATGAGATTTACCACAGAGATCATGATGCAAGTAGGTGTCTACTATTGCAGCGCATGATCCGTAATAATGTGTCTTGTTATTGTACTATTTGTACCTCTATTACTCATGACACCAAGGATTTTAGATTGATTGACAAGATACATGATGCCATTGATATTGGTGTGTTCCAAACTAGCCTTGCAAACAACTCTAACGATGAGGTCCGTCACTATGAAGGGCACACGGATAGAGGGGCACATGGAAGAGGTTTTTGAGGATGATTTTCATGGTCGTGGAAACCGTGGAGGAGGAAGAAGTGAGTTCCCGCATGGAAATTGTTACAACTGTGGGTCTACGGAGTGCTATAAGCATGAATGCCCTTATCTGTTATAATGCTCTTGGTGTAGAAAGAAGCACAAGTATGAGGAGTTCACGAAGCTATTTGAACATATGAGCTAGCAACAATGGAAGGATAAAGGCGTAGGAATGGTAAGCATGGAGAAAGAAAACTCACAATGGATGCCAAGGGTGGTGGGCGAGTGAGAGTTAGAACTTGTTCTAGTGATGGCATGAGTTGAGGCTGCACAGGCCAGGGAGATGCTAAAGCAAAAGCCACTAGTTACTAGAGAAGAGGTGGTGCATGGGAAGTATTCAAACTCTACTCATTAGAAAGAGGTTTATCAAGAAACCATGGATTTAATTTGAAGCCTACAAAGAGAGATCCAGTTCCTAAAGGAGTATTCATACCAGTTAGAGTAAAGGAATAATGTAGGCTCCATAAAAGGATCTGGATGAGGTCAGGGAAGTATGTAAAATTATGAGGCAGGAGAATATCATTCCTTTTCTAGGGGAATGGTTATAGGAAAAAGTACCGCGTGTCAGAGCAGAGTGCGAGTGGCAATTTCTGCATGCTAACCTTCCTCCCCACAACCTCAACTATGATAAGGAGATTACCTTGAATGTGGTTGTGGATGGGTGGCTCCTAAGCAATATTCTGATTGACATGGGCACAAAAGTCAATGTTCTCACTTTAAATGTATGACATCAAATGAGAAGACCCCCATTACAACCATCTTCAAATGTGTGATATATGGATAAAAAGAAAAAGCCAATGCCTATTGGTTTTTTGAAAGACACTGTTATCATTATCCAAGGGGTGAAGTTTGCTGGAGATTTCAAAATCTTGGTGCTAGCCGAGGCAGAAAAATTTCTAGCATTACTTGGCCACCCTTGGTGTTATAAGAACAATGTTGACCTACGGTTCAATAAGGGGTACATAAGCTTTGAGAACAAGATAGAACCGGTAATCATCCCCTTGATTGATGGGAAGTTAGCACCCTCTACTAATCCCTTGGGAGAAGAAGTTCTTAATAGGATCTATATGCGCTCTATAAGTGAACCTGAGGTGATTAATCCTATGGAAGGAGTTATTTAGTTCAAAGACACTCAATATATGAGTGATACCACTAGTGTAGCATGTGAAAATTGGGCACACAAGACTTATGAGTTAATTAGGTAACAATTGAGAGGCTCCATTACAAGAGTGACAAGGGCATGTCCACTTAGGTGCTTGAAAGGAAAGTAGTTACCAAGTTACACTGGGGATGACAACCCTAATGTTTTCCTATGATCCATGGAAGCCCAATGGAGATGTGAAATCGAATGAAGGAGCATGCTTATCTAAAATTTGTGCGGAACCACAAAACGTTGGTGGATGGTGCATCAAGATAATCTTCTAGGATGACATGAGGTGAGGAGTGCACTATTTATTAGATTTTTTAGGAGCAACACACCAACTAAAATTTGTGTCTAAGATGGGAAAGGGCCCACCTCAGATCATGTCTAGGAGTGTGAGAGGATCTAGATGGGAGGCGCAAAGCCTTTAGCTCCTTCTCTCTAGGTGCACAAGTTTTATTCCACACTACAAGGCTCTATGCGTGCATGGTACGTTAATTCAGAGTTACGCCATTAGACAGGGGACTGACAGTAATTAACAAATGACTTGATTCAAACTTTTGAAGATAAAAGTACTAAGCCCTTGGTGAATGAGGTGCTATAGGTTATTAAGTGCATAACTATGGGAGACAATGCCATGAAAAAAAATAGAATACTAAAATTATTGGATGAGCATGACTTAGAAGATCACTCTGATGAGGGAGAATCAGGTGAGATACAACTTGAGCATGCTTGCATAAAGAAAGAGAAGGGGAAATGGTCTATGTGATAGATGATGAGGAAGTGGAGTAATTGGATGTTAACCATACAATGGGTACGCATGAAGTAAAAGATAGTGCTAATGATCAAGTACATGCCTACCATGAACCTCTCAAGATAAAGAAGGTTAACATTGGATGAAAAACGGAACCTAAGGAGGTTATCATTGGAGACTATTGGTTGAAAAAGGAGGTTTCGAAGATCATTGATCTATTGCGTGAGTTTTAGGATTTATTTCCACGCGGGTACCATGAGATTAAGGGAGTTCACCACTCTTTAGGAGAGATGCAGATCAAGCTAAAGGAAGGGGTGTGACTGATTCAGAAGAGACCTTACTGAATGAATCCAAATTTGTGAGTCTGGGTCAAGGAAGAGATAAACAAGATGATTGCATCGAGAATCATTGAAGATGTGGAGGAATCATAATGGATAAGCCCAATGGTTATCAACATTAAGAAGGATGGGAGGATAAGGATCTATCTTGATTACAAATATTTGAATGTGGTATGTGTAACTGATCCTTTTCGAACCGATTTTACTGAAGAAATCTTTGAGGGAGCATCTGGGTGTGAGATCTATTCCTTCGCGGATGGCTTCTTAGGATATCATCAAGTTAGAATCACAAGGGAAGACCAAGAAAAAACAAATTTTGCCACTAAATGGTCAAGTTTTGCATACATGGTCATGTTTTTTGGACTAAAGAATGCGCCTACTGTGTTTTCATGCATAATGGTCCAGGAATTCCAGGATTTTATCCATAAGTTCCTTTAAGTCTACCTTGATTATTAGATGATGTATGGACTAGTGAAAAATGATTATGACAATTTGCATTTGATGTTCGAGAGATGTCAGTAGTTTTGTATATCCCTCAACATCAAGAAATGTCTCTTTGCTACTCCTTTTGGAACCTTGCTGGGGCATATCATATGTAAGGAAGGATTACTAGTGGATCCCGCCAAAGTTTCCATTATTGTGGGATTGGGGGAGCTTACCAGCCAGAACATAGTGCATGGATTCCTTGGGCATACAGGGCATTACTTGAAGTTTATTAAGGGGTATGCCACAGTCTCCATGCCCCTGGAGGAATTTATGAATCTCGAGTGTACATTTCATTGGGGAAAGGAGTAGCAGATGGAGTTTGATGCATTGAAGAATAAGCTTATCATTGCTTCCATATTACGCTTTCCTTATTAGGACAAGCCGTTCTGTGTACATGTTTATGCTTCGAGGATGGTTATTGGGGAAGTCTTAGCATAACCTGGAGAAGGGATTTTTGACCACCCCTTGTGTTTTGTTAGTAGAAATATGACACTAGCAGAGTATAACTATACTACTACTGAGCGCGAAGCACTATCAATGATCTATGCGCTGCACAAATTCATGTAATATATGTTGGCAACACATTTCATATTCTACACTGACCGCATGGCATTGAAGTTCTTGGTGAAAAAGCTCATTTTGCAAGGGCACATATGTTGGTGGGTCCCTTTGTTTTAAGAGTTTGAATTTACAGTGGTTGTGAAACCAAGAAAGAGTAACTCAGGGCCTGACCATTTATCAAGGATTGAGTTAATGGAGGACGCGCAAAGCATTGAGGATACAATGCCAAACATGCAATTGTTTAGGTTGTGGTGCACATCATGTGATTTGGAATATATTTTTGTGTTTCTTAAAACGGGTGTGGCACCGAAGGGAATGAAAAATATGGAAAGAAAGTAATTAGCCATAAGTGTCGCGCCCTACATGTTAATTTGTGGAGACTTATACAAGCTAGTCCATGATGAGGTTTTGTGCTGGTGTGTATTAGAATATGAGTGCATTGCAATCATGGAGGAAGCACACAGTGGGATTGTAGGAGGGCACTATGTATGGAATGCAATCGCTCGCAAGATTCTACTGACAGGGATTTGGTGGGAAAGCATCTACCAAGATTGTATCAAGTTTTTTAAAGGCTCGTGACCATTGTCAATGCCTTGGGAAACCAAGAAGAAGGCATGAGATGCCCTTGAGAGCAATAGCTAACGCAGAACCATTTGAGAAGTGGGCCATTGATTTTGTAGGACCAATTTCACCTACCACATGAAGGACTGGTTCATGTTATATCATCACTTGCACTGACTACTTAACAAGATGGGCAGAGGCAACACCTACAAAGGATTCCATAACAACAACAACAACAACTAGGTTCCTATGGGAAAACATACTTAGTTGGTATGGGTTCCCTTTAAGCCTGACCAATGACAGAGGCACACACTTTTTTAATGAGACGATCAGGATTTTATTATCAGAGTTCATGGTGGCCCATCACAAGACCACCTCGTATCACCCCCAAGCTAATGGAACCGCATAGGCATTTAACAAGATACTGAGTCACACGATGACAAAAAATGTGATGTGGGAAGACATGATTGGGATGAAAAAGTCTTAGTAGTACTATGGGCGTATAGGACTACCTACAAGAGATTGAAATAGGCCACACCATTCCAATTGGTTTTTGGCACGGAAGCTATTCTACCAATAGAGTTTATGCTACCTTCCCCATGTATTATGCGTGTAAGAGGATTAGTTGACAAGAAAGCACTACAGGAGCGCATGGAGAAGTTAATGCAATTGGATGAAAGGCAGTAACTTGTTAGGTGGATTCAGAAGACTAAAATGACATGACATAAATCATGACATGATCACTATATTAAAAAAATAATTCAAGGTTGGGAATATGGTATTGCTTTATGACTCAAAATTTCTACGTCATCCCAGAAAACTAAAAGTCCATTGGTTAGGGCCATATATCATCTTGTACATCCTTGATTTAGGTGCATGCTAGTTACAAGCACTGGATGGGATGAGGTTACTAGGTTACTTCAATGGGAGTAGGTTGAAGCCCTACTATAAATAAGGCTTCTGTGTAATCATAAATAAGGTAGTATTGCCATTTAGCCTAGGATTTCCCTTAATGTATTTCCTTTCTTTGTGTTTCCCCTTCTCATTGCTTGTTTCCTTTCTTTTTGTTATGTGTGCATTATGCACTGGTAGCCACTTATTATTTTCAAAAGTTTTCTATACGCAAAGGACCACACATCCATTTTTGTGTGGGGTGGAGTGATGTGACAAGTACCAGAAGTTGGTAGTGGAAGTTGTGTTTCGATGGCCCAGATTGAAGGATCAAAAGTGCGTAGCTTGGAAGAGCGCACATAGAAAAGGTGGACACAAGGAGTTTGGTGTAAAAAGTTTGGAAAACCACGTACATGTATGAGAAGTGGAGGAACAAAATGAGGTAGGCAATGTAAAAATTCAGGGTAAGGATAGAAGAAGTGCCTTCAGCACTATAGGCATGCGCGAAAGGATCTTCAATCAGTAAGGATTTTTATGCGCAGAACGTTATAGGAGTTTCACGTAGGATTGGGCGCGAAGGGATAAAAGCGATGAAGGTTGGATTTAGAATTAAAAACTACCTTTATTGTAAAAGTACACTGGTAAGTGGCATTGCATTTATTGTAGAAAAGAAACAAAAACTATAAGTAGAAGGTCGGGGTACATTATTGTTACCTTGCATTTGTGGTATCGAAGAGCTCTTGCGAACTAGGGCATCATTGAGAAAATTTGTGTGAAAGAGGGTTGTGAAGATCTGAGTGCATAACTAGGTTGATCAGTGAATCGGGGTGGAAAAACAATACACGGGCATGAGGGAAAGGGTTGTAGGAGTTTCAAAAACTTGCAAGTGAATACGCCATCTTATGGAAGGAAGGGTTTTTCTAGGTTAGGGTTCCACAGCTAGGGCACATGATTGAAAGGATTTTTTCACGTAAGAGTAGAGCCACACAAACTAAGAAGAGCTAGGATCAGGAGAAAGGACTTTGAGTAACTCGACAAGAGAATTGGCATCGAAGAAAGTAATAATTGTTTCACTAAAGAAGGGCAAGGGAAAAGGGAAACAAGTTGTTTCCACCAGCTTCAATGAGGAATGGTATGGAGAGATGGAATACCCAGATGGCGTATTACTTAGAAAAGACTGTGTATCGCATGTTAGAAAGATGGCCGTAAGCGACTCAAACCATTGAACAAGATGGCATTGGAACTAGTTCACCCTACAGACAAAAGGACACCAGATGGAATGCCTATCTATGATGATGAAGTGAAGGTGAAGATGGAGAAGGTCAGGTTGTTGCAACTCTATGAGTTTCCCTATTTTGGCAAACCTGAGTGACTGTACCAGTGGTTAATGTTGCACATACATGAAGATCATTTCTACTTCACAGGACGTAGAATGCAAATAACTCCCCAAATGATCTCTAAGTTTATTGGTCTTACCTGTGAGGGAGATTCGTTTGATGATGACCTAGATGATAAGGAGGCCATCAAGAAAACTATTGAGGCCTATGACTACAAAAAGGGGTCACAATACTTTGACATCTCTATGATTTCTGACCCAGTAATGAGGATGGTTGTGTGCTTGGTCACAAAACTAAATGGACAGGAGAGATGGACGTAGATCAACAAGGCTTGGTTGAACATTTAATGAAAGATCTCTTTGGGGACCATCTTTAACCTCTCAACGTTCATAGCTGAAGAAATCATCAGTACCACCCGTGAAGGAGAGAATATCATGTTCGGTAATGTCCTTCTTACCATTATATTTTTAGAGATTAGAGTGTCCGATGGGCTAGAAAAAATTGTATGGGAGCACCAGATGAGAACCCCTCCCCTGCTAAGATATTTGATAAGTATATTTATGACACCATGATGGCCACCAATAAGGTGCACCTAGAAAAATGGCACAAGTGGATGCGTGACACATTCGGTGCAGAATGAAGGATACCTGAGTAGTTACTTGTTTTACTACAAGGTGAAGTTGAATTCACTGTATACCAACATTTTTGCATTGGGTGGTTTACTTTAGCAGATGGTGCCAAAGGTCCCTAGTGCAAGTTTCCATTCTCCTCATTGCACAATACTTCTAGGTTGGGGTAAATAGATTCAAGGAGGAAAAGAAGTTAATATTTGACCTCAACATGGTAGAGCAAGATTAGCGCGAGCTAAGTAGGACTGATATATCTAAATAAGTGCACCTATGTGGAGAAGTATGTCTCCCATGACGTGCATATGGTGAAACCAATAACATTTCCTATTGTTGGGAGGACCGCAACAAGGGTATACCTTCACATAAGGATGAAGTATGAGAAGGGCGCTTACATGGATAATTATGTCTCTATCCTAGAAGACCCCACCTTAAGGAAGAAGGTTGCGCTAGGGAAGAGGGAGAGAGAGGAGGAACCTGAGAAAAAGGCACAAAGTATACAAACAACGTAATTTGTAGGCACGCAGGAGTCAAGTGCAACACCAAGTACCTATGCACGGAGGAAGAAGTGCCCCATAGAAGAGAGAGATAATACACCTTAGGAAGAGGCACCAGAGAAAGAGAAGCCCCTTGAAAAGGAAGAGTCACCAGAAAGAGAGGAGTCACCTACTAAGGAAGAAAAAGAAGAATCTCCTATACTGGAATCACCAGTTAGGAAGAAGTAGAAAGTAACAGAAAGGGAAAACTCAGAAGAAACATAGATCATGGAGGATGTTAAGGGCAATAAGGATGACGATGACCACGATGAGGATTAGGACCATCCTGTGTATGATGTACATAACTCATAGGAGGGAAATGAAGAGAAGGATAAATATGAAGGAAGCACTCACAAAAAAGGAGAAAGTGAGGAAGTCAACACGAAGGATCAAAGATGCCACAGAAATGGAGGTAACAGGAATCGTAAAAGACTTTGTGGAACAAGAGGTGGAGTGCAGTGCCGAAGAGGTTCTCAAGGAGATAGAGGGAAGAAAAAGTGTGGGGAAATAATATAGAAGCATGGGTGAAGATCCCAGCCTGGCGGTAAGCTTCCCAAAGGCAACACGCATGAGAGGAAAGGGTATAGTAGCGATGCAGGAGCAAGGAATGACTTATATTAATAATCTAAATAAGGTATTGCGCTCACATTTCCAAATCACCATGCCTACAAACCAACTTCTTGCATGGTATTCATTCGAAGAAGAGGGTGCATACCCACACACATGGAAGATGCTACATTGGGATTTTGAGTCCCATGTTGATGAGCCCGAGTTCGAGGTAAACCGCGAGGTGTTGATGAAGATACTAGATACCAAATGAGTAAACCCTCTAGTGAATTCTCAGCAACTATTAGATGAGCAAGTGTGTAATGCACTCAACAAGGTATCAGTGGAGGTTGAGGCAAGGCTCTTCGGGAGGAATGACAGAGTAAGGGTCTTGGAAGAAGAACTTGAAAAGAAAAATGAAGAAATCATTGAGAAGAATAAGGAGTTAAAGCAGGAGGAGCTGATCAACGTGTAATTAAGGCATGAATTAAGGGAAGAGAAGGAAAAGGTACGTGATATTTCTAAGAAAATAGAGATGATTACAAAATCCATAATATTGAAGCACCCAGACTTGGTCCTACATGAGAAAAAATATGAGTCGACCATGCAATGCTTGGAATACCTGATCCACATCGTCACCATGGAAAGGTGACTGCTCATATTAGAATCAACAGAAGAGGCATTGGCACGCCAGAAGGAGGAATAAAGACTGAAGATCTAGGAAACAATTACCTAGTATTCCAAACTCCTTTCCGATGTAAATACTGCTATGCAAATATCTGAGGTTGTGTATGACAATTGCGCTGACTGGACAAGGTAGCAAGCATACTAGTTGCTACGCATGAGGTGGATCTAAAGGAGTTTCAAGAAAATAACAAGGGAAATAAGATGGGGTGGGATAAAATCCTAGCTGAGGTTGAGAAGAAGATGAAAGCAATTGAAACCTTGCAGGATTCGATTAAGAATCAACTTAAGGAGTTGTATCCCCAGGTCACTCACAGAATGGATGCGCTAGATGACCTTAAGAAGAAGTTAGAGGGAATTGTAGATACGTTGAATGCTAAGGGTAACGAATTGAGTTTTGAGGAGGTAAGTGCTCTGGTTAGTGACCTGATTCAGTAGGTGCAGGGTGAAGTGGATGCTTGGGAAAATATTGAGGCAACAATGACGAAGGAATTCCCACTCTTCCTACAGCAGTAGCAGATTCTTCCATTCTTCCATTATTTCATTCTTCATTCAATTTGTCCCAGTCCCACTATTCTTAATTATTTGAAGGGGCAGGATGTTTTCGAGGATGGAGAACACGTTTAGTTTGGGGTGGTGTTGGGCCTTGAAAATTGGCTAAGTAACAAAAGGTGCACATGTAGGACCAGTGAGAAGAAGGGCGCTTAGAGAAAAGCGTGCATGAAAAAGTGGTTTAAGAAGGGTTTAGGTGAAACCAAGGCGTGCGTGGAAGAAAGAACATGAGTTCAAAGGAATTAGCCATATTTGGCATTCTGAAGACACTTGAGGAAAAACGTGAGGACCTGACTAGGTGTGATGAGTGTATAAGGTGTCAGCCTGGAACCTTGGAATTCAAGAAAAATATATTCCACACAAGGAATATTCCCAGATGACATCATTATAGAGAGTGGAGGGTTTACAAAGGGATAAAAATTCACCTTTGGAGGACCACATCGACACTTGGCACATGATCTCTTAAGAAGAGAAGGCATGACAGTGGGTGTTGATCTTATAAAAAGAGATGCTAGGAAGCAAGAAAGACATTTAAAGATATACTTCAGAAAGGGAGAAGAGAATACATAAAGAGTAAGATGTTATTGCACTAATGCTAGGGTTTAGAGCACTTAGTGCTAAGGGTTGTGAGGGATGTCATGAGCCTCTGTATGGCACTAATATCTGTAACGGGGGTTAACATGGGAGGGTATAACTAGGATCTCATACAAGGGAAGATATGTGGGAGTTGGGTCTCTATCATTTAACATGTATGGTCTGTGATGACTATTTTTATTGTAATGTGGCTACCAGAACTATTCTAATCAATATATATCTATATATATGGATTTATTCTTTATATCATGCTTAAGGGTGTAAACCATCATGTTATTTGACTACCATGGCTCAACTCTAGTTTATTATTCTTACTACATTTTTATTAAGTTTATGTAACACATTAGTGTGAGGATCTTTAAACTGTCCCTTTCACTTTTCTCTTAACTAAGTAAATGTACTTCTCATTCTATAATTCATCCTCCACTAATGGAAAAACCTTCTAACAAGCCTCACATAAAGGAGGGGCTCGGTGCACGCACATGCCTCGGATAAGTGCCCAAAGCCCATTGGGTGATAGGTCGACACACTTGGGGTTAGAAAGTATTATTGAGTGTAGATAAAATGAATACACCTGCATTTTGCTTCCCCGCCTTGCTCCTTCTTCTATGTCAGTCACTGTGCCACATCATCTTTTATCAGACTTTAGTGTGCTACATGCAACCTATCAAATCATGCCAATAGGGCATTGAATCTAGACAACCAATCGGTGCATGACACTTGGCAGAAAAGAAAAAGTAAATCAATAGTTGGATGATTTCCTCAGTCAATCAGCACGCGCCATGTGTCATTGCGTGTTAGAGCGACCTGTAGACTTCTGACAACCATAACTTCTGCTACAGTTCTTAGATTCCCGCGTGCCTGGTCTCATTTGAAAGATGCTCACATCAGCTACACATTGGAATTTTCAAAATTAAATTCAGGTGGGATTTGGTAGGTGGAAAATAGGGAAACATATTTTTGATCATTAATGCACACATCTAATCGACCTCAACCACCATATTTCAATCAAATCTTACTTTCTTCCTTCTTCTACACACTAAACAAACATGGGGAAGTGCATCTGAAAGCCTTGCAGGTGTTTTACAGACATTTATCACTTGATGTTGGTGGTTGCAGATTTGAATTAGATTTTCCCTCCTTTTCTCTTGCTCTTTTCTCCTTCTTCTATAAATAACAAAGTTCTACTTTGTAAAAAGGATCCCTCTCTGTTGTAACGACACCATGCCAAAATGGTGGCCAAATTCCTAAGGGTCTTAGACCTTGGCATGGTTTCTACAATATATTCTTGCCTCCTACTGTGAATGTAAATGACTTTGTGTCCCTTAATCAATAAAATCATTCTTTGTGGAACACTTGTCTTCCCTCTCTCATTTTCATTGCATCTCACCTTTCTATTTGCATTTTCTGGCATGTTATGCATATTCTCACTTGTAGTCACCATGTTCATGTGTTGTACGTGTTGGAAGGCTAATCCTGAATGTTGATATATGGTACGCATCGTCCACCCTCTTCTCCCATGCCCACTTTGTTTCCATCGTCACTTGTGGAGAGTGATCAACCCTTTCTTTGGCACTATCATCTTCCTTAGCTTAGGATTTCCCCTTTCTACACATCCTTCTATCCTTGGTCCCTTGACATGTTTAGTATAGGATTTTATTTCAACATTAGGAGTAGCAGTAGTGTTAGAGGTAGGTAGAGGAACCAACCTTCTTTAGAGATCTGTCCCAAGTGCAAAATGTCCCATAACATGGGGAAAATTCCATTGTTGTCTCAAACAGCTTGTCTCTTCCGGATCTGAGACACAGGTGCAAGTTTGATGACCAACAGTTTCTGGCACTACCGGTGGGACCAAAGTGAAGAAATTTACATCTTCATCTCAGAAAGTTTGATGTGTTATTGCTGAGATCCAGCCTTTGGAGGAATTTTTCAACACATATGGTGATTCCACTGATCCAAATGCACCCATTATTTCATTCGCAGACCAGTCTCCCCTCCTTTCAGTCAGTTTTCCTTCTTCCACCATTCCACCATCTCTTTTGAAGTCATGCAATCATGACTTCTTTCCCTTCTTGGAATTATCATTTATAACAATAGATCTATTTTTTCCATCCACACAGTTTATAAATCCTCTTCCAAATCATTTCTATAAGCCCCATTATCCTAAAAATGCATACAACCCACTTTTTTCTAGCCAAAATGTGTATGAAGGACATGTTTATGCAGATGATGGTGAAGACTCCTTGGTTGAAGCTGATTTTGAGAGGCAGGTGCAAAATATGAAGATGGACATGATGCAACTCAGAGTCAAATGTTCCATAAAGGTAGCTAAATTTTTCTCCAAGGCCCCTGTTCATGGGTAGGCCCTGTACCAGGTTGGCTTAGTGTCCAGTTGAATTTGCACTTTATTATTGAGATGTTGCCCCAAATTACAAAGTGGGCAGAACTAATGGAGACTCAAAAATCTAGCGCACGAAAACCTTGTCAATGGGGAAACCCTACACTACCATCTTACAACCCTCCCACTCCTCTGCGCCAACTTACGTCATCTCATCCCGCTGTGCATGTTCCCAGCTTCTTATGCACTGCCATCGTTGAGAATTCCCCTCCATCCTCTCACCTTCATTTCTCTTCCATCACCCCTCCTATGCATGCTTCCTCTCCTCTTGCATGCACGCCTTCCAAACCTTTTGCACACATCCTTCCACCTTATTTCGAGTCCCCTTTGTCTGATTGTATAATAAATGAACAACCACCTACCAACGTGCCTTTCCCAACTAACATCAACATGTTCGATGACTAAAGAATGACATGACTCATTTGACTCCGAATGGAAAGAGGAAATTAGATGGGTGCCTGTTTAAGAGGAAAACCAGTTAATTCCAGAGGGCACAATGATGAAGGAGACTGGGTTGCTTGTAGAGGAAAAACCTCACACGCCCCAACTTTGTGTGACTCAACCTATAAGCACTCCCCTTCAGAAGGAGAGTCTGCAAGAAAATCCCATATCTGGGATTGAGTTTCAAAGTAATGGGAAAATTACAAGGATCATACCATGCCCAATCAGATATTTGGCTAGTCTAGAGTCAAAGACAGAGTTACCACCGGTCATGCTCACTTTAGAGCATGAGGTAGAGCTTCAGTGTGCCAAATTTCATCAAAAATGCCTCCCAGATCCAAGCATAGATCAACTTCAGGAGGTATATATTCTATTTTTTGATACTTTGAGGAGGGTGAAACACCATCTGTAAGTCAATTTTTCATTCGTGTTTTAGACCATGTCTAACACCAAATCAATTAAATGGTCATAATTTGTGAGAAAGGGAAACTACTTCTCCCTGCCTATTGCAAGTTTTATTTGAGCGCCCTTTGCCTCTGGTTAGTTTAGGTTAGTATAGGTTTCTTTTCAGTAATACAAGTGTTTGTGCACACTTTGCATGTTCCCTTTGGGAAACAATGGTTTTCATCTTTTGTACATAATGTTGTTCTTTTGTTTTGGCACGCTGCCTATGACACCTTTCCTTTCTTGTTGCGCTCGCACACCCCTTTTTTTGCTTCCTGGGATGACACTTCAATTTTGGTAGAGTTAGTTCCAACAGTGAGTGAACAAATTTTATTCTCTTCAATCCAATTTAGAGTATCTTCATATGAGAGCAACAGTTCAGTTCAGAGTTTTGACAGTGTTGTAAGTGACCTGAGGGATGTTCTTCAAGTTACAGATCAAATCTTCAGGTTTAGTGCTTGAATCCATGCCTAATGGACTTCTAAGGCTACTGGTCTCTTTATCTAGTAGTCAGATGGCCTCCGAAATCCACCAAAATTGTTATCCAAATAACTCTTCTTCCATTTCCCCTTTGTGCCTTCCTCATGCGCGCCCACCTTCTTTCCTATCCTATCGCGTACTCCTTACGTGCACCTCTGTAGACTTGCCTTCAAAAATGGCTAAGTCCCTATCATTCCTCCTACATGCTTACATAAACTAAACTATGTTTTGCGCCCATTCTCCTTCTACTGTCGCATGCTCTCATTTAGTTGAATGCTCGTGCCCCTTCCCCATACTTATCCCCTGCAAGTATTCTCCTATTCCTCCTATGCGTACTCCTCCACGTACACCTCCCCTCTATTTTTCTTTAGTGCCTACGTTCTACTTATGTACCTTGCGCCCTCTTTTGTACAATCACTGTACCACATCATCTTTTGTAAGACTTTAGTGTGCTACACATAGCCTATCAAAGTGTGCCAATAGGGTGCCGAATATGTATAACCAATCGACACATGACATGTGGTAGAAAAGACAAAGCAAATCAACAGCTGACAAATTTCCTCAATAATTCAATGCGCACCACATTTCATTGTGTGTCAGAGTGACCTGTAGACTTCTGACAACCATAACTTTTGCTGCACTGCTCAGATTCCTACGTGCCTAGTCTCATTTGAAAGTTGCTGACATCAACTAAACGTTGGAATTTTCAAAATTAGATTTAGGTGGGATTTGGTAGGTGGAAAAATGGGAAATTCTTTTCTGATCATCAATACACACATTTAAGTGATCTCAACCACCCGATTTCAATCAGATATTTCTTTCTTCCTTCTTCTACATGCCAAGTAGACACGGGGAAGCACATCTAATAGCCTTACAGACATTTTTCAAGAATTTATCACTTGTTGTTGGTGGTGGTTCCAGATTTGAATTAGAGTTTCCATCCTTTTCTCATTCTCTTCTCTCCTTCTTCTATAAATAACAGAGTTCTGCTTTATAAACAAGATCCCTCTCTGTTGTAATGACACCATGCCAACATGGTGGCTGAATTCCCATGGGTCTCAGACCTTAACATGGTCTCTATAATGTATTCTCACCTCCTGCCATGAATGTAAATGACTATGCATCCCTTAAGTAATAAAATCATGTTTTGTGGAACACTTTTCTTCCCTCTCTCAGTTCATTGCATCTCGCCTCTCTGTTTTCATTTTATGGAATGTTGTGTGTATTACCGCTTGCAGTCCACATGTTCATGTGTTGTGTACACTAGAAGGCTGAGCTTGCATGTTGATCTATGTCATGCATCATCCACCCTCTTCTCCTGCACCCTCTCTATTTCCTTCGTCACTCATGGACAGTGATCGACCCTTTCCCTGACACTATCACCTTCCTTAAGTTAGGATTTCCCCTTTCTACACATCCTTCTATCCCTAGTCCCTTGGCATGCTTAGTCTAGGATTTACTTTCAACATTAGGAGTATCCATAACATTAGAGGTAGGTAGAGGAACCAACCTTCTTTGGAGATCTGTCCCAAGCATGCAAGGTCTCACAACTTGGGGATGGTTCCATTGTTGTCTCAAACAACTCGGATCCTCTAGATAAGAGACACGGGTGCAAGTTTTATGACCAATAGTTATAAAAGTGTAGCAGAAGGATCCCTTCGACATCTGATGAAAGCGAGCATGAGGAAATGATAAGAACTATTAGTGTGCATCTAATCCATCCTTTTCCCCTCACCCTTGCGATTGGTGTTCATAATCTGGAAGTTATTATAGAAGACCATCATAGTGACAAAGAGCTAGAAGGTGATTGAGGATCGTTGCATTAGGTTGGACATACATGTAGGCACATATTAGTAACAATTCAATAGGCACATTAAATTAAGGTAGCACAACAGGCTCTCGTGTTTGGATAAAAAAAATTGGTAACCATCTGATAGCCGCAACGATAGGACAAAGAAATAGTGTGGTACCCATTGGAGGTTTCCATTGGAGGAATAGTGGGACAAATAGTTGGGATGTAGTTCAACACTACTACATGGATGCAAGGTAGTAATTCTATAGGTCCCTAGGTCATGCCAGGGGGCTCGGGAGGATTAGGTCCTTTACCACATGGAGGAAATCCTAGGGGAGGCTTGGGATCATGATGTGGCCCCATTCCAAAACAAAGACCACAACAACTATCACAATAACATCATCAGTCACAACAACAACCCCTTCATTATTTTATTTAGATGTCCCTTCATTTTCCAAAGTATCGAGGTGTGGAATATGCATTAGAGCATGTGCATAAGTGTGAAATTTTATGGAGGGCCAAATGAATAACGACCCCATACAAAAAGGCTAGTCAATTTTCTACAACGCTTCAAGGTCGCACACATAATTGGTATAGGAAGTATGATCCATACCAGATGGAAGTGGATTATGATGTGTTACATGCCACTTTCTTGGGTGAATTCCAATACCTAAATTTGAGCGTTAAAGCATTAACACACTGAAATACATTAAATAAGGCTTGGTTGAAGTGTTAGAGAGTATGATGCACATTTCAACACTTTGTTGTCTAAGTTTTCCTATGAAATTCATAAGAGTTAACATGCGCAACGGTTTGTAGGAAGCTTGTTGAAACCTTTCTAAAGGGAATTATCACATAATACATTCACTGACCTACACGAGGTGTTAGAAGTAGAACTACACACAAAAGCACTTGGGAGCGTAGATACACGAGTAAGTCTATTTATTGAGGCCCAGATCACAAAAATGGCCACTCTGATAGAAATATTATCTTCCAATTCAGCTCATGAGACACATAATGGACAATGTTGCATCGAATGTGAAGTAAAGGGACATTCAAAGGATAAATGTCTACGTAAGATTGTGTGTGCACTATCGACATCTTGTGAAATTTTTCATAAGAAACATGATGTCTGTAATTGTCTACTTTTGCAACACATTATGTAGAAGAATGTTTCTTTGTACTACAAAATCTCTGATGCGCATACTCATGGTATGACCAATTATCATCTGATTGATCAGATTCATGAGGCTTATGAAGCAAGTTTGTGTTAGACTAATGTAGAGAGTAGCTCGTAGATGCAAGAGGGACAAAGTAATAAGGGGTGCAAAAATGGTAATGAAGGATTTTGAGGTAGATACCGAGGTAGAGGCCATGGTGGCCGAGAAAGGTTCAAATGAGGAACATTTTACACTTGTGGGTCACCTGATCACTATCAGTGTGAGTTCCCAAAGAATCAGGCTTGCACATATTATGGCAAGCTATATAAAGTTGAGGATTTTCTAGATTTGATGCCTACATGTGTAAAAAGAACAAGAAGGATAAGGGTGTCGTCATGATTCAGGAAGAATGTGCCAAGTAGGGGAAATGAATGTCGAAGAAATTGGCTATAGCGAAACCTCAACCATTATTATTCACTACGTGCGTAGTGGCAGCGCACACACGTGAGCAAGGAAAATCAAGATTGTTCATTAGAAGAGAGGAGAATATTCATACAAATTACCCAGATGTAGGATAACATAAGGAAGTATATCAAGAGACTATGGGCATCATTAGGGAGATCCAAAGGGAGATACAGTTTTTGATGGAGCAAGCACGTGAGAGAGAATATGTAAATAATGTTGAATCACCTCAAAAGGACGTGGATGACCTCAGAGAGTTATGTAGGACACTTAGGTAGGAAAATATCATACCTATGTTGGGAGAATGATTACGAGACAAGATATTGCATGCATGTACAAAAAGGGAGTGTCAGATTCTCCATGCCAACTTACCACCACAAAATCATGAGTACAAAAAATAAATCACATTAGATGCAGTGATTAATGGATGGCTGGTAAGAAATATCCTCATTGATACTAGCGGGGAAGTGAATGTCCTCACACTTGATACTTGGAATTAGATAGGAAGGCCACCATTACAACCATCTTTAAATGTGCTATACATGGTTGATAAAACAAGGGATATGTCTTTTAGGGTTCTAAAGGGTACTTCTATCACCATTCAAGGAGCCAAGTTTAAGGGTGAATTTGAGGTCTTGGAGTTTGCTAAGTAGACAACTTTCCTGTGCTACTAGGTTGTCCTTGGTATTATGTCATGTGAGTTTTGAGAACAACGCATACTATGTCTTCAGGGTTCTAAATGTTATGTGAGTTTTGAGAACAAAGAGGAGTGCATTGTGATACCAATGGATGACATAACTATTATGCCTTACATAGAGCCCATTAGTGAAGAAGGTATTAACATGATCTACGTACATACAGTGCACAACCCAAAGAATGTAGATCCATCAAAAGAGGGTGTACTTCATTATGAAGACAGAAAGTTCGTAAGTGACACTACTAGTGTGGCTTGCGATAATTGAGCTCATGGTACTTATGATATGGTTGGTCGGGAAGTTCGGGGAAGAGTAATAAGGGTGATTACACCATGACCAATTAGGTAGATGAGTAAGGTTAGTTTTCTGAAGTACACTAGAGACGAAAATCCCAAATCATTCTTACGCGTAATAGAGGAAGAATGGTGTAATGAGGGGGATAGAAGAAATATGTCAGTATACTCACTGAGAGGGATAATAGAAAGCTGGTGGGATATGCATAGGGATAACTTACTTGGTTGACACAAGATAAGAGTGGCCATATTGACAAGGTTTATCAGGAACAATCTTCCTTCACTGATATAGGATTATGATGGGAAGAATTCTCCCATGGTACATGTTCACAGTTGTGAAAGGAATTAGACAGAAGGGAAAGATGCTCTACCACCATCCCTATGGGTGCATACTTTTTATCCTACATTGCATGGGTGTGTGTGTTCCTGGTACATACATGTTGAGTTGAAGAGGGAAATGATAAATTGGCGTGAGCTAACTTCATGTATCACCCATAGTTTTGATTGTTTTTCTACTGAACCACCAGTTCATGAAGCTCTTCAAATTATGAAGCGCATTACATTGGGGGATATCACAAAGGATGAAGAGCTTACAACTCAGTTATTTAGTGAGGAATATACTAAAACACATGAAGACATAGTAGAATCGGAGGAGACCCTATTGGGACGCACATGGAAATAAAAAGAAAAATGAAAGATTGTTTATCTTATAGTTGATGAAGAGGTCAAAAATATTGACATTAAACACATAGAGGGTGTGTGTGAGGTATTGGACTCCACATATGAGAAAGTGTATGACTACCATGTGCCATTGAAGACCAAGAAAGAAAATATTGGGACTTAAGACACGCTAAAAGAGGAGATCATTAACGACTATTGGTTTGAACCAGAGGTTGTAAAAATAATCGAGGCTACTACATGACTTTCAAGATTTATTTCCCAGAGGATACCATGAGTTAAATGGTGTACATACATCATTAGAGCTTAGGAGAAATGAAAATAAAACTTTAAGATGGTGCATGACCGGTTCACTAGAGGCCTTATCAGATGAATCCTAATATGAGCATCAAGGTGAAGGATGAAATTGAAAAATGCTCAAGGATGGAATTGTTGAGCCTATTGAAGAGTCAAAATGGATATGCTTGATGGTTATCAATATTAAAATGATGACATGATATGGATTTTTGTTGACTATAGAGTATTGAATTCTTCATGCATAATTGATCCTTTTCCTTCACCATTCATTGAGGATATCCTAGAAGGTGTTACAGGGTGTGAGATCTATTCTTTTACACATGGATTTTTAGGTTATCATCAAGTAAGGATCACATGTGAAGACTAGGATTTATTTTTTTGTAACTAAACAAAGATGATTTGTTTACACAGTTATTCCCTTTAGCCTGAAGAATGCACTAGTGGTGTTCTCGCACATTGTTGTCCAAACATTTCAAGATTTTATTCATAAGTTTCTTCAGGTATGTTTGGATGATTGAACTATTTATGGGTTGGTTAAAGAACATTGTTTCTATGTAAGGTTAATGTTTAAACGATGCCGACAGTTGGGAATATCCTTGAACATTAAAAAGTGTATCTTCACGACACCATTTGGTACCTTACTTGGACATATTATTTATAAGGAAGGCTTGTTAGTAGACCCCCCCAAGATTAGAATCATCAGGGGTTCTAGGAGCCAACCAATCAAAGAGAAGTTCAAATATTACTTGGGCATACAAGATACTATAAGAAATTCATCAAGGGTTATGTCAAGCTCGTTGTGCCATTAGAATAGTTATTGAAAGCCAAGGGAAAATTATATTAGGGTGACATGCAATAGATAACGTTTGAGACTTTAAAGGAGAGGCTGACCACCACACCCATTATGTGTTTCCTGTCTTGGAATAAATAATTCCATTTTCATGTGGATGCCTCTAGTACAACCATTGACCAAACCTAGGGAAGGAAATGTTGATCACCTTATCTATTTTGCAAGCAAAAAGCTAATGTCGGTTGAGTAGAATTATAGAAATACGAAGTGCAAGGCGTTATCAATGGTGTGCGCACTTCAAAAATTCAGATAATATATGTTAGACACACCATTTACCTTCTACACTAATCACATGAAACTTAAATATATGATTAACAAACCAATTTTGTAAATGGCACATTTGTTGTTGAATCCTTTTGTTCCAATAGTTTGAGTTTTAAGTCATAGTAAATGCTGGCAAAAGTAACTTGGGACTAGATCACTTATCAAGAATTAATTCTGGTGAGGATGCACAAAGCACAAATGATATTATTATTAAAGCTAATTTATTTAGACTACATCACATGCTAGCTAACTTGGAGGATACTACAACATTCTTGCACACAAAATTTACGCCTGAAGGAATGAAAACATTAGAGAAGAAACAGTTGGCCATTCGTGCAACACTTTACCAGTTGGTCAGAGGATACTTATACAATATGGGTAGAGATGAAGTCTTGTGCATGTGCATGTTAGAACATGAACACAAATAATAATGGAAGAGGCACATGGTGGAATTGCAGGAGGACACTATGCAGGAGATGCAATAATGAGAAAGATATTACAAGCAGGATTATGGTGGGAATATCTCTAAAAGGATACCAAAGCATTTGTCAAAGTCTATGATCATTGTCAAAGGATAGGAAAAATAGTGAACCATGACGAGATACCGTTGCGACCTATAACAATCACAACATTTTTAGAAATGGGAAATTGAATTTTCTGTCCCAATTACACCTATTACATTTAGGACAGGTGCACATTATATCATTACATGCACATATTTCTTGAAAAGGTTGGAAGAAGTAACACCTACAAAGGATTAAACTACAACTACATCAAAAATATTTCTATGGGAAAATGTTATTAGTAGATATGGTTACACATTGAGTTTAACCAGTGATAGGGGAATTCACTTCGTGAATGAGACAATTAGAATATTGTTAGTAGAGTTCATTGTAACTCATCACAAGACTACCCCTTGTCACCCATGAGCTAAGGGTATTGTAGAAGCTTTTAAAAATATCTTGGGACAAACATTGACAAATATATGTGATGTAGGTAGAAAATATTGGGATGAAAAAGTATCTGTTATATTGTGGGCATATATAACTATGTACAAGAGGTTGAATACGGCCACACCTTTCTAGTTAGTGTTTAGCGAAGAGGAAATTTTTCCTGTATAGTTCATGTTACCCTCCTTGCGTATTGTACGCACAAGAATTGATGATGAGAGAGCCATGGATGAGCGTATTGATAAATTAATGCAATTGGATGAATGGCGTGCAATTGCATGATGGATTCAGAAGACAAAAAAATAAGACAAAAGGTATGACATGATAGGCATATTAAGTATACGTCTTTTATTATGTGGAAGATGGTGTTTTTGTATGACTCCAAGTTTGCATGTCATCATGGGAAGATCAAATTTCATTGGTTGGGACCATTTAAAGTAACCAAGATACTGGATTCAAGTGCATGTTACTATAAGAATTGGATGGCACCATGTTGCCCTGTTACTTCATTGGGAATAGGATGAAGCCCTACTATAAATAAACTTCTTTTGTGTTTGTAATAAGGTAGTATTATCATTTATCTTAGATTTCCATTTATGTTTTATTTTTTTGTTTTGTTCTAATAAATGTGTTTGCATGTAGACGGTGATTATTCTATTTGAGATTGATGCGTAAAGGACCGCACATGATTTTAGTGTGGGGTAAGTAGGTACATGTGTGTGACGTGAAACATGGGAGGATAATACTTTATGGGAGGATGGTAAATGCACATGACATGGTGAGATAATGATTAGCAATGGAAAAGGTTATGGTGCACAAAATAAAGTGTCCTAATTGGTTGGATACAATGTTAATGTGTTGTAAGTTAATGGAATTTCTCACATAAAAAACATGTGAATGAAGAGGTGCACAATGTAACACAACGGAGACAACGTAAAGATAGACTACTTGGAAATTTATGCAAAAGTATATGTGCAACACAAGAAGTCCTACAGCTTGGGAAGTAGTAACATGCCAAAAGGTTACAGACTGCCACACGCAATAGGTAAAATCAAAAGGATATAAACACATGAAGAATTGAAGTCATTCTTACCTTGCATTTGAGAATTTATGCGCAAAATAGATATTATAAACCAAAAAGAAAGAAGTGTAAAATATAGCCAAGAAATTATGCAAAGGAAAGAGGGAATTCACACGCAAACTTGAGAACAGAGAGATCCTTTTTATAAGTGAAGCTAGGCATTTAAGTGAGTGAAGGCACAATTTAGACTATGGGTCAAGAGAGTTAGGGTTTGAAGGAAGTGAAGAGACAAAGTTAGGGAAAGATATTATTCGCAGGTACATCTAGGGCACAAAGTTGGATTGAATGAGGGCACAAGAATTGAGTAAGGGTTTGGATTTTTGACACCACAGAGATGAGTTGAGAAATTAAGTGGTTGATTTATAATACCTATGGAACATAATTCATAGGATTAAAGGAAAGAATAGTCACAAGAAGTAAAAGAGATAAAATGGCACCAAAGAACACAAATCGTGAAGAAGAATCACTTGAAAAATGGTTCTCTGAAATGCAATACACACATGAGGTTATTATTGGGAAATTATGGGCCTCGGAACTCACCAAGTGCAAGATCAATGATTATAATCATAGGAAACTAGGCCATAAAACCGACATCAAGAATGATGTCTTGAAGGAGTTAAATCAAAGGATGACAAAACGGTAAATAGTCCTTGATGATAAGGTGTGAAAGGACTTAGAGAGCATGGGAGTTTTGTAACTTTATGATTTTTCATTCTTTGGAAATCCTATGTGCTTATACCAATGGCTCATGTTCAAAGTGCATGAAGATTATTTTTACTTTGTGGGCAGGAGGATGCACTTGACTGTGAAATTGATTGGGAAAGCTACAGGATTGCGCAACAGTTGAACAAAAATCATGTTGGATTTGAATGATGAGGATGCGATGGAAGCCACAATAACTAATTTCTAGTACCAAATAGGAATCCGTGCATTCAGTATTGTCAACATCATGGATCTAGGTACCAGAGTGGTTGTGCACATGGTAAGTATAAACTAGGGGCGTATGAAAGATGGATGGAAATAAAAACATTTTTTTTGCATATCGCGCACAAGATAGTGTAAAAGGCACAATGCAACTTTACGTTGTTCATAACTGAAGGCATTATAGAGGAGGCCAGGACTTAAGTAGATAGAGGAGAGAAGATTACTTGGGGAGATATCCTTCTTTTGATTTTATTGTAGGAGATTAGAGTACCTAATGGTCCAAAAGTTAAAAGCTTGGTTTACCCAATAAAGAACAAGTATTTGACACAAAGGTTTACCGGGTACACATGTGATGGTATAATATATAATACATATAAGGCACTTTTAGAGAATTTTTATAGGAGAATGCACAATGTGTTTGAAAATGAGTGACACGTAGCTATGGAGTTTCCATCAGTTTTGACTGGTTAGGTAGAGTTTTTCATAATGCAACATTTCTACCTTGGATGATTTTTTTAACAACAGGGAGATGGGGCCATGGTGTAAACTGACATTTACATTCACGGAATGATACTTTCAGGCTGTAGTAAATCGGATTAAATATGCACAACATATGAAGTACAATACAGATAGGGTAGATGCTAACTACCACACGTTGTGCCAAATGTACATGTATCCATTAAAGGAACCATATGTGGAGACCTTAGAGACAGACAATATGGACCTAAACCCCATTGTGACGTTAGCAGTGAGTAAGGGTGCTTGTAGGGTGTATGTCTATCTTTGACTGAAGATAAAGGATGGGAAATATATCAATATGCGTGACTAAGAACTACCCAAACCTACAAATAAACTAAAGTTAAAAGTTTTGAATCCTAGGCATGAGGAAACTACCCCACATGAGGTGGAAGAAGAAGAAGCGGGAACTGTACTCAACCAAAATAGAAGAAATAAGATGTAAATAAGGTAGAAATAAGAAAGTATTCTTTAGAAAAGTTTTACCTCTTCAATTTAACCTAATAAACAAGATAGAAAAACTTACCAAACCTTGAAATGGCAGGGTTTACCAGTACCCATAGATGTGTATGGATTGTGTTAATGTTACGCTGCATGTTCGAAATAGTTGAGCTTTTATCCTTCAAATGAAACTACAATAAAAGACATTGCACCTAGTTTTTAGTTTTTAAAAATATTAAGTGGGTTGTCCGGCAAAGGCCAGTCCCTGGAAGTCTTAGGGGCTTCCTCACAAGGATATTAACCCATTGTTTTATGCAATCAAGTGGTACATAATGCCAATCATGATATAAGATGGATAAAAATAATGATTTTTTTGACATTTTCAAACTTTATTACAAATTTATAACATATAATGAAAAACCTAAATATATAAACTATAACCTAGAAATTTGAATCAAATTCAGTGTTAGAATATTCAGATGATGATGGGTTCTCAAAATCGAGTTTTGGATAATCTATCTCAGATTCTTCAAAGAGTTCAGAGTTGTAATCATTGGTATGCTCGTCTCTAAAGAAATCATGGAAAAATTCAGGTTCCTCATTCTCTGATTCATACTAATAATCGGATGTAGAGTTTAAATATTTATATTCAAGTTTTTTGATGAATTCAGTTTGGTTTGTTGATTCAATGTTAGAGTCCCAAATTTCCAATCCGGATTTGTAGCGGTATTCGAACTAGGCCAGATCAGCTTGAATGTAAATAATTTTGAAATAGGCCTCCCAAAACTCATCCATAGACTCATGAATCCTCTGAGTGGTTTCGAAGATTCTTTACAACTGATCTAAAGGGGTTGAATGTATAGCACAAAGTTCCAAATTGAGAAATATGGCACATTGCTCCCAATGTAAACGGTGATGAATAAATGGAAGGGAATTATTGTTGGTTATCTCATGAGCTTGGCCACCTATAGCCATCTACAAAATCCATTCTTGATAGTATGTTAGCAAGGACAAAGAAATATATGTAATGGATGAATAAGAATTTGATAAAAGTTATAAGAGGCAGGTTTAATAGGAAACACAAGAATTTTAGGGAAATGCAAGCGTTTCACTAAATCACTGGCGTTTGTGAGTTAAAATAAACAGTATGAAAAATTGATCAATTTTACGACAGATTAATCAGTTTGATTTCGATTATAGTGTAAATTAAAAGGCTTTTTGACAAAGGGTGTTTCAAATATACAAATAAAAGATGCAATTTTAAATTTCTACCTTGATTCGAATGAAGATTGAAGTTGTCGAAATCTGCAAACTGGTGAAGATCGTGCTTGAAAATGGTGAGTGTAGGTGCTGGATGACAAAAAAATGTAGTGACAGAGATGAATTGTACTAATAGAGGATTGAATGGATCCACGAATGAAGGAAGATGTGCAATTGGAAAATCAGAGCTCTTGGACACATTGCAGAAGATTCTTCAAATGGGAACAACTATATAAAATGATATAGAGCTAATCTTGTTGAAACACTATGCTGAATGAAGAGTGATAACATTTTCAATCTAAGATATGGAAGGATGGAAGAGAATAGGATCAAAGATGTAAGCAGATGATCCTTGAATGAGACTACAAATCAAGCTTATATAATCGCTGGTGTTTTACCGAAACATCGGTGATTTTGGGTTATTTGAGTTTATTTAGTTAATAGTTGAAACAATTTCCTAATTAAAGTTTATTCATTGTGTATTTGAGGGATAAAATCATGAATTTTTTTTTGAATGTGTTGTTTTATCATATAAGGTGTCGTGTTTGTTTAGAAAATAGTTAGATTACGTTCTATTTTAGCCTAGGTTTGTTTAGGATATATTTTCGGTGGTTTAGTTGAATATATTAAACATATATCATAGGATAATGTCTAATAATAATAGATTATGTTAGGCTATTTAAATAAAACAAGATCTTATGAGTATATGAAATAGTGTATGGTAGATATGTTGGGGTAAAGGGGGTTCAAAATGATTTCATATTAGGGGATAATTTTAAAATAATAACCTATATATATATATATATAAAAGCTAATGGATATGAATGTGATAGATTATAAATGTGAATGAGACAAATTATCAAAGACTGGGGAGTGTAGAATTATGGTGTCTACATTTGCCGCTTTTTGTTTGACATCTTAGCAAGGAGTCAGAAAAAAATTATGGAACATTTAATGGGTGATATCACCATAATGCAATACAGGGGAACACCTATGTTTGTGTGTTATGCATTTCGTAGTTTCCCCAGTTTGAGGGGATGTCGAAACAAGATGTGCTATTGAGGGACCAAGTGATAGGGGAACCAAGGGGTTTGACACCTATGGACATATGATCCTTAATGGTAGGCTAGAAGATTGGGAAATCCAAATGATGGGGGCTAAAGGGAACATATCCCATAGATGAATGGAAGTTCCTGATGTAAATTTTGTTTTTTTGTTCTAATGCTTCAAGGACTAGGGTCCATTGAAAATTGGACACATTTGTGGAAAATTGTGATTGCCATGATTCAGGGAAAAAAGGGGCACATATGCCAACAAGGTATGATTTGCAAATGACTAGAGGGAAAATCACCGATGATTCCCTCAATGTAAAATTTGGGCTATCAAAAGCCAAGTCACGGGATCATTTTACCATACGGTGAAAATGATTTGTCAGAGTGAGCTGTGCAGTGAAAAATGTCTTTTTGAGTGTAAAAAGGTGATTTCTGGATAAAATGACGAGTTTGAGCAGGCAATGGAGGCCCACGATGGTCGAGGTGAGTGCTCTATCCTTGTTTTTGTTGTTTTTTTGGCATATTTTCTTATTTTTAGGGAATTTTTTCCATTTTTGGGGTCGTGTGAATGCCATAGAGTAAAAACACAGGAATAGCTAACGATTTATATAGTCACCGACGTTTATAGTAAATCATTGGTGATTATTATGATATGAAAATGGTTTAAAATTTATTTACAATACATATATTTTGAATTGTTTGTGATGCATGTGGTTTTAATATTAACATTGGTGTTGAATGTAATTGACGTCGACACTAATTTTTTTTTGTAACAACATTAAATTGTAAGCAATTTTGTGTAATCTATTATTTTTGCTTTCGAATATGGGGTTTGAATTTTAAATAGTGAAGCATTATCTAATTATTTAATGTTTTAGATGTTGTTGGTATTAATGTTTTTAGATGATGATGTTGATGTTTTGTTTTTGATATGTTGTGGATGGTATTAATTTTCCAATTATATACTCTTAATGATGATACTGGTGTTAGTTTATTTCTATTTTGTAGGTGGATGCGAAATTGACTATTCCGGATCATATACCATTAATCTTGGATCAGGTTAGATCTGATATGTCTGAGGATGACTAGGATCATGTCAAGGCCATAAGTTTTGGTGGTATGAGATATTATTGGTGGTTACAAAGATGTAGGAGTTTTATGCTAGCTTTACTAGAGTGGTGGAATCTTTCCACCAACACTTTTTGGCTACCTACTAGAGTGATTACGATCACTCTAGAGGATGTTCACCACATCCTGAGATTACCTATCTAGGGTGAGGGTGTTTATCTCATCACTGAGGAGGAGTGAGATGATACTTTGACTATATTATATGGGGGTGATGTAGGGGATATCATGCAAAGTCAGAGGGGGTTTCTTATTCTCGATCACATTTAACTGAGAGAGCGGTATGCACCCGAATGAACATGATGATGATGATGGCGATTCTTTGATATACATTTCTAGATTTAGGAGGTGGCTAGTTTCCTTGGATGATGATGGGATTTGTAACTGAGATGATGGAAGAGCAGACTATTTTTGAGTGGGGTCATACCCTACTTGCTTAGACATACAGAGAGTTTTGGGCCTGAAAGGTCCACAAGAGATATGACAGTGACATTAGATTTCTACTGCAGGCTTAGGCCTTTAAGCATATTGCTATTGTTCATCTAGAAGGATTTCCTGGGGTGATTGGTGATGAGCATCCCAGTTTCATGAGATGAAGGGAGGATGCCGACTAAAGGTTGAAGAGGAGGAGATCAGGATATTATAGAGATCTATTGTCTGGACTACAGATTGGTGATGTGGTATGGAGGCCATACCTAGATTTTCCTGTTTGGCCCGAGTTTTCTAGTGAGTTGGTTATTTTACAATTATCTGTATGTGTGGAGACTTGTTGAGTAGGTGAGGACAAGTTACTTCGCTTTGAACATGTTAGGATTAGTTTGGATTGACATAGGGAGTGTTAGTGGAGCCTGTATAGTACAGATAAGAGGATGGGGATATAAAGACTCTGAGGGCCATTGTGACAGATCCCGAGGATATCATGGATCATCCAGGGGCCATGGGTCCAAATGACAAGGGTAAGATTGTTCCTATTGATGATGCGGGGGTGAATCTTAATTATACAACATGGTGGACCCATGTATTGAGGAGCTTTGATAGGGATCAAGTCTCCAAGAGAGCAACAAAGAGAGTCAAATGAGTACGTTCTTGAGAAATGAGAGGAGTAGTGGAACATGAGGTAGTGGAGGGTACTGAGGGTGATAGTGAGAAAGATGGTGATGATGAGTTGGCGGCAGCCATAGCAGTAGTGACAGCCAAGAAGGCCATAGTTGAGGGTCAGAGAGATGCGACCAGGAGGGAGAGGGATGACCTCATGGGTATTCAAGATACATTGATTGTTGAGTGGGATGGCTTGATCACTGAGAGATACATCGTGATAGTAGAGTGAGATGATTACAGAGCTCAGTTGGACTAGGCCGTTGTAGATAGAGATCAATACAAGGGTCAGAGAGATGGGATGAGGAAGGCCTTAGGGATTACCATGCCTTTTATTTCTAGTGCAGAGTTAGCTGATATGGCTCAAAGAGCGCATGCCAGTGGAAAGAGACCTGGGATTAGTGGAGCAAGGCCACATGCTAGTGGACAGAGGCCACCTACAGGGTCTATGACAGCTTCTAGGGCTCACTATGAGTCAATACGGGCTGATTTACAATATTATATTGATATGGTGACTCATGATTTTCCAGAAGCAGTTTTATATGCAGGTCATTTGACTGGTAGGATGGTAGGACCTACAACTAGTGGTGTGAGTGTAGGTCACCCACCTCAGAGACCTGAGTGAGTAGGAGATAGTAGAGGAGAGATTTGAGGAGATACTATTGTTGTGGGTGGTATAGGAGAAACTAGAGGTGGAGGTGCACAAGGAGGATAGGGTAGTAAAATTCTTCCTTGCCAGTCTCTTGAAGAGTTTCCATTTACAGACTCTTGATATATAGTTGTATGGCTCATGGAAGCTAATTTTTGTATGATGTTTTTTGTTGACATGGATCTTAAAAGCTTATTTTGGATATTGATGTATATGGATTTGATCGATATATACATATATGATGATGATGATTTTTTTATGGTCTATATTGTTTTTATCTTTCATGTGTTGAATATGTATGGTGGCATATGTTTTTTAATTCAAATGTGTTAATGTCAGATAAATATATGATAACATGTGGTTTAGTTTTAATTGTGTTAGCATTACATTTGATATATGAAAATGTGATCGTATAAAAAATATGACTTAGTAGAATTGGATAAAAATGGAATAATTACCCTACTATGGATTTGGTACATACACAATGGGTTTTGAAAGATTGAATGCTCTTGTACTTATAACCTTTAACAAATGTTAACTATGATCATCAATGGATAGTTACACAATATTTAATAAAATGTGGGATTAAATGAGCTTCTTTATTAGGACATAAAAGGGGGTTTGAACACACATAAATCAATGAGGGGGAACAAATTATCCTTTTCCATAGGTCTAGGGAGATATGTGCCAACTTTACTTTGTTTTTGAGGTAAACTGATCAATGCGAGAAGTTTGCTATAAGAAGAAGGTTGATCAATGCGGAAACCTTCCTACATGCTTTTGATATTGATGTATTTATTTAAAAGGTTGATCAATGGGGGAAGCCCTTTTTTATGAGTAGCCATCCTTTAAGGGATCAATCTACCTATTTATTTTGACTTTTGAGAAATGCATGCAAATGATTTTGATACATATATTTCTTCTTTTGCTATGGGAAAATCCCTAACAAACTGTTTCGAGGAGGGGAAAAAGTGTATATATGATCTACACATTCGTATCCCCTATTATGTTCCCTTATAAATAGTACATGGGTAATGGATGTAGTGATTGCAGGGTTCCTACCAAAGAGGAACTTATCCATAGAGAAAGATGCTATGAACATAGCCGTGGTACTCATCTTTAAGGTGCTTTAGGATAATGGTGGATAACCACATGCTCTCAAATCACTATTATGGTATGATGGATGGTTTTAGCAGAACAATAAGATATAACTACTGTCATGATAATCAAACATTTAACAATATAAAGACCACAAGTTTAAGGAATTCAAAGGTTATGCTTTAGGTTCACCATCAAGAGAAGGAAGATGGTATGCTACTGACCCATATTTATGAGTAATGATGTATGGAGAAATTCAATTGGGGGAAAAATTTCCACGTTTACTCCATTCTAATTGAGTGAAAATTTGATTTTATTTAAGCACAAGATCACCAAATTTAAACTCATGTTCTTTAACATGTTTTTTATATGCCTTTTTAATGCGTTCTTGATAAACTTGATGATGTTTAAGGGCCATCAGACATTTTTCATCTAGCAATTCAAGTTGTGCTAAATGATCTTGTCTATATTATTCATGAAGGATAAAGTCCTTGAGGGACACGAAGTGATGGGATTTGGATTTTAAGAGGTACAATGGATTTAGAGCCATAGACAAGTGAATAGGGAGTTGTTCTTATAGGTGTGTGGATGCTAGTTCGATAAGCCTAAAGAGAAAATAGGATTCGTAGATGCCAATTTCTTCCTACATCGTTTACTATTTTTATAAGGATCTTGTTGAGTGTTTTATTATAGGCTTAATCCTGTCCATTTTCTTGAGGATAGTATGGTGATGAAAAGTTGAGTTTAATATTGAAGGTGATCCATAGGGATCCAAAATGACTCTAAATCATTAGATCAACTAGTAACAGATAAGGAAAATGAAGAAATGAAGGGTCTGTCTTTATAATAACAGAAGCACCACTCTGTGTAGAGTAGTGGTTACAGAAAATAAAATTCAAAATGAATAGTCCCAGAATTGGAAAGGCTATCTATGTCTCTTATCCTCTATGACCTTTCCCATCCTCTAGTGCATGAGAGGACATGAGAAAGGTTATAAATTCATGTAGGAAGGAGAGTTTTGATAATCAAAGCATGAAAGCAAGTGAGCAAGGAATTATTAGTGCTGGAAATGTGTTTTGTAGAAGAAATGAGTTTTGAGGTAGATAAAACAAGTAATTGGGAGGAAGTGTGAGATATTATCTACTTCTCTTTCATACTTATTGTAAATTTTTTACTTCTTATTTGAGTTGGACAATAAAAAGTGGGAAGAAAGATCGTTTTTCCCTTCACGACTGGTTTTCCTTCTCCAAAGTTTCCACGATAAATTTTTTTTGGTGTTCATGAGTTTACATTCTTTCCTTTCCCTGTAATTATTGTTTCTAAACATAAGAAAATTCATTCAATAGCTATATCTATAATTTTATAAATCAAAAGTAGAACAACAATGTTTAATTGTGATTCTGTGAATGATTCAAAAGTAGAGAGTTTACATATCAATTTGGTATCAGAGATAAAAAGTATTCAGGACTGTGGTATTCATTCTTAGATTTGTATTATAGTGATGAGATCCAAAGGTGAAGAGGATTTACCTTGCGATCCAGACATTTCTACTAGGAAGTGGAAAAATATAATTTGGGGACAAATGGAGGAAGAGAAATTGGTCTGTAGAATCGAGATGTTGGAGACCATGATGGATATGATGTTTAGAAGATGAGAATAACTTGCAGATTTGCAGAAGATGACTTCTGTTAAGCAAGACTCCATGGACTCATTGGTTTGAGGATTAGCCAAAAAATTTTGTATAGGGAGGAGCCATGATGAGGAAGAATATGGGGAACAACGTGAAGAAGAGACTTCAAATGTAAGGGAAAATGTAAAATTTCATCATGCACCCTTTAAAGTTGAGAAAAAATTTGAAATTAAAAGCTTTAATGGACAAGTAGATGTAGAGTTTCTTGATAAATGGATAAATCAATTAGAAGTCTACTTTAGCATCCATAATGTCACCGAGGCACAAAGGATCACCTTTTCACATCTCAAAATGGAGGGGAATGCTCTGGTTTGGTGGGAAACCCATCTAGCCATTTGTGAAAAGAAGAAATGTCCCATTGTAAAATCTTGGTAAGAATTTATAGAATTACTTAGAGCTAACTTCTATCATATTAGCCATAAGACTGACCAAATGATTAAATGGTAGTATTTTAGACAAGGCAGTGGTCAAAGTGTGTAGGACTATACTACAGAGTTTTGGAGGTAGGCCATGTTGCTGAACATGGACTTGGAGGATGAGGATATCCTGACTAAGTACTTGGGAGGACTTCACACTTACCTTCAGAGAAAATTCATCTCTACAAATCCCAAAGATATCAATGAAGCATGTGTGCAGGCATACTACATAGATGATGAAAAGAAGCAAGGACAAGAAGAGCCAAGGGAAAATCCAACAAAAAATCAGCAAAAGAAAGAACATGGAAAAACAAGTAACAAAGGTAAGTGGAAAGGGAAAGGAAAACAAGCTTCCACTACTTTAAATACTTGTAAAGATCCCAATAATTTTTGCAAGAACTATGATATCAGTGGTCATACTCACACTACATGTTGGAAGTTGCATCTAGAGTTACATAAGAAGAATCGAACTAAGGACTCAAATAATTCCATGACAGCTATAAATATAGAAGGGGAGGTGGAAATCGAAGATGACTCTGATGTAGACGAGAGGGTTGGATGCATGACCACCAACATAGACAACCAAGAAGAGGAGATGAGTAGATTATTCCAGATCAAGAGAACTAAGGTAAATGCTTTGATTGATCTTAGTTCTCAATTTAACTTGATTTCTAAAGCAGTTGTAAATAAGCTTGGTCTTGAAACTTATGAGCATCCACACCCTTATCCTTTGGGTTGGGTGAAGAAGGGTGTTGAAATTCAGGTAAACAAAATATGTAAGGTCAATTTTGGGATAAACTCCTAGTATATTGATGTATTGGAAGCTGATGTTATTCCACTTGATGATTTTGATGTTGTTTTTAAGAGTCCTTACTTGTATATCAAAGATGCCATATTTATGAGAAGGGAAAACCGATACAAATGGGTCAAGGATGGGATCAAATAGAACATCTGGGCATACCAACATAAGACACACGTTACTATGGTGAGTGATAACTAAGAAAAATGACTTATTCAAGCAAATCATAATCATTTTTGTTTACTTTTGTTAAAGGATAAACAAGATCGGGTAGAAGTTTTAGATATTTATAACCAGGGAAAACATGATTTGGATAGTATTATTTAGTCTTTTTAGGCATTTTTTCAGTCTCTCAGTGGGTTACCACCAAAATGGGAAGTAGAGCACGAGATTCATATTTTTCTAGAGTCCCCTCTACCGAACATCAGGTTGTATAGGAAATCCTTGCTGGAGAGTACTGAAGTAAAGAAACAACTCCAAGAAACACTAGACTAGGGTGTGATACATCTGAGCACGTCACTATGTGGTTCACATATTGTGATGGTGCTGAAGAAGGATGGTTCTTGGAGAATATGCATCGACTACCGCACTTTGAACAAGATCACCATAAAGAACATATATCCACTTCCCCACATAGATGATCTCTTGGACCAAATTCAACATGCCAAATTCTTCACGAAGTTGGATCTCAAGTCAGGTTATCACCAAGTCAGAATGAAGGAGGAGGATATATGGAAGACTTCCTTTAAGAAAAAACAAGGTTTGTATGAATGGTTAGTACTTCCATTTGGTTTATGAAATGCACCCACTACATTTATGAGATTGATGAATGATATATTACGGGATTTCATAGATTCATTTTTCATTGTTTATCTAGATGATATCTTGATTTTTAGTGCCACATGGGAGGAACATCTAATTGTTTTGCAACAAGTCTTGTAAGTTCTCAAGGATAAACAACTACTTTGTAATATGATGAAATGTGAATTTACCAAACATTCACTTGTCTATCTTGGGAATGTGGTTGGAGGAGGAGAGATACGAGTGGATCCAAAGAAGGTAGAATCCATCACCAATTGGCTAACACCAACAGGAGCCACAAAGACAAGGAGTTTTATGGGAGTAGTATAGTATGTGTGGAAGTTCATTATGAGATTCTCCACGATTGCAACACCTCTACACATATTGGATTTAAAGAGTAAGGGTTTTGACTATGGTAAGGAACAAGAAAAATACTTTGAGTTATTAAAATACAAGATTAGTCATGCTCTGGTTCTTTCTAGTGATTATGATATGGCAGCAGTGTTGCTTCAGGGAGGTAAACCCATATGCTATCATTTTGAAACTTTTACTTCAATTGTTAAGGGATATTCAATATATGATAAGGAAATGTATGTACTAGTTTAGGAAATTAAAAATAGATGCATTATTTGTTGGGGAAAGAAAGTATTGTGCACATTTACAACAAACCTCTCTAGTATTTGCAAGCACAGTCTAAATTGCAGCAAGCAAGGCACTACAACTAGATGGGGTTCCTTCAGATATTTTATTTAATGATCAAATACAAGAAGGGTAGTACAAACTTAGTGACAAACATGTTGTCTAAGCCACCTACATAAGATAAGTTCTCCTTATTGGCCACTATCTCTCAGATTGAGCCCTTCATGAAGGAAGCTTATGAAGAGGCATATTCTCAGGAGAGAGATATGGGGTGACATTTCAGTAGTTGAAGTCCCAAGGGGCTGAAAGGATGGGGATTGAAGATTTTTATCTCAAGGACGGGATGATCTACCGATGGGGGAAGCCTTTTTTGTGTAAAGAAGAAAGACTTATATTAATGAGGGAAGCACATACCTTGAAAGTAGTAGCACATTTTGGTGTTGGTAAGATCCTAGCCCACTTGCAAAGGTACGTGCATTGGCCCGATATGCAAGAAGAAGTATCAAAATTTATATGTGGATGTAAACTTTGTTGTACCAACAAGCCTAAGACTAGGAAGGAGGATTTGTATTTTCCTTTTCTAGTACCTACTCGTCCATGGGAGGACATTTCTATGGACTTAATAGGAGGATTACCTATGTCTAAACATGGCCATGACTATCTTTATGTTGTTGTTGATAGATTTAGTAAGATGTGTATTCTTATGGCTTGTAAAAAGATGGTAAAAGAACATGGGGTAGGAAATATTTTCTTTTATAATGTATGGGTGCATTTTCACTTGCCAAAGTCTATTGTTTCTAACAAGGATTCCAGGTTCTTGGGGAATTTTTTGACTACTTTGTGGGACAAGATGGATACTAGGTTACAGAGGAGCACGACTTTCCATCCACATACAAATGGATAGATAGAGGTGGTGAACATGAATTTGGTACATTTGATTAGAGGTTATAATAACAAATACCCAAGGACTTGGGATGAGTCCTTAGCCTACATTCAACATTCCTATAAATGGGAAGTACACACGTCCACTATGAAGTCACCATTTGAAGCATGCTTGGGATATCTACCTACAAATCCACTGGACATAGTAGCTGGGTAGTAGGATGAGGAGGAGACACGAGACACATAGGTGACTAGAGAAAAAGAATTCATTGAGAGGATTCAGAAAATACATCTCAAAGTCAAAGAACAGTTAGAGAAATATCAAGCCAAGTACAAGGCTAGACACGATCAGCACAGGAGAGAGCATAAGCTTCATGTTGGAGATAGAGTTTGGCTTTACTTAAGCAAGGAGATACTACAAGGTTAAGCACAGAAGCTCAAGCCACTATGATATGGATCCTTCACCATATTGGAGTAGGTTTGAGAAAATTCCTTTCAACTTTAGTTGTCGTCATTTATGAGGATGTAATCAATAGTAAAGTGTGAGAACTTGCACCTATATGAGCCATCCATGCTAGATGAAGATGAAGAACTATAGTTGCTACCTTCCATTTAGGACTGTGTATTAGAATCATGAGGTGAATTGGAGGAGAATCTAGTGCTATAGAAAAAGGTCACAGAGACTAGAAGAGGTCCACAGGTGTCTTGGAAGATTGGATTGAAAGGGAAGACACCACGGCAGGCCCGGTGGTACTCGAAGGAGCAAGTGAGGGAATTATTTCCTCATCTACTCCCCCAATAAGATTTTGTGGGACCAAAAGCCTCCTAAGTAGGGGAGGTGTGATCCATAGGGATCCAAAATAACTCTACTTCATTAGATCAACCAGTAACAAAGAAGGAAAATGAAGAAATAGAGGTTTTGTCTTTATATTAACAAAACCACCACTCTGTGTAGAGAAACGGTTACAAAACCACCACCCAACTAGGGTGGTGGTCCTATAACCTCCACCTAGCCAGGGTGGTGGTCCTGTGACTGTCGGTCTACATTGGGTGATGGTCCTGACACTTTTGGAAATAAAATAAAATTTGAAACGAACAGTCACAAAATTGGAAAGGTTGTCTATGAATTTTCTCGTCCATGACCTTTCCTATCCTCCAGTACATGGGAGGACATGAGAAAGGCTATAAATTCATGTAGGAAGGATAGTTTTGATCATCAAAGCATGAAAGCAAGTAAGCAAGGAATTCTTAGTGCTGGAACTGTGTTTTGTAGAAGAAAGGAGTTTTGAGGTAGATCAAACAAGTAATTGGGAGGAAGTGTGAGATACTATCTACTTCTATTTCATACTTAGTGTAAATTCTATAATTCTTTATTGAATTGGCCAATACAAGCGGGAAGAAAGTGTGTTTTTCCCATCCCAATTGGTTTTCCTCCCTTGGAGGTTTCCAGGATAAAAATTATTGGTGTTCATGAGTTTACATTTTTTCCTTTCCCTACAATTGTTGATTCTAAGTATAAGAAAATTAATTCACTAGTTATACTTATCATTTTCTAAATCAAAAGTAGAACAACAACGTTTAATTGTGATTCAGTGAGTTTAATATTGAAGGTGTCACAAAGGTTTTTAAATTCTTTATTTGTAAAATATTTTCCATTATTTATGATAAGCTTATGTGGGATGCTGAAACGACATATAATGTGTTGATATATGAAATTGATAATCATTCATGACTTAGTTGATGTTAAGGGGATTGCTTCAACCCATTTGGTGAAATATCCAGTAGCTGTGATAATAGAATGATGTTACTGAGATGACTTGGGGTTAATAGCCCCAATAAAGTCTAATCCCCATTGAGAGAAAGGCCATAGGTCTTGAGCAGGTTGTAATGATTGACTGGGGACATGGATGAGATCTGAATGAATTTGAAATTTCATACATTTCTTAACGTACTCATAAAAATACTTTGTGATAGTGGGCTAGTAATACCCTAGTCATATAATACGTTTAGCAACAGAATTTCCATTGAAATTACCTCCACAAATACCATCATGGAATTCTTCAATGTCTTTTCTCAATTTGTGTGACTTAATGCATCTTAGTAAGATACCTTCAAAACTACATTTGTAAAGAATATCGCTTATAATGACAAAGTGAGTATCGCACTGAAGAAATGACTGCTTAGCGTTATGTGATAAATCAAATGGAATTTTGGATTCAACGAGACAATCGTATATATGAGTATACCATAAATTAGTTGGATTATCATCAACAATATTGATAGGAGGAAGTTCATTTTGATGTGAATGATGATCTAATCCTTGAACAACAACGAATACTTTGGTGTTGTATTTTAACTCTTTTGTTTCTAATGGGATGAGGGATCCTAAAGAAGTCATTGTATCTGCAAACCTATTAGAAGATTGTGGGATAGCTTGGATGGTATAGTGATCAAAAGCACATAGGAGAAAGTCCATGTTAGCTTTATATTTTGTAAGATTTCATTTTTACATTGATATTCTCCTTTGACTTGATTGATAACAAGTTGTGAATCTCCATAGATGTCTAAGCTATGAACACCTAGAAGAATAACAGTGGTGAGACCCATGATTAAAGCTTCATATTCTTCCATATTATTAGTGCACTCGAAATTGAGTTTAAATGATAATGGAATAGGAATACCCCAAGGAGGAATGATAACGACACCAAATCCTCCCCCATCTTAAGATTTAGAACCATCAAAGAAGAGAGTCATCTTGACAGGGATGAATTTGTATTCATCGACATCATTGATGGATTCATTAGGAAAATATTTGTGAGGAAGTTGGTTGTCTGGAATTGAGGCGTTAGCAAGATGATCTGTAATAGCTTGGCCCTTAATGGATTTTTGTGACATGAATTCTAAATCAAAACCAGTCATAAGCATAAGCCATTGAGTGATACAAACACTATGATATGGTTTAGAGTGTATAGCTTTGAGGGGATTGAAACTAGTGACAACATACATTTTATGATTAAGAAGGTAATGACGTAACTTAGAAGTGGTGAAATATAAAGCGCAACATAGCTTCTCCACTTTGGTGTAACGGGTTTCATACTCATGAAGTGTGCGGCTGATATAATATACAAATTTTTCTCAACCCTGACTATCATGATGTGTGAGCATGGCTCCAAGAGCATGTTTTGAAGTAGATATGTATAAATAAAATGGCTCTCCTTCACGCGGTGGAGTAAGAACATGAGGTGATAAGAGATACTATTTAATTTCATCAAAGGCCTTATGAAAATCATAATCCCAATGAAAATCTATGTCCTTGCAGAGGAGGTGATGAAAAGGCTGACAACAATAAGAGAGTTGTGATATGAAACATCGTATGGACTGCAACTTTCCTTAAAGGATACGTAGTTGTGTGAGATTAGATGAAGGAGGCATTTTAATGATGGCCTGAACATTATCCAATTCAATTTGATGGAGGATGCATTTTAATGATGGCTTGAACCTTAGCTAGTTCAACTTCAATACCTCGGATAGATATGATAAACCTTAAAATTTTACCAGTGAGGACACCGAAAACACATTTTGTGGGATTGAGATGAAGACAATATTGGATGAGATGAGTAAATATTGACTCAAGGACAGTAAGATGATCTTTGCGTCGTTTGGAATTTCCTAAAGGTCATCAACATAATCTTTTACTATTTTGTGAATGAGGTTATGGCTCGTTGATAGGTAACTCCTATATTTTTTAGGCTGAACAACATAACACGGTAACAAAAGGTTCCCCAAGGGGTGATGAAAGAGGTTTTATGTTGATTATCAATAGTGATAAGAATTTGGTTATAACCTAAAAAAAATCCATGAGGGAAAGCATTTCATGGCCAAATGTTAGCTCGACGAGGTGATCTATGTTTGGAAGGGGGAGATCATATTTTGTAGAAGCGAGATCAAGATCCCTAAAATATGTGCAAATACGTAGCTTTCCTGATGCTTTAGTTATAGGAACAATATTATAAACCCATTGTGGATAATCGATAGGTATGATAAATTTGGCAGATAAAAGACGTTGCAACTCTTCCTTAACAAGAAGATCTATGCGGGGATGCATTTTACGAAGTTTTTGCTTGACTCTCTTAACGTTTAGATATGTGACAATATTGTGTACCACAATATTAGGATCGATTCCAGGCATACCAATATATGAAAAGGAAAAGTCTTGATAATATTTGGATAAAAATGAAGTGAATTCATCAAGTTCTTGTAGACTCAATGATTGGCCTACTTTAACTATACACAGATCTTGAGAGGTTCCTAAGTTAACATCGATGGTGGATTCATTAAAGAGAATTAAGGTTTTAGATGGTAAGGTTTTCTAAAGGAAGTGATATTCAAATCCCATATGTGAAAGGATATCCTGGTCATCATGACATTGAAGGATATTTACGACAGGTGAATCTTCCTCAACCATTTCTGTCCACAAAAGAGGTATTTGTTTAGTATTGTGGTTAGATTGATAAGTGAGTGGTCCTAAGGATATGGTATTGACTAATTTTTTTAGGTGAGATGGGTACAACACATTCTAGGTCTATAAGGTCTTCAAATGATGTTGGTAATGACGAGTCTAATCCAGTGATGAGCACATATGTAGCTGGTTTAGATGTAGTAGCCTCAGATATTTCTGAACTAATTTTTTTTATAAACTAAACCATACTTTTCATAAGTTTTAAGGGAACATTGGATGACCACATAAGGTATTCCCTATTCATAATGCTAAAGGCCAAAATATTTCCATGCACAATGATGAAGATACATATGGGTGAAATTTGGATTATCTAAAGATTTGAAATCTAATGTGAAGGGCATAACATGGTGTTGATCAATAGTATGAGATGAAGGATGATCAAGTTCCCCATAGAAAAGATTCATTTTGAGATAAGATGGACTGTAAGAGATAAAATCTCCCATATTAGGGTCATACATGGGTTATTTGTCGGGGAGACCATAAGTTTTTGGTAAAGGAATGTGATTAAGCACAAGGAGACAATATCCATCCAATGTGAGGTGTTGTACAACATCACTAAGAGAAGAATCATTTGGTAATTTAGAAGAAGGAATATACGTGCTAGAGGAAGCTTCATTGGATGATTTAGACGCAGATTTGGGAATAAGTATGTCATTTGGACGATACATCATGTAACAATCGGTGAAAGGATTTGGATTTACAGGAATAGTGAATGTTTAACCCTCATGTTTGTATTTGAGACAACAATGAAGATTATATGAAATGCACCGCATAGTGTATATCCATGGGTGTCCTAATAACAAATTATATTGAAACTTTCCTTTTATAATGTAGAAGATTTCTGGGAGATTTTTTACATCAACTTTTAGTGGTAAGATGATGGTGCCTAACATGGGTGTGATAGTATCATTAAAGGAATGTAATAAGATTAACATTTGGTAAAAAAAGATATTGGGTAATCTAAGTTGATAAAAGTCAAGGGAGGAGATAATGTTAATAGTGGCACCATTATTAATCATTACTCTTTCGATACATACATTGTTAATTTGAGTTGTGATGAAGAGTGGTAAGTCACGATGTTTTGGTATGAGGGAGGGTATTTTAGATGGTTCGAATGATATGGTAGTAGATGATTTAAGATCTCCTACAAAGTTTGTAAAAGATGATGAATCATTTGAAGCTATTGTTATTTATTCAAGGGATTCCATCATTACTTGTTTGTGAAGTGGTCATTTTTGTATCAGTTCATATAATGACATTTTGACAGGAGCTTGATGTAATTGTTTAATGACAACCTTTTGTATTATAGTGGATGTTGAAGGTGGTGTAGTGAGGATAAACACATTGCTTTTATGTGACATTTTTGGGCCATATATTTTGGGAGCCACATGTATGGATAATTTGGGTTTATCTGATGGGACAAATATTTCTAGTGGTGGAGGTATTGCTATGTAGGTTTTATCCTTTTTAGACTAAAATGGATCTATGCCATATTTCTGTGAATAAGTAGTAATATGAACAACATAAACTTGATGGGAATGAGTTTCAGACATAGGTTCCTTATATTTTGATGAGGACAGTGTCGATGCTAAAGTTAGTGTTGCATGTGGTTTAGAAGGAAGAAAAGATGTTGGAAAGGAAGCCGAGTGTGCCAATTTCTGTGCAATCATGTGAAAGTCTTTACAATTCTCAATAGAATGACCTCATGTTCTATGATATTTGCATGAGGTGTTGAATTTGTACCAAGCGGGTTTCCATCCCTATGGGTCAGGTAATTAGGTGGTAATGTTATGAGTGATTGTTGAAGGAAGTCTTCCAAAATAGATTCATAACGCCCTTTTGGTCCATATGTAAATGACGATGGAGCTTTAGATATCTTATCCTCCCATGGAAGTAAGATTTTGATAGGAGGTTTTCATTTTTTTGATTGTGAATGGATCTTGAGTGTTGTGATGGATGAGGGATAAGAGACACTCGTAGGAGTTTGATAGATAGGTTTTGGAACTGAAATGATGGGGTGATTTGTAGGTGTAAAAGATCTAGGACCACACCAGGGATTCTGATATGGGGGAACATAATAGGGGCCATTCAAACCTTGAATGATGTCTTGTTTATGAGGTCCTATTATGGTAGTTTGATAAGCATGCCTAGACCTTGTCATGACAAGAGGATCACTGAAAGTGGAAATGGTATTTCTAGGAGAAGGTGGAAGAAAAGGTGGAGGGCCACATAAATGGTATGTTCGATCATAATAAGGAATTTTTAAGACCTGGACCAAACCTTGTTTATTGGGTTCCCTTAAGGTTTTGGAGGAGTTGGGTGTATTTATTGAAGTTGATGCTAATGAAGGAAGAGGAGTTTGAATTATGTAGTTAATGCAATCTAAATGGTTTAAGGGTTGTATCGATATTTCATTGTTTGTTTTTGTAGGATGAGGGCGAGTATGGCCCTAAGTCAGTTTAAGTGGAGATGATTATGTTAAGAATGTTTCAAGAGGTATCATAGCTATGTTTGTGAACGAGGGTGGAGTTATAGGGGTATCTATACTAGAGAGTGGAATTGGCAAGGAGATATGATTGATAATTACTTATGATGGTAATGGTAAGATAAAAGAAAAGGAATCAATAGATACAAGTTCAGGTTGAATAAGTACTTCCATTGTCGTCGTTGATTGTGTGGGTGTAGGCGTTTCTTCCGCATGTGTGTTTTTTGGTTCAATAGATGTGGATGTTGATTCAGTAGATATAGGTATTATTTCTGATTCAAGAACAAGTGTTACGTTAGTAATGACATTAATAGTATGATAAGTATTGACAACATTGGTTTGTGGTTGATCAGTAGATGGAGGATGATTTGGAAAGGGTTGTTTAAATATGTTAAGGTTTTGGTTTGAGGTGCATTGGGATTATCCAAATGAAGTTCAAACTTATCAATTAAATCCTGAAGAACATTGCGGAATGTGTGACACCTTTCTATGTCATGTCCTCTGACCATATGATATTTGCAATAGTCATTATCTTGATACCGTGAGGGTTTAAATACAAATGTGTCGATAAATAGGGTGGGGGGAGAAATACCATATTTGCAGCGAGTAGTTTTTCAAAGACTGCACTATAAGTCTCTTCAATTGGTGTGTAATTACATTGTGGATGGGAACGTTTAGCGGTAGGATTTTCTTTAGGAGATAACTTGAATACTACGATATTAGAAATTGATTTATATTTTTTAGGACTAGAGGATGACTTAGAAGGAAACTTGGTTCGTGGTTTCTTAGGTTGAAGCTTAACATGACCATCTTCTAAAGCACATAGTTCTAATTTTCAAGCCATAGTAAAGGTTTCATCAAAGGTCTGAAACGATTGAATTTGTAATGTTAATGAAATGTGTATGGCGCATGATTGACATAAAACATCAATCAACTTAGTTTGTGGTAATGTAAAGGATAATTAATTTATTATACCCCTCTAGCGAGCACTAAAATCAGCAATGGACTCATCCTCAAATGTTTTATAGCACAAAGTTCATTGATGGTGACTTTGTGGGCTCTGTTTATAGAAAAGTGTTTTAAGAACAATTTTACAAGTTGAGTGAAAGAGAAAAGGGAATATTATAGAATGCTATTATACCAATACAGAGTAGGGCCAATGAGGAACATTAGAAAGGTTTTCAAGATAAGGTCTTGATAATGGGCTATTAAATAACAAGCGTGAAAAAACACACGAACATGTTGCTGGGGATCTTCTTTGCTATGGAACTTAAGAAATTTGGGAAGCTCCCAATGAGGAGGGTATGCTTTGTATGGGATTGATGGCTGGATGGATTCATTACAGATTTTATCGTAAGAGAAGAAGTTTTTAGGTGTAAATGAGGTAACTTCTAGACTTGATATCTGATTCATAAGAGCTTGAAGAGGGTCAGTTGGTGCAGATTGTTGTGAAGATGGACCATGTTGAAATGTAAACTGAATAGGTTGTGAGTATATTTGGTATTGCTGAGGGATGTTTTGCTGATAAGGGATGTTTTTTGTGGAATGTTGTATTGTGGAATATTTTGCTGTGGGATGTTTTGTTGTGGAATATTATATTGTGGGATATTCTGTTGCGGGATGTTTTGTTGAGGAATATTTTGCTGTGGTATGTTTTGTTGAGGAATATTGTATTGTGGAATATTTTGCTACGAGATATTTTGTTGAGGTATATATTGTTGAGATGAGATGTTCAGCTCGAGTATGTTTTTTTGTGGGATATTTTGTTGAGGAATATACTTTTGGGAAGGAATGTTCTGATGTTGAGGAATATTTTGTCGCGGAATGTATTGTTGAGAGGGGATGATTTATTGTTGCGGAAGATTTTATTGAGGGATGTATTGTTGAGATGCCAAAGGTTGGGAAGATTGTATATATTGATAAGGAAAGGGTTGTGAGTAAGGAGGTGGTTGCTGAAAAAACATAGCAAAGGCTGCAGAAGATGGTGCTTGTTGTGGAATATGTTCAGTAGGAGTAGATTGTGGTATAGAGATTAATGGTAATGACTGTTGTGGTATATAATGTGAAACAAGATGAGTGGTATCCATTGCACTAGTATTGATTAAAGGAATTAATGCCAGAATAGACATGGTAATTGTAAACACCCTAAAAATACATACATATTTCTATCCCGCTTATATAAATATAGAATTAATATAATTAATTTTATCTCACCGCAGTACACCCATTTGGAATAAATTAAATTAATTTCATCATTCAAATATTCCCCTTTAGAATTAATTAAAATTAAGTCTATTACCTAAGCTATATTCATACCCTTTGGAATTAAATAATTTAATTCTAACCTGCCTTTAGAATTAATTAAATTAATTCCTACACCCTCCTAGCTAATATAATTAAACATTTATTTATTTAAATGGTTAATTATCTCATCACAATTAAATTAATTAAATTCTACCATTTTCTTGGAATTAATTAAATTAATTCCTATCATCTTCTAGCTAATATAATTAAACATTTATTTATTTAAATGGTTAATTATCTCCTCACAATTAAATAATAATTAAATTTGGTTATTTAATTCCACCTATTTTAGTTAACAATCACTTGGACACCACTTGGACTCCACATTCTCATCTTAGTTAACTACATTTCTAGAATCCTAGAAACTTGGGGGCAATTGAATTGCATGTACAACCACCTTTTCCGATGCAGATTTTGCATTTAATTCATTTACTGCAACCTCCTCCAATGCTATTTTTAGCATTTACATTCAACCGCGTTCAACCGATTTCTAAATGTCTTGACTTATATAAATTACAAGCTTGTCTTATCCCAAATCCTCTTGAATTATTTGTAAATAAACTCTATCAATTTTCATTCTCAAGCTTTCCAACTATTTTGTTTATAACAATTACACTCATTTTTGGAGGCCATTCAAGAGCACCAACAAATCAATCACTTGAAAAGGTTATACAACTTCAAAATCTCTCATACCAAGGTTTGCATTGGAAGGTTACTGGAAGGTTTGTAATTTTATTGTTTGTCTTTCATTTACTGTGATTTTTCTGTGCATACATTTTGGCACACCTGGTGGGACTCCACACATTTTCTTTCTTTCATTTAATTTAATCCTTTTGTGGTCTACTCTTTCTTTATATTTTTTGCTCTTTTTTAACCTTGCTGTCAAAATTTTAGCTTCTCAGGTGAAGTATAGAAGTCAAAAAACAAAAAAAACCAGCTGCTGGGAGGTTTTTCTCACATTTAAAATTTTCATTGATAGCACTATGGTGGTCCATTTTTTGAAAGCCATAAATTTTGCTCTCGAACTCAGAATGACTTCATTTTTTTACGGAAAGGTATTGAGAAGATCTATGCAATGGAAAAATAATTTTCTGATTTATATTTATAGAAAATTAATGGTTTCATTTCTCCTAACACTTGTCATTTAGAAAATAAAAAATAAAAAAAATAGTTGTTTTTTTTTTATAAATTTTTTTGTTTTGTTTTTTTAACACAACCACCTCATGTGTATGCTCTTTCCTTGCACTTTCAAAGTGATATTGGAAATTAGAAACGTAATTTTTTATTTTTGTTTTGGAAATTAACCTTTATTTTCATTTTTTAATCAAAGATTTTTTTATGTGTATGCTCTTTCCTCGCACTTTATAAGCGATCTTGGAAATATAAACTGTGAACTTGCTTCTGTTGTCTTAGTCTCTACCTACCTCAGGAAGACATTGTAATATTTACTTGTAGGACCCACTCTAAAGAAGGTGGATAAAACACTTAAAAATACTAATTGTAGGTAGTCAAATGGTGTACGACTAAACCACATTAAGCTCAAAAGATAAGAAAATACACCACATTCAAAACACTGTAACTATAGGTTCAATTAAGAGCTATGACTCAACCGCTCAACTAGAACATAACCCCCTTTGCATAAGCCTTAAGCTAAAACAAAGGAGTGCTTATAGGAACCCCAAAGTAGTCCACACCTTGAGGGAATTGGTGGATGAAACGGGAACCTTTTCTCCTACCTGACTAGTAAAGCCTTGCGAGTTAGAGTCATGTATATCCTTAGTGGCGACCCCAGTGCGATTCATGTTGAGCAAGCTATTTGCTCAGGGTTTCAAAGGGGGTAAAATAAATTTGTTAGCTAGCAATAACATTACACTCGCTTAGATATACTATTTACACCTACTTGAGAGAGCCACCTAGGAAGCCAAACATTGTCCAAGCTAATTTAAGGTAGAGGCCAAACATTATCCAAGCTAATTTATGGTAGAGGCCACAAACAAATAGTTAATAAAAAAATATTTTTCTATTTTTCTTATTTTGTTTTCTTTATTTTCATAGTAGTGTTCCATATTCACCTTTTCCCAAACACTCCTTGTTTGGGATCATATTTCATGTTCGTATCTTTTTGTCATTTTCCAAACACTCCTTGTTTGGATTCTACATTCATTCTCCTTTCACCTTTCCAAGTACACTTTACTTGGATTATTTTTTACCTTCTTTGCAAAATCTCGAATACTCCTTATTTGGGTTCATCTTCTATTGTGTTCGTTATCTCCAAATTTATCTTTATTTGGACTTGACATTCACTTATTTTTCTCGTCATATTTTCTCTTCATCATCATTCATCACTTCTCTCTTTACTGCATTCACTTTGCTTTAATTTTAGCTCACTTATCCCATCACTTTCCACTTGTTTCTCATATCCATTGTTGTGATATTTGGACCTTCTCGTCATCGTTCATTCACTTCTTGTGATGACCTTTACATTGTTGTTCTTTTCATACTCCCACTTCTTTGTCGTATCTTATCTTTTAATAAATGTTTTGTTAAGAGTTGAAATCATTCACCGTCTTCTTAAGTCTTTCTTTTTAACATCCATATTGTTAAAAGTAAAACAAAATCATCATTTTTCCTAAGTATCTTCCTTTAACACATTTTTGTTGAGATTTGAGCATCGTCCATCATGTTTTAAGTCACCTCTTATCACACTTACTATGTCACAAGTTGAGCACACTAATTTCTTTTGTCTCTTCCCTCTTTACGTTCAGTTTCGTACAAGGTTGTGACATATTTCAAGCTCCTTCATTTTTCTTAGCACTCAATTTGCTAAGATTCTTATAAACTAACACTTCAGTCCATCTTCTACCTTAACATCATTCATTTTGTTAAGTGTTGTGAAGTCCCTTTTCTCATCACTCTTATCATTCCTTTTGTTAAAATTTTATCGCCTTCATCTTGTTAAGTCTTGTCTCCCTTGAAATTCATTTTGTTAAGTGTCGAGCACATTTCACTTTTCCCCCCTTTGTCATTTCTCTCAACACTTATCATGTTAGGAGTTAACCTTTTTATATCTCTTCATCACTCTTATCACTCATTTGATTAAGAGTTGACCATGTTCACCTTGTCACTTCTTATCTCCCTTAGCATTCATTTTTGTTAATGAGTAGAACACGTCTAACCTCTTTTCGTTCCTTTTTTTCTTAACTCTCATTTTGATTAAGAGTCGGCTAATCAACTAACCCTTTTTTTTCTTCCCTCTTCGCATTCACTTTACTAGGAGTCAAGATTTTCAAAAAATTTTGTCGCTTCCATCTTAGCATTCACTTTTATAGGAGTTGAGATTTTCAAACCTTTTTTGTCGCTTCCATCTTAACATTCAATTTACTAAGGGTTGAGATTTTCAAACCTTTTCATCACTTCCATCTTAGTAGTCACTTATTTAAGGGTTGTGTTATTCATCATGCCTTTCTTCACTCTACCTCATTTCTCATTACAATGGTGCATTTATACAATTCATCCTTTTCCCAAGAATGGAAAATGATGAAAGACATTGTTGTGGGTATGCAAAAATAACGCAAACAGTTCAATTTTGATGAATTGTGTCCATACCCTTTTAACATGGACATCTTACGCATACCATTCCCAAAGTATTTTGAGACACCCAAATTCAAAAAATACAAGGGAAAAACTGATCCGAGACAACATATCAAAGAATTTTCCATAATATGCCATGAAGCGGCATATAAAGATAGATTTCTCTTGTGCCTTTTTCCTAGAAGTCTAGGAGGACAAGTTTTGGATTAGTTCTTACACCTTCCGAAGGGATATATCTCCACCTTTGCATACTTCTTAGAGAAGTTTGTCAAACATTTTTCTTTCAACCTCACTCGTAATAATCACCATACTCGAACTTCTCGTGATGAATCTTGGTACATCAACCACAACTGAAATGTCATCACTATTGGTGTCATGGATAATCACAATATGACCAACATGCATGGCCAATCAGTCGAAAATCAAATCATATAACCTAGCAAAGACATTACACCATGCAAATTTAAAAGTAAGTTTACACCCCTCAGGGAAATTCTCTCTAGTGTCTTTCATCGACTCAAAGTTACTGGTTTGATAAAATATCCCCTTACAAGACCTTGGATTGAAGGAGAACCTAAGCTATATTGGTACAAACCTCATTCATATTATGATTTTCATTGCATTGATGGCCACTCAATTGATAAATGTACACGTTTTGAGAACCATGTCCAAGACTTAATTGATGACGAATAGATCTTTGTATATGTTGATAATGAAGCTCTTGCAACTGATGACATGTCAACTTCCACACCTTCAAATGAAGAGTTGATTTTTATTCCCACTTCTATTCATATTGACATTCGACGAGATCACGATGAAGGTCAAGTATCTCCCCTTTCAAACTAATCTCTTTCTTCTCTGGATTTTCTTTCATGAATCCAAAAAGACATTGAACTTGTTTCAAAAAATACTATAACACTTGACGAGAGCTTGAATTTTCACCAAGACTCTCCAATAACCCTTGACATAACATAAGAGGTTCCTTTATCAATCACAATTGAGCTTGATTCCATTCTTCCCATTCCGGATCCTACGCCTAACATCTCTAGTCTTGTTATCAAAATACAAACACAAAAAGCTTGGATACTTGTGATAACACAACCTTATATGTCCATTACACCTCAAATGATCAACCTTACAAGCATCTCATTAATGATAATTCCTACTTGTTAAGACATTTATATGTGTACATTCTTCGAGTTGTGTATACCTATGATTACCCTTATTCAACCATTTCAAGATTTAATTGCAAATCTATCGTCAAATCAATGAACTTACAACCTAGAAGGAACAATATTGAATATCTCCTCTCTACGACCTATAAAGAGTCATGAGTATACATCTAGAGATTCATCTTTTTTTCCTCACACTCTTTCACTCACAGGTGAATATGTATATCAACATATTCCTTGCATCGATCATCTTCTTCTAACATCACATATGTATTTCGATCTCATCGAAACATTATCTAATTGCACATTCCTTGACTTGGAACCTTTCCACCCAAGTATAGTCCTTCAGGACCCATCAAATCATTTGATTCCATCCCTTGACTTGTATCCTTCCCACCTAAGTATCCTATTGCAGGATTTATCAAATATTTGGATTTCCTCCCTTGACTTGGACCTTGTCTGCCCAATTCTCGTATTTTCAGACTTATCAAATCTTTTGATTCCTTTATTCCCTCTCTTGAATTGGATTTTTTCTGCACAAGTCTTATATCTTAGGACCTTTCAAATTCAATAAACATGGAATTTTTTTTGATGAATCCATTTCAATCTCTCATCCACTAACATTCAGAAAACTAAAAATGCATAAAAATTAATAAAACTTTGTATTAGAGCATTGTTTGCCAATCGGAAATGGAAAAGTGCATCCAAATAATATTAGGCATTCCATCTATTTGCAGATATCTTAATCATATAATTATCATGTATTCACCTTCTTCACCTATTACGACACATGTTAACTTTATTCCTCTTGGGAATTTTGTGTCTCATCTTTGTTATGGAAACTACTATTTCGGATATTTTTTACCTACGGTTTTGTCTTGAAGCTTACTATTGGAAAACTCCTCCTTTCAAATAAGCTCTCTTTAATAGAAAGCATGAAAATTCTTTACCCAGACGTTTTTGTCTACTCATCTCAATCTACAGTGTTAAACCCTTACGTCCTACTAGTCACATGAGGTTGAGACTTAGGGGCAATATGTTCCTTCCCAACAAGCACACTATCAACATACAAGGTAAATTAAATCAATTAAAAAACATAAAAAACTATAAAATCATTACACCTTTCATCCTTCACAGTATTTGGTGATAAGCCCATACTTCTTACTGGCAGTATGAGACTGAGAAAGGAGAAATACCTTACTTGCCTAAATTTTGTCTTCGGTGTTGAGCCCTTGCCTTTTACTAATGGTATGGGGCAACATGTAGGTGGTCCTTCATAAAAATAAAAAATAATTAACTAATAAAGCCTTTATGAAATATGAATCAAAGTGCTTAATCAAAAACATCCTAAGAATTAATTTAGCTACTCATGTTAAGAGAGACACAAATTCCTTCAAATTAAGTTTTTCCAATCAGTAGGCCATCAATGAATCTAAGTTGAGTCAAACACCTAAAAGTGGAATCATCTTGGAATTGGTCAGATAATCTTGACTGGAGATAAGTTACATTTTTCTCATATGGATCATTATTACAACATTTTTTGTCACATCCTTTCTCTTCACATTTCATATCACCATTCATCTCGTTTTCAAGTCCTTCTTGGATCTCAGTGATGAGCCCTCACATCTTCCTAGTTGTGCAGAGCCACGAGTAGAGTGAAACACCCTATCATTTTACCATCTACATTTCTACCAATGGAATGGAATTAGTTTAATTATTTTCACCTGATTTCAAGTGGTGTACCTTTTTACTGAGTTGTACAATGACAAAAAATTCAAAAATGTCTCACAAAACTTCAAAAAAACAATATTAAATTATCCAAAACTCCAAAAACAATTTAAAACTGTCCCAATCAAAACATTCAGCTAATGTTTGACAAAATTTTAGCAACTGGATTACACAGTTCAATAATTTTTCCATTTGAAAACACTCCTCATGATCGTTCTTGATCATATTTATTACCCCCAGTGTATATCTATGCTCCAGGTAATCATTTACCCTTTCGCAATATAACTTTGCATGGGGCACATTTGGATTTTACATTTCAATCCATTATAGATCAAACTTCAATAGGATCTGACAAGAGTATCTTTTGGAGTATCTAAGTATCACTTCATTCTTCTTCTTAATCCAATCCTCTCATGTTCTAAGCTATCACTTGGGGGCATTCAAATCTATCTAGTTCTTAAATGTGGAACACATTTAAAGTGTCATTAGACGTCATTTCTGCACATTGTGTTGTGCTGTTGTGATTTATCAACATTGTGATGATGCCTTTTCTTCTTTCAGTTTATTATTGTTTGTTGTACTTTGTTTTCCTTCATTATAGACTAATTATAGGAAATTAACTTGCATCTTAGTTCACATATAACTCTGGTGTTGTTCCTTCTTGTTTATATTGGGTTTGTTTTCAATGATTGTTTCGTTCTTTCTTGTCTCTTGCATGTGTTGTGTTTTCCTCTTGGTTTACTTAAGCCATGAAATATTTTCCTTTTTTGCTATGTCTTCCTATTTGTTTGAATTTTTATATCAGACTTTTTCAAATATTTCTAAATCCAAAAAATATCAAATATTTCAAAAAATAAAAAAAATAACAAAAAAATTGAACAAACATTCACTTATCACAGAAATCCTACAATTGAAAAATCCTTTCAGTGAATCTTTCAACATCTCAATACAATATTGATAAACGCCATACCTTTATCAATTACCCTAGTGCTCATACCAATCTTACAACTATCACTTTCTTCCCTTTGCATGATATGCTAACTCTGCTTAGGGAAAGTCATAAAATTGTTTTTCCTACGCGATATAACTTCACCTGGGGAAATTTCAACTTGGATAATTTACACAATAGATTCAGCTAGAGTGTCATAAGTAGTTACTTTAACTCTGCTCTTTCAGTTTGATCCTATTCCCACTTGGGATCATTTATATCTACTTAGTCATCATTGTGGCACACATTAGGGGTATAACTGATTGTCTTATTTTTTGACTTTGTGTTGCATAATTGATGTTTATTTTTTTTAGACCACTTGCAAGTAGTGTGATTACATCTTGGTTCATTTATAACCATGATGCCGACACCTAATTTGTATATTGGGTTTGTTTTCCTTTTTATTATCTTTTCTTTTTTGTGTGTGTTTGTTTACACACATTTGGGTTAACCATATTTATTCTTTCATAATCATGGTGACAACTCTATTGTGAAATAGTAGAAATAAGGTTGTTCTAAAATTATTCTCCAAATAACACTCATGCTACGAGCATAGTCCTTTCCCATCCTTGTTCTAATCCCTTGTTTTCCTTCCTATCAAGTGGTTATCCACCACTTTGCAACATCACCCACCCACTTGAGGGGGAATTCATCTAACATTCTAATTGTTAGGGCATCCTAATTCTTCACCGCTTCCTACTCATTGGGGCATCAAAATGCTTCATAGTTTTCTACTCACTGATTTGCATGTGTTTACTATCTTTAAAACACTATTACTTTGCAATAACATTTTAAAGAGGGGAAAATGTAAACACCCTAAAAAAACATACATATTTCTATCCCACTTATATAAATATATAATTAATATAATTAATTCTATCTCACCGCAGTACACCCCTTTGGAATTAATTAAATTAATTTCATCATTCAAATATTCCCCTTTAGAATTAATTAAAATTAATTCTATTACCTAAGCTATATTCCTACCCTTTGGAATCAAGTAATTTAATTCTAACATGCCTTTGGAATTAATTAAATTAATTCCTACACCCTCCTTGCTAATATAATTAAACATTTATTTATTTGAATGGTTAATTATCTCCTCACAATTAAATTAATTTAATTAGACCATTCTCTTGGAATTAATTAAATTAATTCCTAACATCTTCTAGCTAATATAATTAAACAATTATTTATTTAAATGGTTAATTATCTCCTCACAATTAAATACTAATTAAATTTGGTTACTTAATTCCACCTATTTCAGTTAACAACCACTTGGACTCCACATCCTCATCTTAGTTAACTACACTTCTGGAATCCTAGAAAGGTGGGGGGAAATTGAATTACACGTACAACCACCTTTCCGGATGAAACTTTTGCATTTAATTTATTTACTACCCCTAAATGCCCCGGTACTACTGCAACCTCCTCCATTGCTATTTTTAGCATGTGCATTCAACCGTGTTAAACCAATTTCTAATTGTCTTTACTTCTATAAATTACAAGCTTGTCTTATCCCAAATCCTCTTGAATTATTTACAAATAAACTCTGTCAATTTGCATTCTCAATCTTTCCAACTATTTTTTTTGTAGCAATTGCACTCATTTTTGGAGGCCATTCAAGAGCACCCACAAATCAATCACTTGTAAAGGCTATACAACTTCAAAATATCTCCTAATAAGGTTTGCATTAGAAGGTTACTAGAAGGCTTGCAATTTTATTGTTTGTCTTTCATTTACTGTGATTTTTCTCTGCATACAATAATATTCAAAATGCTGCTAACTGGATGAGACATAATGGTAGAAGTAACAATGGAACTCATTAGAAGTGTTTGAGTAACTGAGGATGCCGGAGGGGTAGATAATGAAGTGCTAATATTGCTTTTTGGAGGCGTTGAACCAGTAGAAAGTTTAAGTGACGATGTATGTTGTTGGGTAGATGTGTCCTGAGAAAAAAACATATGAAAACTAAAAATAGGAATAGAGGATGCAAATTTTGACATTTCAGTTTGACTTAGAGGTAGATACGAATGTATTTGTTGAATGATAGATCCTTTATTTGAAACGCATCTTGCCATGGTAAAGGAAGGATCATATGAAGATGGTGGTTGGGATATAAATTGTTGATTTGAATATATAGGATGTGTAGAGTCGTAAGCACTTGAAAATGGTTGAGATTCAAGTTGTTGTGAGGAAGCAGACAAAGGTCCATGGAATGTTTATAGATGGTTATGGTGTAAATGGATGGAGTTGAAAAACCATTGCTACTAGATAGGCATTAAGGGTAATGGGGTTTGAATATAATTTTTTTTCGAAAACAAGGTCTCTTCTTTTAAAGAAAGTGGCTTTGGAAGATTCTGATTATGAGTTGGGGGAATATGGTTGTTCAGTGTTTTCTTTTCAGATGTATTGAAATCCTGACTGCAAAATTTTTGTATAGAATTTAAAATACGTTGTCTCATTTCTTCATTGTATTATTCCGCTATTTCATTCCAAACTCGTTGAGCATCAGTTAGACGAGTTGATGTAATTAGTTGATGAAATGGGTTTTGTTATTGTAATGGTGTAGTGAATGATGGTGTCGATACAATAATAAATAAAGGTGCCGACAATGGTGTAGATATTGGAGTGGATAAGGGAATTTGTTACCACAAAGGTTTGAATATTGGTTAAAACATATTTTCAGCAGTTTGGTTGTGAGCTTGTTGTCTTGTTTGTACCATTATAAGAAAATACACACACAAAAATTATCAAAAAAATGTACTAAAATGGGTTGATTACAAACAAAAATCAAAGGTAAACAAGATATATTTTTAAGTTTTCTTGATTTAATTATAAGGTGAAATGTGTAAGATGGTTAACAAGGGTCCTAGGAAAAGGTAATCTAGGGTTGGTTTGAGGTATGTTTAAGGGCAAAGTCCTTAATATATCTGAAGGTACATGAGGCTCAAATTTGTACTGCTGTCGATACAAGTGTGCTATTGGGGCCTACCCCCTCACTTCAAGGTCCCACTATGATAAGGGTGTCAGGTGATTAGCCAATATATACCGATGGACAAGTGATTATACTTAGCTAGAACACCGAGTTGGCTTCTCCTCTTGGCGATGAAATCCAAGTAGGTATTCACCTGGGTAAAAATTGTTTTAAGTGTGCTTTCGATTTATAAGTGGTTTGGTTGTGCATGGGGGAAGAATAGGTGGATGAAAGTAATTTACCTTTCTAATTAAAGCTATGTGATCAAAAAAGATGTGTTTGTTTGTTTTAAACCCAAAATGAAAGATTGTTTTTGATGAGAGCAAACAAGCAAAAAATGCAGTACAGAAAATAAAAAGCAGGATAAGGAATCACCTCTAATAACGCTTCCTTTTTATTTTATTTTAGTAATTTGAAAAGAAAGCAATTCAAACAATATAGTAAATGAACCTTCTAGAAACAGTACCCTGCAAATAGGTTAGGAAAAAAAGAAAGAAGAAAGCAAAAAACAAGAAACAAATTACCAAATGTTAGGTTTTGAAAAACACACAGGAAAATCACAGGCAATTTGCTTAAGTGTAGGTGATTTTTTACATAGAGAATCAAAAAAATAAAAAAAAGATGCTATTTTACTTGTTAAAATAAATCTAATAAATAAGGGACAGGGTCCCACCGGGCATGCCAAAATGTTTAGAAAAGTTTTACCTCTTCAATTTAACATAATAAACAAGATAGCAAAGCTTACCAAACCTTGAAATGAAGGGGTTTACCAGTACACATAGATGTGTATGGATTGTGTTGATGTTATGCCACATGTTCAAATGAGTTGAGCTCCTATCCTGCAAATAAAAATGTAATCAAAGACACTGCACCAAGTTTTTAATTAGAAAAATATTAAGTGGGTTGCCTAGTGAAGTCTAGTCCCTGGAAGTCCGAGGGGTTTCCTCAAAAGGATGTAAACCCACTATTTTATGAAATTAAGTGGTACATAAGGCCAATCATGATATAGGATGGATAAACATAATGATCCTTATTACAGTTTCAAAATTTATTACAAATTTATAGCATATAATGAAAAACCTAGATATATAAACTATAACCTAGAAATCTGAATCAAATTCAGTGTTAGAATATCTAGATAATGATGGGTTCTCGAAAGTGAGCTGCGGATAATTTATCTCAGATTCTTAAAAGAGGTCAGAGTCATAATCATCGATATGCTCGTCTCTAAATAAATCAAGGATGAATTTAGGTTCCTAGTTCTCTGAGTCATACTGATAATCAGATGTAGAGTTCAAATATTAATATTCAGGCTATTTGATGAATTCAGTTTGGTTTGTTGATTCAGTGTCAGAGTCCCAAATTTCCAATCCGGCTTTGTAGTGGTATTTGAACTAGGCCAAATCAACACAAATGTTAAGAATTTCAAAATAGGCCTCCCACAACTCATCCATGGCCTCACGAATCCTTTGAGTGGCTTCGAAGATGCTTTGCAGCTAATCTAAAGGGGTTAAATGTACAACACAAAGGTCCAAATTGAGCAACACGTCGTATTGCTCCTAATGAAAAAGGTGACAAATAATTGAAAGGGAATTAATGCCAGTTATATCATGAGTTTTTCCACCTATAACCATCTACAAAATCCATTCTTGACAATATGTTAGAAAGTACAGAGAAATATATGCAATGGATGAATAATAATATGATAAAAGTTATAAGAGGCAAGTTTGATAGGAAATGTAGGTGTTTTAGGGAAACACATGTGTTTTAGGGAAACAAAGGTGCTTCACTAAATCGTTGGTGTTTCTGAGTTAAAATAAACAGTATGACAAATTGATAAATTTTACGTCAAATTAATTAGTTTGATTTCAATTTTAGTGTAAATTAAAAGGCTTTTTGATAATGGATGTTTCAAATATAATAATAGAAGATGCTACTTTAAATTCCTACCTTTATTTGAATGAAGATTGAAGTTTTCAGAATCTGTAAATTGGTGAAGATCATGCTTGACAATGGTGAGTGTAGGTGCTGGATGACAAACATATGTAGTAATAAAGCTGAATTGTACTAACAAAGTATTGAATGGAACCATGAATTAAGGAGGATGTGCAACTAGAAACTCAAAGCTCTTGAACACAATAAAAAATATTCTCCAAACGGGAACAACTATATAAAATGATATAGAGCTAATCTTGTTGTAAAACTATGCTAAAAAAAGACTGATAACATTTTCAATTGAAGATATGGAAGGATGGTAGAGAACGAGCTCAAATATGTGAGTAGATAATCCCTGAATGAGACTGAAAATCAGGATTACGTAATCATTGGCATTTTACCGAAACACTGATGATTTTGGGTTATTCGAGTTTATTTAGTAAATAGTTGAAACAATTACCTAATTCAAGTTTATTCATTGTGTATTTGAGGGATACGATCATGATTTTTTTTTTGAATGTGTTGTGTTGTCATATGAAGTGTCGTGTTTGTTTAGAAAATAGTTAGATTACCTTCTATTTTAGCCTAGGTTTGTTTAGGATATATTTTAGGTGGTTTAGTTGGATAAATTAAACATATATCATAGGATAATGTCTAATAATAATAGATTATGTTAGGATATTTAAATAAAACAAGATCTTATGAGTACATGAAATAGTGCATGGTAGATATGTCAGGATAAAGGGGTTTCATAATGATTTCATATTAGGGGATGATTATAAAAAATTAACTAGAATTATATATATATATTTAAGCTAATGGATATGAATGTGACAGATTATTAATGCAAATGAGACAAATTATCGAAGATGGGGGAGTGTAGAATTATGGTTTGTACAAGAACCTCGTGCACATCTAAAAAATATCTTACAATGGAAACATAGAAGCCTAATCAGACTGATGAGGAAAACCCTAATGTTGTTTATGAATTTGATGAGGAAGACTTGGAACATCTAGTACATGAAGAGAAGGATCAATAAGAACACATTCAAGGAGAAAGGAACCAAGAAGAGGTTGTGAAGGAGGAGGAAAAGGATCCTAAGTGGATAAATGTCATGTGCGACAAAAAAGAAGAAGAGAATATGGGAGAGAACAAAGAGGAACATATAAACATGCACAATGAGGAAGAGGACCAAGAGCATGGGGTGAAGAAGGGATAGGAATTGGTGAAGGAACAAGACATGTGTAACATAATTTTATACAAGAGACCAAGGGGGCTATGCATAGGGGGAGAAAGCCAAGACAATGCCCACTGACATAAAAATGTCCTATATAGATGATCCTTCGAAGACATTGTGGGTGAGATTTCAGTGTTCGATACCTCCCTGGGAGATATTTTGTTAAGATTTTTTTGAAAAAGTTGAATCCCATCCATGCACAAGGAAGTTGTTGTCTTAGAGCATACAAACCCATACAGAGGAATGAGAGATTGAAGTTAGCAAGGATTCAATTATGGATCAGAAATAAAAAATGGGATCTTTCCTGATAATTTACTCTACCAAAATCTTAGACGAGCAAGCAAACAATGCATTGAATAAGATGGCCTCCGAGATTGGATGAAGAAATACTGACAAGAATTCAAGAGGATGCTTAGGGATATATAGCACAAGGGGTTAAGAAACCATAATTTTGTTGAAGATTTGATCGATGAAAAAAGGAGGATGGTGGAGGCATACAACAAGGCATATGATATAATCAATAATATCACTCGTGCATGCCCAAACTTGCTAGCACAATCCAAGCCAGACCATAATATAGAAATGGAGTATTTAGAGGAGCTGGTACACTTGTTGCTAATCAAGGTAAATAGTGGGGTGGTGAATTTGGCAAACACATTTCCAAAAATATATAAAGAGAAGGTAGAAAAGAAGATTGAAGAATATGTAACATTTGGCACATAGATAAAAGAGGCCATGTAGAAGGCTGAGAGAATTTTTATAACTACCAGGATTTCATAGTGATCCTGAATATACAGACAACAGATGATGAGGTGGAGTTGAAGAGGATACATGCCACTATGAATACAAATAAGGTTGAGCGCAAAAAGGTAATGCAAGAGGTCGCATAGAAGAGAGGCTTAATAAAGTACAAGTGTGATCAGACTTAAGAAAGGCTCAAGGAAATTCAACTTATGGTAATGGTCATGAGGGATAGTCTAAAGGGTGTTGCCTCAGACTTGGATGTGGTGATTAGGGAGCTACAAGTGAGGATTGAGGAACTGACTATAGAGAATATTCCAAATGTTGTTGAGACAGTGCAAGAGAAGGCATCCAAAGAGTTTGGGGAATGGAATCAGCTAGAGAATGCAATAAACAGAGAATTTCCAAAAATATTACTACCACCAGAGGATTAAAGTTTTCTTATGCATGGTGGAAGTTATTCTTCATTATTTGATTAATTGGGGGTGTTTCCCTTATTATTTTTTCTTTTAGATTCTTTCAAGATATACTTTAGGTACTCCATAAATATTATTATTTGGCGCATATAGCCGAAGACAAATAATACTCCTAGTGTGGGGTAATGTTGAGAAAATAAAATGGCTAAGTACTAGCCATATACAAAGGATAAATACCATGCAGAGGAGCGAACATTGAAAAAAGAAGCATAAGGAGATTAGATGGAACACATGGAATCCCATGCAAGAGTAGAGAAAAAATACATGTCAGTGCGTGAAGGTTCACGTAAGGGAAGAAGAGGTCAATGCGCTAAGGTCCATGAATACACACAGAGGTTATAAAACTTAGCCAAATTTCACGTAGAGGCTAAAAATAGGAAAAACAAAGTTGGCATAGTGAGTAAGGAAAGTCCATAAATAGAAGAAGAAAGGATAAGGCACTAACCATAGATAAATCACGTATAAAGGAGGATGAGAATGGTGCATGGACAAAGCTAAATATAGGAACAAAGCATGGGTAAGGACAAGATATATATAACATAAGTTGAAGATTAAAGGAGTCTAAGGGCATGCATCCTATATTTAAGATACCTATTATTAGGATTAAAGCATGTAAGTGGTAAAGGACAAGTTCCCACTAGGTATAAATAGGTTTTACGTTCCTTTTTAAGAGAGAGGGAGAAATTGAGAGTCTTGAGTATAATTCTTGCTATGTAAGTTTGACGTGCATAACATGCACTCATGGATGTAATCAGATGTGCGTATATATAATAGACATTATCATGATTGAATGAATGAACTAATATGCATTGCACACATTAACATTGATGAGAATGATATGACTAGTCTATTAATCTTGTTAATTATTGTTTATGGATGATCAAACAAGTTACACAATTACATGCTATTTGGTTATCTTGTTATACTATATAGTTATTTTCCTCATCAATATTTGATTATGTACATGATACACATCTTGATAGGTAAGATAGAGAAGGGATCTGATAGTTGCACACACTTTGGGTGAGTGCTTAGACATTTGTCTAAGTGAAGTGTCAACACACTTGACTTAGTAAAGTGTTGACAACTAGACTCCAACATTTCTGTTCCGTTATTGGGACCTTCTTTTATTCTTACCTGCAAGATGTGGTGTGTGTATGGTGTTATGGTTTTCCTTAGAGAATATTGAGTGTTGGGTACATGATGGCAAGGATGAATTTTCTCAAAGATACAACACTGGATGGGGTTTTAATGCATGTAAATGGCTGGAAAATAATTTATATGATTAATTTTAAGAGATGTTCTTCAGTTTCTTGCTAGTATAGTTATATGAATGGTTAGTAACTTATGCATAGAATAGGGATTTCTGGATGGGAAAGAATCAAGTATGGAAATGTGTTAAGTACCAATCATTCTCTAATTTGGATGAACCATGGAATCGATCAATAGATCGTTGGTGGGAAGGTGTGATGTGTAGTTATACCTTGGAGTATGCAAAAATGATGCAAAAAATCTCCCATATGAATATGATCATATTGTTGGTGTTCCCCATAAGATTCATTTTAATTTTCCTTCATATCAACAATCATAATGATAAAATCATCAGTAGTGATGATCTTGAAATTAGAATTTTATCCTTTTACAAGACTCACAAAAACACCCATATCCCATTTAAGGGAACAAACTTGAAATTGAATCAAATATGTTCTTCTTACCCTATCATTCTTTTTAATATGAGATGCATGATTATACCCATACAAAAAGTGATATAATAACTGGAAACAATCCTATATTGATTTCCACTAATGATATGAACCGAAAACCAACACTTCCCATGGCCGAATCTACATGTATGCTTATAAATATGTCACTTTGCAAACTAGAAGTGCGCATGATAGTAGGTGTTATGATCAATAACCAAATTATTTTTCCATGCTTATGATCTTCCCATGTCAAATCCCTTGTTTCCCTTGTAATGATGAATGAGGTGAGAAGGGATCAATCTATAATGGTTGAAAATGCTTTGGGAATTTAGAAACTATCTCGTCTCATGGTTGTCCTCTTATTGATGATAATAAACATATGCTGAGTTTTGGAGCTTAATTGATTCACATTAGCATTATTTATTAACTTGCTAGAATACACAGTAATCGACATCAGTCAACTGACTGTAGTCATTTTTACACTCATCAAAGAACAAGTAAACCCCATGTGTGCTGGCCTATCACCTAGCGGGCACTGGGCACTCACTTGAGGCACATGCGGGTGTCAAGTCTCTCCTTTATGTGAGTTTAGTGGGAAACATCATCTATGATACGAGTTTAAGAGATTTGAGAGGAAATAAGACATACAAGCACCATAGAGCTCAGAATGGATTTTAGATCCTTGCAGTCATTCCAGATGGAAAAGTGCTTAACAAATTATAGAACTTACACCAAAATAGAAAGGAAGTTATATAAGAATTTATACTTAGTTCATAAACATAAATGAAAAATAGATATGAAGAAGGATGTATGCATCAGAACCATTAATGTTCATATTCACATAAACTGGTAACCTCATTACATTCATTAGGCCCATTACAGAATGTCACAAAAGGGAAGACTGCAGTTATGCATTATAACTGGATTCATATAGCTAGGCTCTCAAAAGAACAAGTAAACCCCAAAGAACATCAAAGAACAAGTAAACCCCATGTGTGCTGGCCTATCACCTAGCGGGCACTGGGCACTCACTTGAGGCACACGCGGGTGTCAAGTCTCTCCTTTATGTGATTTTAGTGGGAAACATCATCTATGATATGAGTTTAAGAGATTTGAGAGGAAAAAAGACATACAAGCACTATGGAGCTCAGAACGGCTTCTAGATCCTTGTAGTCATCCCAGACAGAAAACTGCTTAACATATTATAGAAATTACACAAAAAAGGAATTTGTACAAGAATTCATACTTAGTTCATAAACATAAATGAAAAAGAGCTATGAAGAAAGATGTATGCATCAAAACCATTAATGTTCATATTCACATAAAATGGTAACCATTACATTCATTAGGCCCATTACAGAATGTCACAAAAGGGAAGACTACAGTTATGCATTATAACTGGATTCATATAGCTAGGCTCTCAAAAGAAAATTTATAACCCCAAACCCTTGATACATCCTTTCCTACGGATATTTACCCAAGATAATAGAGTCCTTACAGTATTTCTATAGAGCTCTTCCCTCTATCCATTTCTTCTATATTTACTTCTACAGGAACTTGTATATATAGCCTTCTTGAACTACCAAATAATTCTTCTGCGGCCTTATATTTGTTGCCAAGTGTCTGAATGTGGTCCTCCATGGGCACATGCTCCTCCAGGCCTGAGCTCACCACTCCTTGCCATGATGTACTTCTATAAGCTTCTATCGCAGAGTATATTCCTTCCAAGCCACCCTGTCACCAGGCTGACACCTTATCCAATCAGGTCACATTTTTCTCGCATCTTGCATGATAGGTCAAAAATGGCTAAGTCCCAGATTTTGCTCCGTGGGCGTGCATCCCGGGTTCTACCAAAACCATACTTGAACCATTCCCTGCGTGCCTTATCTTGCATAATTTTTTCAACCTCGCACGCATATGTGCCCTTTTTAGACTTAGTTGATATTTCAGGGGCCCAACATCACCCCACACTTTACTTGTTCTCCGCCCTCAGAAATTTCCTCAAAGAATAAAGAATACACAAAGACTTAACATATTGGAAAAAGAATAAATGGGAAAAAGAATGGGAAAAGAAGGAAGAATGGGGAATGATGCTACTTAAAGCAATAAGAGAAGAAATTTCTTCTGCAAGTCAACCTCCAGATTGTTCCATGCATCGACCTCATTCTATGCTCTCTGGAAAAGATCACCTAATAAGGCACTCACTTGATTCACCCAACCCATCCTGTTGTGCGCTCATGACATCAACAATTTTCTCTAACTTCTTGCCTATATCCTCCAGCACATTGATCCTTCATGTAATCTGTGGGTATAATTCCTTTAGCCGGTTTTTAAGTGAGCCCCGTAAAGCCTCAATAGTTTCTGATTTAATTTCTACCTTGGCTAGGATATTTTCTCACTCTGCTCTGTTCCCCTTGTTCTTCTCCTGGAACTCTTTAAGTTTTGCTTCATTATTGACAACCAACATGCTTGCCACTTTGTCTCTGTCTGTGCAGTTGTCGTACGTGGACTCACTAGTCTGGGAAGCAATCTTTACATCAATAAGGACCTTGCTATATTCAGATATGAGTGCCATGAATTTCAATTTATCCTCCTTTTCTAAATGCGCGGCCACTTCTTATATAGATTCCAAGGTTAGCAGTTGCCTCTCCATGGTGAGGATTCTTGTTAAGTCCTCCAGGCATTCCATGGAAGATCTATACTTCTACGTGGGAGGTGCTAGGTCCGGATGCTTCAACACTATTGCATCTGTAATGGACTCCACCTTTTTGTATACTTCGCGCACTCTAGCCTTCTCATCCTTTAACTCACGCTACAACTGGGTGGTGATCAAATTTTCTTGACTCGGATCCTTTGTCCTCTCAAGTAGCTCTTCCTCTTTTTTCTCTAGTTCATCTTTCAGAACTTTGACTCTATCATTCTGCCCAAAGAGTCTAGCTTCAACCTCAACGGAGACCTTGTTGAGCACGTTGCACAATTATTCATTTGAGAGATACTAAGCATTCACCACTGGGTTGTCTCCTTTTGATTTCGGTAATGCTATTATTTCCCCATGGCTTACTTCAAATTCTATCTCATCAAGATGAGACTCAAAGGCCCACGAGAGCATATTTCATATCCATGGGTATGCACCCTCCTTATCAAAAGATGACATTGTGAGGATCTCCTCTATTGGAACCATGCTTTAGAACCGTGTGTGCAACACTTTTTTGGGGTCATCAATATAACCCATCCTTGGCCTCTCCTCCTCCACATGCTTTCCTCCCATGCGCATGCCCTTAGTGTAACGACCCAAAAAAAATCACACACGAACAACACAGTAAAAGACAGGATATATATTTTTTTGACACAAACACAACACAACTTGTCATCACCAAGGTTACAACTAACTGTGGGAACCACTTATTAAGAGGATGACCACAAGGTCAACACAGAAATGTTCACACCCAAAAGGATAATACACTTTTCTTTTTGACAGAACAACATAGAAGTCCAACCACATGACACTCTCACAACTAGGGCAAACCACAGTAAGAATTGATTGAAGGTTATTTATTTTGATAAAACACCCTTTTACTCATGACTTATGTTTTTAGAGAGATTCAACATATGATTCGCACAAATTCATCTTACCAACTGAGTTATTTTCTTATACACTGTAGAGTAGTTCACTTAAAGTCTTCTCCTTTATGACAATTAATTGTTTAATTCCATTATTTAATAAGGGAGATAATTTAATTCCACAAGGCCATCTATCCATACTTACGTCACTAAAATTCACTCAAAACCTTCTTACCACATGGATTCATGATCAACATAATTAAGAGGAAATTACAAAGTACCTTGGGCAAAAGTTAAGAGAAGGAGGTCAAGTTGAATTCCTCCTTAAGACGTCATTAGATTATTACTAAGATTTTAATTGGGGCTGGAGGTTTTATCCATAATTATTAATGATTTTACTTAGGCTTCCCTGAAAGAGCTTTACAAAAGGAGATTATTTACTTTCTAAAAGGCCGAGAGATAAATTGAGTGGTTTCTAAATTATCTTCTCCTACTTGCTAAATCTTATTATCTTCCAAAAACTAACCATTGTTTTCCCTTAAGCTTGTTTAAGAGTTCACCCAAAAGGGGTAGTGTTCACTAGTTTAGCTAGGGATATCAAATTTTAAAATTTTACTTTACAAGGATAGTTTCATCTTTGATTATTTCAGGAATCTATTGTTCTCAAGTAAGTCATCTCTACATTAATTTATCTGAATATATATATATTTAGTTAACTTCTATAAGGGTTAACCACTCCATTTAATTTTACTTATATCACATCATTACAAGGTGTCAGAGAGTTTTTGACTTAACACTTTATTCTCAAAATCAAGGTTTTACAATACTTATGCCAATGTAATGATTGAATATCATTTCTCACCAAAGTAAGTTACTAGTCTAACAACAAAAGGGAAAGAACACTTCACCACGTAGTTTTTCCGAACATACCAAGACAAGAGATCTTCTAAACTCCTTGCAAGAAAAGTTACAAAATTTACAACGCATTGAACTTTCTACAAAGAACTTCATAATTTGAACTGATGAAACTTTTACACTCTTTTCATTTAATCTACTCGCATAATCCATCTGCACAAATATTTACTAGAGTCAGTTCGCTAGAACTGAGCATGATAAGATATAAACCTCACCTAATAATTTATGCCATCTAGCATTTAAATAAATGAAAGTTTGCAATACTCTTTATCAAATAAATTTCTAACATACATTTAAAACTTAACTGCACATCTCATGATAATACATTTCATACTCATTAATGTTCACTTCCTTAAGATCTGCTTACATAAGAACACAATTCCAAGTGACTAGATATACAACCTTAACCGTGTAATCAATCATACTTAAATTACAGTAATAATAATAACGCTCACCTAATACCCTCGACCTACTTCACATATATAAGTATCCAACAATATTATCTTTCAATTAAATAAAAGCACCAACGACATTAAGTTTATATAATAAATAGAAGTATTAATCATATATTATTCATCGATATTACCCAAGTATCAAACCTTCAGAGATAATCAGTGATATGTAAGTATAATTTGGATATTTATCTCACAATTTTAAGAATATACTTATGTTAACAAAGATTCCACCAATCCACAAGTTCATATATTATTTAGGTATCCTTTTGGTTGCTTATTCCATGTCTTTATATGTTTCTATTAGTATAAGGGTACAACTCATTGGAATGAGTTACGATCAACAATATTGTCATATTTTGCTAATATGTCAAAGATACATTTGACTAACTAAGATAAGTAAGCGCAGTCCAAGCCACTATAAATACAAGTATCAACATTATCTCAACTCCCAATTGAGATGCAAGTATCAATTTTTAGCTAACATAATAATCATCGTAAATGCCAGAAAATAATCCACTCGTTAACCAAGTATTGAAATAACATATTTATCCTTACTGGGTACTTGATAACATAATATACCCTGTTATAGAATTCAACCTCCACTTGCATACCCCAATTTATGGGTATTAATTATTGTTCTACAAAATGAAGTTAAATAATTTCAGGTCAACTTCTATCCTTACTGTCATACATGGTATATACAGTCCCATTATGGTAGTTGTCACCTTTACTTAAGGCTGTGCATGAATCCATTTTATGGTAGTTCTCATAACTTCCCTATTCATCTATTTTCCTACCAAAAAGCATTTCAACAAGCTTCTAAGTCAAAGTATAGGATAAAATTATAATTTCATATTTCAAGCATTGCCTGAATTCATATGCCTGAGGGCCATCACATGTCAGTCAACTTGAAGGGTGTACACATTCATGAGAGTTCAATGTATCCAATATTACTTTAACTGATTTGAAGATCCAAGTAGTGCCTCAAACTTAAGCCATATAATTATACACACAAGCTAACGTCTTAAGAGCTTACCGTATTCAAAAAGGTCACAAAATAAAAACCCCATTGACACATGCTTAAGGAGCGTTCCAATCTAAAAATAAGCTCATAGTAATAATAATAACAGAGGGCCTGGTGAGGGGTTTTCAAAAATCCTCGAAGTAAATGATAATCAAAATAGTCAGATGGTATCTAGAAAGACTAGTAAAACCAGTACGACTCCCCAAATAGAAGCCTCCAATCCTAATGGGGGGGTTTATATTATTATCAATCCACATTAAAAGACAAACACAGTCTTCCAAGAAAATTCCCGTTTTCAAGCCATGTTCTGCAGAATAAATGTAATACAAGGAATATTCTAAATCTCGTTCACACACCCCAATATTTTCTATAGAAACCACTGTTCACAAGAATAATCATGGCAAAAGATAACCAACTTTATAAGATCGATAAGCAAGAATCACTGGAGAGATTTCTTCTTGTCAAATAGTAATTAAGATAAACTAGAAAGGGGAGAGAGATCAGCTCATGCAATTATGATTAAAAGTCATTTGAAACCCATCTCTTTCTGGGCATCTCTTTCAAGAAAGAGTCAATATATGTAAATACATGTTATATAATATCCAAAGTCCAAACGCTATTTACTTAGTAAAACAAAAACACATCAACATTCCAAAAGAAACCCACATCTACAGCATTCGAACAAAATTACAAAGATTGATTTACCCAAATACTAAAGGGGATAAATCATTAAGAGAGAGGGTTAGTCTTATCATGCCTGTTTAAAACGTATCCACCAGCAACACATCTAGCAGGGACTGCATAAGCCACACGTCTCACTGATCCACTTCTTTTAGCTTTGAAAAACACCACTCCAGGCTCCCCTTAAGACGACACAACCAGGAGGAAAGGAAAGGAGAAAATGTCGCTATCTAACCCCTGTTAACTGCACTGGGTGCTGAGCTCCAACGGTTTCAAAATCCCCAACAACATCCTCGTGGCCAGAGCCAAGGAAGGGACAGAGTAGGGTAAAAAAAAATGAGGATATTTACATTGCATGCGGCCAACAAGAAAACAATGCTCCTCTCCCCCAAAACGTATCAGGAAACAACATAAACCCATGTCCATATTTTGTGTTATCAGGCCCTCATCTACGAGGCAGAGTAAAAGAAAATGGCACGTGTGGGAGGAAAGATTTGATTCACGTTTGGTACAGGAAAGAGGGGGGAGGGAAAAACGTAGCAAGGCAAATAATGCTTCATGAATATTCTGATATGAAACAGACCCACCTCTATGAGATTCTCTTCCATGAGTTACATCATAAAACAAGTAAGGTCTCAATAGAGAATCTTTGTAATAAATTTCATTAGGTCTCCTGGTAACACTCTCACTGTCACATAGTCGATTTTGATAAAAAATATCTCAAAGGAGAATCCCGAATTGGAGGATGCATTCGACACTGGAAAGATAACAACATAGTTGGACAACCTACTTGTTGGAAGCGCTCAAAAAGGCTTCTACTAAATTGCAACATGCCTGCCGCCTGGCTAATCCCTGTTGCAGGTCGTTGCTGTGGATTCCTGACAAGAACACACCTCGCAACACCCAATGAAAGTGGAGGTAACACGCCTGCTTCACTAGCTTGAAGCTTCATCTATAACCACCATATCAAACCCAACTGGCGAGGGTAGGATAGCAAGGAAAGGGAAACACAGCCAAGAAAAAATCCCTTCACCACAACTCATTCGGCTAGGGCAGAAGACAGTAGGAAGACCATGAAGGACAATGGAAAACCCATAAAAAAAAGAGACCTCCATCTACAATCCCACGCAGCCAGCAACAAATCCAGAGCAGGTAAAAGACAAACACAGGGAAGATCAATAATAAAATCCAATTTTTGAAAGCTAAGCGGGCAGCAGGGAGGAAGACATACGGTGGGTGGGTAGTAAAATTAGTTTCATTAATTCTCACCAACCATATGCCAAACAAGGCACCAAAAGAAATAAAAAAAGAATATGGCAGGAGGCCATACACTCTACCATGCACCCCTCTTGCCAGAAAATAAGGAAATAAAGAATCCAAGGACAACAATGTAGTCCACATCTCCTCATGTCTAGCCTGTCACATCCATAATCCAACGTGGGAGGAAAAGCAATGGACGCAACAATAAGTGCACCCTGGAATTAAGAATTGCAACGAGGCATGCGTGTGGGATCAGACGGTAAAGGTGGGAGTTGGTGGCTGGAGTTTTTCCAATAAGATGAAAAGAAACATGAACATTACTTCCTGAACAATGGAGCCACCAAGAAAACAAGCTCCTCTTTTAAGCGAATTGAGGATCGCTCTTCGGGGACGATAAAAAAAAAATGCAATAAAAGAACATTAAGATAATTAATATTAATGATGATACATTCGACAATCAAATAATAATAATAAATCGTAGATCGAAAAATAAAATAATAATAATGATAATATCATTACTATTATTTTATATTATTTTTACTGCTCCCAAAAATTATTATCCATGTTAATAATGATCACCTGTCAAGCTTGACTACAAAATAATAACCAAAGATTGATAATGGCACGGGGAGGCAATACAGATAAGAAGAATGTTAATCATTCACTGTGACAAGGTCACCGAGGCAAGAACTGGGATAACGTAACGAGGCACTACACTTAGGAATATTTATAGTTAAAGTGGGGCCTCCAGTGCTGTCATGGTTGTTCTACGCACTCTATTCCTTATCCTCATTCATCACCAGCTCAACGTTGCATTCCAAATCCTCTTCCACCAAGGTCTTAATGATCTTCTCAGCCTCTCTTTCCACTGCCTTGTTTACCTCTTTGCTCCCTTCCGTATCGCAGGTGCCTTCCTCCTCCTGGTTTCCCTTTCTCTATGTGAAGATGTACTCATTATTCTCTCCTTCTCCCTCTTTTAAGTCATGTACATTGAACACAAGTTGTTCTTGGTTTACCTTAGGCTCATCTTCCTCATCATCATCCCTTCCACCCTAGTAGGCCCTCAAAATCTCAGTGTACTCAGAATCCTATTCCTCCATCATCTTCTACTTCTTCCTAGCTGGGGATTCCAGTGTAGGTGACTCTGTCTCTTCTTCTTCTAATGACTCCTTGTCTAATGACTTCTCTGGCTCCAGAGTCTTCTCTTTGACTATGGATTTTTTCTTGCGTGAATACATACTTATTTTGGTGCTTGTCCCAGGGGTACCTATTACCTGTGTATCCACTACACTTGGTACTTTCTTTGGTTCTTTTTCCTCTTGTTTGGGCACGGGTTTCTTCCTACTAGTTGGGTCCTCAGGTATGGACACCTCATTCTCTAGATATGCATCCTTCTCAAATTTTGGTATTATGCGGAGGTATACTCGCGCCGTGGACCCTCCTGTAATGGGAAAAGTCATGGGTCTCACCATTTGGACCTCATGTGACACGTACTTCTCCACGTACACATGCTGGTTGGGGTAGACCAACCCTTTGTGCATTTCTCTATGGTCTTAGTTTAGATTACCAAGGTCTAAATTCAACTTCTTAGACTCTTTGAACCTGTTCACTCCTTCTTGGAAGTGTTGAGATGTGAAGGAAAAACTTGGAGCTTGCAACTTGGGCTCCATGTCTCATCTATCAGTTTAAATCTTCCAAGGTAAAAATGTTGGTACATAGCAAACTTAGCTTCTCCCTTGGTGGTCACTGGCAGTTGTTCAGGGATCCTCCATTCCACCCTGAACGTGTTCCTCAGGTGCATGTACCACTTTTCCAGGCATGCCTTGTACATGGCCATCATACTATCATAGGTGTACTTCTCAAACCTCTTTGTGGGCAAAGGGTTTTCAGAAGGGTACTCCTACATGAATTTTTCCACTGCATCTGACACTCCAATATCTAAGAAAACAATGGTTAACATGAAATTACCAAAAAGGATTTTATTACCTTTCTGCGTGCTACTGACAATATTATCTGTGATGTATGTAGACAAGTTGTTGATGGTGCCCTCCAAAATCCTCATGCAAACATTTAGCCATGACTCATTTACCTGGGTCCATCTCTCTTGGCCATTTAACTTTGTCATAAGGTGCATGGCTATCTTCATCACTGGGTCCTTGATGTTCGTGATATCAAATTACCTTGACCCATTTTTGTACACATAAGCAGTGATAGTTTCCTTAATTACCTCCTTGTTGCATAGGTCATCCTACAAACTTTCTCCTTCACAGATGAGGCCCGTTAAAATGTGAAAAAAGCTAAGGGGTAATGCACATCCTGCGCCCTATGAAGTGGAAGTAATCTTCATGCACACGCGACATCAACCATTGATATAGGCGCTTAGGATTTCTGAAGTAGGGTAACTCAAAGAGTTACAATATTCTTGAATTCTCCAACTTTACTTTTACCTCATTGTTATAGATGGGAAAACCCTCTGGTGTCATTTTATTCATTGGGCGCACTAAATGTAGTGCCATTTCCTTCTCGATCGTGCTCGAGTGATGGTTATAATTATTTACTAACATTTTTCTGAAATGGGACTCCCATTCTCACCCAAGCAATACTCTGTCTAGGTACTACATTTCTGCATACCACTCTTCATTTGTACTCGCGACGGTTTCTTGTTGCTTGCTCTTGCCTTTTCCCTTTCCCTTCTTAGGTGTGCCAACTAGTTTCTTGGGTGCCATTGTTTATGTTAACACTTCAAATTCTTTCACTTGATTTTTTTTACTACCCCTTTCCAAGTTTAGATCTCAAGCTAACGAAGAAACTCTTTTTCGACCTGTGCCCTAGATACCAAACCCTAACTAGAATCTCTTTTCACTAGACGAGGCTTCTCCACAACTCTTCCCACACCCATGAATCACTTAATTTCTGATTTACAAATCCAAATTGGTCACTCACACTCAAATTATTGTAATTTTTCTTCACATGGATCAACTATGGAAACCCTAGTTTGTAAAAGCTCTTCTCTTTGTATTCGCAAAGTGAATAATAAAATGTCTGAACCTCTATTTATAGTTTTTCCCATTTTAAGCATTAAATGCTACTTCACCTACCTCTTTACTTTTAACATTTAATGTGGATTTTTCAAACAAAGGCTGACATTTGTGCCCTAACTCACGTGCCCAACCCTACGTAAACAATCTTCCAACCTTTTGGTGCGCAACCAATCCATCTTGACAGGAGACTCTTGCACACGTGTAACCAACGCTGAAGGCACTTCTTCTATCATGATTTTTTCTCTCACCTACCTCATGTTGCTTATGCGATTCTTCCTCCTTTGTACATGGGATCTGAAAGTAGCCTTATCTTGACACCAACCATCCTTTTCCACATTTTCTTTCATGCACCTCATTCAACAGGGCCATTCGACTGGGATTTCCAACACAATACTCCTTAGCACTTTACCCAAGCTTTCCTTCACATCACTCCACTCCACACTAAAATGATGCACGGTCCTTTGCCCATTCAAAACCCTAAAAAATTAACAAGGTTATTGGTGCCCAAGGTGTAAAACAAAACAATAATGTGAAAGGTAAACACAAGAAAGGAAATGCATACATGAAATTCTAAACTATCTAGCAAAATTTCCTTATTTAGAAATAAAAAGAAGCCTTATTTATAGTAGGGCTTCAGCCTACTCCCATTGAAGTGTCTAGGAAATTTCGTTCCATCCAAAACTTGTAACTGACATGCACATGAATCAAGGATGTACGATATTATATAGGGACCTAACCAATGGACCTTTAACTTCCCAGGGTGGTGCAAAAACTTAGAATCATACAATAAGACCATCTACCCAACCTCAAACTTCTTGTTCCTAATGTGACGATCATGCCATGATTTTTATTTTACTTTTTCTTTTGTTTGGCTCCACCTGGTGAGTGATCATCTTTCATCCAGCTTCATCAATTCATAAATTATCTCTTCCAGTGCTTGTTCATCATCCAACCCTCTCATGCACGCTATATGGAGTGAAGGTAACATAAACTCAATTGGTAAGACAACCTCCCACCAAACACCAACTGAAATGGTGTGGCCTTATTTAACCTTTTGTAGGTTGTTCTGTATGCCCAAAGAACGAATGACACTTTATCATCCCAATCCTACCTACCAACATCACAGATATCAGTCAATGTGTGACTAAGTATTTTTTTAAATGCCTCAGTAGTTCCATTTACTTGAGGGTGATAGGGAGTAGTCTTGTAATGGGCCACCATGAATTCTGATAGTTCAAAATCCTGACTGTTTTGTTGAGAAAGTGCGTACATCTATCACTTGTCAAGTTCAATGGGCATCCATACCTACTGATTATGTTCTCCTATAAAAATCTAGTAGTTGTAGCTGCGGTACAATCCTTAGTGGGTACTACCTCTACCCATCTGATCAAATAATCAGTGTAAGTAATGATATACTACAAACCAGTCCTTCGCGTTACTAGCGAGATTGGTCTGACAAAGTCAATAGCCCATTTCTCAAATAGTTCTGCACTTGGTATTGGTCGTAAGGGAATTTCATCCCTCTTTCCAGGTTTTCCAAGGCATTGAAAATGGTCATAGGCCTTGTAAAACTCTATGTAATCTTGATAAATGGTCTCCCACTAAAGCCCTGTGAGTGAAATCTTCCACATGGTTGCATTTCCCACATAGTGTCCTCATGTAATCCCACCATGCACTTCTTCTATTATAGAAATGTGCTCATGCTTTAGCACGCATCATTACAGAACCTTATCACGACCCATTTTATACAGGTCTCCATTAATAAACATGGAGGGCATGATGCATATAGCTAACTTCTTTTTCTCCAAGGTCTTCATCCCTTCCAGCGCCACACCTTCCTTTAGAAATACTGCAATCTGATCCAAATCCAAGGGTGTGCATTGCAACCTAAACAATTGTGCATCTGGCATAGTCTCTTCAATGCTCTATGTGTCCTTCCCTGAATCAATTCTTGAAAAATGATCAGGTCCATAATTACTCTTTCTAGGCTTCACAACTACTGTGAACTCAAACTCTTGAAATAATAGCACCCACCGACATATGCACCCTTGTAGAATGGGCTTGTTCACCAAGTACTTTAACGCCATATGGTCGGTGTAAAATACAAAGGGAGTTGCCAACAAATACTGTCTGAACTTGTGAAGCGTGTAGATCATTGACAATGCTTCCCACTTAGTCGTAGTGTAATTATTCTTTGTTGGTGTCAACTTCCTTCTTACAAAACACAAAGGATGATCAACAATCCCTTCACCAGGTTGTGCAAGTATTGCTCCAATTTCTGTCCCAGAGGCATCTACATGGACATGGAAAGGCTTATCCCAGGAGGGAAATTGTAGAATAGATGCGATGACAAGCCTATCCTTCAGAGTGTCAAATGCCTTTTGCTGTGCCTTTCCCCAATGGAAGGCACTTTTATGTCTTAGAAATTCTTCCAAAGGCATGACAATCTTGGCATAATCCTTAATGAATTTCCCGTAATAACCCATATGCCCAAGAAATCTGTGCATTGCACTTTAGCTAGTAGGCTCCCCCAATCCCACAATAAATGCAACCTTGGTAGGATCTACTAGTAAGCCCTCCTTACATATGATATGCCCCAATAATGTTCCAAAGGGGGTATAAAAGACACACTTATTAATGTTGAGGGATATCCTCAACTATCAACACCTCTCAAACATCAACCTCAAACTATCACAATGGTCTTTTACTAGCCCATACACCGTCCAATCATCCAGATAGACCTGAAGAAATTTATGGATGAAGTTCTGGAATGCCTATACCACTATGCATGAGAAAACAACATGCACATTCTTCAACCCAAAGGGCATGACCGTGTATATAAAACTTCCCCATTCAGTGGAGAAAGTTGTCTTCTCCTGGTCTTCCTTTGCAATCCGAACTTGGTGGTACCCCGAAAATCCATCCGTAAAGGAATATATTTCGTGCCCAGTAACTCCCTCCAAAATTTATTCAGTGAAGGGGGTTGGAAAAGGATCGATGACACAGATTGTGTTCAACTCCCTATAATCCACATAGATCCTTATCCACCCATCCTTCTTGATGCTGATTACCATTGGACTCATCCACTCTGATTCTTTAACAACTTTAATAATCCCAGATGCTATAATTTTGTTTATCTCTTCCTTGACCTTCACGTGAAAATTACGATTCATCCGATAGGGTCTCTTCCTAACCGGGCATGCACTATCCTTAAGCTTTATCCTCATCTCCCCCAACAAATGGTGGATGCCTTTGAGCTCATGGTACCCTCATGGGAATAAATAATCAAATTCACACAAAAGATCAATAATCTTAAAGGCTTCCTTATCTGACCAGTAATCTCCAATGATAGGTTCATTAGGTTCTTCTCCTGAGCTGATGTTATCCTTTTTAGTTTTTAAAGGTTCATGGTATGCGTGCACACGAGTATCAGCACTATCCACTACCTCACGCATCCCTACAAAATGGTTAACATCAAAGCTTTTTACTTCCTCCCCATCAATTACATATACAAGCTTTCCTTTCTCCCTTTTCACACACGCGTGCTTAAGATGAACCTTCTCTATTTCCTCTTCTTAAAAGTGCACCTTCAAACCTAGTTCACCAAGAAAGTCCAGTAGCCTATCTTCTACCATGTAACTATCCCCCATGGTAAGGTGCTTGAAAACCTGTAATGCCTTATCAACTGATGGCTTGGTACTTCAATACTCTAATGTTTGAATGAGGTTAGCCGCTAGCTCTTGCCAATCCCCTATCTGGTGGCGTGTCTCAAAATGTATGTACCATACGTGTGTGTAACCCTGTAGTGTAGAATACCATTTTTGTACCCAGAGGGACGGTGGAAAAGCTTCCATGCCTTCCCTCTAGGCTCTCTCATAGGCTTGGATGTGGAAAGAGGTGGGCTCCTTACCATGGTAGTCCTTGATGGTGGTGGGTACATTGCTTCTAGAGAAATGAACAGAGAAGGAAATTATCACTTCGCGCCATTCCAAAAGATTATCCTGATGTGTTACCCACCAGCACGTAGCAGTTCCTACTAGGACATAACTTAACATCCCCCTTCTTTCATTTTCCACCTTCCATTGAGCTTCCATCTTCTACAAAAAGATATCAGGGGAGGATCCTCTTGAGTACTTAGGTAGCTCTTTTCCTCCTAGGCACCAGAATGTGTGCGCCTTTGTCACCTTTTTCAATGATCCTCTTAAATGCCATCTGATCAACTCGTAGGTTCCATGCACCCAATTATCACATGATAGACTTTTGGTGTCACTTACTGACCGAGCATCCTCAAACTGGATAACTCCGTTGGTAGGATGGATTATCTCTGGATCCCTGATTGAGTACACATATATTCTATCCAGGACCTCTTCTCCCAAAGGTTCAGTATAGGGTGTTGACTTCCCATCATCCAGAGGTATGATGAATCATTCCTCCTCATTTTAAAAACTAATGTACCCCTTGTTGAACCGAAGATTTGCATTATTATTATAACACCATGGGCACCCAAGTAGTGCTGGGAAATTGTCTACCTCGGCGAGTGCCAAGACTGTGAATTCCCCAGTAAACTTAGCTCCCTGAATGGTGATAGTTGCATCCTTTAAGACATTGATGGGCATTGCCTTCATTTTTTTTCCATATACAACACATTCAAAGATGGCTATAATGTAGGCCTTCCCATTTGATGCCATACATCCAAGGTGAGAACATTGACCTCCACGTCTGTGTCAATGAGGATATTACTAAGGAGTCATCCATCCACGACCACACTTAACATGATCTCCCTATCATAGTCAAGGCTATGAGAGGGAAGGTTTACATGTAATACTTTCCTATCATGCTCTTCTCCAACGCATGGTACCTTCTCTCTCAACCATGCTTCTAGCAAGGGAATACTATTCTCTTGCCTTAGAATTTTACATACTTACCTGACCTCATCCAGGTCATCTCTTGGCGCCTCAACCTTCCTTCTTTACTCCTCCCTCCTGGACTTCTCCTTGAGACACTGGATTTCTCCCTGTAAACTCTGAATGATGTCCATGGTATCTTGATATACCTCCTTTTGATGCGCAAGGTCTGGGTACTTCCCATGTACTACTTCTTACCTTGAAACTAGGTTCTTCTGCCTTGGAATTTCCTTTGCACACATGGCCTCTACTCTTGTTGTTACCATAATAGGTTCTAAGCCTACATCACATGTTACCCATGGAATCCATTGTGTGTCCATATTTTTAATGCTTACCATTATAGTGCCCTTGTATTTCCAGTGCTGTTGATTCATGTGCTCAAACAACTCAGGGCACTCCTCATACTTGTGTTTCTTCCCACACCTTGAGCACTGCAATAGGTCTGTGCACTCTCATTTGTAATGCTATGTAGACCCACAATTAAAATAGGTTCCATGTGGGAACTCACTTCTTCCTCCTCTGTGGTTACCATGACCACAGAATCCTTTGCGAAATCCCCTTCTGCACGTGCCTCCATATACACACTCCTCATAACGGTGATCATCACCTTTAGAACTGTTGGCAATGCTATTCTAGTGCACCCCATTATCAATGGCCTCATGGATCTTGTCAATAAGCCTACAATCCTTAGTATTATGGGTTGTAGAAGTGCATATATTACAGTAGGAAGACACATTCTTCCAAATTGCATGCTATAACAAGGGGCATCTTCTTGCATCATGGTCCCCATGAAAAATTTCACAGTCTCCTGTCATGACACATACTATCCTCTAGGGGAAACTATCCTTGACATGCCCATATACTTCACAATATATACACCATATACCACTGCAAGTCTCATGGGCTGAGTTCGTAGACAACTTCTCTAGCTGCTTAGCCATAGTAGCAATTTGAGCCTCCAGAAACGGGCTAACACCAGTATCAACACTTCCAACAGCCTCAGTGCGTAGAGAATCTTCTAATGCCTCACACGGATATGTGAAATTTTTATGAGATAAATATCTTCTAAATGGAGTTATCAACCCCCAACAAACCATTGAGCATGTTGTGAAGGGTGAATGTCATATGACAATTTTGACAGGAGGGTTTTGAACCGTGCATCATACTCCTACACACTCTCAACAATTCCCTGTTGGATTTCTTTTAGGGTGGTGATGCTCTTCTATTCAAACTTAGGGATGTGGAATTATCCTAAGAAGGCATTCTTTAAATCAGTATAATCTACAACCGTTTGATAAGGGTCATATTTCCTATACCAGATATGCACGCGCTCTTGTATTGTTGTTATAAACTGACTATCCTTCCTCTCCGTGGTTATGATCCCGTTCGTGTGCCATAGTAGTTCACACTTGTGAACATATTCTGTAGCATCTTCAATACCTCTATAATCTAGAAATTGTAAAGACATCTCAAGGAAGACTTGAGGGGGTGGCTGAGGCCCTTATCCTCCTAAGCCAGAGGCTTGGTTCCCTCCGATGTTTCCTCTACCAGAGGATCCACTAGATCCACCAGGTCCTATGCCTCCTGAGCTTCTAGATCCTCTGTATCCACCCGTCATGTTCCTCTTGACCCACAAAATCCACCAAGTCATGTTCCTCCTGACCCACCATATCCACCAGGTCCACCAGGTCCTGTAGTGGTCATGGAAAGGGTCCCCAAGGTTCCACTGAACTATGTGTTGATGATCTGTGATAGTGTCCCACTACCACAAGTGTACCCCACACCAATCCTAGATGTGAGACCGAAGGCTTGTGTAGTTGTTCCTTGTCCAAAATAAGAGATAAAATATGTGGAATAATCCCTTATAGAATCGCAACAGTAGAAACTAATATGCAGAAAATATTATAGATGTCAAATAAAAGTGCAGAATAAATAACACAACACAGAGAGACAAGATTTAACGTAGTTCACCCAATTTGGGCTACGTCCACCAAGAATCACTTGCTCAGATTTTATTACAAGCCTCCACTCTCTCAATACAATACCCAGATCCGTTTGGAGCTATGCTCAACAAACTCTACAAAATTCACACCTGAATTCAAAACACATCTGCAATACATTTACTTGTCCATCTATCATATGCATAAGACCATATAAATAGACAATTGCTTAAGCAGTTTGATACAAAACCGTGGGTATCAAAACCAAGGGAAAAAACCGTGGATATCAAAACAATGGGCAAAAGACTGAAAAAACCATGGGCCCAAAAACAGCCCATAATGGTTACCCATTACCCATGGGTTAATAAACCACCCATGAAAATTTGCTTCGGGGGCTTTGCCCCCAAACCCCCTTCTATCGAGGGGGATTCACCCCCCCGAACCCCCCTAACCCGCTCACCAGCAAGCGGGACTGCCATAAAAATACCCAAGTGTAACACATAGAAGGTGTACCACATTCTAAAATGCAAATAGGCTCCACAAACATAACAGTATCCACCAGATCATGTTCCTCCTGACCCACCAAATCCACCAAGTCATGTTCCCCCTGACCCACCAGATCCACCAGGTCCACTAGGTCTTGTAGTGGTCATGGCAAGGGTCCCCAAGGTTCCATTGAACTATGTGTTGATGATCTGTGATAGTGTCCCACTACCACAAGTGTACCCCATGCCAATCCTAGACGTGAGACCGAAGACTTGTGTAGTTGTTCCTTGTCCAAAATATCCTCTAAATATTGGAATATGTGTAGCCATAGAAGTGGGAAATGAAAAATTGTATCTCCTGGGAGGAGATTTGTCACTTCCTCTGATACCAACTGGGTCAATGATACTGTTATGCATATTTGTCCCCCTGAGAAAAATATTGGATCATCCACGATCCCACATAGAAAGAACCTGAGAAAAATTGTTCATATCTTGTAAATAGGTTACAGAAGGACTCAACAATGGAGTGGCAGGGGTTGAGAAAGATTAAATGATCCTATGCAAAAAGAAATGACTCTATCGAGCCATTTCCATGTCTTAAATCCATTTTTCAAGTTACAGGTAGACTACACAATGGAATAGAAGGGTCAGAAAGAGGGGGTAGTGCCGCAGAGGAACAAAGAGTAAGAAAGGGAAAAAATGGTGAAGTTTAAAATTTTTTCGGTCTCAAAACCATTTAGGAAAGAGTCCAAAATCAACTAAGTATGGAAGAGCTAGCGGAGAGAGCCCTGTGTCCTAACGAATCTTCTCCAAATATGAATCCATAAAGGGAGGCTCAAACAAGTTCCGCATCTCCACGTGTCCCAGGCTGAAATGGAGGCAGGGTCAAATGGTCAACAAAGTCAAAAGGCAGACAAGGTGGGTCTAAAAAATTGGCTAAGTATAAAGTGCAAGCGGAGGTCACCAAGTGTCAGCTTGGCACATCTCCAAGAGTTAGTCCAAAGGTGGAGACCCAAATGAGCACGATCTCTCCATGTGGCCTAGAGTCCAAAAGGATAAAAGGGACCGTTGAAAATTCCACAGACCTACGGAGGCTACCAAGTGTCTAAATGGTGCTAATTCAAGGATTGAATAGAGAGAGGGTTTCCAAATGAGCGTCAGACTGCCGCGTGTCCCAGGTCAAGATATATGACCCTGCTAAAAAAAAAACTTAGCCAAAATCATAAAAATTGGGTAGGCAGTGGAGGAAACACCACGTGGAAAACCTAAATTAGCAGTGCTACAACGGGCCATTAGGAGGAAAGTTATTTTTTTCCCCTTATTATTCCAAAGGTGTAAAAGTTGCAAAATGGGCTGCAACTCTACCCAAAGGAAAAAGTCAGCGTTTGAGCCCGAGTCAAGGTCAAAGCAGGGAGTCAGAGGAAAAGGTGAAATTTTTCCTTTTGTTAAAAAGGCACAGAGATAAAAATTGAAGCGCATCTCCCCAGCCAAACAAAGGGGGCCATGTATCCAAGTGGAGCGTCGGGGTTGTGGGAGTTTTATGAGTTTTGCATTTTTTGTGGAAAAGGGGGAAAAAGATAAATCATAGACCCACAAACCTGATTTTTCCCAAATCTTGCTGCCACGTGCCCCATATTAAAAAGGAGACCCATTTTTATAACCGTTTTCCTGCCCATTTTTACGGACCCGATACAAAATTTGAAGGGGCATCTCTTTTGACTCACGACTCTAAATATTGCAAATATTACACCGTTGGAAGAGTCTCGATGTCCTCCATGCCATAGAAAGATAACAAATCATTTTTTAGGCCCTGATAGGTGAAAAATGGAGAAACATCTTCGGGCCTTTAATGTAGGATCTTCTTACCTCAATGACCATATCGGATTCGATCTGCTCCACCGTTTCTTCCTCCTTTGAGGTGCTGAATAAGGATTTGATGCAGTCATAACCGATTTGGAACAAATTTTATGGGAGACATTAAATGTGGTTGAGCTCGGAGCTTTCCCCCTGCTTCTCTCTTTTTCTCCTGTCTATATTGAATCAATAAATATAGGCTCAGGACTCATTGTAAAGGGTTGGACATTCTTTTGTTTTGCAGGCTCCCCTTTCCTTCTAGTAAAGGAATTCATGGAGTTGAGGCCTTCCATTAAAATTGCAGTATGTTTCTCACCTCCTGGCTATTTTGTAATGCATTGTATCAATCTGTAGAGCAATAAAACACGTTTGTGATCAATTCTAGATCCTTTATGTCTCTTTTGCTTGCATCTGGTATTTCATTATAAATCTTGTTATCTGTGCTTGATTATTATATGTATTTTGTTGGTTTGTGTCTTTCAGCAAAACTAGTGTTCATCATTCCTTCAGTGCATCACCTTGTAGTTTAGTTATTTATTATTTCTTATATCCCCTTTTATCCCCGTCTCCTTGGAAAATTTTAGATTAGGTATAGAGATAGATCCTCTACAAGTTATCACGTATGCACCTAAACAGAGGAATAGGAACCAACCTTTAATCTAGAGAGCTTTTCCATTTGCAAGGTCCCACACCTTGGGGAAAGTTCAATGTTATGCGGATCACACCAAATGACTCTACCTTAGAAAATTAGATCTATAGAACTCATTTGGGGGTGTTGTGATTTTACACTAACAGTTTTGGCACACCCAGTGGGACTAGAGGTCTTCACTTTATTTCATCAAGTTGATGTGTTATTGGTGGGATTTATCCTTTTGAGGCACATGCAAGCACATCTGGTGACTCCACCTAGTCAAAAACCCATGCTCTAAGTTGTAGACCTTTTCCATCCATTTCCACTCATTTTCATCCATTTTCTGCTTCCATCTCTTTCATTTTCTCCCATTCTATGAGGTTGTGACATCATGAATTCATTCCCTTCATGGAACTCACACTTATAGAAATGCAATCCACCTCCAATGCATTTTCCAACTCCTCCAAATCAGCATTACAATCAGATCCAGGACCATTATGCTTACCCATATGAGCATAGTCAAATTTAGTTTGGCCATGGAGCTTATCAAGAACAAGGGGATGCATACAATGGTGACAACTATGTGGAGAATGTTGGTTTACTAGAGAAGATCCAAAAAATGGAGCCTGACATGGTTCAGTCAAGGGGCATAGCAAAAATGAAGGCATTCAAGATTGGTTGCAGGGAACCTTGTCCATGGGAAGGCCCTTTTCCAAGACATTACAACCCTCAAGAGAAGCTTGACTTCATGGTTGAAATGCTGCCCCAACTTGCACAATGGACTGAGGAGATCGGGGATTATGAGTTGGAGTTAAGACAACCTCGTCAATGGGTAATTCCAACATCTCATAGCTTTTCTTTTTCTCTTTCTCAAGCAGCACCATCTCAACCCAAGCTCCAATTTCCAAGATTCCTAGTTGTTTCCCAAAGTGTTGATTCCATTTCTCCTTTCCCTAGTCTTCCACACCATTTTAATTATTCTCCCCCTTCCTTTCCCAAGCATTCATTTCCTCCAAAGAAACAAGAAGTTTCATCTCCTCCCTCCATACCACAAACCATTGCAAAACTAGTTGAACCCCAACCTTCCACTCCTTTTGCTCTCCCAAGTCCATGTTGGAAAAAGACTCAAAAATTCAATCAAGGAGAGAAACTAGAAGAGGAGCCCAAAAAATATGAAATGACAAACAATATGAAGAGTTGGGCTGCCAAATTTGGGGTTACAAAGATCCCTTTATTGGTCAAACAAATTAGAGGAGGTAAAGGTTGAAGAGCCAGTGGTGGCTGAGGTTGAGTTTGCAGTAGGAGAAGAGCAAGAACAAGAGAAATTAGATCAATCATCAGTTTTCTCAGAATGTAGTGTCCATGTTGGCACTCTATTTGAAGAAAGTAATGATCCAATTCAAGTTGCACAATCAGCCATGGAAGAAGATGAAAAATCAGCTCTAAGTCCCATTGAAGAGGAGAATATTGAAGAAATCAAATCAGAGTTTGTAGCAGCAGAAGAAGAAAGCATCATTGGAGATTCCTTGATTTCATTCAAAGGGCCTAATTTGGTTGATGAATCCATCATAGAGAAAAACTCTAAAAGAGATCTTGCAGTACCAACTAGTCCTCTAAAGCAATAGATTGAAGAGTTTGACTTGTCAAAATCCATGCTAGAGGAAGAGGTCACTCAAGGGAAAGATTGTCTTCAAGCAACAGAGGAAAGAGAAGCTACTCAAAATCCAAAAGAAGAGAAGTGCATTTAGGTTATGAAGGAGAAAAATGCAGATCTAGAAGCTTAAAGCAAAAAACAGGCCATAGAAGAACCTTCAGTTATTCGTCTCACCTAATGTCTCTTGAACTCTAATGTTGAAGAAGAGTTCGATATTTCAAACGCAATGTTGGAGGATGAAGGAAAACATGGTGAACAAATTATAGGTCAAGAAGACACCATGAAAGAGGTTGAACATTTGTAGCAGGAAAACATTGAGGCAATGTATTTGTCTATTATGGAGGATTGTTTTGATGGAGAAGAACCATTTGAGTTTATATTGTTTTCTCCTTCATTATCCACCTTCCAAGCACATGAGCCTACTGTCATGGATGAGAACTTTCAATTGCAATGACCTGCATATTATTGTAGATCTTTGGAATCAAGTTTGGGAGATTTAAACCTTTCATGCTCTATACAGAAGGAAGAAGAGAAAGGGCAGAAAAGTTTCACCATTACTTCCACACCATCCATTCAATAATGCCTACAAGAAGAATCCATTATTGGATTATAAATTTAGAGTTATGGGCACATCTAAAGGATCAAACCTTGCCTAATTAGGTACGTGGCTTCATTAGAGCCAAGGGAGAAGCCAAAACCAGTCATGCCTACTCTAGGGCATGAGGATGAGCATCAAAGTACCAAGGGTCATCATCAACACCTCCAAAAGTCTGATATAAGTCAGCTTGAGGAGGTATTTCCCATTAATACTGATACCTTGATGATTTGGGTGGAAGATAAGGTCAGAGTTAGTTTTTCACTCATATTGGCAGCTATATTTAGTGTCAAATCATTTACATGGCTACCTCTCTCAAGAAAAGGAAGATAATTCTCTTTGCAAATTGTAGGCTTTGTTTGAATTTCCTTCTCTCTAGTTAGTTTAGGAGTAGGAGTAGATTTTTCTTTCAGCAGAAGAAGTGCTTATGCACACTTTGCATGTCTCATTTGAGGCATGTATGATTTGGTCTCTATATATAAGTTTTGTTCACATTTCTCCAAAGGTGCATAAATCCAGACTCTTCAGTATTTATAGCAGGGAAACTCATAGTTACCTATAATAGTTTCCATCTTCAAAAGAAAAAAAATGCAGAGAAACTAAAGTTGTTTCAAAATAGTCCATTTTAGGGATAGATGAAAGCCCCAAAGTTAAAACAATTTTCTACTCTCAGAAATTCCATTTCCAAGATTTTCTTATGAAAATTGAGAGTGCATACTTAGGGTTAGACAAAACATGGAAAAGGTATACAGTTAGGTTCGCAGTGGCTTAGGGATCAGATCTTCACAAGTTCATATTATTTTCATGTTTATCAGGTAGACTCCATGCCCAATGGATGCTTCAAGGCCACTAGTCTCTTCATATAGCAGGTAGATACCACTGTGCATCGCCAAATTGTTATCCATATTTCTCCCCCTAGGAAAAATATTGGGTCATCCAAAACCCCACATAGAAAGAACCTGAGAAAAATAGTTCAGATCTTGTAAATAGGTTGCAGAAGGACTCAAAAATGGAGTGGCAGTGGCTGAGAAAGATTAAATGACCCTATGAAAAAAGAAACGACTCTGTCGAGCCGTTTCCATGTCTTAAATCCATTTTTCAAGTTACAGGTAGACTCAACAATGGAATAGAAGGGTCAGAAAAGAGGGGGTAGTGCTGCAGAGGAACCAAGAGCAAGAAAGGGAAAAAATGGTGAAGTTTCAAAGGTTTTCGGGCTTGAAACCGTTCAGGAAAGAGTCAAAAATCGACTAAGTATGGAAGAGCCAGTAGAGAGATCCATGTGTCCTAATGAAGCTTCTCCAAATATGAATCCATAAAGGGAGGCTCAAACAAGCACCACATCTCCACGTGTCCCAGGCTGAAACGGAGCTAGGGTCAAATGGTCAACAAAGTCAAAAGGTAAACAAGGCGGGTCTAAAAAATTGGCTAAGTATAAAGTGCAAGCGGAGGTTGCCAAGTGTCAGCTTGGCACATCTCCAAGAGTTAGTCCAAAGGTAGAGACCTAAATGAGTGCAAGCTCTCCATGTGGCCCAAAGTCCAAAAGGATAAAAGGGACCATTGAAAAGTCCACAGACCAGACCAAGTGTCAACTCGATGCTCCCTTCAAAGGAAAATTTTGAATCAGGATTTCAAGTGAGTGTGCCTCCATGTGTCCAGTCTAAAGAAGGGAGCAAGAGTCGGTTGAATAGTTAATGCATCAAGGCTGCCCAAGTGTCTAAATGGTGCTAATTCAAGGATTGAATAGAGAGAGGGTTTCCAAATGAGCGCCAGACTGCCACGTGTCCCAGGTCAAGAGATATGACCCCGCCAAGCAAAAGACTTAGCCAAAAACATAGAAATTGGGTAGGCAACGGAGGAAATGCCACGTGGAAAGCCTAAACTAGTAGTGCTAAAGTGGGCCATCGGGGGGAAAGTTGGTTTTTGCCTCTTGTTATTCCAAAGGTGTAAAAGTTGCAAAATGGGCCGCAACTCCACCCAAAGGAAAAAGTCAGCGTTTGAGCCCGAGTCAAGGTCAAAGTGGGGAGTCGGAGGAAAAGGTGAAAATTTTCCTTTTGTCAAAAAGGCACAGAGATAAAATTGAAGTGCATCTCCCCAGCCAACCAAAGGTGTGCCACATGTCCAAGTAGAGTTTTGGGGCCATGGGAGTTTTCTGAGTTTTGTGTTTTTTGTGAAAAAGGGGGAAAAAGATAAATCACGGACCCGCAAACCCAATTTTTCCGTAATCTAGCTGCCACGTGCCCTATATTAAAAAGGAGACCCATTTTTCAAACTATTTTCCTGCCCATTTGTACGGACCCGATACAAACTTTGAAGGGGCATATCTTTCAACTCAGGGCTTGAAATATTGCAAATCTTACACCGTTGGAAGCGTCTCGATGTCCTCTACGCCATGGAAAGATAAAAAATCATTTTTTCAGGCCCTGGTAGGTTAAAATGGAGAAACATATTCAAGCCTTTAATGCAGGATCTTCTTGCCTCAACAACTAGATCAGATTCGATCTGTTCCACCGTTTCTTCCTCCTTCGAGGTGCCGAATAAGGATTTGATGCAGTCAAGACAGATTTGGAATATATTTTATGGGATACATTAAATAGTGGTGGTTGAGCTTGGAGCTGTTTCCCCGCTTCTCTCTTTTTCTCCCATTTGTATCGAATCTATAAATATAGGCTTAGGACTCATTGTAAAGGGTTGGACATTCTTTTGTTTTGTAGGCCCCCCTTTCCTTCTAGCAAAGGAATTCATGGAGTTCAGGCCTTCCATTAAAATTGCAGTATGTTTCTTGCCTCCTGGCTATTTTGTAATGCATTGTATCAATCTACAGAGCAATAAAACACATTTGTGATCGATTCTAGATCCTTTATGTCTCTTCATTATCGCATCTGGTACTTTATTATGTGTTTGATTATTGTATGTGTTTTGTTTGTTTGTGTCTATCAACAAAACTAGTTTTCATCATTCCTTCGGTGCATCACCTTGTAGTTTAGTTATTTATTATTTCTTATATCCCTTTTTATCCTTGTCTCCTTGGCAAATTTTAGATTAGGTATATAGATAAATCCTCTGCTAGTTGTCATGTATGCACCTAAAAAGAGGAATAAGAGCCAACCTTTAATCTGGAGAGATTTTCCATTTGCAAGGTCCCATACCTTGGGGAAATTTCAATGTTATGCGGATCAAACCAAATGACTCTGCCTTAGAAAAGTAGATATATAGAACTCATTTGGGGATGCTGTGATTTTGCACTAACAGATACTCCTCCTTGGATTTGGAAAACCAAGTGTCAGGGTTTGGTCACTAGGTGGGTTCAGATATATGCCAATAACTCTTCTTTCTCTCTCCACGTGATGAAGTCTCATCAGAATTTGAAGGGGTCTCTCTTACACGCTTGACAAGATGGGGTAGCACAAACTACTCAGGTTCCACATCCTCCGCGTGAACCTCAACTCCTTCCCGTAATGTTTTCCTCTATAGATCCATCACACTTGTAACCTTGCATTGTCTAGAAATCTTCCTTTCACATGATTCACTATACTTGAGCCATATCTCCTCTCTTTCTTTCTCCGTCGTAATATCTACCATCTTCCTCCACCTTAGCTTCCTCACCCAACGCTCAGAATGGTTTAGCCGGCCATTGGAAATGCCTCTAAACTCAAGGTAACAATCAAGATCTTCATTGGCAGAGGGATAACACGTAGAAATAATCCTCTGGGATCCCACATAAATTTAAACTCAACAACTTCCAGACAAGAATATGTATAAATAGCATACTCTAGAGTGTAGCTAGCCAACACACCTTTCCACCAATGATCCACAACATGAGTCCATGTTATATCTACATTTTACAACCTCTGGTATTCTTCTTAGGTCCACATGTGTGATCTATAATACCAGGTTGATATAGATGCATATGCCGAGAGACATTCATATAGTTCTACTGGGAAGCAACATCAATTTTTTTCATAGAAATCATGACAGAGGTTCTCTTCTACCCATCTATGTGCATTAAACTCAGATCCAGTGCTGAATCTCTGAGAAAATTCATCCTCTGTGCTCTTGAACTATGATTCAACACTTTCCAAAGTTAAACTCTCTATCATTACTCATTACACAGATCATGATGTATGCCATTTCCTACTATAAATTTGTAGTCATTTTTACACCCATCAAAGAACAAGGAAACCCCATGCAAGCTGACCTATCACCCAACGGGCACTGGGCACTCACCTGAGGTACACATGGGCACCGAGTCTCTCCTTTATGTGAGTTTAGTGGGAAACATCATCTATGATCCAAGTGTAAGAGATTTGAGAGGAAATAAGACATACAAGCACCATAGAGCTCAGAATGGATTTTAGATCCTTGCAGTCATTCTAGATGGAAAAGTGCTTAACAAATTATAGAACTTACACCAAAATAGAAAGGAAGTTATACAAGAATTCATACTTAGTTCATAAACATAAATGAAAAATAGATATGAAGAAGGATGTATGCATCAGAACCATTAATGTTCATATTCACATAAACTGGTAACCTCATTACATTCATTAGGCCCATTACAGAATGTCACAGAAGGGCAGACCATAGTTATGCATTATAACTAGATTCATATAGCTAGGCTCTTAAAAGAAAATGTATAACCCCCAAACCCTTGATACATCCTTTCCTACACTTCTTTACCCAAGCTAACAGAGTCCTTGAAGTATTTCTACAGATCTCTACCCTCTATCCATTTCTTCTATATTTACTTTCGCAGGAACTTGTATATATAGCCTTCCTGAACTACCAAATCATTCTTCTGTGGCCTCTGATCTAGTGCTTAGTGTTTGAATGTGGTCCTTCATGGGTGCATGCTCCTCCAGGCCCGAGCTCACCACTCCTTGTCATGATGTCCTTCTATAAGCTTCTATCATAGAGTATATTACTTCCAGGCCACCCTATCGCCAGGTTGGCACCTTATCCACTTGGGTCACGTTTTTCTCATGTCCTTCCTGATAGGTCAAAAATGGATAAGTCCTGGATTCTGCTCCGTGGGTGCGCATCCCGGGTTCTACCAAAACCCTACTTGAACCCTTCCCTACACGCCTTATCTTGCACTCTTTTTTCAACCTCGCGTGCCTATGCGCCCTTTTTGGACTTAGTTGATATTTCAGGGACCCAACACTAAATGACATCGGTCACCTAGGGACCAACATTGGTCAAAACAAGTAGGAACCAATATTGGTTAAAGTAATTAACATTGGTTACCTGTGTGTGATTATTTTATTTAACTCATGGGAATTAGATCTAACATTTGATATAAAGCTGATCTAATGGTTGTAATTACATAGATGAAGTGCCCTTAGTTTGTATATGCATATATAAGCTAGAAATATAGGGTTAGTATGTGTGAACTCATTCAAGAATTAAGAATTGTAAATAAGGAATTCTTGGAGAGAGAAAAGAGAAGCTTGTGAGGAAGAAATTACTGTACATTTGGGAGAGGTGTGGAAGATTGTAGATCATCATTGTATATCCTCTGTAAAGATTTAAATAATATATTGGTCATTTCTTGGTGGATGTAGCCCACACTGGGTAAACCATGTTATATCTTATGTATTTTTTTTTGGTCTATTTCCATATTTATTGCTTATATGATTAGATCTAAATAATATATCTGTACAATTGGTGTGATTAACCCCAAAAAATAGTATCAGAGCTTTTTTATTTGAGGGTTTTGTATGTTGAAAGACTTACTCACGGAGGGATTTTTGATTGAGTGGGAGCTATAACAATGGAAGAAGATAATAAATAGAAAGTTGATAAATTTAATGTCTATAATTATCAATTATGGAAGATGTAGGTGGAAGATTATATGTATAAAAATATCTATACTTACTGTTGGATGAGAAGGAAAGAACTACAAAGATGACTGATGAAGAATGAAAAATTATTGATAGAAAGGCTCTGGGATCTATAAGATTGATCCTGACAGCATCTGTGGCTTCGAATATTACCGAAGTAACAACCACAATAGAGTTGATGAAATCTTTAGCTAATTTATATGAAAAACCTAGTGCTTCAAATAAAGTTTATTTGGTGAAGAAATTATCTAAGTCAAAGATGTAAGAAGGTGAATCTGTATCAAGTCATTTGAATGATTTCCATTCTATTGTAAATCAATTAAAATAAGTGAATATTCCATTTGATGATGAAGTGAAAGCACTTCTATTTCCATGCTCTTTTCCAGATAGTTGGGATAAGTTGGTAATGTTTGGTAGTAATAGATCATCAGTTACTAATATTTTAAAGTTTGATGATGTGGTTAGTATAATCCTAAATGGATAAATACGTAGGAAAAGTATAGGAGAATTATCATCTAGTAATGCTTTGAATGTAGAAAGAAGGGGAAGGAATAAGGAGAGATCAAAGAGAAAGAATAATGGGAAATTAAAGTCTAAGAATGAAAGATCTAAATCCAGAGTTAAATGAATAACTTGCTGGAATTGTGGAAAGAAAGGACATGCAAAGAAGGATTGTTGGTTCAAGGAAAACAAAGAGAATGTACCAGAGAAAGGTAAAGAGGAAAATATTTCATATTCTAAGGTAATTTAAGATGCCCTTATTCTATCCTTGGATAATAAAATTGAATCATGGGTTTTAGATCTAGGAGCTTCTTTCCATGTTACCCCTAATAAGGGTTATTTTAGAAATTATGTCCAGGGTAATTTTGGGCATGTTTACTTCGGAGATGATGAACCATGTAATATTATTGGTAAAGAAGAAGTTCATCTAAAATTATAAAATGTAAATACATGGATATTGAAATATGTGAGGAATGTGCCAAGCCTTAGGAGAAATCTAATTTCTGTAGGACAACTAGGTAAACCTGGTTACATGGTTACATTCACAACCAACTCTTGGAAGGTTGCCAAGTGATCTCTTGTTGTAGCAAGAGGAAAGAAGGTAGGAACATTTTAATTATCTACCTGTATTACTAATTCCTTTTTTGTGCTATCTAGTTTAGATTCAGATGCAAACATGAGGCATAATTGGCTAGGCCATATGAGTAAAAAAGGAATGTAAATATTAAAGGCTAAGTGTAAGTTATCAGATTTGAAAGATGTAAATTTTGATTTATGTGAGCATTGTATATTTGGAAAGAAAAAGAGAGTGAGTTTTCTCAAAGTTGGGGCAAAAAAGAAGGAGAAAAAATTAAAGCTTGTGCACTCATATGTGTGGGGAACAACCCATGTAGCTTCTCATGGAGGATCCCAATATTATGTGAATTGAATTGATGATGCCACAAGAAAGGTATGGGTTAATTGTATTAAACATAAATTTGATGTTTTTTAGTCTTTTAAAATATGGAAATCCCTTGGAGAAAATGAATCAAATTCGAAGTTAAAATGCCTTAGATTTGACAATGGTGGTGAGTACTGTAGCAAGGTTTTCAATGATTATTGTTCAGTGAATGGAATACGCAGAGAAAGAACGGTTCCTATAACACAACAAGAGAATGGTTTTGCTGAAAGAATAAAAAGGACAATTATAGAACATGCAAGAAGCATGAGGATACATGCTAGATTACCTTTACAGTTTTGGGCAGAAGTAGTAGACAGATGGTTTATTTAATTAATCATGGGCCTTCAAGTGCACTGGATGGTGGAATATAAGAAGAAGTTTAGATTGAAAAAGAGGTATATCTTTATTTTCTTAGATTATTTGGTTCAGAAGCCTTTGTTCATATTGATAAAGAAAATAGAAATAAATTGGATGCTAAATACAAAAGATATACTTTCATTGGTTATGGCTCTAGTGATTTCGGATTCCATTTTTGGGATTTAGAAGATTCTAAGATCTTTAGGAGTCATGAAATTGAATGGAATGAAAAGAGAATATACAGGGATCAAGTTTTGGTACCAAAATTTGAGCTAGTTGGAAAGTTTGTGGATGAAAATGCATTCTCAGATTTAAAAGTGACACCTACAGGTCTACACAATAACCATTGTTAGTTAACACTAGACCAAGGTTGGTCACCCAAACCGATGCCAGTTATAGAGGATCCACACCGACGTCGGTTAGCAAAACCGGCATCGGCTACAAGTGACTAGCACCGATCACTATCAGAGAGAGATAATTTTTTTTAGAATGAGTAAATTGAGCCTTAGACACCCCAAATCTTAGTGAAAGGTAATAAAGGGTAATTATATACCTCCATAAATATTTCCACCTTTCTTATGTTATTTATTATTGACTGATAGTGGTGAATTCGAAATTTTTAAAGAAGCAATGTGGGATTGAACCCACAAGAAGTGGGAGCATGACATGGATGAGGTGATGGAATCATTGGAATAGAACCAGACATGGGTGTTGGTTAAATTTCCAGAGGGTAAAATAAAATTACAGAACAAATGGGTTTACATGATCAAGGAAGAAGAGGGTGGACATAAAAGATACCAGGCAAGGCTTGTGGTAAAAGGATTTGCTTAGAAATTAGGTATTGATTTTGGTGAGATATTTTCTGCTATAGTAAAAATGACTTCCATACATACTGCATTGTGTTTAGCTGCATTATAATATTTTCATTTAGAGAAACTTGATGTCAAGACGACTTTCCTTCATGGTGATTTGGAGGAAGATATTTATATGCAACATTTTCTTGGTTATGAAGTCAAGGGTAAGGAGAAACTTGTGTGCAAGTTGAAAAAGAGCTTATACGGGCTCAAAAAATCCCCAAGGCAATGGTATATGAGGTTTTATAGTTTTATGCATGAGCATGGTTATATGAGATGTGAATCTTATCATTGTGTTTATCTCAAGAAGCTTGAAAATGGAAGCTATATTATTTTGTTACTATATGTGGATGATATGCTTATTTCAGGATCGAGTATGCAAGACATTGTTGAGATTAAAGAAAAGCTAGCTCATACATTTGAAATGAAGGATTTGGGAGCTGCAAAGAAAATCCTTGGCATGCAAATTCATAGAGAAAGGAAGAACATGAAGTTGTATTTGTCTCAAGAACATTATACCAATAATGTTTTGAAAATATTTAATATGCAAAATTCAAAACCTTTAAGTATACCTATGACTGGACACTTCAAATTGAGTAAAGATCAATGTTCTACATCACATGAGGAGGTCAAGTACATGGAACGAGTTCCATATGCTTTAGCAGTGGGAATTATTATGTATGCTATGGTTTTTACCAGACCAAACATTTCACAGATAATGGGAGTTTTGAGTATATTTATGGCCAATCAAGGTAAAGAGCATTGGAAAGAAGTCCAATGGATTCTCAGGTATTTGAGAGGGGCATCCATCATGCAGTTATGCTATGGAGGGTCAGATACTTATTTATGTGGCCATGTTGATTCAGATATGGATGGGGTTTGGTTGGTAGGAGAAACACTACTGGATATGTATTCATATTATGTGGGATGGAAGTTAGCTGGATTTTGAGATTGCAGAAGGTTGTGGCCCTGTCTATTATAGAGAATGAATATGTTGTAGCTACAGAGGCTAGCAAAGAGATGATATGGATGAGCAGGCTCATGGAAGAGTTGAGAAAGGAGTAATAAGATTGTAAATTGTATAGTGATAGTCAAAGTGTGATTCATCTGGAAAAGGAATCAGTGGTTCATTCAAGAATGAAACACATTCAGTTGAGATATCACTTCATACGGCAGGTGTTGAAGGATGGGCAGATGAAACTAGAGAAAATTTATACAAATAAGAACCCCGCAGATATGCTAACAAATCCGTTGGGAAAGGAGAAGTTGGAGCTATAATCCACTTCTGTTGGTCTTTGAGTTTGATACTTGAAGAGGAAGAAAAATGCCAAGGAAAGGATCCAAGAATGGAGCTGTACAACAAAGTGTAACAATTTATCTCCAAGTGGGAGATTGTTGAGTTATGGAGCTTAATTTCTTCACATTAGAATGATTTATTAACTTGTTGGAATACACAGTAATATGCGTCAGTCGAATGGCTAGTGTCATTCACTTAGGGACCAACATTGGTCAAAGAAATTAGGAACCTATATTGGTTAGGGTAATTGAAATTGGTTACCTATGCATGATTGTTTCATTTAACTCATGGGAATTAGATCTAACCTTGGATATAAAGTTGATCTAATGGTTGTAATTACATAGCTAAAGTGCCCTAAGTTTGTATATGCATATATAAGCTAGAAATCTAGGTTTTGTATGTGTGAACTCATTAATGAATTGAAAATTGTAAAGAAGGAATTATTAGAGAGAGAAAAGATAAGCTTGTGAGGAAGAAAGTATTGTACATTTAGGATAGGTGTGGAAGATTGCAGATCTTCATTGTATATCCTCTGTAAATATTTGAATAATATATTGGCTGTTTCTTGGTGGACGTAGCCCACACTAGGTGAACCACATTATATCTTGTGTATTTTTCTTCTCGTTTATTTTCGTATTTATTGCTTGTATGCTTAGATATGAATAATATATTTGTATAACTAGTGTCATTAACCCCAACAACATATTGTAAGGAAAATTGAAATAGTTGATAAAAACAAGTTAATAATCCTGAAAAGAAAATTTTTCAAGCTTCAAAGTCATACCTTTTATGAGGATAAGTAACTGGAATATCTTCTTTATGAATAGTTCATTCTTCAAGAAACATGGACCATCGATTTCCCCTATGTCTGAAATATGTACATATGTAATCCCATCATGCTTTCTACACTTTTTCCACCTTATATCCAATATTCCCATCAAACAATGGGTTAGCAATCTCTAGAAAGGATAATCATAATTTCATTAATGCCCAAAACATACCATGATATGAGTGTTCCCCATACTAATTTTGAAATAAACAATCTATCTATTAATAGGGTTCAACACAACACTTATGTGAAAAAAATATTGATATTGAATCCAAACATCCATAAGATATTTGCCACAAGAGGTACTTATTACCTTTCCATCCCTTGACATATGATGCCTTGGGTATCTTACAACAATATTGTCACTTTGAGATTCTAAGTTAGGTGCAACAATCTTGTAGATAACATCTTTGGGCTCCTCTCCCAAGCTGAAAATTACATTAATTTTCTTGTTATTAACTGTTGTTAGGAACACTCTAGTAAGCTGAATGTTATTAATTTCACCTCCCAATTTTTGTAAACCAAGATCTTTCTTTTCCCACTTTGTACCCTTCATCTTCACAAAGTGGTTAGATTATCCTTTATGATGACCAAATCATTGCAAATACATAACATGAAGGTGATGTAGCAAATCCTTTCTAATAAGATGAAATTACTTACCATAGGTTGTTGTCCTGAAATTTCTAGTGAACTAAAAATGATTATAGACACCTTAAAAATCACTCTCGTCATATGTGTGGCTTCCAAAAAGGTCACCTAAAGGTCTTGTCCCATTTCCCCTTTACAATTTTGATTTGTCTCCATTCTTAGCATAATGAAGATTACCCATTTTCCATCATTTACTATGGAGCATCAAACTTACCCCAAGGTCCTCTTTTTCCATAAATTTCCTATGAGCATGAATCTGAAATGGCATAATAGAAAGAAAAAAATATGAATTACCCTCATACCTTTAGTGGTTTTCATGAGAAATTGTTGTAGCCTTCTCCTTATCATTTTGCAATTGAGCTTCTTCAACACCTTATAAATCTGATTTTTCTTCAAACCCTTGTGTTTTCGTGGTATTTCTCATAGAATCCATGAAAATTTCCACTTGAGCAAGAGTGTTGGGGTTTTTTAGGACTCCCAAGGGTTGCTCCATCTTGGTAACCAATCGATCTGATATATGTTCTTCCTTTTTTTACCTTAGAAGGATGATCATCCTCTCCATCATGTAGCTGATCCACCACATACTCTTTAACTTGTTTCTTCATGAGGGAAGGGTTTTTCCCTTATAGGGTTGATTCTCTTCTTTCTTGGCTCCTTGGTGTGGATAAGTTCTTAGGATTTGTGCCAATTCCCACTCTCTTGCTTTGTAACTCCATGAATTCCTCAAGGAAAGGGTGTCACACATACCTTTGGGAAGGGCTTGGTACTCTTCTATGATTTTTTCAACCCTTGAAACCATTTTATCCTTGATAGAACCACCACCCTAAATATTTTGGATGGCTAGGGTAAGCCTCTGCGGTGCCTCAACTATCCCTTCTTGTCTTCTCATAATCCTTTTTAACTTGTTTTCCATGTTTCACAAGTTGGGAGAATGATGTTTTGATACTAATGTAATGTCCCTTTTTGGGACTCACATGAAACTATGTAAAGCTAAACATAAAAAAAAACTTTTCATATTTTTCATAGGTTATTTGTGACTGAAATAAATATATAAAAAACCTTAACTACTGCTAGCAAACACCCTTCTAGGTAAGTGACCCTTTTTGGGGTTTGAAAACCACTTTTGTGCCCTTAAAACCCTTGAAATCAAATTCCCTTGTGTCTTTAATTTTTTAATATATTATCTGAAATCATATCATGCAAGAAACCTGATTTTTATAAGCTTGAAAGTGAGACATCTAATTTTTATGATAAAACCCTTAACTGCAAAAAATAAAAAAACACTTCCAAAATTGATAAAACTACAGATCTTATCCTTTAAAAATATGAGGAACATGGTTCTAATCTCAAATACATGAAATTATTGCAAGAACACATCAAACTATTCCTCCAACTTGGTCGCCCTACATAGAACAACCAATACATATGCCAAATTACACCTTAAAATTGGTCGCTCCACTATAGGAAGGAAAAATATGTATTAACAATAATAATTAGTGTAAATATATTCAATTAATTACTAATTGATATCCTTAGGGTGATTCACCTAGGGATATAAATGAATATTAGAGTAGTAAAGAGATCCTTTAAGGGGGTGTAGACTCTTGTGTTGAAGTCTTCCCTAGTCTTGGTGAATGGTTTCATCCTCACACAAGGCTATCCAAGGGTTTTCTTCCTTAAGAGAGTGAGAGAGATGCTTCACAAGTAATCTTCTTAAGATAACAAAATTCACACATGATTATCAAATGGACCAACAACTTCATTTTATAACCATAAGGGGTGTTACAGTTCAAATGATGGCCAAACCAAATAAAATGTACTTTTTAATAATCTAATTTGTATTTAGAGCCTACTGCTCAAAATAATTTATTTTCTAATTAAATAATTTCTTCTATTGGAGGGCTAGGATTCCCAATAAGAATACAAAATTATAATAAAAATATCTACTTTGATAATGATAAAAATGTCATCCAAGTCTTCCACTCACTTCCTTCCTTAAACCCATGAGGATGAAAATGGGTTAACGTCTTAAAATTCTCTAGTCTCAATAAATGGACATGACATGTTTTTTTGACTTCAAGAATGCTTCTGACATGGTCTCTAGGGATAATTTATGGTGTAACATGAAGGAGCTTAGTATTCAAGAGAAATTTAGAGTAATGACTCATTAGCTCTATGAAGAGGGTGCAATTCATTTTAGAACTCAAACATGCATCTTAGAAAATTTTACAAGTGACATTGGAATTAAATAATGATGCTCGTTATCCCCTACTATTTTTGGATTATATAAAGAAAAACTTGAAGAGTTGTTGAATTTTTTAGGGAGGGAAGGGAATCTTTTTGGAAGAGTATTTTACAAGGATTCTTTTGTATGTAAATGATCTTATTTTGATTGTTAGGTCTACTGAGGGGTTACAAGAGCACTTATATGTCCTTAAGCACTCTTGTAAATAAGTGGGTGTACAAGTCAGAACCAATAAGACCAAGAACATGGTCTTCTTCAATAGAAATAATAGAAACTAACTTAAATTATATTTTAAAGGATGTATAATAGAATAATTAACGAAGTGTAAATACCTTGGGATTGACTTCAACAAGCTTAACTAGGAAACTTGCATAAAGAACAGAATTTTGGGAGGTTGGAGAATATTGTATGTCATCCAAAATAGATGTATAAAAGTAGAGTTATGGGATTAGAAAATTAGTTAATACTCTTTTGTAAGGAATGATAACCAGATCGTACCAAGCCAAGAACATAGTTGCTAATCAAACACCATGATCTATAAGATGAAAGCAATTCGCCAGAATAACTTTACATAAAACCTTTGCAAATAAATGAGAAGCAATATCATATATTATAATGGAACTCAATACAATACATTGAGAATGACCCTTGCTTAAATAGGCAAGGAATAACAATCTAAGAACTAGTCAAGGTCGTAGATCAAGCCATAAATCAAGGAAATAACTAGTCAAGACCATAGATTTAGGAGAGAAGTAGACATCAAGGATCTAGTCAATACGATAGATCAAGGAAAGAACTAGTCAATACCATAGATCAAGGAAAAAACTATAACTAACAACTAGATAATATCTCCTAATATCTAAATAAGATAAAAGAAATATCCACACACATAAGTGGGTGAGGATAAATACAATAAAGGTAAATAAAGTACCTAGGTGAACATGAGTTAAGGTAAATACCTACTCTAACATCTTTTTGGGCTATTAGTAAATTTTTAGTGGTGCTTATGGGTGTGAGCTATAGGCTAGAAGCAATTCAGAGATCAAAATGAAAGCAAATAGAGAGAATTCAAAAACACATGATCACAAAAAGTGCAAACTAAAAGTGTCAGTCCCATATGATATTCTCCTAGCTAAAACACGTCTAGTCCCAAGTGAATCCATTTTTATGGTAGGTCTCTTAAGATATCTAAAAAAATGAGTAGATGGAGGTAGGTAGATGGACCAAGGTGATATTTAATGAGATTGTATGCAAGAGAAAGAAGCCTTAGATGAATCAAAATAAGTGGATGAGCAAATGACACGTTGCCTTGAATGAATGCCATAATAACAAGGAAATAAAGGTGTTTGTTACGGATAAATTTTGTAAGTCTATGTGGGATAAAACATTAGGGAGGAAGAAAAAATATTACCTTGAGGAATTTAACTTTGCTTGTGATCATCAACAAAAGGCCTATATAGGGGATAATATCCCTTGAAGAGAAAAGTTTCTCATACCTATATAAGGACATATGCACATCATATTCAATGTGAAACAAGTTGGTTGAAAAGGTCAAAAGAGGCATGTGAAGATAGAGTTTGCGTCTTTTACACCATTATGGCAGTGAAATAAGAAAAACACTTCATTTTGGAGTGTAATGTTTATAATGACATCCAAACCAAATATGAAAGTGTTTTAACAACTTCATTATAAGATATGTTAACCGAGGAGAGGGTGGATAAAATGAGGGAATTCATTATCAATTTGAATGACATAAGATCATAAATTCAGAAAGTAAAAAATGATAGGGTATGTTGTTTCATATACTATTATTTGCTATGTGGACATTAAAAGATATTTATCTATTTCTTTTGGCCTAATTATTGCATTCATTGAATTGAAATTTAACATCAGAAGAATATATAACATTTATTGAATGTGATAATTTCAAATTTTTAATTAGTTATATTAATATTTTTATATGTTTTTGTAATTCTAAAATTTGATATATAAAAATATATAATATATTAAATGCAATAATTCCAACTTTGTAATCAATCATATGTCTGTATTTTTAAATATATTTGTAACCCAAAAATTTGACATTAGAAGAAAATGACATATTTCTTTAGTGTCTTATTCTACATATTCCATTTATCATATCAAAAGTTTATAAAACAAATACACAAATAAATTGATACTATAGTAATTAACTCGTCCCATACCATCTTTATCTTTATTATTCCTATAATATGTTAGATCCATCACATATCAATCAACATATGTATATTTATTATTATAATATGTTGGATATATCACATCAAACATTTTTTTTATCTTTATTATATGTTACATCTATCACATCAACTAACATTTTTATCTTTATTATTAATATTCTATTTATTGTAACGGCCACATGTGTATGACCAAAACACATGCCAAGATACACTAGGATAATTTTTTCTTTCTTTATTTTGTTATTTACAACACTATCACTTAGAATAACTCAACATCAAATGAGACACCAATATAAATATGGTCCCATGCATACAATATGATGAGAAAGTTATTGACACTACAAATAAAGATGACTCGTACTAACAAGCCTACATATAAGGCTTACAATTGGGAGATACCATCATTGCAACTGCTACTATCGATCCAATAAGGAATCCTAGCTACCCTTTGGTTCCTATAAGATGAAACACACAAAATAAACTTTGGAAGTCCCCTTATCCTTCCATTCTAACATGTGTTTCTCCCTCCACTAAAATAGCCACAAATTCCAATTGTTACTCCAAAGCAAAACACACAATACTCATTATTCCTCCCTTCAATAGAACACCTTATTCCTCTAATAACAATGATTTAATATCACCACAACGTGATGAACATATATACAACATGATAACACAAGGTCAACACTAATGCCATGCTTTCTCAAACCAACGAACACAATACAATGATATAACCATAAATAAGAACTAGGAAGTTAGACACATTCCATAATGTACATCACTTTTATGGTTTGCATAATCATTAGAATTGAATTTATTTATTTTACCTTATTGATTTGAAGATAATTTAACATGCAAAGGAATATATTATCATTATAAAAGTTACCTATTTTTTAATTCATTTGGAGCTTATATTACGAGTAGATTTTATTTTGTTCCATTGTCTACTATAATTAATTTCCACAATTCAAACATTAGAATCATTTTATACACATACGAGTCTCATAACACTCATTCTCAAGCCAAGGATTCATGTTCCCAATAAGCATGCAACATTACATTTTTTTTTACTTTCATTAAATAAGGATAAATTAACATGAAGTTAAGAGAGAAGATATTAAGTTTGAAAGAGACAAAATTCAAATTTCCTTTTTCATTTAAACCTCCACTCACTAGAGTACATTTATTTCCCTTTTGTAGTTAGATGCTATAATTTAATAATCGGTTGGAGACATTTTTAATACACACACGAGTCACATAAGTTTCGTATTCAAGTCAAGAGCTCAAATTTTCCAATAACATGTTCCCACATGAAACATTTCATTTTATCAATAATGACGTAATAAGTAGTTTAAGGAGATAAATTTCAAGTTTCACATTACTCCTAAACCAACATCTTACAAACACAATTTTGATAGCCAATATGTTTCATCCACCAATTAAACCCTTAATAGGTCCTAGGTTTAATTTATTTCCATTTATTCTAAAGGTATCTACACCTAACATAAGTCTATATAAGAGTTTTCAACCATCGCTATCTTGAAAAACCTTCATAAAATCCAAAGGTATACTCCCTTGTTACTTATCGAGGTAACACTCTTATATGTAATTTATTAATGGGATTATTCACATCATTTAGTGCATAGCTGAAATGATACACTAAATCTAATTGGGTCATACACACTTACACACATAAAACACCTACTACTATGCTACTCGGGGAAGCAGAAGAAGACAGTGACCGTGTAAAAATATGAAATGTAAGTTGTAGGTTTTTTTGTGAGATTGATCATTATTCACACACTCCTCTTTTGGATTCAATCTAAGATAGAAAAATTCTCTTTGAATCCAAAATTGGAAGAAAACATATAGTTAACATGTGGTCAAAAATGTCATTCAAAAGGTTTACAAGTTAGGGTCCTCATGATTTTCTCTTATGCCATCATCAAAAAGGTTTATCCATTTTTAATCCCAACATATGGTTTCATGTCATTTTTCCATTTAGCATGCATGTTTCAATAATATCCTTAATTTGTGATCTTATTTTTAAGCTAGTTGATGTCAATATGTATATTAAAATTAGGGTCATCCTTAAAATTTTCGTTCTATACGCAATGAAGGTTATCACAAGTAAGGACATTCCAAACAAGAATTTTACTCTTAGATCATTCTTTTAAATTTGCTTCTTTTATTTTGAGTTCCCAAGTATTTAGTGAAACATACATTAAGAAAATCATCATTCTACTCATGAGCATGATATAAAAATGATATTTCAAATTTAGTTAATCGATACATCTACAACCTTAGAACCATGTTTCCCACAATAAAAATGAAACCCATGAAAACATGCCCCTTTTTCCAACATCCCAATACAATAAAAATTTCATACTCATCACAAAAATCAATAATTAACATTTCCATTTATAACAATAATGTTTATTTATCCTTTCCAATCACATTATTTTCAAATATTACGTATTATTACAAAACCACAAGTAATGTTAATGAATTATTTTGTTTAGAGTACCTGTAACCACAAAAATGATCAGCCATGGAAGCTGGCATGAAAATATCCTACAAGATAACATATTTCACATATACATTATTTTCCATTGAAACTAAATCAAACAATTTTCACGGAGGATAGAGAGGGTAAGGAATAAATTTGTAGTTTCATTTCATTTACAATCTAGAGAGAGATATAAAGATGAGAAAAAAAAACAACATTTTCCAAAAGAAAAATTCTTAATGCAATTGTCAACCAAAGGTTCCATATAGTCATGTGAAGTTGTCTTAGGTATCTCAACAATTATTAAGCTATAAGAGGGTCCCATGATAATTTTTTATTTTTTAATTATGATTTTACCAAAAGTGACCAATTTATCCCGAGTGGCTATGAAACTAAGTTCAAAAACCAATGTACATGACACAAACACAAAAAAAATAATTTACCATCTACTCCCTTATATATAGGGAAACCATCAAAGTCAAGGAAACTCATTTCTTCAAACTACGAATACCTTTTCAGAGCTAATTATTGTAATTGTGTTAGTTCATCCTTGCTTCAAAATAAACAATGGCCCGAAATTAGCTTGTAAAATAAGTTCCTAAGGTGGTTTTATCAAAACTAAGGGTGTTTTACGATTATCATGGTGAACCTCTAGAGGTATGTGGAGGTAGAATTCTATTTCTCAACATAGGTACCTTAAACTGCAAGCCCAAACTAAAATATTTTTTTCCAATTTTTGGAAGCTGTCCTAAAGATATAAAATAGTCAACCACGCTCCTATACAAGTGATGTTAAATGATCAAATTATCATTGGAATATTTTGTAAATTTTAATATGGCGTACCACATCACTAGGGATACAATCAAACCTTGACTTTCCTACTATGGGAGTTAGAGTGGTGTTTTGTGTGTTGTTATAAATAATATTTTATTATATCTTTACAATGTGTTTAAGTGGCATGTTTAAACAAAAAATCAAGTTTAACTCACTATTCTGGAGGGTATCATTATCCACATTTATTGTCTAAGTTTTCCATAATCTTGGGACGTGATTCAGGAGAAAGGTTAACACTCAAAATGGCCATTTCATTTGCGTAGAATATAAGGTAAATTTTATCATTTTGTGAAACAAAATTCATTTTAAATAACTAAAAAACATACTATTTGTTGATTTTAATTTTTTGATACCACTAAATAAGGAAATATAAATGTAAAAAACATGCTAGATGTAGGTGAGAAAAGCATGCATGTGAGAAATCAAAGTGGATATGAGGTGACTCCAAGATACGATGATGCTATAACATATTGTTGAGTTTTGATTTACATCATCCAGTTTCATTTTCTTGAAAGCTGCAAAATCCTTTTCAGAAAGATCATTTTTGTATACCTAACTCTCATCGATGTCCCTAAACTGACATTTTGTTGAAGTGTTATCTCAACAAATTATGTGCCTTGTGTAACTTTCCACATTTTTACATCTAAAAAGATATCTAATTTCAATCATTGTTTGATGGATGTTTGTAGACTATTCCAAAGCTCCCGTTTTGGCATAGGCTTGAAGGATACTAGTAAAGGTTGTGGATTTTAAATTTAAACCTACCAATGGAATTTGATTAAATGACTCTATGGTATTTTCAAAAAACACATTTTTTCATATCTGGTAACCATGGTATTCCATGAGATGACATTTAGATGAGGGATTCCTTTAAAATCCTTAAAAATTTGGTAAGATCAACATTTACTTAGCACTAATCACATTCCATGAGATCAAATTTCTTTGACACATTTTGTCAAATAACCCATGCAGAAGTGTGTAGATCAGGTGAGGTTTAAAAGGAAAGGGGATTGATGAGGAAAAGAGGAATTAAAAAAATAACTGGGTGAAGATGAATTAAAGGCCATAAAATGGTGTGTGATTTTGTGTAGGGGACTGATCCACCTCATAAATAACAGACCTATGAAAATTTGGAGAGAATATCTTAGGAGATGAAGATGAAGCAGGGAGGATGCTAGGAAAGGACATGGAATTTGGATTTATACATGCTAATCACATTGCTTGAATTTTTTCAAGTCTTTTTAGCATCCATTTTGAGCACGTCCTACACTCTTTACATTATATGAGACCACATTTATTTGTTAGCCTTTTACATGTAATAGATGTTGTGAACGATAAGGGATTCCATGAGAGGAAGCCTTGATTTTCATTTTTGACTCCTTTACTCACTTACCATGCCCCCTTTCCATTAAATCTCAACTACCCCCATTACTTCTCCTACGCAAAAATAAAGACAACAAAAAAAGTAAACCAAAACAATTCTTCATTTTCTAGTTTGGACGTGTCAGGGGTGATTTACAAGGCTTGTGGGATATGATTGATTTATAATGTAGAAATTACACCATTGAACCAAAGATGTTTATTAGAGAGAACATATCCCCTTCAAAGAACAAGGAACAATAACATGGGAAAGAAACCATGGAAGAGGGATAAATGGGATTCAAATCCCAAGATAAGAACACCACGCAAGATAAATTTAGGGGGAGTAACCCAACCAATGAACCCAATTTTTTTTTATATCTTACAACCATTATTGTTCCATGCTACCATGTCTCTTTGAGGAATTAAAAAAAATAGTTCACATGTCTTGTCTCTGCATCTATATTTGTATTCAAGTCTACTAAGACATTTGAAACTGCAACATCTAGAGAAACTTCTCTTTTCACTATGATTGAATGGATGTTGATACTTACTATCATAGCATTCCATGAAGCCACATTTTTTTTGAAACATTGGATCAAAGAGATCCTTATTAGCCACAATGCAAGCATGGAGAGGCATGCATGTTTATCAGGGAACTTGAAATCACTACAACATTTGATAGGGTTTTCTCACTATTGAATTGGATAAACATACTTATAACAAAGGAAAAACATACTTATATCAGTGAGAGTGATGGGAGAACAATGAACGAGATTGTGAGAATAGTGAATGCCGATAGGTTGAGGGGGTCCATGGTTCAACATTGAGGGCTTCTTGAGGGTAGGACAAAGACACAAACATGTAAACGGATGATATTTGTAAAGAAGTAGGGAGTTCTAGGGAACAATCTGATAAACACAGGTAGACCCACAAAGCTCATTTATTCTTTGCTAGCTTTTTTAACATTTATTTCCCAAAGTTAGTTTAAACAAGTCAGGAAAACCATGGTTAAACATGAGTTTTTCAAAGACAATCCAAACTTAGGGTTACAGAGGTATATTGTTTTAGAGGCACATTTAATAGTGGTAGACAAAACTATAGAAAATATAGGAAAATCTCAAACTCTTTTATCAGGTATAGGGAAAAATATGGCTTTTGTGAATCCAAAGCAATATAAGGGGATCTTACGATGTATGCAGGTAAAAAAACTAAGTCAATCCTAGAAGAAAAATATTACTTTGATTTTATCAAAAACAACAAACAACAAAGGGAATTTTGTTTTCAAAGAATATCAAATACAAGAAAAACAGTCAATACAAGGAAGGGAGAGAGGACCCAAAACTGAGAAAATTAGAAAAAATTGCAACAAACATGGATGAGTGAGAGGAAGTAGTGTAAGATACTAAACAACTATACAACCCTACATCTACCCCTTTGTTGTGGTCTTCATAATTGTATGTAAATGAGCTCATGAGCATGAAAGAGAGACTTGGAATTTTAGAAAATTAGAGGGTGTAAAAAGACAACAAGAGAAAAGAATGTGCAAAACATAGATACAAACCAGAAAGGGAAAATAAAGTTCTTAAAGAGTAGATGTTAAATCTTAAAAACCTCATGGAAAGAGGAAAATAAGATTTAGTTGTTCTAAAACATGATTTAGAACATTTGAAAGAAGTGGGAGAAAAAAACATTGAAACGGTAAAAGGAAATGAAACATTTCAGATAAATGAAATCCAATAAGCAATTAAAAAATTGGAAATAAAAGAAAACTAGCTAAGAGAACATATAGAAGAGGCCAAAACTTGGTCACAATTGCTGATTGAATCATCAAACGAACAAAGGTAAGTCATAGAGAAGCACACCAAAATTCAAATAAAAGAAGAAAAAGACCAGCAGGACAAAGTGGTAAATTTTATCATCAAAAGCTTGAGAGATTTCGGTGAAAAAGAGAGAACTGACATATTGGAAAGGGACTTCCTTAAAGAACAGTTGAAATGGACAAGGTATATACAACAAGATAATATGATTTGCATGAGAATATAAAGAGGAAATGATTGGCATGTGTGAGTTATCAGAAGAATTGTAGAAGACAAACATGTTATCCTAAAAAGTAGAGGACTTCTTCGAGGCACACATATATATCTAGACAAGGATTTGACATTTTCTTAACAAGAAGACTGAAAGAAGGAATGGGAGAAAGTGAAAAAGGAAAGAGAGGAAGGAAAATGGGCACAATTAAGGAATGGAAAAACCAAAATTAGTGATTATTTGTCAAATAGGAAATAGGAATTTGGGGCCCCACAGGATCCCATGCACATAATAAGTTGGAATTGCAAGGGGTATCTGTGGAGAATAGGACTCAGTTTGGGGCCCATATATGAGAGGAAATATATTATAATTCTTATAGAAATGCATGAGAATGATGGTTGGAAAGTCCCATATTTTTAAGGGTACGAGAAAATTTTAGTTTGGAACGAAGGAAGTGAAGCAAGGAAAGGACATGGGGGAATCATAGTGCTAATCAAGGAAGCATGGCTCGTGATCATCAAAGTGGAAAAGGAAGATGCAAATAAGCAATACATATGGCTGAAAACACCAGATAAAAAGGAAACAATCAGATTGGCTGCTTGTTACTTTGCACTGAAAGGCTCAAAGACATATAAGAAAAGAAATTTGGATAGGGAAGACCCATATGATTTGCTAAAAAAAGACATTTCTATGTTTAGTGCATCTGGGAAAATTAATTTGATGAGGGATTTTTATGCAAGGAGTGGAAATAATCAATCTCTTCACTTGGGTGGTGCCAAAGGTGGAGATGACAATCCACTTTGGCTTAATGAAGAAGAGGACAAGTATTGGGAAAGAATGTCTCAAAATGGTAATGGAGGGGTGAAACATTTTGGGATTGAGATTCTAGGTCTATGTAGATTATATGACATGCTTATTTGTAATGGCATGAAGGCTTGGCCTAGATTTGAAAGTATCACTTGACAAAATTACAATGGTCAAAGTGTTGTGGACTATGTAATCTGCACTCAGAGTTCTATTTGTAGGTTCCTCGAGTTTGAAATTGGAGATTGTCCTATTGATCTCAAATCAGATCATAAACCTCTCTTGACCAAGCTTGATACCATTTAAAATCAGCAACAAGGAAAACAGGTCCATCAAATGCAAGATACATCTTCAAAACAAGGCAAAATCATTTTGAATAAAGAAATTAAGGAAATCTTTTTGGCACCCTTTAACAACAATTTCAGACAACAAGAAATGATATAGAGAGAAATACACCCAAGGGGGTAAGGGGTTATGTTTGTAGTAAGTTGTTGATACCTTTAATCCAGAAGGAATTATGTGCTTGCAAAAGATCTAAGCCTAGAAAGGGAGCTGAAAATAATTTTCCAACAAATTTTTGGTATGATGAAGTTTGTAAGGATGCCAAGAGAGCTATGAGGGAAAGTGACATGAAAAAAAAGAGAGATTTGTACAACACAAAAAAGAAAGCTATGTGAATAGAAGAAGGTTAGAATTAATTTCTCTTGGAAAGCACAATCCCAAAGGATTTTGGAGGGAGTTGCAACAAAATAAAGAACACATAGAAAACAATATCACAGAAGCTCATTGGTTAGAATATCTTGAGATTCTCTATGAGCGGTCTCAACAGAAGGATATTCATCCCATAATTCAGACTTTGATCAAGAATTTATCGGAGGAAGTCATCAAACATGGCATAAATAATCTAGAAAATGGTAAAGCACAAGATGTTGATGGGTTGCAAGATGAATTTTTAAAGTGTGGGGTTGAGGTGCTCACTCCGCATATCAAAAAAATTTCAATGATGTAACTCAGGTTGGGTTCCCACTAGAGTGGATGATTAGTGTTGTTATTACTCTATTTAAAAGTGAGGATATCAATAATCCTTCTAACTATCACACCATTATGATCAATCATCTATTTGGTAAGTTATTTGGGGGCATGATAGAGTTTAGAATAGGTAGTTGGGAATAAAGAGAGGGAAAAAGAGCAAAAGGACAAGTAGGTTTCCGACCTAAGCATTCAACCGTTGATCATTGCATTAATCTTAAGAACTTGATTGGAAAGATATGGGATACCCAAGGAGATGAATCTTTTTGTTTTTTTGTTGATTTTAAGAAATCATTTGACATGGTTCCTAGAGACAAATTTTGGAACAAGATGGAAGAACTTGAGATTCCAGATGAGTTTAAAGTAGCAGTGCATAGACTTTATGAGTAGGTTAGAGATAAAATTAGAACTAGAGATGGTATGTTTGAATGTTTTGGTATTGACATCAGGGTCAAACAAGGCTGCCCTCTTTCTCCCACCTTTTTTGGTTTATTGATCCGAAAATAATCAAGTTTTTATCTACCTAATTTTGAACCCTTGTAGGCTTTAAATATTTGCCGACAATTTGCTCCTTTTAAGGAATCAATTTAAAATTAATGCAAGACAATAAATAAAATTACACAATGATTGATTACGGAGTTTGGAAATTGCCTACGTCTCCGGGTTCTTTCGAACCATTCCACTAGTCAAAAATTGTAAGTTACAATAGTACTTTCACAAGAAAACCTAATGGAAAATATTTAGAACCTACTTAGAAGAATAACCAGACCTTCAAATGACAAGGGTGAAAAATAACACCCGACTTCCCCTTTCTTGGCATATTTGGCAAGCTTGATGGCACCAGCTCCACTGTTCGAAATCCTCCGGTTCTCGTTCGGCCTTCTAGACGCTTCATAACACCCTATGGCACTCCATTCGATATTCCATGATTAAAAATAATTTGGTGTGGCATTATGGGCCGAATAGGTAGTATTAATAACTCCTAGACACAATAATTTTAATTTATTATTGCCTGAAAAAATAGGTCAATAATAATTAAAATAATAATGCCTAAATAAATTAGGACTTCACACAACTATGCCGTTGGCATGGCATCTAACTCTCCTCTTGGCTCGATCTCCACCTTTCTGAGCTCTAGGAATGAGCTTCTCCATTGTGTCCATGTTTCCATTACAAGAAATGGGTTCCCTATTTATACAAAAATAGGGCCCTTAAATAGTGCATTCAAACAATATCTTAAGGCTATCATTAGCCTAGCCATGTCATGGGGATGGGTTTATTATCCCATTTTGGGGGGAATTTTTTTTAAGTGGGTTATCCCACATAACGTGGGGAGTATATTTGTTTAGGCTTCATAAAGCCTTTCCCATGCATGTTAAAGTGGTCATGGGACTACTTGAGGCATAACCACCCCACCTCCTTCTCCTCACGTGGAAGCTTCCATGCATGGGCCTTTGCCCCCCTACCACCACTTCATCTCCCATCCACCATGTGGACTTAGCATGTTTTATGGTTATGTGGGTAAGTGGTGGTTATAATAATGTTTGAACATTAATATGAAGGTTGATATATATGCGTGGTATGTGGCATAATGCATGGTATGTGGCATAATGCGTGGCAAATAATTACAAAGTAATATGAAATTTGACCCACATGAAATAGGAAGAATAAGACCACTTATTGACCCATGATTGGAAAATCAAACTCGTGGTGGAAAGCTATATGGTGGTTTGAGGACCCACCATGTCGGCGATAAAATAATTGTCCTCACAGAAGCCGGGCTCCCCTCCGTAACAAAAGTTGAGCCTTTTGTTCCAACGGGCTATTCCATTTTACGATTGTCGAAGACTAGTGGTTAAAACTAAAAAATGAATCCCTTTGCATTTTTGCCACATGTCATAGTGCCTTTGGTCCAATATTAACCAGTTGACCAGAGTTGATTTTCTTGTTGACTGAACTTTGACTGGACATAACTAGAGCTCTCAATGTCCATTTGTCACGTTCTCATAGTCAATGGAAAGATCTCAAAATTATATTCTGTACTGACACAATTTAGGTATGTTTAGGGAACTTTTGATATCTAAAATGATCCCCGAATCATTTATAAATTTGTAATCTTGAATAATGGTTACTTAAAGCCGAAGGAGGGGTGCGCAGTTGGATGAGTATGTGGTGAAGCTTCTCTTATATGCCGATGATATTATCCTAATTTCAAAAACAACTCAAGGATTGAGGGAGCATCTAAAATCTTTAGAATTATTTTTCCAGGAAGTCAGGATGTAAGTGAACATTAGAAAAACAAAATAATGATTTTTTCCCTGAAAAGGAAAGAAGAGAAAATTAACTTTCTTTTTGAGGGGAGTCCATTGGAAATTGTTACAGAATATAAATATATTGGGATTGATTTTCACAATAAGATGAGATGGGAAAATTTAGAGCAAAAAGTATACAGGGAGGTTGGAAAACATTTTACCTACTTCAAAATAGGTGTAGGAAAGCTGAGCTTTAGTATTGGAAAACTAAGAAAACCCTCTTTGGACTGTTGGTTACTCCAGTTACACTTTATGGATGTGAGGTTTGGGGAGGTAGTATGTCAAAGCATGGATGGATAAAATTAGAAAGAATCTATAAAAATCTAATCACAAGTACTCTTAAAGTTAAATCAACAGTCCCTTATGAGATCTTGTTAGTTGAAGTGAGTATCTTCCCGATGGAAGCATCGAAAATAACTCAGATGATAAGCTATTTGAAAAAAGTTGAAATCATGGACAATCATCATTGGCCCAAAATGGTTATATAGGATAATCTAGAGTGCAGAAAGAAATATAGGATGAAACAAAATAACAAATGGATGAAAAAATGGGGCATCAATTTTTAGGAGTGTCCTAACAACAACTTGGAAATAAAAAATTATGTGATTGAGAAGTTTAGGACTGCCATGTGGACAAAGTAGACTGGTCATAAGAAAACACAATATATCAAAGAATTTAACCCCACTTGGGAGCATGATGAAAAAGATTATCTAGGGAAATTTATCAAAGGTAAGGCAAGGTGGCTCAATTGAGGACCAAATCACATCATCTTCGTTGTGAAACCGGTAGATGGACTATTCCTAAATAGGATTGGGAAAGGAGAACTTGTCTTTTTTGCAACAAAGGGGTTGTTGAAATAGAATGACATTTCATTATGGAGTGTTCAACATATGATGATATTCGTATCTAGTATGAAAACAATTTAAAAGTGGATAACTTAAATGAGTTATTTTAAGAAACAAAACTTCAAAGGATCACTGGTTTTATGCTTGAGATTCACAGTAGGAGAGATGATATTGCAAAGAGTCTAAAATCAGCTTATGTCTCAGTTTTTTGGTCCCTTAGACTCTTCAGTCTCGTGGATGTCATTAAAATATTTCATTCATTCACCCCCATACACTTTGATGAATGCCCACATGTTACACTAAACTCCTTCTTTAATGCAAAAACACTCCTCTTTACTCTATCACTAACCACTTAACTTCTTAACCCACCACTCTTCACATTTCCTATTTTATTTTATTTGTTTATTTATTTCATTTCGTTTTATTTTATCATTTTTTTTATTTTTTTATTTTTCATTATCTAAAATCTAAAATTAAATAAATTTTATAATTATCTGATAAATTTCTCACTAATTTTACAACTGGGTCAAAATTTTTGAAATTGACCTCACGTTGATGGGAACAACGTTCACTTCGGGGTTAAGGAGGCGAGGTTCATGATAATTCTCTCCAAACAAAAAAATTTAAAAGTAATACATCTTGGATTTGATATTATTATTATTATTATTATTATTACTACTACAAGGTCCTAAATTAAAAATTGATCATCAACGTTATACTCCGAAAATGGGCTTGGAATGATTAAAAGGGAGGGCACAATATTAGCGAGGAATTATAAACTCGGGTATGCCTAATGAAAACACAATAACACTTGGGAACCACATTTCCCTCCCGTTATAATATCATCTTACTCAATGTGATACAATGCCAAGGAACTATAAAAATACACGAGTATTAGAGGAACTAACATCAAACAATACTAAATAACTGAAAAGAATGCTATCGCTAAAGTGTGTCCATAAGGGAACAAACACAGTTAATTTTTTTATTAATTTCTTTAATATTTTGTGAAGAATGGTAGTTCTCTTTACCATAGTGGATGTAACCTAAATTTGATAATCATGTCCAAACATGTTTGGTAGTGTTTTCTCGTAAGTGTATTCATAATTAATACTTTTCCCATTTCACAATTCTCTTGTTCAACGTTCTTAATATCTTCACTTGTTAAGAATTTTAATTCGATTATTTTCATAGGGTTCCCAATAATACATGACATGACATCATATAAGTTCAAAAACATAACGTCACCAACTTCACATTACACCCTTTAATATATTTCCATGATTGTAACTCAAAATAAGACCACAAAACCAACCATGGGAAGTAAATTACGTTCAACACAACATAATACTCAACACACATGCCCCCAATATAGATAACATATGTAAAAAATGTCTAACATAATAGTAAGACATCATAATAATACATATGCAACAAATTTCACATGACTCAAAATCATGATTATATCTAAACAATGTCAAGATAAGGTCAAATATCATGTCATCAACGAGTAACATAAAGCCTTAAATATAATAATACCTAACAAGGAATCATATGAGTAACTCATGAATTTAATGATATATCATATATATCAACTCCATATGTCTCCTAAAACTCCATAATCCTTCCATAAAAAATCTCCATATACCTCCCAAACAGAGAAAAGAATCATAGTACCAAAACCAGGCCAAGTCACTCCATGGACCTAAACACATTGAGCCCTGTCACCTGAAAACCCAAATTCTTAGCGACATGTAGCCCCAAGAAATACAATCATATGACCTTTGGGAATACCTTGCACTCCAAAAATGGACCGTATGAGGTCAATAAAAAATATATAAGAACAGACAACTAGATAGAACCAACTCATTCAAACATTTAAGAAGGTCCATAGTGGGCAATGAATATCCAAGTGACATTAAAATATTAAAATATTTGAGTTTTTAGAAACAATCAAAACAAGGAAATCTTGATAAATCAATAAAAATGGCCAAACAACTGCATTTAAACAACAAAATATCACAAAATAATTAACGAGGCTTGAATCTTAACAAAAAAAATAAAAAATTTGTTGGTTCCAAGGATAACTGATTTTACATATAAAAAAAAATGAAAATATTCACATCACAAGCACTATAATATCCTCTAAAGAGTCCACTCACTAGGGTACTATCTCATCAAGTGTGTATCTCAGCATCAAGAATCCTCTTGGAATATAGCATAATAATTGATCAAATGATGAAATTTTCATATTCTTTGTCTGAATCACCATCTCCAACTTCCCACAAGGATTAACATAGCCATAACCACACAAAGGTCATCCCTAATACAACCAATTAGGGAGATAGGGAAAAATACATGTTTCCATTCATTGAGCCTAAGATGTCCATGCAACACAATATGCTTGACACTCGTTGAGAAAATGCCATACATACTAAATGAATAGAAGTGGATTTTTAGTCTAAGTAAATACTCCACTCCATATCTCATACTTGGCTCAAGTAAAATGGACAATGATATGCTTTTCCTAAATCTCAACATACATCTTTGATAGTACATGTAGGGTTTTCAGTGTATGGTTCACAATAACAAACATAACCACATCACTAACACAATGATTAATTACACACAAAAACCATAGTGTCATACAAATGGTTTACATACTGGGCATAACATCACAATATTTTCATGCCTTATAACATACCAGGTTTCCACATAGCAAACCAAAAGTGCAAGTATAATATAATATGGGTCATAAGATCACCATATGCTCCCAATCCATGACATGAATTTATCACCTAACATATGAATACATATTTCACAATGAATATAGTAATTTAATATTACATGTACACAAATATGACATAATATGGTGGAAACAAAATGATATGATATAATTCACTAGGAAGCACATTTTATCACGCAACACATTGGCACACATGTACAAAAATCACATAATAATGGAATTTTATAACACATTAAAATTTCACAATAACATTGTTTCACGTAATAAGATGGTAGCACATGTGTAACAACCATTGATTTCATGAGATAATACTCTCATCATAGAACACATGAACATCTTAACAAACCCACACTAAGTAGTAAGCACTACAAGTACATGTTTGTCACATCACAACATAATATAACGTTACTCTTCCGTCTCCTCCACCATAATGAATATCCATCACAACACCAAAATTTCCTAGAGGTTCGAGAGTATCAACCTCCACTCTGATACCAAATGTAACACCCACACATGTATGACAAAAACACATGCCAAAATAAACCAGGATAAATATATTTTTTCTTTTCTTGTTTACAACACCACTTGGGATCACTTATAATAACTCAACATCACATGAGATGCTAAAAAAAATATGGACCCACACATATAATAGGATGAGAAAGTGATTGGCACCACAAGTAAAGACAACTCACACTAAGAAGCCTACCTATGAGGATTACAATGGGGAGAGACCATAATTACAACTACCACTTATCGCTCCACTAAGGAATGTTGGATAGCCTTTGCTTCCTCCAAGATGAAACACACCATATCAAACTTGACATGCCACTTATCCCTCCATTATAACATGCACTTATCCCTCCACTAAGAATAGTCACAAATTCCTTTAGTTCCTCCAAAGCAAGACACATAATACTCCTTATTCCTCCCTTCACTAACAATACCTTATTCCTTCAATAAAAATGATGCAATCCTAACCCAATGTGATGAACATACATACAAAATGATAACACAAGGTGCACATTAATGCCACACTTGCTCAAATGAACAAACACAATAAAATGAACTAATCACAAATGAGAACTTAAAGATAGAAATGTTCCACAATGCACATAATTTTCATGGTTTACATATTTATTAGAATTGAATCCCTTTATTTTGCAGCATTGATTTAAAAAAAATTAAAATACAAAGGCATATGTTCTCATTCTCAAAATTACATATTATTTACTTCACTTAAAGCTTATCTTACAAGGAGTACACTTTATTTGGTTTCATTCTCTATTACAATTAATTTCCGTAATTCAAATATTAGTTATAATTATTTTAAATGCATATGAGTCTCATAACACTCATTATCAAGCTAAGGATTCATGTTTTTGATAAGAATGCAACATGAAATTTTGTTTTACTTTCATTACGTAAGGAGAAATTAACATAAAGTTAAGAGGGAAAATCTTAAGTTTAAGAGGGATAAATTTCAAGTTTCCTTTTTCATTTAAACCTACTCTCACTAGAGTCCACTTAATTTATTTCACTTTTTTGTAAATAGATTCTATATTTAATTAATTGATTGGAAAATTTTTAGAGATACACATGAGTCACATAATATTCATGTTCAAGTTATGAGTTCATGTTTTTAATTACATGTTCCCACATGGGACAATTCATCTTATCATTAATAACATGAAAAGGCTTGACACCGAGTTAAAGGGATTAGATTCCAAGTCTCACTCTATTCCTAAAATAAACATATTAGGAACAAAATTTTGATAGCTAATAATTAATTATAGATTTCATCCACAAATTAACCTCTTAAGAGGTCTGTTGTTATCCATTTTTGCTAGTCCAAAATTCAAAATTTGAAAAATGACAACTAAGCCAAATGTGAAAATTTGCTCCAAAGCCTTCCCAAATCCCTCTCCTCGTCAGTCAGTCTCCTATGTATGATCATATTTACCTTATAGGTTATCCTAATGAATTGATTAAAAATGTGCAAGATTACAAAAGGGTGTGATAAGGTTCATCATTTCATTCATTGAAGTGTAAAAAAAGACTATCTCTCTGATAGCCTTAGAAAGGCCAATTTGAGCCATTTCAAGGCATGTGTGCATCTTCCACTAAGGTTCCTTTTGCCCAAAATAACCCCCCTAGTTATTTTAGAAACTTACAGTTACATTCTGGCTTTGGCATCACTTTTCAAGTTGCGCGTGCCTCTTGTTTTCTTCCTTGGTGCAATTTCATGGTTGTAGTTCTTCGTGCATGCTCCTACGGGCTCTCCTTTTTTATTCCCTTTCCTTCTCTTTCTTATGCACATGATTTTCACGATCTCAAATTTTTATTTACCTTTCTATAATTCCTTTCCCTTTCCCTTTCATGTGCATTCATTCACTTATTTGATTCTATTCCAACCACCGCGTAACCTTTCGTGCACATCCATGGGTTTTCCTTACATCTTTACAAGTTCCCGATATGCCTCTTGCATGCATGCATTTTCTTTTTCAACTCCCATGAGTTCCATTACACGCACTCTTCACCCTTCACACATATTTATTTCCTTGCAAATTCCCTTTTATGTTCCCTTGTTTTTGCACACTTCCCCTTTTCCTCTTGGCATTATTTGTGAGCCACCTTCCCCAAACTTCTGTGCTTCCCTTTGGTGGGATTTCAGACTTCCTTTGTAAATTTTCACTCTTGAAAATATGCATACATATTCCCAATCCCCTTGCACCCTTTAGTACACACTGGAAAAATTCTTCTGCATCCTTACATCCTTATACAAACTTTCCCTTCTATCCTTACTCCCGTGCATGCACCCAAGGCTGTAACCTCAATGCCACTCCAAAGTTTTCATGTGTCCATTTTGAGGACTTGGAAAATAAATTAGAAATCAAAGGGAAAAATGGAAAAGTGTCATCTATGTATAGATCCTTGTAGTGAATGAAAGTGTGAAACGTGGAAAAGATTGTGCTTGCAGTCAACTTGTAAAATCCTGCGACCAATAAGATTGCACCACGTGTTTGACATGCTACTCTTACACTTCAAAATTTCAAATCAACATAGATCCTTCCATAGAGTTTGAAATAATGCATGATTTTTCTCATTGGAAATATCCTAATGTGAGATACACTATAGGATCTTCAAAATCAGATTTTGACAGGATTTGGTAGGTGAAAATACAAAAATGTGATTCAGATCATTAATGCACACTTCCAGTCGACTCAACCACCTAGATTTCAAGGGATATGGCCTCTTTCCTTCTTCCAAAAGTAAATTGACATGGGGAGGTGGATTTGATAGATTTCCATGTTCATTTTTAGGCATTCAATACTTCTTGTTTGTGGCCGGATCCTTGAATCTGAGTTTCTCTCTCTTTTCCCTCTTCTTCTCTCTCATTATTCTATATATTGTGAAATAATATACATTTGTAAAGGTTGGACCCTCTTAGAATGCAAGGGAATTATTCAAAGTAGTGCATTTCTACATTTTGAGTTACAAGCCTTAGATCCGAGTCATTGCGTGTTGATTTTTTCCTCCTTCCTCTATTGTAATGGACTATTCATTCATTTGAAGCAATAAAAGTTGTGTTTTTTAGCTATTCTCTACCCTAACCTATTTATTGCATCTTCTTGCCTTTATTTTGCAATATCAGTATGTTGTGCATGTTTTACATCTCTTGTAGGGTTTTTTTGTTGTGCCCCATGGAAACGAGAGCTTGAGTGCTACTCTAGATTATGACATGCATGTATTCCCTTCCTTTTCTCATTTTCCATAATTTTCACTAATTTGAGAGGGTCCTTCCCCTTCTTTCTGGTGCTATCACCACCCCTTAGCTTAGGATTCCAGTTTCATGTATTTTCCTCTCTCCACGATCCCTTCGAATAATAGCTATATTTCCCTTCTTAGGAGTAGTTTAAGTAGTAGAAATAACCAGAGGAATTCAACCTTCTCTGAAGGTCTATCTCAGTGAAACTCCCATAACTTAGATATATTCCCATGTTGAAATCCCTGGATCTTCCTAATTTAGGTAAGGGTGTAATTTTGAGCTCCAATAGTTTTGATACACGTAGTGGGATAATATTGAAAGCTTAAATTTCATTATTGCTAAGTTTTTGTGTGTGATTTAGTGATTTATAGCCTTTAGAGGCTTGTTCTAATACATCTGATGACTCCTAATATTCAAATCCACTGGGTTCATAAGTCTAGTTTCCCCATTTTCATGAGAAGAATATATATAAGACACGGCACAACAGGTAATCTAGCCTTTGAATATTTACATTTGTCTCCTAGGAAAAGAAGAGGCAGAACAATGCATAGATCTCCATCTCCCACACTTAGAGCTCTTTCCACACCTCCTCCTAATAGAACCTTTGTGCACTCTACCAGAGTCTTGAGATCCATCAGAGTCATGATGCATCAAAGAAATCTTCCCTTTATCACTTTCAATGGTTGTAGTTCCTTGGATCTCAATGTGCAACATGACATACCAATGGTTGCACTCAAAAGAATTACATTTTTCACTGGTGAGAATCAAATAACTCCTGCCGATCACATTCAGGACATTACAAATGTCTACTCAGTTCATCTAGTTGTAGGATATAATGTTGTAGTTAGGTTTCTAGATTCTTCACTCAAAGGAAAAGCATTTCAATGGTATAAGAGCTTAAGACCTACCTCTATTCACAACTGGGATGAGATTAACACAACTCTTTGTAATCAATTTGAGGAGAAAGAAGATGACATTTATTTGTTAGAAAAACTTACAACAATCAAGAGATATCCCAATGAACTAATGGCTAATTTCAAATTTAGATTTCAAAAGATATGGGAAAAAATTCCTTTAATCTTAAGACCAACTCCACAAGGTGATTTTCTCTAATTTTTAAGAGAATTGAATTCTGACATTGTTGTTATGATACAATTTATGGGTGCTATGCAATTACTTGATGCTTATCTAATAAATATTAGGGATGAAAATTACCTGATATAAGCTATAAAGATAGCCCCTAGATGGCCTATGTCCTTGTTTCCTGAATTGTCTCAAACTTCTTAGCCTTCCATTGCTCCCATTCTTGAGTAGAGTTACCAACCCGTTGCCTCCACATATTATCCTCCCTAAAAGCAGAAAGAGGATGAAGAAATGAAAGCCTTGAGTAGATTTTTTTCTAAAAAGTCATATCCTTATAAAAAAAAATCTCAATCACTTATAAATAATATGTTGTCGTGCAAATGTGCAATAGGGAAATTGGAAGTTTCCAAGCACGATAACTATACCCATGTGTCAACATTTTCATGTTTTATCATTTCCAGGCACCCCAAGACAAATCCATTAGGATGGTAACTCACTATTTGATGTCAAATTGGTCCCTTATGTGATTTAGGAAAGTATATTCATTCCCCCTAGGTGATTTTAGGGAGTGCCGAAAAGATACTATCTTTTGGCGGTATTGGGAAGGGCTATCACTGGCCTTACCAGGACTGGAACAACCACCTTGGAGTGGAACGGAAGGGTAAAATTAAACATGGAGATGAATTTAAGACCTTACAACATCATGGAAATTATTTTGGAAGGATTTGAGAAGTTTTGAAATACTTGGAGCAGTTTGAGTGAAAATAGGGTTCAAAAGCCTAGGCAGTTTAGAGGCCTAAAACAGCTGTTGGGCTTCAGAAGAAGATTTTGGGATTTTCGGATAGAGTTAGAAGTAAAAAAACATATTTGGAAATATGATTCCAATACCTACTTGATGGTGAAATAATATTTTTCACAACACCTTGGTGCATAGGATTTGCAGGCAGGTTTTATCAAGTATAAGTGGAGCCTCAAATATAAAATACACTTTTTTAGGGACCATAGGGTTGAATCAAGACATGATACCCATAAAATTGGATTAAAAATTCTATTTACAGTTAGGATCATATGAAATTTCACCAATAAATTCCACTGAGAGCTCACGTTATCATTGTTTCAAGTTTCCCTCTTCGGGACTTAGTCTTTTTTTTTGGAGGACACATGTCAGCACCAGAAGCCTAGCAGGATTTCATGTCCCCAACATCCCTGAGGTTAGGTAAAAAAAACATTAAAAAATGAACCCATACCTCATGTGACCTCTTGGACACTCATATGACCTCCAGACTCAACAGTTCAGCCCCCAGGTGCATTTTTTGAGCATCCATTCCCTATCGTTGGATCGGGTGCCACGTGTCAGCTCCAGGACCACTATGGAAACTGATGTCCCTTATGTCCCTAAGGTGGGGGACATAAGACATGGAAAAATTTTCCCAACCCCTATGAAGAGTCTTCTGGACACCCACGTGACCAAATTTCAGCCCCCTGGTGCATTTTTGGAGCATCCATTCCCTACCGTCAGATCGGGCACCATGTGTTAGCTCCAGGACCACTGTGGAAACTGATGTCCCTTATATCCCTAAGATGAGGGACATCAAACCTTGAAAAATTCACCCAGTCCCTCTGAGGAGTCTTCTGGACACCCACATGTCTGATTTTTAGCTTCTAGGTGTATTTTTCAAGCAAATCCCCTACCGTCAGAACGAGGACACATGACATCACCTTGACAACCGTGGAAATTGATGTCCCTCACATCCCTAAGTTCAAGGACATCAGGGACATAAAAATGTGCCCATACCCTCCATCTGTAAGTTTTTAATATTCAAATATGATACTTAGCCATTTCTTTCCCCTCATTTCTCCTTTACAACTTCTCTCCATGCCATGGCCATGTTCTTGCTTGTCCAGACACCCAGTTCTCCATTACTGATCTGAACCAGATTCATCATGATAAAAAAAATATCCAAATCATGAATACATAGAAAATATATAGGCCTCAGAGAAAAATGGAGTGGAATGACGAAGAATGAAGAGAAAATGGATATTTTCATCGGATAATTACAAAGCCACCCGATCAAAAACTCATCATATCTTACAAAGTATAAGTCGGATTGAGATGCCGTATTTTGAAATTTTTTAAATTTTACAAGACAATCAAGATGAAACAAAAAAGAGGTCAAATGGTTCCCATAATCATTTTCTTCAATAAAAATCCCACTTCATGCACCGACTCACATTCGTTAGATTTCCCATCATTCCGGCAATAAGAGTGAGATAAAAAATTGCACACGAGCTACAAATGAAAAACATATTGAAATGGAGTTTTTTTCATCTCAAACAGAGACAAAAACTAGACCTAAAAATTTCAAGCTCCATTAATGGCCGTCATGGTTGCTCTGTGCCCAAAGCCACTGCCAGGTCAAAATTTTAAAATTTATTTCCAATTATTCTAGACAGAAAAACTATGTGAAATTCGGAGGGCATGCGATCGTAACAAAAAGACTAGTCCAAAAAATTATGTTCCATCGTCAAATCGAGCACTGGAAACACTACTTTCTAAAAATAGTAATTTTTCCTCATATAAACTTGCTATGTTTAAAAAGTCATCATCAAAAGAAGTTGAGACAAAGGCAACATGGGAATTGAAGATCATGAGGAAGTTAGAATGAGTGTTTAGAGTCAGAAAACTAGTTAAAATTACCACTTACTAAAAATAGTTATTCACCCTAAGAAGCAGGTGAGGCAAGGGTAGTGTGTACATGATCAAATAAGGGATTTCATTACATCATGATGGTCAAGAAGAAGTAAGAATCACCCTGACTTAAAATAGTAAGCAGCTCATTTGGGAATTTATTAAAAATAATAAGTCACACTCAAAGGGTAAGTTTTGGCATAATGGGACATTCAGAACTTCATCGCATCAGAGCTTCCCATCAACAAGGATCATCGAGAATTCATCTGGGAACGATATATCCTCTTCTTCTTCTCTCTCTCTTCTCTCTACTCTCTCTCCTCTTCCCCTACAACACTTTATCTCACTTTCAAATGTTCTAATTCTTGTATTGAGGGTTTTGCACTTTTCGAGATGCCTTTAAGTCACTTAAAAGTGACTTTACAAACATAACGTAACTTTAAGTCACCTTGATCTATTATAAAAGGTAATTAAATATTTGATAGTGGAATACAAATAGTCTAAAGTTATAAATAAGGCATATAGAAGGGTCACAAGGGAGGTGAAAGGATTTGATTCTATTCTATAAATTGTAAAGCCATTCCCATTTCAAAGGGTTGGTCATTAATCTTGTAAGTTCAAGAGTGTATTCTACCTTGAGAGAAAAAAGGAGATAACCAAATTATTCTTCTATATCCCCCCTTCTCAATTTCCTCCATTTCTCCATTATGTACAAATTCTGGTTTAAGCAATCAATACAAGAAGAAGGAGTTTCTAGCTTTCTTTGACTAAGGAATTTCATTGATACTTTGTGATCAATCCAATTCTATTTGGTCTTGTTTTCATTTACCAGGGTTATTTCTTCTAAATGCATGTACATGTGAATGAATTTTCTAACTAGTGTGTGTGCAAGAATCTAATTTTCTACCTGTAGCATTAGTTCTCCTACCTCTTTTATCACTCCCCTTTTCCCCATTCTTTAGACAAAGTCTTCTCTCTTGCAAGAGTATCTGCAAGCTTTGCCGCAGGGTCAGTGGAGTTCCCTTGTTTGATCCCCGGTCAAAAGGCCACCACAAAAATCCATGTTTTCTCACGCATGTGCATATATGGTAGTTACACTAGTTAAGTAGAGGGGACTTATATTCCCATAGTGTTGGCAAGAAATCAAAAAGTTTTTCCAGCCCAACAAAATTTCTTGCCAATAGTTTTTGGCACCCCCCATGGGGTAGACTTGGTAGTATCTACACCCAAAATATGACCGCAAGGTCCTAAATTTTTTTCAAAAATCAAATAAATTCAAAAAACCAGAAAAAGGATTTCATAAAATGTCTGTTGCCAAAAGATACACTGCTGATTTCTACACATGACTTTTCAAATTCCACAGTTTTCTTCAGTGTTCCCACTACAAAAATTTCCAAAAGATGGCTGAAGGAAGATACACCAGGTTGAACAGGTCAAGAGGTGTTGTTGATTTCAAATTTTAAGGCTTTGAAAAATTAGCAAGAATGAATTAGAGATAATCCATACTTCTTCTCTCAAGCCTCTTCTCCATCTCATCTCCTCATGATAGTTCACCTGAGATATCACTGTCAAGACTCCTATGTGGATATCCCCCTTCAAATTCTCCCATTTTCAACCACCATTGAGTTCATTTAGTTCCCAGAAGAAGAAAAATTTGTAGCAGTAAGAGAAGAAGCAGAAATGACAATGGAAGACAAAGAAGAAATACCTCAACCTATTGTTCCATGGGGAAGGAATACATGCCTGCTTGATCTTGAACCCCCACTTCACAGATCTATCAACGGGTTCCCACAAGAAATTTGCCAAAGTTTAAAGGTGACAACACACAACATCCAGAAGAACACATCACTACTTTCACAACATTATGTGGAATTATTCAGTGTACAACATGAAGATATTGCTATGAGATTGTTCGTGGAGTCTCTCTAAGAAAAAATTGGTAGAATGGTTCTACCTCCTACCTGCCCGATCCATCACTGGCCGGGATGACATCAAGACTACCTTTCGAGGAAATATTTAAATCAAATAAAGACTATCAAGACCTCTTGGTGCAGTTGGCTCAAATAAGGAAATGAGAAAATGAAACAATGAGAGACTTTGTGGCTCATTTCGAACAATTTCTTCACAGGATACCTGAAGAGGATTCGCCATCTCAAAACAAATGTCAATAGATTCTTCATCAATGTTCAATCACTCAGAAGTTAGGGTTTTCCTACTGTGAAGAGCCCAACCAAGGAACATTGTAGAAGAAAAAAATTATGGCCATTGAACTTGATGATGATCTCATCCTCTATGGAAATATCAAGAACCCATCAAAGGGAAAAAATCCAACATCCTGGAGACAAGAGAACCAATCAATCATTGCAAAAGTTGGCGAATGAAATATGGCATATTTGAAAAGGGAATTATTTGAATGAGTTTATCCCCAAAGGAGATCAATAAAAATAAGATTAAAAGGAGCACCCCGAAGGCTTTCCTTGGAGGTCCCACCCACGAACATAAATTACAGATTTCAAGAAGGTAAAAGTGAAGGTGGTGATTTCCTAGAAAATGACGAGTTTGAGAATGATACAAAAATCAGATTCTGTGAGTATTCTAGAGGTCATGAAGAAGATGCACCCAGTTTCTCATGTGTGGTATTCACTCATTCTCAGTCTAAGAAAGGAAAATCTCCTTCCATTTCTTTAAAGAAAAAGAAAACTGAACATCCTCCTATGGTGAATCCAAAAAATAAAATAATTAGTCAAGGATCCCCACTTCCATCTTCCATGAAGTCTCCATTGTTGGAGCTGGACCCTGTAGAAAGTAAGAAGACTCCCAAAATCCCAAGTAAGCTTTCCAATTCCTCTCTCATTTCTAAATCTAAATATACCCCTGCAAAATATAATACCTTGAAAGCTCCCAGTGTGCCGTTCAAAATACTGTCCATTCCTCAAACATCAAATATGTCTCCCAAGTCTATCCAAACTCTGAAATCATTCCCTTCACCTCCCTTTTCCGCATCTGATCCCTTTGACTTTATAGAATATGCAAACAAGGCCAAAGTGTAGATTACTGAAACCAAATATTTACAGACTCATCCTGAACAATTTGAGAGGTTCATCCGATATATAAGGAGTGGTAGTCCAACAACCAATGATGTAGCTCATCATCCTAAAGGAATTATACCAAACCCACCTACAAATCCCTCACATAACTTACTTTCTCTGAGTGCATCAAAGACTGATATAGTTAAACCTTTCTATGTCTGACTTCTTGTTGGAGAATATGTACTGAACAGATGCATGATAGATTCTGGTGCCTCAAACAACGTGATGCATTTGAAGGTCACCAAGGCTCTCAAACTTTCCATGACTCCACCCAGTGGATCTTGTTACTCATTGGAGTCAAAAGAGGTCCCACTTGTAGGGAAGGTCAAAGATGCATAGGTGGTCTCATCATATTTCTATACAAGAAATTTTCAGTGATGATTTTTGTAGTAGACGTCCCAGCCTCGTTCAGAATGTTGCTAATTAGAAATTTTTGTAGAGACTTGGGAGGTAAAATTTAGATGAATTGGTCTTCTACAACCATACCAGTGAAGGAAGATATGGAGAAATTAATTCCCAAGAAGAATATGAATAACACATTACAAAAGTCTAGAAGCCCAGAAGCTAACATTTTGTGTCAAAATACCAAGCGGATGAATCACTTGGTGACAACCGAGGAGGAAGAAGATATTCCCATCTTGATAGGGCCAGATATGCCTTCTCAAAGAGATTTGTACTTTGAAGAAGCATTAAGGAGATTTAAGTTACAAGACGACAACCCTAAATCACTAGATGATGCAAACCATGAGGAAGAGGAGATGGTTCTCAATGAATTTCAAGAAGATAAATCATCTTATATGCTTTTCCAAGATGAGGAGTTATTCTCATTCCCATTTGGGGATGAATATGATCTTATTCAGGCCATCTATGGAGAGACAAAATCAACTTAAAATGATCCTTTGAAAGGCTTGAGAGAAATTTTCATACAAGGACTACTGAGAATTGCAGAAGAAATAGAAGACCCTGAGATCAGTCTTAATCTCTTGATGCAAGTCACAAATCTACAAGACAAGTGTGAAGCTGATTTGGAAGCCTTAACCAATGAGAAGGCTGACCATATTGAAAAGTATGATGCTGATTTTGAGCTAATGATTGACGGACACAATAAAAAAATGGAGGTATTTTATTTCCCATTTGAAGAGGAAGAATGTTTCCATGATGAACAAACTAAAGCAAGAAGTTTTGAGGCCTTTGAATTTGAAGCTCCTCTAGACAAAGGAGTGATAAAGTGTAGTGGTTCCCAAGATGATGAGGTCATCCCTCCAGATAGTTTCCTTGAGCTGAAAAATAAAGATCCTTCAAAGGTTTACAAAGAGGAGCTGCAGGAAACAACGAAGCATAACTCCATGTAAAAAATATTGGATGTAGTAGAAGTTGTGGAAGATCCTGAGTTGATTCTTGATCTCTTCACTAGTGCCATGGAAATACAAGACAAATATGAGTTTGCCTCCGATCCTCTCGTTGGTAATCAAATGCCTCACAGTGAAGTAGAGATAAAGGATGAATCAAATGTTTCTCATGGAGAAGATGTCAATGAGCATAGCCCTGAAAACAAAAGTAACTCAAAATATACAAGGAATTTGAATGAAAAGAAGCCTTGGGGCAGAAATGAGATGTTCGATGGAGAATCAACCATATGGATAAACATGGAAGGAAAATAGCACTATAAAACTGAATTAAAATAACATGAAGGAAGTGGAATTTCAAATCAAGGACTTCAACATCAAGAATTTCACATAGAATCACTCCTACAAAGTAAAAGGACAATCATGGAAGCACATGGCTTCTATAAACAATTGAGGAGGGGAGGGTACTTTCTGGAACCCATCAACAGCTTTGTAGAACATCATCACTCAGTGTTGCCCACTCACATGTAACTTTTGATAAATGGAAAGTGCTTCAGTGAAAGCGAGTTATCCCCCACCTTGTACCATAGGTGATTGATAGGTGTTTTTCCCTTCCTATTTTGTGTTGTGTGTTCCCTTTTCATCCTTTTCGTGTGCGTGTGTGTTTCCTTCTTATTTCTCTCTTGTTATAGGTTGTACATGACTCCGTAGGGCCCAATGGATAAGGCACTGGTTAATATGTCATGAGTTGAGATTCAAGCTTCTTCATGCCATGTATTCATTGCACTCAATCCATGCCATGTCCCCAAGCTAGAGCCAGTTGTTGTCATGCAAATGTGCAATAGGGAAATTGGAAGTTTCCAAGCATGACAACTATATCGCTGTGTCAAATTTTTCATGTTTTATCATTTCCAAGAACCCCAAGACAAATCCATCATTCTGGTTACCCACTATTTGATGTCAAATTGGTCCCCTAGGTGATTTAGGAAAGTCTATTCATTCCCCCTAGGTGATTTTAGGGAGTGCCGAAAAGATACTATCTTTTGGCGGTATTGGGAAGGGCCATTACTGGCCTTCCCAGGACTAGACCAACCACCCTGGAGTGGAATGAAAGGGTAAAATTAAACATGGAGGTGAATTTAATACCTTAGAACATCATGGAAATCATTTTGGAAGGCTTTGAGAAGTTTTGAAATACTTGGAGTAGTCTGAGTGAAAACAGGGTTCACAAGCTTAGGCAGTTCACAGGCCTAAAGTAGTTGTTGGGCTTCAAAAGAAGATTTTGGAAGCTTCAGATGGAGTTATAATTAAAATAAAACATATTTTGAAATATGATTCCAATACCTACATGATGGTGAAATAATTATTTTCACAACACCTTGGTGCATAGGATTTGCAGGCAGGTTTTATCAGCCATAAGTGGAGCCTCAAATAAAAAATACAATTTTTTAGGGATCATATGGTTGAATAAAGACATGATACCACCAAAATTTGATTGAAAATGCTATTTATAGTCAGGATCATATAAAATTTGACCAATAAACTCCACCAGGATCTCACGTTATCATCGTTTCAATTGCCCTCTTCGGGACTAAGTCATTTTTTTTAGGACACGCGTTAGTACTAGGAGCCTAACAGGATTTCATGTCCCCGACATCCCTGAGGTCAGGTAAATCAACCATTGAAAAATTATCCCATCCCTCATGTGACCTCTTGGACCCTCATATGACCTCCAAACTTGACAGTTCATCCCCTAGGTGCATTTTTGGAGCATCCATTCCCTGCCGTTGGATCGGGCGTCACATGTCAGCTCCAGGACCACCATGGAAACTGATGTCCCTTATGTACCTGAGGTGGTGGACATTAGACATGGAAAAATTTTCCCAGCCCCTATGGGGAGTCTTCTAGACACCCATGTGACCGGATTTCAGCCCCCAGGTGCATTTTTGGAGCATCCATTCCCTACCATCGGATTGTGCACCACCTGTCAGCTCTAGGACCACCGTGGAAACTAATGTCCCTTATGTCCCTGAGGTGAGGGACATATTACCTTGAAAAATTCACCCATCCCATATGAGGAGTCTTCTGGACACCCACGTGACCGAATTTCAGCTCCTAGGTGCATTTTTCAAGCAAATCCCCTGCCGTCAGATCGAGGACACATGACATCACCTTGACCACTGTGGAAATTGATGTCCCTCATGCCCCTAAGGTTAAGGACATCAGGGACATAAAAATGCACCTAGCCCCTCCATCTAAAAGTTTTGAATATTTAAATCTGGCACTTAGCCATTTCTTTCCCCTCATTTCTCCTTCACAACTTCTTTCCATGCCATGGCCATGTTCTTACTTGTCCAGACACCCGTCTGCCATTGCTGATTTGAACCAGATTCATCATGATCACAAAACTCTCCAAATAATGAATACATAGAAAATATGTAGGCCTCAGAGAAAAATGGAGTGGAATGACGAAGAATGAAGAGAAAATGGATATTTTTCACCGGATAACTACAAAGCCACCCGATCAAAAACTCATCATATCTTAAAAAGTACAAGTCAGATCGAGATGTCATATTTTGTAGAATTTAAATTTTTTCAAGAGAATTAAGATGAAAAAAAAGAGGTCAAATGGTGCCCATAATCATTTTCTCTAACAAAAATCCCACTTCGTGCATTGACTCACATTCGTCAGATTTCCCATCATTCTGGCAATAGGAGTGAGCTAAAAACTTGCACAAGAGCTCCAAATGAAAAAATTATCACAATGGAGTTATTTTCATCTCAAATAGAGACAAAAAAAATACCTGTAAATTTCAAGCTCCATTAATGGCCGCCATGGTAGCTCCGTGCCCGAAGCCACTGTCAGGTCAAAATTTCAAAATTTATTTCCAATCATTCTAGATGGAAAAACTATGTGAAATTTGAAGGGTGTTATCGTAACAAAAAGACAAGTCCAAAAATTTATGTTCCATCTCAAATTGAGCACTAGAAACACACTTTCTAAAAATAGTAAGCTTTCCTTTATAGACTTGCTATGTTTGGAAAGTCATCATCAAAAGAAGTCGAGACAAAGGCAACAAGAATTGAAGATCATGAGGAAGTTAGAATGAGTGTTCAGAGTAGAAAATAGTGAAAATGACCACTTACTAAAAATAGTAAGTCCTTTATATGGGTGCTTACTAAAAATAGTAAGTCACCCCAAGAAGCAGGTGAGGCAAGGGTAGTGTGCACAAAATCGAATAAGGGAGTTCATTACATCACGATGTTAAAAAAGAAGTAAGAATCATCACTTACTTAAAATAGTAACTATCTCATCTGGGCATTTACTAAAAATATTAAGTCACACTTAAAGGGTAGTATTGACACAATGGGACATTCATATCTTCGTCACATTAGAGCTTTCCATCACTGAGGATCATCGGACTTCATCTGGGACAACATCTCCTCTTCTTATTCCTCTTCTTTCTCTCTCTCTTCTCTTCTCATTTAACACTCCCTCTCCTCAATGTTATATTTTTGTGTTGAGGGTTGCACTTTTAGTATGACTTAAGTGACTTTAGAAATATAATGTAACTTTAAGTCACCTTGCTATTATAAAAGGGACTTAAATATTTAAAGTGGAATATGAACAATCTTAAGTCATATTAAGGTATTTGAAAGGTCATGAGGAAGACAAAGAGTCAATTATGTTTTATAAATTGTAAAGCCATTCCCATTTCAAAGGGTTGGTGATTGATCTTGTAAACTCAAGAGTATATTATACTTTGAGAGAACAAAGGAGATATCCATTTTCTTTCATTTCTCCACTATGTACAACTTCTGTTTAAGCATCAATACAAGAAGAATGAGTTTCTAGATTTCTTTGAATAAGGGATTTCATGATACTTTGTTTTCATCAAATTCTATTTGGTCTTGTTGCCATTTGCAAGGTTGTTTCCTCTAAATTTAGTGCATGTGATGAAGTTTATAACTAGTGTGTGTGTAGGAATCTAATTTTATACCTGCAACATTAGTTCTCCTACCTCTTTTATCACTCCACTTTTCCCACTCTTCAGACAAAGTCTTCCCTAGCAAGATATTGCTAGCTTTGTCACAGGGTCAGTGGAGTGCCCCTGTTGGATCCTCAGTAAAAAGGCCACCACAAAAATTCACATTTTCTTGCACATGCATATAAATTAGCTGCACCGATTAAGTAGAGGGACTTAGATTCCTAAAGCATTGGAAAGAAATCCATAAGTTTTTCAACCTGAAAAATTTTCTCGCCAATATAATACTAATAAAGGATTCAGTGAAAATTATCAGCCTTTTAAAAATCAATATCCAAATCAAAAGTATGGGTCAAATTAGCAAAACTATAGATGACAAGGTCAAAGTCTACACCTTCCTCTTTAGACAATTTTTCTTGTGCAACCCCTTCCGGTACCCAACTCAAGTAAAGCATTGGTTCTAATACAAAATAATATGATTCAAGAAATAGAATAGTGATTTCCATGTAATCATCCAAACTCTCAATATATATGCACTAATTATTTGTACACACAGGCCTTCATGATTCAAATTTCTTCCAATCATTATGAAAAATCTAGAGAAACTCCTAATCCTAGCAATGAAGAAGCCCAATAGGTCAACTGTGAGACTAATTTTATATTCTTTGGGGTTGATGACTTATATGCAATGAACCAAGTTTTGGATACTTTCAAAAAACTATGCGCTCAAGTTGCTAATAACATAAGGTCCAAGAAAAGAGTGTTGGAAACTCTTGTGAAACCACCATATTCTTCCAATCAGAGTGATCCACTTCACAAGAAAAAGGATGGTGCAAATCCATCCAAAACTTATGTCTTGCCCATTGGTGTGCAATAGGTTCAATGTGAGGATGCACATGAGGTAGCGCACATACTTTCTTTGGTAACTAAATCTATTGTGAAACCGAAAGCACCTGTCCCATCATTTTAGAAATCAAGAAAAGAGAATGCTACACCTAAAATACACAAATCCATGGGTATCCCATTCAATATTTTTGAGAAAATTAATAAAAAAAGTCAATGTAATGAATGTGGGATGTTTTGGCTATTCCATCCTAGTGTGACCTCTTGCATAAAGCTATTGCACAACTCTGTCAAGTTGATCCAGTTCTTCAAAAAAATCAGGATACTATTAAGTTATGTTAAACAGAGGAGAAATAAGAAAGAAAGTTTTCAAAACACCACCCTTTTCATATGGCCTTGTTAGTAGGAAAATATATTATCCATAATTTCATGATTGACTCAGGGGCTAGTACTTCTGCCATTCTTAAGAAAATTGTTGATATCCTAGGTCTTCAATATAGTCCTATTTCTAAAGGAGTCTTACAACTTGATGGATCAATTGTTAAAATCATAGGATTCATAAAAGGTCTTGATTTAACCCTTTATGATTGTCTAAGATTAACTATAACTCAAGATGTTTCAGTCATTGAATTACCTATTTTATTTTCCATTTTCATATCAAGAGAATTCATAGCCAAAGTGGGTGGTTACTTATCTTTAGAATGGTCTCATATGGTCCAAATAACTAGATACAGTACTAAATTTACCATACAAGCTGAGCCTATATTTTCTTATCATGTTGAGTCATATGACCCCTCTCCTCTCCAATCAAATTATCTTATACACGATGAACAAGAGCATGAATCAGTTTCGGAAGAACAAATTATTCATGATTCCATATCTGATTTTTTATTAAATTAATGGGATAAAGAACATTATGAATTTTATCCTTATGATACAACTGTGGAAACTGGACTTGGAACCTACAAGATTCTTGAAGAAGAGTCCACTTTGTCTACACCATTCAAACAAGAGAAGGATGATTCTTCGGGACTTTGTAAGATGTTCTTTAATGGTTCTAGAATTAGAAATGGTATAGGGACAAGTGTTGTTATGATCTCTTAAGGATCAACATTTCTTCTTTGTGCATACACTACAGTTTCCATGTTCAAACAATGTAGTAGAATATGAGGCATTGGTGCTGGGTATTCTTATTGTTGAAAAATTAAGATTAAAGCATTGTAAATATTTGGTGACACTGAATTGGTCATCCACCATGTGAAAAAAATGCACCATAAAGAATAAGCTTTTGAAATATTATAAACATAGAGTTTGCAAACTCTTGGAGATATTTGATGTTCTCAACTTGTAGGTGATGTGAAGGAAGTTGAAAAAAGAATTAGATCTGATGAAAACCCTTGGTCCAAAATTCTGACCAGCTGAGTATCTTGTCTAAGGAAACACATAACACATCAAGATGGTGATCAGGCCATCAATTTCAGATAATGAAACCAGCTAGCATGTATTTGATAGTGATGAGAAGATTATGTAATTAATTCAGAATGAAGTTGAGTTTTCTTCAAAAATGTAATCTAATTTGCATGAGATATATGGTGATCAAGTGATTCAACTTAAGAATTTTTTTTACCAAAATTATTGGTCACTACTGATGATGAGTTTAAAGGAGAAGAAAGGAAAGTGATAATAAGGCAAGAAAACTCCATAACAGTCACTATTACGCACATCTTCTTGCCTTTCTTTTGCAATATTGGTATGTTGTGTAGGTTTTACATCTCTCGCAAGGTTTATTTTATATTATGCCCCATGGAAATAATAGATTTAGTGATTATATAGATCATGGCACACATGTATGCCCTTCCTTTGCTCATTTCCCTTCATTTTCACTCATATGAGAATTTCCTTCCCATTCTTTTTGGTGCAATCACCACCCCTTAGCTTAGGATTTTAATTTCATGCATTTTAATATTTCCATGGTACCTTGGAATAATAGTTGTATTTACCTTCTTAGGATTATTTTTAGTAGTAGAAATAAGAAGAGGAAGTCATACTTCTCTAGAGGTTTATCTCAAGTGCAAGGCCCATGACTTGGATATGGTCCCATGTTGCCTCAAAGCCCTGGATCTTCCTGATTCAGGTGTGGGTGAAATTTTGATCTCCAATATTTCCAAAATATCATAAACATCTAGAGGTGGTATTGGAGAGCCTTGAATGTGTTGTAAGTGGTTTAGGAAAATTTAGGAAATATTTGGTGGCTTACTGACAATCCATGCAAAAGAAGGTTTTCAGGTGTAAGGAATGAACAATCAAGTCATGAGCCATAAATTATTTGGATGATTCCAGGAGCTTAGTAAGGAGTTAAAATTCAAACAAGTAGGAAATGGAAATATGGAACAATCCTCTACATGGTGGAAGAATCATATTTGATACAAGGATTGATGGTTTCTTGAAACATTTCAATCTTTACAGGTGTACCCCATTATCCAAAAGATAAAAGAGCCAATTTTTGGAGTTTAAGATATTATTATATTTTTAAACCTATCCCATTGATCTTAGAAGGTCTCTTGGAGTGAGAATCATATAAAATTTCACATCAAAATACCTTTCTAATCTCTGGGTGATCTAAAACTTAAGTGTTTTGGGACTAAAGGAACAAATAACTGTTGTGCTAGCTATAAAGAGAAAAAATATCTCTGAGAAGAGACATAAATTTCTCAAAACTATCTCTAAAAATATATGAATATTTCTCAAAAGATTGTGATTACAATAGCTATCTCTGTAAGGAGATGTGTGTGTTTCCCTTGTGGGTTACATCTACTTATATACTACTTTTAGAAATATGAAGAGACATCTAGAAGAATGTGGAAGATCACCAATATCAAGGGAGACGAGGAGATGAACCTTTCGTGAATTACATATGCAAAAATTTCACAAAATTATTATTTTAGACAACACTACAAAAATTGCAATTTGAGGCCTTTAGAAGTGGATTTAGGGGAAAAAAATTGATGATCAAAATTATGCACCCTTTCACCATATTATAAACATTCCAAGATTTCTAAAACATATTGAATAGAGTCAATTGGAGTTATTATGAAAAATTTATGACTCTTGAAAATTTCCCCACTAGAATTGCCACATGGGTTGTTGTATGCATCACCGAGAGAGAAGTTTTCAAGTCCTCACTAGTAAAGAGTGTGTGGATCCCAAACTTAGCAATTTTTTTGACTCCCACATGTCATGATTTCACTCGTGGTACCCCAATCTATCCCTATTATTCCATTTCCAAGGTGAAAAATGATAAAATAATGAGTTCCCAAGTGCAAGCCCCCCTATGGTTTGTGATACGGCCCTTTCCAACTCTGTTGAGTGCTTAAGTAGCTAACCTCACTTTCCTCAAACTTAACTAGATTCTAACACTCAACAGGATCTCTCTCCTAGCACCCTTTTGTATATTTTTCCTAAGGGAAAAAAAATAGCGGCCCATATGCAAGCCCCCATGTGGTTCTCCATGTGATCCTCTTCAATTCCATAGGGTGTTTATCTAGCTAAACCCATTTCCTCAAGCCTGGTCAGTTTCTGCCACTTGTCATCATATCTCTCCAAGAACCCTTTTTTGTCCCTAATGTCCTTTTTGTCTCCATTTCACCATGAAAAATAGATCTCAACCTCACTCAAGCTCACATTTAACCCGGGTTTGATCTATGTTCAGCTGGATATCATATAGTGCCATTTTGCTCATTTCTTCCACATAGTTAGCCATTTTGGTGATTTTTTGCTGTTACACCTTCTAACCTCCATTAATGGATTCCATTCCACAATAGTGAAAGGACGCATTTCCCAAATATTTGGTTGGTGAAATCACTTGAAAATTGGAGCAAACGATCATCAAAATTTTTTCTTTCACGTAAACCAATTTTTTGCACCATGAAGTAGCTGATTTTTATGAATATTGCGGATTGATTTTCTTATCATCATTATTCCCTCATTGATTAATTTTTCACATTCCCAAAGATCCAACAGGCAAAAGGCTTCGAAACTTGGAGCGGAGGATCCTAAATAAATCTAGTTTCCTCTAAGAAATTTCTTTCTCGATGGAGTTGCTGATTTTTCAAGATATGGAGGGCTGAGTTTTTTTCAATATTTTTCCCCCTCTAATTGAAAAAATCATTTTCCTACTCATCCAGATGAAGGAATTATCCAAAAATTGGAGTGGGGAATATTGTAATAAAACCCAAAATTTCAAGACTATATTTGTTGCAATCTGACACATGCAGTGAACTTACTAAAAATAATATGCGTTCATGGAAGGGAATGTATAAAACTAGTAAGTTTTCAAATGAGTTGAATTCTTGGCATCTGTGGTCCTGGATCAGGCAAGAAACATCAAGGAGTGAAAACAATGCAAAATTTCATAAAATAGTAGTCCTAACTATGAATTTCTAAAAAATGAAAGTTTCCAATTTCCACCCACAAAGTTGTGGAAAATATCATATTTCTTATATTATTTCTTTTTCCCATCATCGTGAGGTTAATACGATGTTTCATAGATCAAAAAATAAATAAACCCTCCTTAAACTCTCAAAACATCATTTCCAAGAATCACAACTTAATACAATAAGCTAAAATGACGAGACAAGATCATTGTAAGAAATAGTTGTAATATTCTCAAGCTCACCAATAATGCATACCTTTTGAGAGTGTTTCTAAACACTTAATCAAGCCTTTTTGATGATATCATTGTAATATAAAGGGGAAACCACGTGACACTTCCTCAAGTTCCATTCAGATGTCAATCCTTCCATATGGAGAAGGAAGTCCATTTCCATGAGGAGAAAAGTGAGAAATGGTGTCTTGATGACATAAGCATGTATCTAATTTGGTAATGTATTGGTCAAAGAAATGAATTTTTTCATAAGAATGGGTGTCATCATAATCATAAGTGAAATTAGAAACTCATAGAGAAAGCTGAGAAACATCATGTCTTGAATCTATCATCATCTCTTTGAGAAGCAAGTCAAATGGGCTAATCAAGTCATCAAAGTATTCAAGCCATCCTGTGTGAAGAATTAATAGCCCATCCTTTTCCATGAGGAACATATGAAAAATAAGATACACGAGCATCCCTGAGTCTGATTTCATTCCAGAGATACTCTATAGTTGAGAAGAGAAGATATGTGATCTCCTTGTGGGGTGTCATGTATTCAAGAATAAGAAATAATCTCGATTCCGCTTGATGTCATTTGCGTAATAGTGTTCTTAAAAACTCAATCAAACAGCTGATAATGTGGTCATTATTTAAAGAAATAAACATTGTAACCAAGCCTATTTTAGTAAGAGAAAGATAATCATCAATATATTTGAGCACCATGGATTTGTCTCTCGTGATCATTGGGGTCAAATGTGAAAGTTTAATATTCAAGAATGTGACCCTCACTCTCACCGTGAGAAGGGGAAAGAACCATCATGAGTGATGCCCGCAGTAATCTTAGGGTCACATTGTAATGCCTCATAATAGTGTTCCTAAATAATATTTCAATATTCTGGAGTGCTTTTTTATCTTACAAAAGAAGGAATTTGTGAGCACCATGCTTGAAATAAAAAAAAATCCATCAACTGTTCTCTTCATCAGACTAGTCAACCCCTTTTTCTCTCCTTCCCCCTTTCTCTCTCATGTCCTAATTCTATGTTGGGAAAGGACTTTTCACTTTTTGACTTATTCATTTAAATGTGACCTATAGTCAAAAATCGTAATGATTTCCCTTTAATTAATGAAAAGGGACTCAATTTTATTTCCTAATAATATGAAGGGTCGCAAGTTATGGGGATAGGTGAAAGGTCATGCAGGGTGTAGATGAAGAGACATATTTGTAATGATATAAACTGGAATGAATTCTACTTTGCAAGGGGTTGGAAATTTTTGATTGAATGTATATTGTTGAGATTACCACTTCTACATCAAGCAATACAATTTTTAATTCTTCTATTTATTGTTTTATTTTCCTCTACTCCCTCTCTCCGACTTTGCATATATGGTAATCTTGTAAAACCAATAAATATGTCTGTGATTTTGATAAATGAATCAAAAGAATTCCACATCTATTGTTTTTTCATCTTATTGTTGCATTTTTGTGTTCTTCTAGTTGAATGTGGACCTAATCTAGTTTTTGTATATGAACTCTTCTATTGCCTACTCATAACAATAACCCTATCTCTCCTTATTCCCCTACCCCCTTTACATCTTTTTGTTGAAAATTCCTCCCTTGTACCTTGTATAAGACTTTTCCACAGGTTTAGTGGAGTATTCCTATGTGATCCCCAACCTAATGGCAACCCAAAACTTTATGTTAGTTTACATTCATTAATGGGATCCTCCCTATACATAAAAAGGAGGGGCTTAGCCCCATGACCATAGGTGAAAACTCAATAATTTACTACATGAAAGTTTATTTTGCTAACAATTTTTGACGACTCTGTTGGGGAGATATTTTCCCTTATACACCCTTAAATATCTTTGGAAAATACCAAAAATATATATATTTAAAAAATCATGTTTCATAGAAAAATTAGATTTTGAAGGCAAATTTATTAAGGAACGAATCCATGTCATGTTCATTTCCCAAATCATAATGATGAAGTTTCAAGATTTGTGTTTGACTAATAAGTGACGATAAAAATGAAGAAGAAGACGAACACTAAGAGATGAAAAGTTTTAATCAACCATCATTCTATACTAACTCTTGCAAAAGTACAAAGTTTGACACAACAAAGAGGTATCTTGATTCAAACAAAAATCCAAAATCAACAAAATAAAATAAGTTTAGTAGCATTTCTATAGTGGTTATGAAAATAATGTATAAAATAGAGAAAATTTCTACTTATGAAGATCCTATCATCACATCCTAGTGGCTTCGATTCAATTAGACTGCTACTAGAGGAAAGAAAATGGAAATTTCACCTATTGATGATCAAGAATCCAAGAGATTGATGAAAAATATACAGAAGAGATATGAAATGTTGCATGAAGGACATGCAGGTGAAGAATATAATGAAGTTAATATTTTTAACTTCATGCAACTGACTGTGAAACTCAAAGCTCTGTCCTTTTTCTCTCTTCCTTTAGATGATTTTATCGTGTATGGGGATGAACAAATGTCAATCTTGAAAAGATATTTTGTGCAAAGGATTTTGAGTATTGAAGGAATAAATTATGATCCCAAAACCAATCTCGAGATTCTAAATTATGCTAAGGCTATGCAAAAATTTATGAGCATATTAAAGCACTCTATAACGATGAGGAAGAAGAGAGTAATCTTTTAGAAGAAGATCCTGATGACTCTCCATATTACGAGGTGTTTATTCATTAAAGAACCCTATGTGTTTCTTATGATTGCCTTGTTCTTGAGTCTTCCGATAAAATTCAAGTCAATACATTGTAGGATAATTAAAAAAACATGATAGTTTAACCTCCATTCATAAATTCATTTTGGTTCGAGGCAAATCCCTTTGGAAGAACAATGTATATGAGAGATGAAGGTTATTTTCCTATGAAAAATGATGTAGGTCTTGTTGAATATTCCACCGAACATGAAGATATTCAAGAAATCAATCCTCCATCCCTGACTCAAGGTCTTTAAGAAGATGAATTTGAGGTAGTCATTGATGGATTTCTTTCTCATTTTGGTTCTTCATTTGATGCAAAAATCCCAAATGATGGAATGAAGTAAATCAAAGAGTCTAACTTTCTTCTTAACACAATCATGGATGAACAAATGGATCACGACCTCTCTGAGGAGTTGATTTGACCATCCTCACCAAAGGAGTAGTGAGTATGGAGTATTCCCTTTTCCCTACGAAGAAGAAAAAGTTCTAGGATATGTTCAGAATGGAGTAGAAGATTATCCTCATGTTGCAGCCCCAATGTTGTATTATTCTCCCTTTCGTGAGGATGGTTTGATGAATTTGGAATTAAAAGGTGCACCCTTCCCATGTAATATGGTTATTTCTCTTTGTTTGAAAAATGATAAAAACCAAGCATGCTCAAAATTTCAAGAAGGTAGCCCCTAGATGGAAATAAGTATGCATCATGAGGAGGATAAATTTTCAAGTGATCCCTAGATATATGAATATCATATTTAAAATCAGCTCCTTGAGGACCAATGCATAGATTTTTTAAATGAAGACAATAATGAGTATGTGGCAAATATGAAAGCGCAATCTATGCAAAAAATATTGAAGATTGTTGAAGAAATTGAGGACCCTAAACTTAGTCTTGAGATCCTAACCTATGCCATGAATTTTCAAGATAAGTGTGAATTTAGATTTGATTCTCGTTTTGATGGACAACTTATCAATAACTAGATAAATCAAACAAGTAAATTCAATGTTTTCTTTGAAGCCTTAGTAGATGAGTATGAATGTGAAGGTGAGTCCTCCCCTTCCCGATTTTGTGAAGAATACTATGAATGATAAGGAAAGGAGATTATTAAATATCCTATAAATATTTTTAGTCATGAAGAAAACACCTCCTCCATAGAAAATAATATCAAGGCTGATGTTGAGATGGTTTGTATAGAAAATAATTATTCAGAACAACAAAGTGAGAAGCTAGAGGAGTCTTGAGAATAGAGTCAGAGCCAACTTAATCTCATCACTTCTAGATGCCTTGCTAATCCTAGAGATGATCCTGTGATATGACCTTTACCTATTGAAGATGAATGAATTCAAGAAAAAATCAAATATTCTACTTTTGAGAACATGGAGGAATGGTTTCTCATAGTCACAAAACATCAAGTGAAGACTACAAAAGACAGGACTTTCAAGCAAGTAATGAAATGGTCACTAGATACAAATTTTTTCTCTACGAAATATTATTATGAAGAAAAAATCTTGATATCTCTCCTTATTTTCAAACCATGCAGAGCCATCATGAGAGCATGACATGATTGGATGATTATCTTTGAGCTTCGGAGGTTTGAATTCAACCCACTATTCCATGATGGTACATACTTATCTCAACTCATTTCCAGGTGTGTATACAATATTGTCCCACCTTAATAAATTTCTTGCCCCTATAACATAATTCCCCTTTCCATTGTGTGTTTACTTTCTATCTTTTGTGTGTTTCCCCTATCTATCATGTGTGTTTTGGCTTTTCCATTTGTTTGTTCTTGCTTGTGTTAGTAGTGAAGAATTGAATCTATTGCCCAACTTGAATAAGGAAATGGTCTATTCACCAATGAGAAAGATGAGGTTATATATTGCCCCTTATGGTACAATTTCTGCAAGTCAGAGCTAGTTTTTTTCATTCATTTTTTCTAGCCCCAAAATTCAAAATTTGAAACATGACAACTAAGCCAAATGTGAAAACTTACACCAAATTTTTCCCCAAATTCCTCTCTTGGTTAGTCTGTCTCATGTGTATGTTCATTTTGAACTTACAGGTTCTCATAATTCATTGAGTAAATATGTGCAAGATTTCAAAAGGGCATGATAAGTTTTTTCATTCCATTCATTGCAGTGCAATAAAAGACTAGCTCTCCAGCAGGCTCATAAAGACCAATTTTGGCCATTTCAAGGCATGTGTGAATCTTTCGGGAAGATTCCAAAATATCATAAACATTCGAAGGTGGTATTAGAGATAATTTAATGTGTTGGGGGTGGTTTAGGTAAATTTAGGAAATATTTTTTGGTTTAGGGATAATCTATTCAAAAATGGGTTTTTAGGTGTAAGGAACAAACAATCAAGTCATGAGCTAGAACTTGTTTAGATGATTCCAGGATCTATGTAAGGAGTTAGAATGAAAATTTTTAGGAAATGGAAATATGGAATAATCCTATACATGGTGGAATAATTAGATTTTATCCAAGGCTTGATGGTTTTTTGAAACATTTCAATCTTTGTAGGTGCACTCTACCATAAAAAAAAGACCCATTTTTTAGAGTTTCAGGAAGAATAAGGTTCTAAGACCTATGAAATTTATCTTATAAGGTCTCTTAGAGTCATAATAATATAAATTTTCACCTCAAAATACCTTTCTAAGCTCAAGGAGAGAAGTTTTCAAGTCCTCACTAGTCAAGAGTGTGCAGATCCCATATTTAGCCAAATTTTTGACTGCCACATGTCATGATTTCACTTCTAGAACCCATTTATGTCCCTATTTTCCATTTTATAATGGTAAAAAGGGGGAAAATAAGCACCAAGTGTAATAACCCTATGGTTCTTCATGTGACCCTTTCCACCTCCACATGGTGCTTAACTCACTAACCTCATCTTCCTCACACTTCACCAGATTTCGACACTTGACATGATCTCTCTCCAAGTTCCCTTTTTGTACCTATTGTACCTTTATTCAAATAGGATAGAGGGGAAAAAATGGTCACCCATTTGAAACCCCCCTCTATGTTTCTCCTTGTGACCCTCTCCAGCTCTGTAGGGTGCTTATCTGGCTAACCCCATTTCCTCAAGCCTGCTCAGATCCTGCTACTTGTAATCATCTCTCTCCAAGCACCATTTTATGTCCCTAATTTAAATTATATCTCCATTTCACCATGAAAACTAGATCTAAACCTCACTCAATCTCACATTTAACATGGGTTTGATATGTGGTCAACAAGACATCATAAAAGCGAGATAAAACACAATATAACACCATTTTTACTCATTTCTTCCACATAGTTATCCATTTTGGTGAAATTTTTTCTGTCACACATTATAACCTACATTAATGGATTCCATTCCAAAAAATCAAAAGGAAAATGATACCCTTATTCATTTCCCAAAGATCTGGTCGGAAAAATCACTTAAAAATTGGAGTAAATGATCACCAAAAATTCTAGTTTCACGCAAGACAATTTTTTCACCATTAAATAGCTTATTTTTAGGGATATTGAGGAATGAGTTTCTTGTCATCATTATTCCATCATTAATAATTTTTCACTTTCCCAAAGATTTGACAAGAAAAAGGCTCTGAAACTTGGAGCGGAGGATCCTAAAAAAATATAGTTTTGTCTTAGACATTTCTTTCTCGATGGAGTTGATGATTTTTCAAGATATTGAGGATTGAAGTATTCTCAGTATTACACCCCCTATGATGAAAAAATAATTTTAAAACTCATCTAAATAAAGGAATCATCCAAAAATCAGAGTGGGAAATCTTAGAATCAAACCCAAAATTTCGAGACTATTTTCAGTACAATCTAACACCTGCAACACACTTATTAAAACTAGTATGTGTAGTCATTTTATACCCTTAGATTAATAGTAAAATCCCATGTGCACTAGCCTATCACCCAACGGGTGCTAGGTGCTCACCCGAGGCATGCACGGGTGCCAAGCCTCTACTTTATGTGAGTCTTGTGAGAATGCATCATCTTATGACAAATATTTAAATGCAAAAGACCAGAAGAAAACATGCGTTCATTCTGAGAACCTATGATGAGCTATCACATCAATGCATCCATAGAAGAGAAATAATAGACACCATATAGAATTGATTCATACACAAAGGAAATGCACTAGGATTATTCTCATGAACACATATATGATTTAGAACAGAGTCTTATATTCATATTAATGAGTTCAGTAACCACATTACATCCCTTGAGGCCATAACATACCCATATAAAAATTCAGAGAAAAGTCATGCATCAGAACTACACTATGTACTTTACATTACAAAGATGAATATAGACCCATCCCACTATATATGATATCACTCCTAATTTCACTATTCCCAACCATAGAATCCTCCATAAGATCTCTACAGAGCTTTAACCCTTTTCTATCACCTCTGCTCTCTCATAATGATTCCACGTTTATATATCTATATATCTTATGCTATCCACGAACCTCTCTCTATATATAGCTTTTCTGCCTTCACTACCATGCCTTCTGAGGTAACATATCGGTTGCTAAGTGTCCAAGTGATCATCTAATGGAGCATGTCTCCTTTGATCTGAGATCTCCACTTTGTGAAATGATGTTCTTCTTGAACCTTTCATCGCATGTATGGAATATTCCCTTTTTAATCCTACAACTGCCAGGATTGCACCTTATCCACTTTGTATGCTAGATGGATCATGATTTTCTTGTGTGTTTCCTGGAATTCTGAATATGGCTAAGTCCCAAAACCTGTCTTTCCTTGCGTGCATGAAGTGTGTTCTACAAAACCCTGCTAGAACCCTTCCCTGCATGCCTTCAATCCGCATGCCCTTCTTCAAATAGGTCCCACACTCCCACGTGCCTTCTTATACTTAGCTAAATTATGGGGCATAACATCACCCCACACTACACCTATTCTCTATCCTCGGAAACACTCTTCAATAAAGTAAAGAATGGTAGGATCTTAAAATGTTTGGAAAGAAAGAATAAAGGAATGAAGAATTGGGATAAAGAATGAAAGAATGGGAAGTTGTTTATTGTCAGAGGAGGAGAGGGAAATCCTTCCCTATATTTGCCTCTAACTTCTCCCAAGCGTTGACCTTGTTCTGATATTTTTGACAGAGGTCACCCACTAGGGTGCTCACCTCCTCAAAAATCAGCTCCTCACCCTTGGTGCTCATGGTCTCAACAATACTTTACAACTGCTTTTCTAAGTCTTCAAGTGCATCCATCCTGCGAGTGATCTAGGAGTATAATTCCTTTAGCCAGATTTTGATCGAGCCTTGCAAGGTCTCAATTGCTTTTGACTTATTCTCCACCTCAGCTAGGATCTTATCTCTTTCCGCTTTATTCTTCATATTTTTCTCTTGGAACTCTTTGAGTTCCATTTCATGGGTGGCAACTAAAATTCTTGCCACTCTATCTTGATCAATGCAGTTTTCATAAGAAGCTTTAGTGACTTGCGCGTCGGCCTTTATCTCTGCAATCAGTTTAGTGTATCGAGCCACAATATCAACAACCTTAATCTTATCCTATTTATCTTGGCACACTTGCGCCTCTTCTACATACTCTAAAGTGAGTGGTGGCCTCTCCATCGTGGGATTGTGGGTCAAATCCTCCAAAAATTACAAGGAAAATTCATACTTTTACTCGGGTGGCACTAATTCAAGATACTTCAAGAAAATTGCATCCGTAATCATCTCCACCTTCTTGGAGACTTCACACACCTTTGATTTTTCTTCCTGCAGATCACGCCTCAACTGAGAACTGATCAAATCCTCTTGATTTAGGTCCTTGCTCTTTTCCACGAGCTCCTTCTTTTTCTTCTCCAATTCCTTTGTTAGAATTTCAGGATTCTAATAAATACGAATTTAATCAAACTACATATTACATAATGTTACAATAAATATTTAAATAAAGATTACATCATAACATAAATAAATAAAGAAATACTTATAGGAAATAAATAAAATAGGTGACACAATATTTATAGTGGAAAAACTCAATAGGGTAAAAACCACTTTGAAAATAACCTTTTACTTCAGAGAACTTATTTTACATTCAGTAAGATCACCTCCTCCTTTAAAACCCTATTTACCAAGGGTAAAACCAAATCACTTGATTTGCACACCTTTGATATATTTCTCGAATATATCAAATGAGGACATAAAGTCCTTTTTATATAAGGTGATTGGGTATGTCTCCCAACCCACCTTTTCAACCTAAAATGGTTGACACGTACACCTAGGTTTATAATATTTAATATTAAAAATATAATAATTTCATGATATTAAATATTTAACCTAAATTATAAATCTGGGTTAGCATATTTAATAATAAAAATAAAAATATTTCATATTATTAAATATTAGCATATATATTAGTGATGTTCCCATATACATTAGGGGTTTTATAGACCACTTAATCATTATGTTCCAACACTCCCCCTTGATGTTAAGTGGGATAACATAACATATGCCAATAGATTACCTACCCATGGTACACTACAAGATTTACAATCCTTAAACCATAAAGGTTTTAGGCTAGCATATCAGTCGAAGGAATTATAAGACCTTCATCATACTCAAATTACCTTTTGGTACAAAAAGATTTGGAATCCCAAAGATCATCCCATGATCAGTGGATAAGTATAATTTGTGAGTTTTACATGTTCTCACAGGTTCTCATAAAAGGTTATTGAACTCAAGCATATAGGATCCTTTTATAACCAAGGATCTCCTTAACAATATGCTTGTACTGGATGTTTACTAGTAAAATCAATAGCACTAAAGAGTTTACTGAAGGCTGTCTTTAAGATCTTTCTACACTTCTTTCTAAAAAATAAGCCGAGGAGGTACACATGACTGAAGGTATTTTTACACTTTCCTGAAGGTCATTTTTTACACTTGCCTGAAGGTCTTTTACAAATGCCCGAATGTCTTTTACAAATGACAGAAGGTATTTTTACAAAAACCAAGTTCCATTAGGAGGTGATATTGTCATGCACACTCCCCCTCAATGGAAAATCTAACAATCCAATATTTTCATGAAAGTGACAAAACTTTGAAGCACTTGGGGACTTTGTGAAGATGTCAGCAACCTGCTTTTCAGTCAACATGAACTTGAGATTCATCTCATTACTTTGCACCTTCTCACGGGTGAAGCGTATATATATCTCAATGTTTTTCATCCTATGATGTTGAACTTGATTCTTAATCAAGAGTAATACAACTTTGACCACCACATAGAAGAGAAATACTTCCTTTAGCTTACATGTGTATATCTACCAACAGCCGTTGTAGCCACATGACTTCTTTAATTCTTTTATTGTACTTCTCTACCTCAGTAGAAGAAATGGAGACTATTGATTGTATTTGTTGTTCCAAGTAATGGTTCCTACACCAAAAAAATTGAACACATATCCAGTATATTTTATAACACAACATCAGTATGGTAAGAATAAAAAAATCTATATAAGATAGTATTTTCATTCTTATTATAATGCAACCCATAATTGATTGTTCCTTTCAAATATCTAAAAATTATTTTTACAAGATTCTAATGATCTCTAAAAAAAGTTCCTACATAAACCTTAAAACAATTCCTATTGTATAGGAAATATCTAATCTAGTTATAGTTAGATGAATCAAACTATCAACTAACATCGTATATAAAATAGGATCAACCTTTTTCATATGTAAATTTAGGATCAATATTTATTCCAACTTCCATTGAAGTAGAAAATAGTTTACAATCAATCATAAAATTTTTTTTCAATACAATGGTTGCATATTGTGTTTTGAAAAATAACAATAGAATGAAATACCATCATACAAATAAGATGATGTGAGAGACCTAACTCATACATTTCAAAGTACTGCTTCAATTTCTCTTTAATCATATAAATTAAATCATAATTGTCACCAGACATAAGAAAATCATCAACATATATACATATAATGATAATATGTGAGCCTTATTGCTTAGTGAATATATCATTATTAGAAGAAAAATTAACAAAACCTAATAATTTAAAGAAGGAAACAATTTTTGCATACCAAGCTCTAAGAGCTTGTTTTAAACTATACAAATATTTCTCAACTTACAAACATAGTTTTCTTTACCAATTTCTTCAAATCCTTTAGGTTGAAACATGTAAATTTCTTCTTTTAAATTGCAATTCAAAAAAGTATTTTTCTTATCCATTTAGTGGATTTCCCACCCAACTTGAGTGAAAATTATAAATAAGGCCCTAACAGTACTCATTTTAGCTACAAGAAATGTATCAACATAATCAATACCAGGTGTCTGAGTGAAACCTCTAGGAACAAGTCTAGCTTTATATTTGTTAATACTACCATCAACATTATATTTTACTTTGTATATCTACCTAGACCCTATAATACTTCATAGCTTAGGTTCATAAAAGGTAATTAATGCATGATACATATGATGACTTCTGGTCATTTTCCGAAGGTTAATAGGATTTGAAATTTCTAACATAGATTGAGCCCAATTTAATTTCTTATCTAGAAAGATAATAGTTTCAGAAACATTTATAACATCAAAACCATTTACTAAATCAGAATCAAAACCATCATTTAAAAACATTTAATGAAGTAACTTCAAGAGAAGAAGACAAAACATGTAAAATTTTCACTAGATTATATCTAGACATTTCATACAAGCTTCGATAATTAACATGTGCTAACCTTTCATGCCATAGTTTTAAATTATTCAAACTTTGAGATATAAAACAAGATGCAAAAGAGAAATTATAAAAAATATACATACCATTTATTTGAATTCCTTCAGCTATTGTACTTTCATTACTATCCTTGATATACCAAATATCCTTCATACATAGATTCTAGTTGTGTCCATACCTCTTTCGGATGTTCGATATTATCTGTGTAGAAGGTACTCATTGTTCACATTGTGTAGAATCATAGAAAGAGCCTCCTACATTCTTTGAAAGAATGCTTTCATGTTATCTACAGTTGTTTGACAACCTCGGATCCAGAAACAATCGTTCAAAGTTTTTCACCATAAATTTTGTTTTGACCCAAATGTTGTAATTGGTTTCATTCAGGATTTAGATTTTTTCAAGACAGAAATAGTTGGATGCTATTATTTTCCTAAACTTGTAAAACACACCCATTATAATATACAATGTACCACAAAGTTAGATACATATTTATTGATAAAAAATAACACTTTTCATAGAATCATATCTAAATTTTACAGATCTAAAAAAACTATTTGATCATAACTAATTATGTCATTACAATGCATACTAATTAACCTCCCATGATCAAAATAATAACCACATCATATAGGGCTCTACATTATACCCTAGAATTATATAAAAAATATTTCCAACCATATAGAAGTGAAGAAGAGACCCCCAAGAATGCATAACAACTTCAAATTTATGAAAAAAAATAATGTAAAAAAAATCTGGCCAACTTAAATTTGACGTCTAAATGACCGTCATAATGACTTATTTTTTGGTCTATCGTGACGGTCATTTGACCGTCAATTTAAACACGCTTAAAGTTTCCTTGAACCTATGATCTTAAATTTGACGTCTAAATGACCGTCATATTGTCTTATGTTTGGTCTACCATGACGGTCATTTGACCGTCAAATTTAATGAAGTAAAAAGTTGTGTATTTCAAAAATGTGAAATTCTAAAATTTCTTATTCTGTATAATATTAGGGAGGTTATATTTTAATACATTATAATAACCTATTATAATTTATAATGTAAAAATATATATGTTTTTTTATAAAAAAATGTATATAATTTATAAAATAAAAATAAAAAACAACATATAGTTCATGAAAATTATAAACTATAGTATATTGTTTTTATATTACAAAACACATAACCCTTATTAAAGGGGTTTAAAGGATATAGACCAGGTTAAAAGAATTTTACCAGATATAAGTAGATGTATGAGAGTATAGACTAACCTGCATATTTTACAGATGGGACAAGTAATTTCACCCGACCAATGAAATAAATTGAAATCCCTATTTTGAGGATCCTTGTCTCCTCCCTTCATTTACTCTTAATTTTACCCCGCACATTTAAAAGTATGGAACTATTGAAAAATATTCTATATAATTTCTGCAAGCTAAAAACTTTAAAACTTTTATGTGGTTATAACTTTTAATATTTTAATAAATATTTACGACACTTCACATGGGCCACCAATAAACTATCCCCATTTTTTTAATTCTTTATTTATAATTGATAGTTCTATATTTATACCTGAGATATTATTTCATTTTATTCTCCACTCCCACTCTTATATAAAATAAAACCTTTAAATAGGTTTATTTATATAGTTTTTATAAACTATAAGATCTAAATGAATGGGGCCGCCCCCTTACATGGATAATATAAATGGTTAAGGACACATGTTAGGTTTTATTTAATAAGTATTAAGTTTTAAAAGTAATCCCTTCATAGCCAAGAAATAAACATGGGCCCACTTACTAAAAAAAAGTAAGCACTTTAGTTTTTTTTAAACATATATAAACTAAATCTAATAAAATTTATATTTTAAGTGGTTTAAAATAACCATATATATAAAATATGATTTAAACTTAGGATTAGAATATGGTCTGTTGACTCTTCCCTCAATTCCATGTAATTTTAATATGGTTTAAGGCTTTTAATATATAGTTTTTTTAAAAAAAACTATATAAATATTAATATGATGTTTATATAAATTATTATATAAACCTTATTTTATATTATATATATTTTTATTTAAAAATAATAATATAGATTTCAAATTATATAGGATATAGTTATAGATTAACTATAAACTATAGTTTTTCAAATCAAATCCTTTTAGAGGGAACCAAAGAATATGGGTATGAATTTACCTTCCGAAATAATTAACCTACAAACATTTGAAATTATAGAAAACATGAAAATTATTTCATATAGTAATAAATCCTTTCTTTTTTGTATGTGACTTTCACGCATGTAAATATTTGAAGCCCCTTTCACCTGTGCACACATCAATTTCCAAACAAACATTAATTCCATATAATTTACAAAATGTAAATGAAATTAAAAATCATATCATATTACATCTCCCCCCCAAAAAATTAGTGATTTAAAATTGAAAAAACCTAAAATTTTTATTGAGAGTTTAATTGCACAAATATAATGCTAAAATAAATTGGGGAAAAAAAGAAGGGGACCAGATACTTTTAAATACCCTTTCAGGTTAGTTGAAAAAACCTGTACAAATTAAATAAATAAAATAAAAAATATTTGATCTTAATTTTTTTAATTTACCTCGCTCTATTACCATGTTAGAATTTAAGGATTCTAATAAATATAGATTTAATCAAATTACATATTACATAATGTTACAATAAATATTTATATTTATATTATTAAATATGCTAACCTAGGTATATACTTTAGGTTAAATATTTAATATCATGAGATGATTATATTTCTAATATTGCCCCAATATTATAAACTTAGGTGTATGTGTCAACCATTTTAGGTTGAAGAGGTGGGTTGGGAGACATACCCAATCACCTTATATAAAAAGGACTTTAGGTCCTCATTTGATATATTTAGGAAATATATCATAGGTGTGCAAATAAAATAATTTGGTTTTACCCTTGGTAAATAAGGTTTCAAAGGAGGAGGTGATCTTACTGGATGTAAAATAAGTTGTACAAATACACCCAGTTTTCTGAAGTAAAAGGTTATTTTAGAAGTGGTTTTTACCTTATTGAGATTTTCCACTATAAATATATGTCACCTGTGTTATTTATTTCCTGTAAGTATTTCTGTATTTACTTATGTTATGATGTAATATTTATTCAAATATTTATTGTAACATTATGTAGTATGTAAGTTGATTAATTATGTATTTATTAGAATCCTAAAATTCGAAAAAAATCTCACTCTATGATTCCTTTTGAATAGTTTGGCCTCAATCTCAATTGAAACTTTGTTGAGTGAGTTGTAGACCTGCTCATCTGACAATTGTTGAGATTTCACCAAGGGATTAAATCCTTTTGTTTATGACACCTTTATCAATGCTCACTAACTTACTTTGAACTCAGGTTCATCCACATGGGACTCAAATGCCCAAGATAGCATCTTTTTGGTTTGAGGATATTTACCTTCTTCATCAAATGAGGACATATCTAGGAGTTGTTCTGTTGGTATGGTGATTTCAACGCGCACACGTAACACCTTACTTAGATCATTAATGTATCACATTCCTTTCCCTTGTGTGACCATTATGCCCTTTCCACTTGTTCACACATCCTTTGGAAAGCTTACCGCAAAATTGGGATTCCTACCCATGCTGCCATATTCTTTCACAATGCTCTCTTCTTTTATTTCCTTCAAAATTTCATCCACGCTCTGCTCCAACCCCTATTCCATTGAATCCTTAATGATTCTTGCCACTTCTCATTCCACAGCTTTCTTCACTTGTTCCTTGGTGAGGCTTGGGGTTTCTTAATGTTTTGTGTTTACCTCTTCACTCACTCCCTTTCCTTGATCCTCTGCTTTGTCCTCGTCATTCTACTCCTCTTCATCTTCCCCATCATTCTTCTCTTCATCTTCCTCCTCCTCAAAGACATGTTAATCATATATCAGATGGTCTTGACCTCTTTTAGGCTCGTCATCATCCCTGTCACCAATGTAGGCCTCTGGGCTCTTTATTTCCTCTGAGTCTTCCTCTTCTGCCACCTTCTACTTCTTCCTAGCTAGTGAATCTAGTATATGATATTTTTCTTTCTCCTTCTCCCTAATAGGCAACGTCTTCCTCAGGGATTATTCATGTGTGAGGGGCTCTTCATGTTCCAGTGCCTCTTTTTCTAGGGTCTTCACCTTGACTAGGGACTTCTTTCTATGTGCGTAAGTGATAGGCTTTGCGACTACTTCTGACGTGCCCACTGATTCTTTAGTTTACACACTTAGTTCCTTCTTCTCCTAAACCTGTTCTCTTTCCCTCTTCTTTGGCGTGGCATTTTTCTGACCTATAGGGTCTTCTAGAATGAAGACATCACTCTCCAGATATTCACCTTTCTAAAAATTAGGCCTTATGCACAGATATACACTTGCTGCAGCCCTTCCAGTGATCGACAACATTATTGGCTTCATAATTTGTAATTCGTGGGAGACATACTTCTCCATGTATGTGCACTTCTTAGGGTATACAAGATTTTGGCACAACTCATGATGGTCTTAGTCGACTTCACTAAGGTTGAACCTTAGCCTTTTGGCCTCCTTGAACCGGTTGACACCTACTTGGAAGAATTGCATGGTGAAGGAGAAGGGTAGCTTGCACCATTGGATCTTAGTCCCATTTGTCAATGTAAACCTGCCAATGCAGAAATGTTGATAAACTACAGACTCTACCTCTCCATCTATGAGCATGGGAAACTACTATGGGATCCTCCACTCTACCTTGAATGTCTCTTGCATTAATTTGTACCACTTCTCTAGGTGTTCCTTGTGAGAAACTGTCATGGTTTCACAATTATACTTCTCAAACTTTTTCCTGGGTGAGGGGTTCTCTTCTGGATACTCCCAATTGAACTTTTCTGGCCCATCTGGTACTCTAATCTCTGAGAAGATGATGGTGAAGAGGATGTTTCCAAATAATATTTTTTCTCCTTCCTACGCGCTACTTATGATTTTATCCACAATAAAGGTGGACAAGTTATAGATGGTCCCTTCTAAGATTTTCTGGCATACATTCAACCATGCCTTGTTCACCTGCGTCCATCTTTCTTGATCATTAAGCTTGGTGACCAAACATGGCATGACCATCCTCATAATAGGGTTTGGAATTTATGTGATGTTAAAGTACCAAAAACCCTTTTGTATTCATAAGATGCTACTATTTCCTTGATGGCCTCCTTATCACTAAAATCATCATCTATGGATTCTCCTTCACAATTCATGCCAGTGAATTTGGATATCAACTGAGGTGTTATGTGCATCTTGTAGCCTCCAAAGTAGAAATGGTCTTCATGTACGCGTAACATCAACCACTAATATAGTTGCTTGGGCTTGACAAAATAAGGCAACTCATCCAGTTGCAATAGCCCTACCTTTTCAAGCTTTACCTTCACCTCGTCGCTATATATTGGTATTCCATCTAGTGTCCTCTTTTTAGTTGGATGAACCAACTCCAATTCCATTTATTTCTCTGTAGTTCTCCTGAAATGGTTGTAATCACTCATGACCATTTGTCTCAAGTGAAAAACCCACTCGTTTCCTAGCAATACTCCATCAGGGTACTGCATTTTTGTATACCATTCCTCATTGGAGATAGCGACGATAGTGGTTTTTTTTCCTTTTACTTTTCCCTTCTATTTCTTTAGTGAAATGGTCACCTTCTTTGGTTCCATTATTCTTGTCAATTTAAAATTTAAATTCGTTTCTCTATTCTACTCCTCTGCTTAAATTAAAGGCTTAACTCTATGAAGATATCCTTTTCTTGTCTTGCCCTAGCTGCCAAACCATAACTAGGAAAAACTTCCACAAGACAGTGCACTACAAACTAATTCTCCCCATGCCTGTGTACTCCTTCCACTTTGGTCTGTAGATCTACTCTGGTGACACACTTATATTTCTAGGATTCTTCTTCCTTTGCACAAATCTCTCTTGATGCCCTAGTTCACAAGAGTGCTTCAACTTCATAATAGCAAGGTAAAATAATGACTTGCCCGAAATCATATTTATAGTTTTTTTTCCTCTCTAGAAATAATTTCTATACCACCTACCAACCTAATTAACATTAAATGAGGATTTTTCCACTAGGCCGACCTTAAGCACCCTTACTCATGTGCCCAATCTTGTGTGCAAAATTCTTCTACAACCTTTTGGCGCGTAAAAAATATAATTTGACCAAAGATTCTTACGTGCGCGTCTACAATACCAAAGGCACTTCTTCTGTCCTTTACCTAATTTTTTCCCTCGTATACCTCGTGTTGTTCTTGTGCTCTTCATTCTTTAGACATGGTCTTTTTTATAGCCTTCATGACACCATAATTCATTATCCATTATTTCCCCATGTGCTTCCTCTATCTTACATGTTTCTTTCTATTGAGCCACTCAACATTTACTACTGGGTTATAATTTACTTTGCACAACTCCACCCAACACTAAAACAGATGCACAGTCCTCTGCACATACACAACCTTAGAAAATAATGTGGTTACTGGCGCATAAGGCACAAAACAGAACAAAAAGAAATGAACAAGCAACGAGAAAGGGAAACAAAAGAAAAGACAAATCATAAAGGGAAATCCTAAGATAACTAGAAATATTTCCTCATTTACAAACACCTAGAAAACTTATTTATAGTAGCACTTCAGCCTACTCCCATTGAAATGACTGGGTAATATCATCCCATCTAGCACTTGTAACTAGAAAGTTCCTGAATCAAGGATGTACAAGATGATGTAAGGTCCCAACCAATGAAAACTTTCCAGGATGACACAAATACTTGAAATCATATAAAAATACCATCTTTCCAACCTCAAAGTGCTTGTTTTTGATATGATGAACATGTCATGCCTTTTTTCTTACTTTTTCTATCTTTGGAATTCATCTAGCAAGTGATTCCTTTCGTCTAACTTCATCGACTTATCTATCCCCTCTTCTAGCACTTGTGCATCATCCAACCCTCTTGCGTGCCCTATATGTAGTGATGGTAACATGAATTCAACTGGTAAAACAACTTCTATGCCAACCACTAATTGAAATGTTGTGGCTTTTTTTAACCTCTTGTAGGTTGTCTTGTATGCTCATAAAATGGCTAAAACTTTGTCATCCAAATTTTTTCTTCTAACGTCACAGATCTTGGTCAACGTGTGAATTATTATTTTGTTAAATGCCTCAGTGGTCTCATTTTCTTGAGGGTGATAAGGTTTAGTCTTGTGATGTGCCACCATAAATTCTACTAACATAATCTGGACCATTTCATTTAGGAAATGTGTACCTATATCACTTGTTAAGCTTAAAGGATAATTATACCCATGCTGATTATGTTCTCCCATAAAAATCTAACAGTTGTTGTAGTGCAATCCTTTGTAGGCATTACCTTTGCCCATCGTGTCAGGTAATTAGTGTAAGTAATGATATATCGGAACCAATCCTTTGCATGTGGCTGGAGGAATTGGCCCTACAAAGTAGATTACCCATTTTTGAAATGGTTCAGCACTGGCTATTAGTCGCAAGGGCATTTTATCCATTTTTCTAGGTTTCTCCAAGGCATTGGTAATGGTCACAAGCCTTGCAAAACTCAATACAATCCTAGTAGATGGTTTCCCACCAAAGATATACTAGTAAAATCTTCCCCGTGGTAGCATTTCCTACATAGTGTCCTCTTGTAATCCCACCATGTTCTTCCTCCATAATTTCCACATGCTAATGTTCTAATATGCATGGGCGTAGAACCTCATCACAACCTAAATTATACATGTCTCCACTAATCAACATGTTGGGTGCGACGCGTAATGCTAAATGTTTCCTTTATAGAGCTTTCATCCCTTCTAGCACCACACCTATTTTCAAGAGCACTGCAATATCTTCCAAGTCTGAGGGCATGTGCTACACAATTACGTGTTTGACATGGTATCCTCAATGCTTTGCACGTCCTCCCCTGAGTTAATCCTTGATAAGTGGTCAGGTCTTGAATTTCTTTTCCCTAGTTTCACAACCACTATGAACTCAAACTCTTGGAATAATAGGACCCAAAGGCATATGCACCCCTACAAAATGGGATTATTGACTAAGTATTTCAATGCCATGTGGTCTGTGTAGAATATAAATTTTTTTACCAACATGATACTTCCTAAACTTATGCAACATATACATCATAGAAAATGATTCGCACTCAGTAGTTATGTAATTTTACTCTGTTGGTGCTGAATTTCTACTGGCAAAACACAAGGGATGATCAACAATCCCTTCACTAGGTTGTGCTAGTATTTCTCCCATAGATTGTCCCTAAGGCATCAACATGCACATGAAAAGGCTTATCCCAAGAAGTAAAATGTAGTATGGGTTTTGTGACCAGCCTATCCTTTAAAGCATAAAATACCCTCTGCTGCGTCTCTCCCTAATGAAAGGAACTCTTGTGTTTTAGCAATTCCTCCAAGGGCGTGAAAATTTTTTCATACCCCTTGATGAATTTCCTATAGTACTCTATATGCCTAGGGAATCCACACACTGCACTTTGACTAGTAGGCTCCCTTAATCCCACAAAAATTAAAACTTTGGCGGGATCCACTAGTAAGCCTTCTTTGCATATAATATGTCCTAACAAGGTTCCAAATGGAGTAGCAAAGACACATTTCTTAATGTTGAGGGATATCCTTAATTTTTGACATCTCTCAAACATCAACCTCAAATTGTCACAATGGTCCTTCACCAACCCATACACATTCCAGTCATCTAGGTAAACTTGAAGAAATATATGGATAAAATCTTGAAATGCTTGTACCACGATGCATGAGAACATAGCAAGCACATTCTTCAATCCAAAAGGCATAACTGTGTAGGAAAAACTTCCCCATTCAGTGGTGAAAGTTTCCTTTCTCTGGTCTTCCTTTGCAATCCTAACTTAGTGATACCTTGAAAACCCATCCATGAAAGAGTAGACTTTGCGCCTGGCTACTCCCTCCAAAATTTCTTCAGTAAAGGGGGTTGGAAAAGGATCGATGACACATATTCCATTCAGGTCCCTATAGTCCACATAGATCCTTATCCTCCCATCCTTCTTGATACTAATGACCATTGGGCTTATCCATTCTAATTCTTCCACAACCTTAATAATGCCTGATGCTATCATTTTTTCTATTTCTTCCTTGACCCATACGTGTAGATTTGGATTCATCCGATAAGGTATCTTCCGAATCAGGCATGCACCTTCCTTCAACTTGATCTTCATCTCCCTAAGGAATGGTGGATGCCTTTGAGTTCATGATACCCACAAGGGAACAAATCTGAGAGCTCATGCAATAGATCAATGACCTCTGAAACTTATTTTTCTGACCAATAGTCCCCAATGATAGCTTCCTTAGGTTCTGTTTATATCCCAATGTTAACCTTATTCATTTTTCAAGGGCTCATGGTAGGCGCATGCTCGCTCACCAGTGTTACCTATGACTTCGCGCATACCTTTAGAATGGTTAACATCCAAAGTTTCCATTTCTTTTCCATCTACTACATAGACCATTTTTCCTTTTCCTTTTTTTATAGCACACATGCTCAAGCTGTACTTCCTATGATTCTTCTTCATTGAGGCATGTTTCCAAATAAGGCTCACCTAGTAATTCTAGTAGCCTATCTTCTACCATAGCACTATCTCCCATTGTAAGGTGACTTGATTACTTGCAACACCTTATCCATCGATGGCATTTGTACTCCTATACTCAAAATCTTGAATGAGATCAGCCACCAACTCCTGTTAATTACCTATTTGATGACGTATCTCCAAATGAATATATCATGTGCGTGTACAAGCCTTGTAAGGTGAATACAAATTATGCATCCATAAAAGGTGGTAAGACTTTTGTGCTTCCCATCTAGGCCTTCTCACATGCTTGGATATGAAATGAGGTAGTCTCTTTACCATGGTAGTCTTGTATGATAGTGGGCGTGTGTTGCTCTTGGAGAACCTTACAAAAAATGTGATTCTTACCTTGTGTCATTCTAGGAGTTTCTCCTAATGTGTAGCTCACCAGTGCGTTGTAGTTCTGAGTAGGTTATAATTGAGCATTACCATTCTCTCATCCTCATTCTTTAACTGACCCTCCATTTCTCACAAGAAAATTTTAGGGTATGCTCCTCCAGAGTAACTTGGCAACTTCTTCCCTCCTAGGCACTTGAATGAGCATGCCTTCATTAACCTTATTACAGATCCTCTCAACTGTCACCTAATCAACTCATAAGTCCCATGTGCCCAATTGTCACATGCCATGCTAGTGGTATCACTCAAGGACTGAGTATCTTCAAACTAGATAACTCCCTCCGTGGGATGAATTATCTCAGGATCTCTGATGGAGCACACATAGATTCTATTGAGGACTTCTTCTCCTAAGGGCTTGGTATAGGGCACTGATTTCCCATCTGTTAAAGGGATAATCACCCTCTCTTCCTTGTTCTCAAAGCTGATATACCCCTTGTTAAACCACAGGTCGGAATTTTTCTTATAACACCATGGGCACCCAAGTAATGCTGGAAAGTTGTATACCTCAATGAGTGCTAAGACTTCAAAGTATCCATTGAACTTGGCCCCTTGAATGGTGATAACTGCATCCTTCATGACTCCAATGGGCATTGCATTAGTCTTGTTCACCATATACAACACATTTGAAGATGGTTGTAATGTGGGCCTTCCCATTTGATGTCAGGCATCTAAGGTAATAACATTGACCTCCGCTCCTATGTGTCGATGAGGATATTGCTTAGAAGCCATCCATCAACAACTACATTCAATGTAATCTCTTTATCATAGTCAAGGCTGTGAGGAGGAAGGTTTGTATGCAAAACCTTTCTTTCGCACTCGACTCCGGCATGCGTGGTACCTTCTCCCTTTACCATTCTCCTAGCAAGGGAATAATATTCTCTTGCCTTAACATCCTACATACTTCCTTGACCTCATCCAGGTCATCCTTTAGAGCCTCGACATTCTTCCTTTTCTCTAACTTCTTTGATTTCTCCTTTAGACATTGGATCTCCCCTTGCAAACTCCGAATCACATCCATAGTCTCTTGATACACCTCCTTCTGATGAGCAAGATCTAGATACTTTCCATGTACCACTTCCTCTCTTGAAACTAGTGTCCTTTGTCTTGGCATCTCCCTGGCACACGTGGCCTCTACTTGCATCATCACCAATACAAGTTCTATCCTTGACTTACGCGCCACTTATGACATCCACAGTGAATCATATTTCTTGATGCTCACCATCCCAACACCTATGTCTTTCCGGTGCTACTGGTTCATATGCTCATAAAGCTCTGGACACTCTCTATACTTATGTTTCTTTCCACACCACAAGTATTGTAATAGATCAGGACACTCATGCTTATAATGCTCTGTATACCCAAAATTATAATAGGTTCCCTGTGGGAACTCACTTTGTTCTCCTTCGTGGTTACTGTGCAACCATGAAATCCTCTGTGAAAACCTCTTCCACATGCTCCTCCATCTATGCGCCCTTCATAGCGATGATCATCATCCTTGGAACTTCTTACAAGACTAGTCTGGCACACACCAAGATCAATAGCATCATGGATCTAGTCAATCAGTCTATAATCCTTGGTATCATGGGTCATAGAGGTATAGTTCTTATAATAGCAAGAAACATTCTTTGGATTGCGTGTTGTAGTAGAGGAAACCTACTTGCATCATGATCCCCATGGAAAATTTCATAGTCTACCGCCATAGTGCATACCAAATTCTGAGGGAAACTATCATTTGCATGCCCTTCCACTTCACAGTATGTACACCAAAGCCCACTATGAAACTCATGCACTGAGTTTGTAGATATATTCTCTAACTGTTTAGCCATTGTAGTAATTTGAGCCTCCAAAAAAGGACTAACACCAGTATCAATGCTCCTAACAGCCTCAATGCACAGGGAAGCTTCCAATGCCTCACACGGGTCTGTGAAAGTCTTGTGTGACAGAGCCCTTCTAAACGGTGTTATCAATCCTCCAATAAACCATTGAGCATGTTGAGAAGGATGAATTTCATAGGATAGTTTTGACAAGAGAGTCTTGAAATATGCATCATACTCCCGCACACTCTCTGCCATTCCTTGTTGGATCTCCTTTAAATCACTAATGCTATTTTTCTCAAACTCAGGGATATGGAACTCTGCTAGGAAGGTGTTCTTTAATGCAGTGTAGTCTACTACCATCTGATGGGGGTCATACTTTTGGTACCAACTATGCTCACGTCCTTGCAACATTGTTGCAAACTGACTTGCCTTTCACTCTGGGGTAGTGATCCCTTTCATGCGCCATAGTAATTCACACTTTTTTACATGATCTGTAGCATATTCACTACCCCTTTAGTCTAGTAATTACAATGACATCTCAAAAAATACTTGCGGAGGTGGCTGAGACCCTTGTCCTCTTGATCCAAAGACTTAGTTTCCTCTGGTGTTTCCTCCTCCACCAAATCCACTTAGATCCACTAGGTCTTATTCCTCCTAACCCACAAAATCCTCCAGATCCACTAGGTCCACCAGGTCCTCCAGCCCCTACACCACCAAATCCACCTCCTATCAGCTGGAAAATGGCCTGAAGTGGTCATTTTGCCTAGTGTTCCCAACATCCCATTGAACTGTGCACCGATGGTTTGTGATATTGTCCCACTTCCAGTTGTGTGTCCCGTGCCACTCCCAGACATGATACCCAAACCTTCCGTACTTGCACCTTGTTTAAAAATTCCTCCAAATACCGGAATGGTTTGCGTAGCCATGGATGTTGCAAACAAGAAATTATATCTTTTGGGCATAGATCGATTACTCCCACCGATACCAACTAAGCAAACAATACTTCTCCCTTGATCTGGAAAACCAAGTGCCAGGGGTTGGTCACCAGGTGGGTTCAGATGTACACTAATGGCTCTCCTTTCTCCATGCAATGAACTCTCATCAGAATCTGAAGGGGATTCTCTCTCACGCTTTCCAAGATGGGTAGCACAGACTTCTCAGGTTCCATGTCCTCTACATGAACCTCAACTCCTTCCCGTGATATCTGCCTCCATAGATCCATCACACTTGCAACCTCACATGTTGTCTAGTCATCTCCCTTTCACGAGATTTTTTATACTTGAGTTGTCTCTCCTCCCTTTCCTTTTCAGCCGCAATGTCCACCATCTTCCTCCACCCTAGCTTCCTCTCCCAGTGCTCAGAGAAGCTTAGCTGGCCATGGGAAATGCCTCTAAACTTAGGGTAATGATCAATATCTTCATATCCAAATGGATAACATGTAAAAATGATTCTTTGGGCTCCCTCAGAAACTCGAACTCAACAACCTACGGGAAAGAATATGTAGAAATGGCATATTCTAGATATAACTGGTTAGCACTCCTTTCCACCAATGATCAACACCACACGTCCAAGTCAAATTTACATCCTACAGCCTCTGATAATCATTTTCGATCCATGCACATGATCTATAGTACCAGCTAAATCTAGATGCATATGTTGAAAGCCATTCATATAGTTCTATTGAGAAACAACAGAAGAATGTCTCATATAGGTCATGTTACAGGTTCTCTTCTACCCATATATGTGCATCGAACTCAGGTCCAATGTTGAATCTTTGAGAAAACTCATCCTTTGTACTCTTGAACCATGCTTCAACACTTTCCAAGGTCAGAAATTCTATCATTACGCATCGTAGGGACTAAGATGTATGCCATTTTTCACAACAACTTTAAAAAGAGGTTATGACAATGGAACCAAGATTTAGTCATTTTTATACCCTTAGATTAACAGTTAAATCCCATGTGCACTGGCCTATCACCCAGCTGGGTGCTCACCTGAGGCACGTGCGGGTGCATCAAGCCCCTCCTTTATGTGAGTTTTGTGAGAATGCATCATCTTATGATAGATATTCAAGTGCAAAAGAAAGGAAGAAAACAAGCGTTCATTTTGAGAACCTATGATGAGTTATCACATCAATGCATCCATAGAAGAGAAATAACAGACAACATATAGACTTGATTCATACACAAAGGAAATGCACTAGGATTATTCTCATGAACACATATATGATTCAGAATAGAGTCTTATATTCATATTGATGAGTTCAGTAACCACATTACATCCCTTGAGGCCATAATAGACCCATATAACAATGCAGAGAAAAATCATGCATCAAAACTACACTATGTCCTTTACATTACAAAGATGAATACAAACCCATCCCTCTAAATATACCATCACTCCTAATTTTCACTAATCCCAACCCATAGAATCCTCCATTAGATTTCTGCAGAGCTTTGCCCCTTTTCCACCACCTCTACCCTCTGAGGATGATCTCCATGTCTATATCTCTATATATTTCTGCTACCCGCACACCTCTATATATAGATTTTTTCCCTTCACTGCCATGCCTTTTGAGGTAACATACCAGTTGCCAAGTGTCCAAATGGTCCTCCAATGGAGCATGCCTTCTTTGATCTAAGCTCTCCACTCTGTGCAATGGTGTTCTTTTGGAACCTTCCATCACATGCATGGAATATTCCCTTTTTGATCCTACAGTCATCATGATGGCACCTTATCCACTCTGCATGCTAAAAGGGTCACGTTTTTCTCATGTACTACCTATGTGTTGAATATGGCTAGGTCCCAAAACTTGCCTTGCACATGCACCATGGCTGCAATTACCCTGTTAGAACCCTTTTCTTTCCTTGTGCCCACGCACCTTCTTATACTTAGCCAAATATGTTTTTTTATAGTTCAAAAAAGAAACAAAACCCTCCTTAAACTCTCAAAACAACATTTATGAGAAGTACAACTTGATACAAGAAGCTGGAATGATGAGACAAGATCATCGTAAGCAATACTTGCAATCTTATCAAGCTCACCAACAATGCATACCTTCTGAGAGTGTTTCTAAACACTTAATCAAGTATTGGTGATGAGATCAATGCAATCTAAAGTGAAAACAAGTGACCCTTCCTCAAGTTCCATGCAAAGATCAATCCTTCCATCTAGAGAAGGAAGTCCATTTCCATGAGGAGAAAAATGAGCAATGATGTATTGATGACATAAGAATGTTTCTAATTAGGTGAGATATTGTTCAAAAAATTAATTTTTCATAAGAATGGGTGTCATCATAATCATAAGTGAAATTAGAAACTCATCGAGAAAGATGAGAAACATCATGTCTTGAATATATCATCGTCTCTTCGAGAAACAAGTCAAATGGGATAATCAAGTCATCAAAGTATTCAAGCCATCCCGTGTGAAGAATTAAGATCCCATCCTTTTCCATGAGAAACATATGAAAAAGAAGGTACATGAGCATCCTTGAATCTAATTTCATTCCAGGGATACTCTATAGTTGAGAAGAGAAGATAAGTAATCTCCTTATGGGGTGCCATGTATTCAAGAATAAGAAATCATCTCAGTTCCACTTGATGTCATTTGCGCAATAGTGTTCTTAAACACTCAATCAAACACCTGATAATGTGGTAATTCTTTAAAGAAATAAACATTGTAACCATGCTTATTTTAGTAAGCAAAAGATAACCATCAAGAGATTCAATCATCATGGATTTGTCTCTCATGATCATTGGGGTCAATTATGAGAGTATAAGATTCAAGAATGTAATCTTCACTCTCAATGTGAGATTGGGAAAGAACCATCATGAGTGATGCCCACAGTCATCCTAGGATGGCATTGTAATGCCTCAAAATAGTGTTCCTAAACATTTTTTCAGTAGTCTAGAGTGTTTTTGCATCTTACAAAAGAAGGAATTTGTGAGTACCATGCTTTAAATCAACAGATTCTCCATCAATTTCTTCTCTTCATCAGGTTAGTCAACCTTTTTTCTCTCCTTTCCCATTTCTCTCTCATGTACTAATTCTTCGTTGGGAAATTAATCTTAATTTTTTTGAGCTTATTCATTTAAATGTGACATATAGTCAAACATTGTAATAAGTTCCCTTTAATTATTGAAAAGGGACTCAATTTTATTTCCTAGGAATATGAAAGGTCACAAGTGATGGGGATAGGTGAAAGGTCATGTGGGGTGTAGATGAAGAGACATATTTGTAATGCTATAAATTGGAATGGATTATCTATTTCAAGGGGTTAACAATTCTTGATTGAATGCATGTTGTTGAGATTACCACTTATATATCAAGCAATAAACATCTGCAATTCTTCTATTTCTTGTCTTATGTTCCTCTACTCCCTCTGTCCAACTTTTCATGCATGATAATATTGTAAAACAAAGAAAGGTGTTTGCACCTTTGATAAATGAATCAATGGAATCCTGGGTCTATGATTTGTTGGTCTTATCATTATTTGCATTGTTGTGTTTTTCTAGTTGAATGTTGATCTAATTTGGTTATTGTATGTGAAATTTGCTAGTGCTTACTCACAACAGTAACCCTCTCCCTCCTTGTTCCCCTACTCTCATCTACCTCTATTTGTTGCAAATTCATCCCTTGTACCTTATACAAGCATTTGCTATAGGTTTAGTGGAGTATTCCTATGTGATCCCATAACTAACACCCACCCAAAACTTTAGGTTAGTTTACATTCAATAATGGGAACCTCCCCATACATAATAAGGAGGGTCTTAGCCCCGTGACCATAAGTGAAAACTCAATAATTTTCAACACGACATTATTTTTTCAACAAGGTCCTAGGTTTAATATATTTCCATTTACCCTCAAAGAATCTACATCCTATTAAAATTCAATACTAGAGTATTCAAACATCATTATCTCATAAAAAATTCATAAAATCATAAGGTACTCGCTTACTACTTGTCAAGGTAACACTTTTATGTACATTTCATTAATGAGATTATTCACAACATTTAGTGCATAGTTGAACCGGTACACTAAATCCAATTGTGTCATACATATTGAAACACATATTACTAGGATTTTAGGGGATGAACGAGAGGATATAGACCATGTACACATTTTGAAGGTAATTTTTAGGTTCTTTAGTGGGATTGCTCATTAATCATGCACTCCTCTTCTCAAGTCAATCTAGGATAGACAACTTATCTTTAAATCCAAAATTTGAAGAAATCATACTATTAACACATGGTCCTTCATACGGCTTGCAGGTTAGGGTCCTCATGATTGTATTTTAGGCCATCATCCAAAAAATTTTATCCATTTGAAATTCCTGTAAGGTAGCTTTGTGTCATTTTTTAGATTAACATACATGTTCAAAATGATATCTAAAATTTGTGATCTTATTTTCTATAAGTTAGAATATGGAAAGCTATACATCTATACCAAGGTCACTTTACAACTCATGTCCTCTACATTACGAAGGTGGTTACATGTATGCCATTCCACATGAAAATGATACTCTTAGATTGTTCTTATCAATTTTTTCTTTACTTACGAGTTCCCAAGTATTTAGTAAATCACACAAAGAGTACATTAATTAATTCCTAACAGGATCATGATATAAAAATTCATTTCATTTCTAGTTAATAAATGAATCCACACCCTTAGCAACATATAACCTGAAATCAAAATTACACTCATGGTAAAGTGCCCCCTTTTCCCAACATCCCAATACGATAACAATTTTATACTCATCATAGAAATCAATAATTAACATTTGCATTTATAAAAATAATGTTGATTTATCCTTTCCAATGACATCACTTTCAAATATAGCATGTTATTACAAAAAACATAAGTAACACTAATGAATTATTTTTTTCCAGGGTACTTGCAAACACAAAAATGGTCATCCCTAAAACCTGGCATGATAATCTCCTACAAACTAACATATTCACATATGCATAATTTTCTAATCATAACAAAATCAACCAATTTAAATTCAATAATAGAGAATATAAGGAATAAATTTATGGTTTCATTTCATTTACAATCTAGAGAGAGATAGAGATAGGAGAGAGAAAAACATGACATTTCCCAAAAGTAAAATTCATAATGCAAGTGACAACCAAAGGTTCCATATAGTCCTGTGACGGTTTCCTAAGGTATCTCAACAGTTAGTAACCTATAAGAGGGTCTCACAATGTTTTTCCAATTTTTGTTGCGAGATTACAAAAGGTGACCAATTTAGCCCAAGTGGCTACATAATTGAGCTTGAAAACTAATGTACATGACTTGAACATACAATGTGTCAATTCTTGTCTATTCCCCTATATATAGGGAAACCCTTGAAGTAGACATAAATCATTCTTACCCACCAAGGTTTAAACTGTGACTACTTTTCAGGAGCTAATTATCATAATTGAGCCAATTTGTCCTTACTACAGAATGAAAAGTGGCCTAAAAAACTATCTTGCAAAAACTAGTTCCCAAAGCGGCTTTCTAGAAAATAAAGGTACTTTATAATTGTCATGGTGAAATTCTAGAGGTATGTGGTGGTGGAATTTTGTAAGCCAAAACCCAACCAAAGTGAACTTTTAATTTTTAGCGGTTGTCTCAAGCTGTGAAATAGTCAAGTAGGACCCTAGACGCATGAAATTAAATGATCAAATGATCATCAAAATTTATCCTAAAGGTTGATGTGACATTGCATATCACCAGGAAGCATGGTCAAACCTAGACTTCCCGCTACAGGAATTAGAAAGGTGTTTTGCGTGTCATTACGATTTATAAAATTTAACTATTCACTATTAAATAGGTTGTATTTAATTAATTTCAACATCTAATATTTCCATCATCTCGGGATGTGATTCAGGAGCAAGGTTAACACTCAAAATAGTCATTTTGGTTGCGTGTTAAGTAAGGAAATTTATAATGTTCTGGAGCAACAAAATGTTTTTTAACTAACCAAACATAATATTCATTCAATTTAATTTTTTTAGTACCATTGTGAAAGGAACTATCGATTCAAAAATCATGCTATAAGAGATAGAAAACCATGCCTAAATCGAACTAGCGAGGCATTGGTATGAGGTGCTCCAGGAAGTCCACATTCACAACACGTGAGAACAAAATTCATTGAAGCATTTCATCCAAAAGTTCTCGTGCCTTTGGTATGTTTCCAGATTTTTACATCTAACAATTATATACTTTCAATCATTATTATATGGCTTTCCATAGAATGTTATAAAGTTCTTGTTTTGGCATAGGCTCAGAGGATGCTAGTAAAGGTTAGCTTTTGTCTTTAAATCTGCCAATGGAATTTGATTAAATGCATCTATTGTCTTTTAAACAAACCCATTTTGTGCATATATGGTAAATGTGACATTCCATGAGATGACATCTGGATGAGGCATTTCTTTGAAAAACTTTACAGACTTGGTAAGATCATCATTTACTTAACAATAATCACATTCCATGAGATAACATTTCTTTGATACCTTTTGTCAAAAAAAATCCATGTAAAAGTGTTTAGGTCAAGTGAGGTTTAAAAGGCAAGTGGATTTATGAGAAATACCTAGAGGAATTAAAAAAATGTGTGAAGATGGATTAAAGGAAAACAAACGGTGCGTGCTTTTGTGTATAGGATGGACCACCTTAGACATACTAGATCTACACAAAGTTGGAGAGAATATCTTAGGAGATGAAGATGGAGCAGGTAAGATGATGAAAAAGGATGTGGAATTTGGATTTATACCTACCAATCGCATTTCTTGGAATTTTTCTAGGAATTTTAGTAACCATTTTGAGAACGTCCTCCACTCTTTACATTCTATGAGCCCACATTTCTTTGCTGACATATGTCATGAAAGAGAAGAGATGTCATGAAAGGAATCCCTGTTCTTCATTTTGACGCCTTTACTCACTGACCACACACCCTTTCCATCAAATATCAACTGCCCCCATTACTTATTGCACGTAAAAATCAAGACAATAACAAAATCAAACAAAAGGAATTCTTCATTGTTTAGATTGAACGCGTCATGGGGATTTACAAGCCTTATGGGGTCTGGTTACTTCAGAATAGAGAAATTACACCATTGAAACAAATATTTAAATTAGAGAGAACATATCCCCTTCGAAGAAGAGGGAATAAGAGCATGGGAAAGAAACCATGGAATAGGGAGAAATGAGAGTTACACGGTAACCTAGCCAACGAACCCACTTTGTGCATATCATGTAACCATTTTTGTTTCATGCTACCATGTAAATTTTAGGCATTAAAAATAAATTCACATGCCTTATCTATGATTCCAAATTTTCATACAAGTCTACCAAGGCATTTAAAACTACAACATCTGATTAAATGAACACCCATACCTGCTATCGTAAAATTCCACAAATCCACTTTTTTTTATGAAACATTGGATCAAATATCTCCTTATTGGGTGCAACATAAGCATGGAGGGGCATACATATTTACCTGGGCACTAAAAGTCACTGCAACATATGACAAGGTTTGCTCCCCTCATACCACTAAAAATCATAATGACACTTTTTTTCATTATTTGATAATAATTTATATTATATATATACTTCATATTAAAAATAAATCACATCCCATACCGTTTACTTTGCACCATTAGAATATTTACTGGTATTTTCAATTAAAAAATAGAATTACTATTATGGAATTTATTAAATGCAACTAACTAGTATAATATTTTATATTCAAAACAATCATACTTATATAAAAAAGATCTTATTTAAAATAAAACTACATTCTCTTTGCATACTTCACAATTTTACAATAATTATTAGTATAACATTGTTTGAATACAATTAACCATATTTAATTTCAACTACAATATATTCGGTAGTAATAGGCCAATACCCAACACTTGTTTATTTAGTCTTCTTAACTAGTGCCACTACCAAATAGATATTTTATTTTATACCACTTTAGGTAATGGTTATGTGCCTATATATATATATATATATATATATATATATATATATTGTATACTCTCATTGAATAATGAATTTATATGTACACTCAACTACTTAATACATTGAAGTATGTTAGTGTATTTAATTAACCATACACTATTGTATGTGATTAAGATGCACATGTAATATTTAATTGAAATATAATATATGGATAATTCACATATTGATGCACATTAATCCACTTGTCAATGGATACAATTATCAATCAAGTTATTAACTTGATTGACTTTTTCTATTGATAGATTAAAGCAAACTAGCTCTACAAGGTAAATACTCTCCAAATCCAATAATAACTAATGTTTGATTTTTTTATAAAAGTATAGAGTTATTGTTAGAGGTAATTCATTATGGAAGAGAGTTAGTGGTATACTAGTGAAATCAAGTCATATTGTTTAATAAAGAGGTAATAATGTTACCTAAAATTTGGGACCATATTGTTTAATAAAGAGGTAATCTGTTAAATTTTGGGAAGACAAATGGTTGGGTGAGTATCTTCACAAAGAATCCTTTCCCAATCTCCATAAGGCCGCTTCTGAGAAATATGGAATAAATGTATACAATTATTTTAATTTGGAGGGTCCGTATAGTTTATGGGAAAACATACAACTAAAGGGTCTTATCAACAACGAGGTTATTTCTCTTAACAACCAGTTGAGTGGAGTTATAGTGGCCAAGAGAAATGAACCAGATAATATCTATTGGTCAAGGAAGGTAATGGTCCCTTTTTAGTTAAAATTTCCTATAATACTTATTTTGAAAATGAGATTGATTATGGAAATTTTAAATGGGAAAGTGTGTGGATAAAGGAAGTCATTCCTAAAGTTAATATGTTTGGTGGCAGGTATTACATGAAAAAATTCCAACGATGGCCAATCTCAATAAAGTGAATTTCCATATGGTTAATAGGTGTGTGCTGTGTGAAAAGGAGGTTGAAGACTTTGCTCACTTGTTTCTTGAATGCTCTTTTCTTAAAAAGGTTAGAAATACTTTATAAATCTTTTTGAGATAAACTAGATTTTCCACTCTTCTTTAAAATGCTATGGAATCAGTAGTATAATCCTTTTAGAAGTCAGGGTCTGAAGAATTTTTGGATTCTCACCCTCATGTACCTCTGTTGGGAAATATGGAAGGAGAGGAACATGAGAATTTTTAAGGGAAAGGAGGTGGAGAATATAATTGTAGATCAATGCGACAACTCCATTAATGCTAAATTTGCTAGTATTTAGAACAATAAAAAGACCATTCTTGGTATTGAAAGCAACATATCCAAAAATTGGGGATTCTTGAAGGCCCAAGTTAAGCCTCCCAAGTTGAACCCAAGATTAAAAGGATGGGAAAAGCCTAGGAAGCATTGGGTCAAACTAAATTTTGACGAGGCTTCTAAAGGAAACCTAGGGAAAGTGGGTTGTGGGGGGGTCTTCAGAGATCATAATAACAAATTCATTTTGGGTTATTTTGCAATCTGGGGATTCAATACAACCATATTACTGAGGCTAGTTCTGCCTTCTGGGGAGTGACTATTGCTGTTTAGAAAAAAAATTCAGAGGTTGGAGGTAGAAGGCGACTCTCTTAATATCATAAATAACATTTTGAATAAGGTTATTAATTCCATCTCTATTCATGATTCCATTGCTATCATTAAGGATATGGTAGCTAATTTGAAGGAATTAATTTCAAACACACACACACACACACACACACACACACACACACAGGGAATCTAATAACATAGAGGATCATTTTTCCAATAAAGGGGTCATGAGTGAGGGCATGAAGTTAATTTACAATCTTATTGATATTAATCTTATTGTTCAAACCAAATTAGAGAAATAATATGGTGACAAAAATATCATTACATGAGTGTTGTGACGTGAATAGAAATGGAGCCCCAAATTATTATGCTTTAATGGGAAAGATTATCAGGATCTTTGGTAAATTTTGCAAGGATTTTTTTAATTATGACAAGAGAGGGTGTCACTTGTGTAAACGGTTTCTTATCCTGAGTTTCCAAAATCAGCACAAAAGGATTTTCATTTTGAAGCTTCACTTGTACAACAGTGAAGAGAGAGGAATTTTCAAGAAAATGGGGGGTAACATGGTATGAACAGAGCCATGTGATAATAGAGGATATGGAGGTGTTTGAAAGAATGGGGATGGCCCCTTTTCTAAAAAATTTCAAAGGCCATAATGTGTATCTTAGCAAAGAGTTCGAGGCTTTGTGGGAGCTTACAAAGAAGTGTGTCAATGGCAATGTGGTATTCTATGGAATTAAGATTGATTTTTCAATCAACACAGTGACATATGTCATGGGTATGGAGAAGGAAGGGTGTGAAATTAAAAAACCCAAGAAGGATTGTGTGAAAGAGTTGAAATTCTTCTTGTAAGGTAAGGAAAAACTCACCAATCACTTTGATGCATACTTAAGGGATTCTCTGCCCTCCCCTTTCAATGAGGTTGCAATTAATTTGATACATTTTTTCACTTTAGAAGGTCACCATTAATTTGTGTTTACATACCATCTGCCTATGTTAAATTATCTTAGGCATGGACATAACTACAACTTCCCATATTATATGTTACGTTCCACTCTGTGCTTCTTTGGATCAATTTAAAAAATGTAAAATCACTGTGCCCTTACACCAAGGGTTTCTCATGGCTATTGTGAGAAGATATGCTATGGATATGGAAAGAAAGGTTAAGGGTGTGAGTGTGATGTCAAAATATTTGGAAGAATTTATGACAGAGGATGACTCTAGCTTGAAGGAAGAGGAATCTAGTGAAACCCCTCTTTGAGTGATGGGGAGGAGAAAAATGTTGAATAGGTTGAAGAATTTAAGGGTCTCCAAGACCTTAAGAAAAAATATATTATGGACCTAACTGTAAAAGTGGCTGAGAAAGGTGAGACTAGCCAGAAGGAGAAACATGTCATTGACGAACCCTAAAACAAAACTCAAGCTAAGGCTCAGGGTGAGGAGCAGGAAGTGGTTTTGGCTGAGCTTATAATAGACCTTGAAGATGTGAAGAGTGATACCCGACTCACTAAAAATACTATCCAATTCATCCTTAATGATTGACATGCCATGAAGATGAAAGTGGAGGATATGACTCAGGTTCTGAGTGGTGGTTATATTGAGATTATGAAAGAAAAATTCAAGGTCTTGGAAAATGATGTGGATCTGTTAAAGGTTTTGTTCCAGTATTTTACTAAGAGGATCATTCTAAATGTCAAGACTACTATTCAACATATTTAAACTTTAGGGCAGCTAGAAAATTGTTATAGACTGTGCGAGGATCAAGAATCTAAAAAAATAATGATCCTATTATTTGAGATAGATCTCATTAGTATGGGAACTAACATTGAAGCCCTATTGAAGGAATGGCCCACTTTTTTGGCCAACTACGAAAAGAAGGATGAATGATGGCTGTTGCTTGTTTTTTTTTGGCTGTTAGTTTCATTTGTGTTGTTAGTTTACTTGGATGGTGGTTGCTGTACTGTTTTGTTATGCCTATATGTTTTTTTGACTGTTATTATCATGAATATTTTCTCTTAATGGGAGATGATAACTATATGGGGTAGGATCCCCTCAACCCTCTTTTACCTAATATAAAAAAATGTCACCTAAATGTATAAATTTGTTTTTAGTATTTATTTTAGTATTTCATTAATTTATAGTATATGAATGTATGTGGTAAATTTATTGTGGTTGTTAAAAATGATTATTGATAATATACAAAAATATATTATGATATTAAAGTAGTAAAATCTTCACATCATTATGTATGTAGAGTTAAAGATCATATATTAATTTTTTAGATTTTTTCCAACAAGTATTTAGATCAGCTATGCAATTTTTTATTTTTCAGAAAAATATATCGAGATATAGTGGATTACTATTGGGCCCCAATTTTATTGAAACAAAATAATAATTTTGGCTAAGTATTTCATTTTATAGTGCATAAGGCACTTATTTTCATGTGCACGTGAACCTTTTTATTAGTACCAAGTTTTGTTAGCACACACTTGGATAAGTTTGGCGGAACCCACACCAGTGCATAAGGAAGGATTAAATGGGGACTAAAACTTGGAACATAGGGTTTTAGTAAAATTTATAAATATCGCACATGAAAAATAATTAGGATGTACTCACACAAGATTCACACAAAATAACATGTTGAAGAACTCCAGTTAAGTGAAAGTTTACAAAGAGACAACTACCTTTTTGGGCCATGTACTTGTTAGAGTGAAGGTCAATGACATGTTACAACGAGGAAGAAAAAGTTCCTGAATGAAGCATAATTTTTAGAGAATTATAACCCCCAAGTTACACATAAGGAAAAGGTGTGGCATAAATTTTCATGTGCATCATTCTCTTGACTTAGTGTTAAGTCTGTTTTAGACATGGCTTAAGGGATATTATGATTGTTGTTAAATTAAAAAAAGGAAAAAATCCATCATCATATAAATCCCTTGTCTAGGGTTATTGTAGAAGGATATTAAGTGACTAATTAAATAAGTTAGCCAATTTTTTGTTGATCGATTGAGCCTTTATCGAGTTTCTGGGTTAATAATCCTCAAGTGCAAGAAATGATTTTTATATTAATTCAAGGAAACTACTTTGATGATGTTTAATATAATAAAGAGTTTTGTATATATATATATATATATATATATATATATATATATATATATATATATATAGATATAGATATATAGCAATTGAATTTCAGGTTCTTATGACTACTTTGTATGTGCATTGATTGAATAATTGGGCTAATGTTATTATTATACGTTTCCATGTGATGATATTACTATTTATACTAATCTAATTACCACTCAAGTGTGTGGAAAATCGATAGAAATCCATCATTCATGCCAAAACAGATGAGGACTACTCCTTTCCTTGTTCCTTGGGCTAGTGCACCAAAATTATGCTTGGTGTAATAGGTCAGTGTAGGATGTTGTAACAACTTGTAGCATGTATTGGTGCAAAGGTTTTGTGTGTGAAAACTTGAGATTGGAGGACATAACTTAGACACATAAAATTTTAGTTTCATTTTTAAGACACATTAAAATTGTGTTGATTTAATGAGAAGGGAGGATGATATTTCACCTCACTCAGGAAAATATCTAACATTGGTTGGATAAAGTAGAAAAATCTGCACAGAAGCACTCTAGTTATAGGTATTGCTCACTAAGGACTTGGGTAGATAGAAACCTCTATGAATTGTTGTATAAAAATTTATGTAGTGAGATACCTAACAACTTATACAATTGGTTGGTTGTGTATTTCTTGAACAAAAATTTGAATTTTGGGAAGAATTATAGGTAGGCTCGATAACACAGTAGAAGACTTCCACAACACGATGCAATGTGGATGCATGGAATAGAATTTTTTTGGAGGGGAGAACTTCATAGCTACATAATAAAATATGTAGTTTCTACCTACTCCTGTGCTAACGAGGCAGAGTTCCAATTATTTTGTGAACCACGTGGATTCTACATAAGATGACTTCTTTTGGAGATTAAAAAGCTAATGGTTGACCTTGATATTAATAATTTACACATGGAAAGTTAAATTAATACATGCATGAGAAGTGAAAGAGGTTAAGGAAGGTAAGAAAAGGATTAACATTGCTATATGGATATTTTAGATGAGCACATTAGAGGTTGTTGTGGTATGAAGAATCTCGATGAAAAGTAATAGCTGAAAAATAGTCTACACCAGGAGGAAGATCACAATAAAAAGGAATAGCCAAGGAGAGATGAAACATGTCTTACAAAAATACAAGCTCTAGAGGATGAAGATGTGTAGTATAATGATGATGGCATCCTTACCCAACCTAACACACATGCTCATACACCTGGATTTCTTGATATTGATAAGCTAGTAACTCTAAGAATTGAAAATGAAGAAGATTTAAAGAATGAGAAAAGCACGTGTGTATTATATGTGACATTACATTATATACTAGTACAAGTTTTAGGACCCCATTTACATAACCTCAGAATATATCTGATGCACATCGAGTTAGAATGATGAATAGTGGACAAGTGAGTTAATCAAGTGATGCAGGGGAATCACTACAAGTGTCATTCTAGGCATGTAGGAATCCAATTTTAGATTTATTGATTCCTTAGGTTTTTTTAAGAGTAATTTAGGTGGTCATTTGAGTCCAAGAGGTCAATAATTTAAATAAGGAGGTTTCCCTCCATTTTGGCATAGTTTGAAAATTTGAATTTTGTTGAGCCATTTTTGGCTTCCTTACAAAAGGTAGGTGGTTTAAAGGTTTAAATAGGTTTTTTAGAGGTAGGTAGAGTCTGAATTATTGTTTTGAGGGATCCATTATGGTTTTTGGAGAGAATTTATAACTCCTTGCTTTGAATTCTAACTCCTTCTTGTATGCAACTTACACCTACAACTTCATCATGAGTCATGATGGGGTAGTTACACTCAAGAACTCGAGAAAGGGTGGATATATGCACTTTTTAAACTGTAATACAAACATTGATCAATCAAGGAAAAATGAGTTTGGAGATCAAAAGGGAAGTGGAAAGGTTTTTGTTGTATGCATATAGTTGTGAGAAAAAAATTGTGAATGATTGTGAAAGAACAAAGGAATAAAGATTATTGTGATTCCTAATGCTTAGATACCGATAAGATATATCTTAGGTGAGTGTTTCAAATAGTGTGTATGTGACTAAACTGATTGTGTGAAGTATATATCAAGGAAATACCTAAGAAACCTGTGACTACAGTCAGATAATCCAATTTTAGACTAGGTTGTCAACTTGAGTGAATAACAGACTTAGATGAATGGAAATAAAGGAGCCTCAAGATACCTTGACCATTAACAGAGCTTAGAGGTCATACATGAGATTTGAAAGTGAATATTAAGGAGAGACATTACTTGAATAAGCCTTATAGTTAGCTAACTTAGTTCTTCAATGACAGACCATGGCATTCCTTGAATCAATCACATGCTGTAAGTAGAGACAAAAGTTATGTTATCCAAAATGTACCCCTTGCTCATTTTCTGGCTAACTCCTTTCATTCTTCCATCTCTTGTGCCTCAGTCATAATTTTTTTCTTTTTAGGCACTCAAAACTTTCTAGAAATGGCAACATTGGATAGAGCTCTTTCTTATCTTTCCAGAAAGGTAAAGTTTTCCTCCTAACTCCATGTATTTTTGAAGTTATGGCTCGGCAGAGTTTTTGTGGGAAAATTTCCCCTGAAAGGCCCGCAGCCAATGAAATGGCACCACGTGTCGAAGGAAGTGGTGGGGGTCAGAGGAAAACTTGGGTTTTTTACCAAGTGTTTGGCAAAATTTCAAAAGGGAATATTTTCCCCACAGGTACGCTGGTGAATCGGATCCTGCCACATGTCCAAGGGGAAAAAATTAAAAAATCGACTAAGTGTTGGCGCAGGGAAAATTTTAAAGGGAAAGGCCCACACCCAATCATGTTGTGCCACGTGTCTTATGGCATCAGAACGGAGGAGGGTGGAGGAAAGATTGGAATTTTGGAAAAGTGTTTTGGTAAAAAGGAATAGAGGAAGTTTTTGACCCGCTGCCCCCACCAACCAATCAAGTTATGCCACGTGTCCCTGGGCGTCGGAGTTGCGGAGCATGGGGGGAGATTTGGATTTTTTCCAAAGGCTAGAAGGACAAGAAAAATGTTTTCCCCAAAGGGCCCGTGGTGAATGAGATGATGCCACGTGTCCCGGACTAGCGGAAGGTAGGGAAAATTTAGGAAATTTTCCCAAAGGAAAAAGAAGGAAATTTCAAAGAAAAAATTACCCCCCTGAACGTGAACCAATCACATCTTGCCACATGTCCAGTGGTGGAAAAAGATACAAGACAAGCCCACATGGAAAATTCAAAGGGAAAGGTCTGCAACGAATGAGGTTTTGCCATGTGTCCAAGTCAAGAAGTAGGATCAAATAGTGATGGAAAATTTAGGAGGACATGCCCGCACCCAATTAGCACGTGCCACGTGTCCTCAGATCATCAACTTGGCAGGGAATTTTTGGAAAATTTTCCAAAGGGAAAAATGATGGAAAATGAAGCATTAAAGGTCCGCACCCAATCAAAACATGCCACGTGGTTTTAGCAGTGCAGACCTAAAAACTCATTGAGAACAATCACTACAAGGTCAAGAGTTGGAGAAGAAGAAGTGCTATTTGAGTATCTACAGTTATCTCCAAGGAGAAGGAAAAGAGGGAGGATAATTCAAAGGTCTCCATCTCCACCAAACGGAACTCTCTCAACTCCACCTGGTAGGCCTTTCATTCAATCAACAAGGGTTCTAAGGCCAATCAGAATGGCGCAAAACAACCCCTATGTAAATTTCACTGGTAGTAGCCCACTTACTCTCAATGAAAAAAATCTAATCCCAGTTGCAACATTGAAGAACATCCCATACTTTATTGGAGAAAATCAGACCACTCCTAGTGATCATGTTAAGGATATTGCCAATATTTGTGCAATCCATGAGATCAATGAGATGCAAGTTGTTGTCAAACTACTGTCATCTTCATTCAAAGGGAAAGCTTTGCAATGGTTTAGGAGTCTTACCTTAGGTTCTATCCAAAATTGGAACTAGCTATGTATAGCACTCCATGAGCAGTTTGGAGAAAAGGGAGACAAATTGTCCCTTTTAGAGCAGCTAACAACCATCAAGAGAGCTCCCAATGAGCAGCTGACTGATTTCAAATTCAGATTTCAAATGACTTGGGAGATAATTCCAATGGTAGTAAGGCCAGTAGTAGAAGGTGCTTTTCTATATTACCTTAAATCTTTAAATTCTGATATTTCTATGTTGATTCAATCCATGAGAGGCACAACTATCCTTGTTTCTTATATCATTTCCATAAGAGCTGACAATTGTTTGATTCAAGATGGCAAGCTAGATCTTAGGCCTCCAATGCCACTATTTCCAAGTTTAGAGAGCCCCAAACACTAATCAAATGCCTATTTTAGCCCCTATTCCCACTCTTAGGAATCATAATTCAATTCAAGCTTCTACTTCATCTTCTAGTGCCTCAAATGAACTTCAAGTAGTCATGAAGCAATTGCAAAATCTAGGAAATGAGATGGTTACACTCAAGAGGCAGCAAGCCCAAGGTTTTAGGCTTTCTTTCTAGCCTCAAGCTTAGTCTAATAGGAAGCCATACTAGCCTACAAAGACCACCACAATCCAACTGTAACTTTAAATCAACCAAGACCTCTTACCAACAGACCATTTCAGCCCTATAATTCACAACGTTACATCTGCCTCTAAGGCATTAGTGCCAGTGCAAAATAACATAGATCAAGAGTATGATTAGTGTTTCCCATGTAATGAACCTCACAACTAGTCTATGTGTTTCAACAGTGCCTTAAATCAAGCATTAATGGTGACAACTACTAGTGTGGAGGGTGAAGGTAGTAAAGGAAATAACCAACAACGAGACACATTCCAGCAGCAATCAGCTCCAAATGTTATACTACACTTGTAAATTGGCAGGCAGAAGATTTTTTTGGCATGAATCAAACAGTTTCCCAAAGTGTTACAGCTAACACAAGGTCAAAAAGGAGGAATTTTGGGTGAAGAAAAACCATTAGCTCCAAATAATCCACAACCTCCCTACTATTCCAAAAAATTATTGGAAAACAAAATTTAGTTCTAAACACACAAGGGATGGTCTAAAACAACTCTTAGGCCAACTCAAATGCTAGTTGTTGCTTACCCATATGCAAGGAATGAATGTGTAGGCCAAGGGACAGAAAAGACATGCTTTATCCCCATTCAACATCATTGATTAGATGAAGAAGAAAAACATAAACATATCAATGTGGGAATCACTATCTATCCCAGGCCAAAGAGATTTGCTACTAGTTACCATGAAGGACTGGTCAACTTCAAATCAGCAAGTCCAAATGCAAGAGAAGGTGCTCACAAATGCTTCCCAGCATGAGGGGAATCATGGAGGACATAAAGGTAAAATGTTGAAGCCCCCTCCATTTTGTGTTTCATTTATCATTTGAAACCAATTAGTACACAATTGCATGATAGATTCCGGGGAAAGTAGTTCAGTAATGCCCAAGAAAAATAGCTGATCAGTTGGGAATTCAGTATGAAGTCATATCCAAAGGGGTAGTGTAATTGGATGGGACAGTCAGTAACAATAGTTGGAGTAATAAAAAACTTGAGTCTTACTTTGCATGCATGCCCCAACATTTTTGTTTTGCAAGATGTCTCAGTAATAGAACTTCAACCACTCTTTGCCCTATGTCTGTCAAGGGATTTCATAGCCAAGGATTGGAGGTTACTTATCTACTGATTGGTCACACATGTTGTTCAGGACAAGATATGGAACTAAAGCCAAAATCAAATCTGAACCTATTGCAAACTTTAACATTGAGCCTTACACTCCAAGTCAGATCAATACCAATTATTCAACGGTTTGATCAAGAGGATTATCCAAGCACTGATGAAACTGACACCAAGGTAGGAAGAATCCCAGATCTGAACTCTTGATGAATGGGAAAACAAGGTGCATGCTTTTGATCCTTATCAAGAAATAGGAAGAATCAGAGCTAGGATTCTATTGCATGCATGAAGAATATCAGCTTATTCCCAGCATCACCAAGCCAAACCACAAGGATGAATATGAGGTATGGAAGTTGTTTTTTAATGGATCAAGGAGTAGACAAGGTGCAGGAGGGGGAGCTATGCTAGTTTCCCCTCAAGGAGTTAAGTATTATTTAGCTTTTAGATTCTAGTTTGCATTCTCTAATAACACTGCTGAGTATGAAGCTTTGATACAAGGAATGCATTGGTCAATCAAGAGAGGAATACAAGAACTTGCAAGTCTTTTTTGACAGTGAGTTCATTGTCAATCAAGTTAAGGGGCAACATGTTGTCAAGAATGATCTACTCAAGTGCTACAAAAACAGGTTGTGGGACCTCATTGAAGATTTTGAGGGCTTTGGCATAAAATCCATTCCTAGAAAAGAGAACCAAGCTACTGACAGGCTTGCAACAGTTGGGGAAGCCTTTGACGTTGTTGAAAGCATTCAAAAAATACAAGGTATAGTCAAACATCCATGTGATTATGAGGCCTTTAGTACCAAAAAATAATGTAAGTTGGAAAGTGTTTTGAAATGATCGGAAAATCATCCATTTCTTGTAAGAAGAGGCTGAGTTCTTAGCTGAAAATCAAGAAAAAGTTGGAGTAGCAGTATGGTGGCCAAGTGGATATAGCTAAGAACCAACAAAATACCAAAGGGACTTATTACTTTGGAGTCCATTTTCAATTCCTAATGATTAGTTTAGGAAGGAGAAAGCAAACATCCAAGTCAAGGGAGAAGATTCAATGTCCATCTTGGTGGAAGAAGGCAAATCACTCTGAAGTTGGTAAAGTGACAACTAAGCAAGAAAGGTATGAGTTCATACAAATTTGGTCAAAAATTCCCCAACGTGTTTTCTTGGAGATATGAAGATTTGAAAGATTTCAATGCCAAGTTAGCTCAACACACCATTAAATTAGATCTAAGTACTAAACCCATCAGGCAAAAACAAATGCCAGTCAATCCACACATGGAGCCCTCTCATGAGAAAAGAATTGAATAAGTTGATAGAGTCAAGAATCATATTCCCGATCAAGCATTCTAGTTGGGTGGCCAACATTGGTTCTAGTTAGAAATAAGAGTGGGGAAATCAGATTGTGTGTTGACTTCAGATATTTGAATAGAGCATCTCTCAAGGATCATTACTCACTTCCTTCTATGGAGCAGATTTTGCAATTTATTGCCAGCTCTGAGAGGTTTTCATTACTTGATGGCTATTCAAGGTATAATCAGATTATGGTGAAAGAAGAGGATCAGTTCAAGATATCCTTTACAACCAAATGGGGAACTTATGCATACAGGAAAATGCCATTTGGGTTGTCCAATGCTGGAGCTACTTTCCAAAGAGAAATGGACATGGTGTTCAAGGGTTTGATTAACAACATTGTGCTGATATATCTTGATGATATCACTATTTTTTCAAAAAATGCAGTAGACCATCTCTCTCATTTGAGACAAGTGTTCCAAAGGTGCAAAAGATTTGGAGTATCCTTGAATCCTAAAAAGTGTAATTTTTCTAGCCCATAAATGAAAGCTCCTTGGCCACATTGTCTCCAAAGAAGGACTAGCAATTGATCCAGAAAGAGTTGAAGCCATAAGAGCACTACCATTGCCATAGCCACAAGAAGGCCCTTAAAAGTTTCTTGGGAAGAATAAATTTTGTTTGGAGGTTTGTCCCAAATTTACTAGCCCTTGTCAAGCCTATCACCAAGATGTTAAAGGAAAGCATGGCTTTTAAATGGAAAACAGAAGGCAAGGAGATTTTTAAAGCAATCAAAGAAGCCATCTCTCGAGCCCCAACTCTCATCAACCCAGATTTCTCCAAGGATTTCATCCTCTATGCATTTGGGGGTGATGATACTATTTCTGCAATTTTGGTATAGCAGAACAAAGACAATGAGGAGTAGCCAATTGCTTTCTTCAGCCAAAGCCTGAAGGACTATGAGGTGAGATATTCCTTCTTTGAGAAGCATGTTCTTGCAGTAATTAGGAGCTTGAAGAAGTTCAAGCATCTAGTTTCAAACAACAAGGTTCAGTTGCTGGTTTCTCATGTGGGAGTTAAAGACTTCCTCCTCAACAAAGACTTGAATGAAAAGAGAGCAGGTTGGATTACTCGTGTCATGGAGTATGACATTGAGATCAAATTCACCAAGTTGGTCAGAGGAAAAGGATTGTGTGAGCAACTTATTTTGAGAAAACAAAAGGAAGCATGGAATGAGAAGGAGGTTTTTTTGGTGTTGCAAGAAAGCCATGAGTAAGGAAGCACTCAAGAGGAGAATGATGGTGTCCTCACTCCTTGCTGGACCCAAGACATAATGCACTTCCTAAACACAGGTCTATGCCCTCCAGAGATGAACAAGACCAAAAGAAGACACTTCAGATTGCAGGCTGTCCCATATGCCCTTGTTGATGGTGTTTTGTTCAAAATGGATGTGAATGGAGTGCTGCTGAGATGCATTAGCACAAAATCAAATCCATAGGGTGTTGGAAGAGTTCCATGGTGGATCAGCTGGTGGTCATTTTTTCACCAAGAGTGACAGCTCTAAAGATCATGAGGGATGGCTATTATTGGCCCAAGATTTTTAGTGATTTTTATGCATGGATCAAGAGATGCAAGAATTGTGCCTTCTTCACGGGTAAAGAGAGGCTAGCTACCCTTCCATTGCATCCAATTTTAGTTGACCAGCCATTCATGCAATGGGGTTTGGACTTCATTGGAGTAATTAATCCCAATTCAAGCAAAGGGCAAAAATAGATTTTAATAGCAACAGATTACTTCACCAAGTGGACTGAAGTGGTAGCACTCAAGGAAGCAAATGAATCTAGCATCCTGGACTTCTATGAGGGAATAACAACCAGATTTGGCATACCTGCTACAATAATATCAGATAATGCATTGGCATTCATTGGGTCCAAGGTAACTGAATGGGCTGTCAAGAATGGGATCTACCTAAGCACTTCATCAAATTATTACCCTCAAGGTAATGGCCAGGCTGAATCTACAAACAAGAACTTGTTGAGGATCATTAGGAGGACTCTTGATGAAAATCATAGGTCTTGGCATACCAAATTGAAATCAGCCTTATGGGCTGATAGGATAACTCCTAAGAGATCTACAGGTAACTCTCCATTCAAGCTTGTTTATGGGAGAGAGGCAATTTTTCCCATGTCACTTGAGTTGCCAAATTGGAACTCATGAAATAGTTGGAGTTGTTGGAGTCTGAGCCCATTGAGGTTAGATATGCAGAATTGATGGAGCTCCAAGAAATTAGAAATCAAGCATCCCGAGCAATGGAGAAGGATCAAGCTTTGATCAAGAAGACCTTTGATAAGGCCAAGGATAGATCTTTCCAAGTTGGAGATCTAGTGTTAAAATGGGATGCAGAAAGAGAAAAACCGGAGAGGCATTCAAAATTTGATGCCATTTGGAGTGGCCCATACATGGTCACCAAGTGTAAGGACAGAAATGCTTTCTAATTGTCTTCATTAGATGGCAGAAGAACTGCAGATTCCTAGTCAATGAGATCTATCTAAAGCATTGATACTGAAGGGAATTCTCCACCTTGTACATATTAGCTAGGTTTTCATTCCTCAAAGTGATTATGCACATTGTTTTGTTGTAGATTAGCTTTGCTTTCCCTAAGTGCTTTGGCACAAGCTTGTTGTTCCTAGAAATGTGTTTTGCAGGCCTTGCTCCAATCAGATGATGTTCCATCCTCCATCTTCCTCCTTGTAGTGTTCCAGTCAGTTGGGGTACTAAATAGAGAACTTGATGAGTCCATGCCCAATGGATTGCTTCAGGCAACTGGTAACTTCATCCAACAGGTAGATGACACCTCTGAGTCGCCAAAATTGTTATCCAAAATGTACCCCTTGCTCATTTTGTGGCTAACTCCTTTCATTCTTCCCTCTCTTGTGCCTCAGTCATAATTTTTTGCTTTTTAGGCACTCAAAAACTTTCTAGAAATGGCACCATTGGATAGAGCTCTTTCTCAGCTTTCTAGAAAGGTAAAGTTTTCCTCCTAACTCCATGTATTTTTGAAGTTATGGCTCGGTGGAGTTTTTGTGGGAAATTTTCCCCTGAAAGGCCCGCAGCCAATGAAATGGTGCCACGTGTCGAAGGAAGTGGTGGGGGTCAGAGGAAAACTTGGGTTTTTTACCAAGTGTTTGGAAAAATTTCAAAAGGGAATATTTTCCCCGTAGGCCCACTAGTGAATCGGATCCTGCCACGTGTCCAAGGGGAAAAAATTGAAAAATTGACTAAGTGTTGGCGCAGGGAAAATTTTAAAGGGAAAGGCCCGCGCCCAATCATGTTGTGCCACATGTCTTATGGCAGTCAGAATTTCAGAGCATGGAGGGTGGAGGAAATATTAAAATTTTGGCAAAGTGTTTTGGAAAAAAGGGGAATAGAGGAAAATTATTGACCCACTTGTCCGCCAACCAGTCAGTTAGCCTGCCACGTGTCCATGGGCACGCGGGAAGAGCGCGGAGCGCAGGGGAGATTTGGATTTTTTCCAAAGGCTAAAAGGGAAAGAAAAATGTTTTCCCCAAAGGGCCTGCGGCGAATGAGATGATGCCATGTGTCCCAGACCAGCAGAAGGTGGGGAAAATTTAGGAAATTTTCCCAAAGGAAAAAGAAGGAAATTTCAAAGGAAAAATTGCCCCCCCGAACGTGAACCAATCACATCTTGCCACGTGTCCGGTGGCGGCAAAAGATACAAGACAAGCCCGCATGGAAAATTCAAAGGGAAAGGTCCACAACGAATGAGGTTTTGCCACATGTCTGAGTCAAGAAGTAGGATCAAACAGTGATGGAAAATTTAGGAGGATAGGCCTGCGCCCAATACACACGTGCCACGCATCCTCAGATCATTAGCCTGGCGGGGAATTTTCGGAAAATTTTCCGAAGGGAAAAAAGATGGAAAATGAAGCATTAAAGGCCCGTACCCAATCAAAACATGCCACGTGGCACCCAGAGTGGTGGAGCATGGGGAATTTCTGGAAATTTTTCAAAATGACCAAAAAGTGGAAAATTTAAAAAATTTTGCCCGCCAATCCGATTTGGCCCTGTTTTGCCCTAAAATTTCAAACTGCCATATCTTTCGATCCAGAGCTCAGTTTTTTACGTTCTTTATATCAATGGAAAGATGATGAAATTATCTACAAGATTCAAGGGTCATTTTTGCATTTTGATGGAGTTTGGAGAGATAAAATTGAAAAACACCTCTGGCACGTGGTCATGGACAAAAATGATGTTTCAACCACCATTTTCAATGAAGAATGGCTCGCATTCTCTCCCAGCATGGCGAAAAATGTCAGGGGATGGGCCTGTAAGGATGCCCATGCTGTTTTACTATGTTTTTTGTTGGTGGTTGAAGCTCTCACACATTTTCCCACATTTCTCTCTCCTGGGGGTCGTGGCTTGCACTGTAAAAGCCAGAATGGGTTCATTTTTGAAAGAAGGAGACACTTTTTCAGCTCTGCAACTTCCCTTTTTCTTCCTTTTTGGTAGAATTTGTGGAAATTTTTACCTTTCCATGCAATACAACACCCCTTTTTGCCTCTTGATCACTATAATGCATTGTATTGGATCTGGAATGTTAATATATGCTCTGTGATTAAAATCCCTCAATCCTTTCATATATCTACCATTGTTTTCCTGATCTTTCATTACATTTTGAGAAATTTGTGTATGCTTTGTGCTGTGTTTTCTTGTGGATTGTGTATGTATTGCAGTATCAGGTGTCTGCAACTCCTTTGGTGCATCACCTCATTAGCATTAGCTTCATTTTCTTGCATTCCCTATCTTTGTCCCCTTGGAATTTAGGGTAGGAACTAGGAATTCAAACCTCTGTAACTTGTAAGTGATATATCTGATCAGAGGAGTTAAGGAACCAACCTCTAATCTAGAGATTCCTCTCCCATTCTTACAAGTCCCACACTTGGGGAGAGGATTCAATGTTGTGCAATCACACTGGATGTCCAAGATGTCAAACTAGAAGTCTGATCAACATCCAGGGGTACTGCTGATTTGTAACAACAGGTTATTGGTAATATATTTATATTCTAAACATCTCTCTAGATCCTCTCAAATTTTTCTTACACATAGAAAGTGAGCATATAATATTTGGTGAAGGAAATCATACCCTTGGATGCACTATGAAAAACTCTCAGTAATATTTAAGGAAATATTGCATGGTGAGGTTCCTATGAGTTTTTAAGCCCTCTAATTCCAAAGATATCATAATTTAGAGATTTCAAAAGATATTCCTTAAGTTAAAAACTCTAAAATCCCTCCTAAACTCTACAAATTGTGACAGTTGGTCTATAACCACTGTAGCAACATAGGGAGGTCTAATTAGAGGCATAAGCTTATGATTTTAAAGAACTCTTTACAAAGAAGGAGGTGAAAAAACTTTTCACACAAGATATATTCCCAAATGGGTATCCAAGAAATCTATTAGTCAGAAAAATGAGGCTTTAAAACAAAATATAGAATTAATTTTGTTTTGTGATAGGGCTGGTAGGAAGAGGAGTAGAGGGAGTAGTTGTGAAGGATAAGCCATATACACTAGGATTTGAATCAAACTACTTTTACTACACCTAAAAAACCTAAAAGGGTGTCCAAAAGTGCCTTTTTATTTCCTGAGTTAATTTTAGATTGTCCTAACTCATAAAATTCCATCATCCACCTTCTTGAGAAGCCAAATTGGAACTTTTAGCAAAAGAGAACAAGATAACCAATTCTTGTGGTTTTCAAGGATCTAGATGGTTAAGATAAGTGGAATAGGATATAGAAAACATGAATGTATTTTTTTAACCTCATAGGACATATTTTCATGACTTTGTTGTTTCTTAGGATTGAGGTAAGAAGTACATTTTACAAGATATAGATTGAATTGAAGTAGGTTATCTAATCCATATTGTTGAGAGTGTGTAAAGGTACTATGGTGATCTATATAATATTGGTATCAGAGAGGGTAGAAAGAAGAAATTTATAGAAATATATAGAGGAAAGATAAATAAGTAGTGAGAAGAGTGAAGAGTTTGAAAAGATGCCACCAAGAAGAAAGGCTAGAGGAGGAAAGAGAGGGAAACCAAGCGATGCTTATTTGGTTTTAGTATTGGTAAACATTCAAGACATGTTAGGAGCACTATAATTTTCTCAAAGAAGAGGGAAAACACTATATGATGATAGTGATTATGAGAGAGAGAGAGAGAAGTGGAAAAAAAAGAAGGAGAACAAGAAGAAGAAAAGCTTGAAGTAAATATACAAAAGGCATTCGTGGGAGCAAGAAATAATCCAAAGATCAAGGTACTCAAGTATGGAGGGAGTTTGCATCTAGAAGAGCTGATAGACTAGATAGAAAAGATGGATAAATACTTTAAATTTGAGAACATTGAAGAGGATAAGAAGGTGAAATTTTCAATTACAAAGCTTATAGGACATGCTGTAATAAGGTGAGACTTTATGTAAGAAGAGAGATTGAACAGAGGAAAATAAAATATCAAGAAGTGTGACAATATGGAGGTAAGATTGAAAGGTAAGTTCATTCCTACAGACTACCAAACTATTTTATTTTGAAAGTTACAAAATTTGAGATAGAGATAACTAAGTGTGGCTAATTATACTGAGGAATTATACAATCTAGCTATGAGGTATGGTCATATACAGGATGATGTTGAAAAAGAGGCAAGGTATGTGAATGGTTTGAGGTTGAATATATAAGATGAAATAAGTTTATTCCATTTGAGATTAGTAGAAGAGGCATATTAGGTAGCCTTAAAGGTAGAGGAAAAATTATCAAGAAAAAAAACTTAGTATTTGAGAGGTAGAGGAATAGGAGTAAGAGAAAGAGGTTAGAAATTAGGAAAAGGACAATAACAACAATAAACAAATGAGGAAGAATTGAATAGTTCACAAATAGAATGCTCATTCAGAGGTGGCTACACAAGAGATGGATACTCAAGCATAGGAAGAGGTGGATTTGGAAGAGGTAGAGGTGAATTCACTGGTAAATGCTTCAAGTTAAAAAGTATTTATTGGACATAGATCATTTGAATTTTCTGAACATCCAAAAGCAAGTAGTAATAGAGTTAATGAGGTAAGAGACCAAATAGAACATGCAAATGAAGAGGAGAGTGTTGCATCACTATCCTTAGTGGAGGAACCTAAAATTGGAGAAGCATTGATGATGGTAAGATCTTTGGCGAATGAAAAAAATCATGAAGAACCAATGTAGAGGATAACATTGTTTAGAAAAATATGTAAGGAAAAAAGGTAAGTGTTGTAAACTGATTATTGATAATGGTAGTACCGATAATTTAGTCTCCACTGAAATGGTAGAAAAACTAAAATTTTAAGAAAGTAAGAAATCCTAATCCATACAAATACTTTTGGGTATAAAGAGAGAATCATGTGTTAGTGAATCAACCGTTTTTGGTTGAATTTCAATTTAGTAGGTATCATGATGAAGTTTTTTGTAATGTAATACCCATGGATGTATGTCATCTTCTCTTAGGAAGACCATGGAAATTTGACAGAAAATACATCCATGATGGATGGGAAAATACCTATACATTTATAAAGGATGGAGTTAAGAATACCTTGAATCCATTGGAGGATAGATGTGCGTGGCCTAAACAACAGTCATGAGTAATGTTCATGGGCTTGAAGTCATTCTTTCAGCAGTAACAATAAGGTGAAGTGAGGGATAATAGAACTATCACAGTCAAGAAAGTGTGGCGATGGATAAGTGGATAATAAGAGCACCAAAAAAACTTGTAAAAGGGAGTGAACATGGAATTTGGGGATGGATAAACAAATCATGTTGAGAAGTATATAAGAAAAGAAGTAATTCAGATCATGAAGGGAAAATACAATAGTTAGACCTATCTAGGAGTGAAAACAGTCTTGAAGCATGCCTAAAAATAGTCCAAGAAGACCACACAATGTAAAATCAAGAGGAGAACATGCATGACAAAGATATGGTGGTCAAGTATGAAGGAGAGACTCAGATTTTACAAACTAACATTGCTTTGATGATGTGTATGCAGGTCATGAACTAGAAATCGTGAAATATCAGTCACGTGGAGATGAATATATCAAGAAATCATCAAAATTTCTCAATATTTAGGGTGAATTGAGTAAAGAAGAGTCAAAGGGAGAATTCAGAGCTTATGTCATAGCCAAGGAGTATAAAGAAACATCACAAATGGAGGTGAACCACGTGCCTAAATTCAGTCAATAGTTGGAAAGGGCAGTACACAGTTCTGTGCCAGTCAAGGATTTTATGATAGCAAATAATTCATGGTTGAGACAATTTTCCAAGAGCCTAATATGGTTCCAACACACACCTGAGGCAATAAACCCAGTCTACGAGAATTCTCATAAGATAATACATAATTGGAAGTAAATAAAGAAGGAGCACATGAACTAGCTTGTAAGAAAAACACCATAAGAAGCTTCCTTTCCCCTTGGTAGTATGTTGTAGAGGCATCACTACAAGGGTCAGTCTAGGCATGTAGGAATAAAATTATGGATTTCTTGATTCCTTAAGTTATTTTAAGAGTCATTTAGGTGGTCATTTGAGTCCAAGAGGTCAAGAATTTAAATAAGGAGGTTTCCCTCCATTTTGGCATGATTTGAAAATTTGAATTTTGTTGAGCCATTTTTTGCTTCCTTAGTAAAGGTAGATGATTTAAATGTATAAATAGGTTCTCTAGAGGTTGGTTGAGTCTGAATTATTATTTTGAGGGCTCCATTATGGTCTGTGGAGATAATTTGTAACTCCTTGTATGTAACTTACACCTATGACTTCATCATGAGTCATGATGAGGTAGTTACACTCAAGAACTTGATAAAGGCTAGATATATGCACTTCTGTAACTGTATTACAGGTGTTGATCAATAAAGGAGAAATGATTTTGGAGATCTAGGAAGTGTAAAGGTTTTTGTTGTATGCATACAATTGTGAGACCAACTTTGTGAATGATTGTGAGAGAACAAAGGAATAGAGATTATTATGATTCCTAATGCTTAGATACTTGTAAGAGATATCTTAGGTGATTGTTTCCATTTGTTTGTATGTTATTACACTGATTGTGTGAAGTAGATTGTCTAGGAAATACCTAAGAAACCCGTGACTATAGTTAGATCATACAATTTCAGACCAGGTTGTCAACTTGAGTGAATATCAAGCTTAGATGAATGGAAATAAAAGATTCTTAAGATACCTCAACCATGTACATATCTCAAAGGTCATACATGATATTTTCAAGTGAAGATTAAGTCAAGCTATTACATGAAGAAGCCTTATAATTAGCTAACTCAGTTCTTCAACGACAGAGCAGGGAATTCCTTGAATCAATCACATGTTGCAAGTAGAGACAAAGGTTACTGGTAAGATATTTAGATTCTAAAGATATATATATATATCCTCTCAAAGTTTTTTTATCCTTAGGAAGTGAAAATAGAATATTTGGTGAAGGAAATCATACCCTCAGGTGCACTATGACAAACCCTCACTAGGGTTTAAGGAAATATTGCATGTTGAGGTTCCTACAAGTTGTTAAGCCCTATAATTCCAAATATATCATAATTAGGAGATTTAAAAAGATATTCCTTAAGTTAAAAAATCCAAAATCCCTCCTAAAGTTTGCAAACTATGATAGTTGGTTTGGAACCACTGTAGTAAGAAATGGAGATCTAATTAGAGGCCTAAAGTTCTGATTTTTAAGCATTATTTACAAAGAAGGAGGTGAAAAAAAATTTCACACAAGATATATGCCCAAATGTATATCCAAGAAAGATACGAGTCAACAAAATGAGGATTTAAAACAAAATATAGACTTAATTTCTTTGTGACAGGGTTGGTAGGAAGAGAAGGACTAGAGGGAGTAGTTATGAAGGATAAGCCATCTACACTAGGAGTTGAATCAAACTATTTGGTATACACCTTTAAAACCCAAAAGGGTGTACAAAAGTGAATTTTTATTTCCTAAGTGAGTTGTAGATTTTCCTTGCTCATAAGCTTCCATCATCCACCTTCTTGAGAAGCCAAATTGGCAATTTTAGCAAAGGAGAGCAAGTTAACCAATTCTTGCAGTTTTACAATATTTAAATGGTTAATATAGGTGGAATAGGAGATAAAAAAACATGGATGAATAATTGAATGAAAATTTTAAAGCTCATATGACATATTTGCATGACTTTACTATTTCCTAGCATTAGGGAAGAAGTACATTTTGAAAGATATAGATTGAATTGAAGTAGGTTATCTAATAAATATTGTTGAGAGTATGTGAAGTTACTATGATGCTCTACATAATTATGTGGAAGCACTAAAACAAGAGGCATTGGGAACATGGCACCAAACTGACAAGAAATGGCCACACAACTAAGTGGGATGGTCACACATGTCATCAATATGAATATTGTGCCAACCACTTTAGGAAGTAGTGGGAGTAAAAAAAATTAAGAATTCAAAAAATAAGCACAAAACAAGGAAGGGTTGTGGCTATTGCACACAATACCCTTGCACCTAATTTTTTTTACAAGATATCATTATATCTCCTATACTATTGTGGAGTTAAGAATACTACTGAACATGTGCATACATGTGAACTCATATGGTGTGCTAAAGAGATTACTAACCTGGAGTGCAAGGTAAGTCAATTTTACATGACATTTCTAGATAATGTTCAAACTTGGTACCAAAAGCATGACCCTCGACAATCGGTATTTGATCATGAATAAATAAAAGAAGCATTCCTCAAGGAATTTAATAATTCATATTTTAAACAACAAAGTATCTCCACATTGAAGTACATATATTACGAGTTAATAAAGAGTGCGAATGTGTATGATGCATGGTTCAAAATTATTATTTATAATATCTCATATGAAATCAATGTTATACAACACATAGAATGGTTTTTCAGTGGGTTAGTCATGCCATTCTGGTGTTCCCTATCCCATAAAACCTTCACTAATCCAAGAGAATCCTTGGAAGTAACATTGTATACTAAAGTAGTAGGTGGCATTGATATTGGGGTCAACCCATTTATGGAGGCATATATAACATCAACAGATACTTAGTTATATAAATTGACAACAAATAATGCCAAATATACATGCAAGAAAACTTGGTGTACAAACTGTGAGATTGAAGGTCACAAAAAGGCAAATTATCCTTGTTGAAGTGGATTTACCATGCTCAAGGCATGTGAAATTTGTGGAGAAGGTCATGATATAAGGAATTATCCCTTATTTTAGTGTGTGGAATAGACTAAAGTTCCCTTATTTTATAAAATTTGTGATGCACACATGCATAATACAAACCATTACCATATGATAAACCAAATACATGAGATGTAAGCCCTTAGGCTGAGGAAAACAACAATAGGGAATAATCAAGAATACCTTAGGTGATTTGCATGTGGATGAGGTGGGAGAGGATGTGGTGGTCATGGTAGGGGATGATTTGCACAAAGTAATTGTTATAAATTTGGATCCATGACTCACTACAAAATAAATTATCTAGAAATTCCTTTGTACGTAAATTTTTGAGTTAAACATGAGGTAGAATATTGCTTGAACCTATATAAAACAATGAAGGATAAAAGTGATAAGGGTTCACATATGATAATGGTTGTGTGCACCTTGCTAGATGAGTAAAAATATAAAACAAGTGCGCTGAAAACCAATAAGTTCCCAAAAGTTAATATTACTATGAGAGGAGACACTATATGCATGCAAGCTTCTGAGTCCCCCTTATAAGAAATTAGGCATGAAAAAACTCCATCAGGAAGGGGCTATCATGATAAAATATATTAAAAATAATTCCTATAAGAGATAAAGGAGATAGTCATAAAGATTCAAGTAGAGATTGAATTCCTTAGGAAAGATGTGCAAACTAGAAATGAAGTAAGACACATCCTAGAATTTAAAATTCTAGAAAAATATGAGTTCAGAGAGGTCTTTATCATTTACACATAGAAGGCATCATCCCAATGCTCTACCATTATCACCCCTACAAGATTAAATACTTGGCACTTGGTAAACACTTTCACCAAGTGTAAAGAAAGGATATCATATCTGTAGGAAAAATAATATAATCAAGAAATATTGGTCGATGTGTGCATAGATGGCTATAATGTCAATGACATATTGGTAGACACAGGTGTTGAATTCAACACACTCATACTTGACACATGGAATAAAATGGGGTAACCTACACTTCATCCTTCTCTAGACATCCTGTTTATGATAGAAAAAAATTGCACACTAACAATAGGCATTTTGAAAAATGCCATTATTAGTATCATGGGAGTCAAATTCAAAGGAGACTTCAAAGTGATTTGATTATATGAGGAAAATAATTTTCCAGTTCTCCTCGTAAGACCTTGGTGTTATGCTAAAAATGCAGATATGCACTTCAGAAAATGCTTTATAATCTTTGAGAATGAATCCCAACAAATGATTATTCTAATGGATATAAACTAGGTGGCAACACTTTGATCTTGTTTAAGGATGATAATATTTAGACACATGTACAACATAAAATATGAGTTTTTGGGACACTGTGATCTAAGTGCAAAAGTTACACCTCAATGAGATGATACTCTTTTTGTCTCAAAGACAACCAATGGAGCTTGTGAAAACTGGGCACATGGTTCCTATGGAAATTTTTTCAATGACTTAGCAAGGAAAATACTACACCTCTCCCTTAATACCATGATGGGGGAGATGTCCAATATTTCCTAAAAAATATGAAGGACTATATGCCACAAGAAAAAGTGAATATGAATATTATGGTTTCACAGTAAGGGGAACTACAAAAAGGTGGTGGGAAACACATCATCCATACCTATATTCATGGTACCAAGTTCATGGGGTTATGTGCATAAGGTTTGACCAAAAAAACCACACATGCAAGTTACCAAGTTATATTGGAGTGATAAGGCCGAATGATCATTTGGAAAAATATAAAGTGGCTTAGAGAGAAGGCACATTATTAGTCAAACCTGACATATGGAATCATGTATTCTACCATACCTTATGCATTTGGGAATGCAATTTGTATATAAATAATGAGACATGAAGGGAAACCAAAAAATGGGAGGAGGTAATATTTCACTACTTTCACACCTTCACCTTCACTTCTAACATATCTAATTTATGCCACTAAATCTAGTGGATTAAATGTGTCATACTAGGAGATAATTTGATAAGAGAGGAGTGCATTTTGAAGATAAAAAGGAAAGGGAATTGATTTTTGATTTTTTTGAGTAGAGAAGTGCTAACAATGAATCTAGTGAAGAGGATGAGGCCATATGTCTGGCCCACAATTGGAAAAGTAAAGTTAAGGCCAAAATGGTTCACCCAATATATTAAGAGATAAACACCGACCACCTCAATATCAAGATGTCTATAGGATCACATGAACTTATGGATGATAAAGGTTTAAATAATTAGGCCTATAACGAGCCCTTAAAGCACCAAAGATTACAAAAATAGGTGACTATTGATATGAATATTAGGTAGCCCAAATAAAAAAAGTGATGCATGATTGTGAAAACCTCTTCCCACACAAATACTTAGAGATTAAGGTTGTGCATCCATCTTTGGGGAAGATCCACATAAATTTGGTCAAAGATGCTAAAGAAAAACACAAGAGATCATATTGAATGAATCTCAATCTACACACTAAAGTCAAAAAAGAAATCAAAAACATGTTGGTAGTAGGAGTGGTAGCTATAGTGAAGGAGTATGAATGGATAAGACCTATGGTGATCATCATTAGGAACTATGTACACATTAAAATATGTGTAGATTAGCTAGAATTGAATGTGGTATGTGTTGTCAATCCATTTCCTACACCCTTTATATAAGATATTTTAGAGAGAATAACAAGACTAAATATATACACTTTTACATATGGATTCTCAGGCCATCATAAAGTACATATAGGTGAGGAGTATCACCAAAATACAATGTTTATGACATAATGAGGATCATTTTCCTACATGGTAATTCCATTTGGAATAAAAATGTCCCTGTGGAAATTTCTTTCATCGTAATGGCTACATTTGAAGACTTTTTTTTCTTATATTACCTAGGGAAAGGACACTAGCCTGTTAAAATTACAAAAAGCTACCAGAGATAGTGTAGAACATCTCGGCAGTTAGAGAGATTACATATTATCACACAGAGGTAGTAAAGCATGGAAATGCATTTTTTCCCTTTTATCCAACCTATTCCTACAAAAAATAGCCAATTTATATATAATTTGATAGATACATATTTTTTTGATAAGGTGTAAAAGAGGGTTGAGGGGACCCTACCCCATACATAGTAAGAAAGATCTAGAAAAAGGGCTAAGGGAGTATCCATTGAAGCCCCACCAAAACAAAAAACACAGAATTACATACCTTGGATAAAAAAACCAAACTTAAAGACCAAAAGTAACATAACTAATCGCAAGAGCCAAGAAACTAACAACATAAACTAAAACATGATATCTAGTCTTCTAGAAAGGCCTAGTACCAGTCATTCTTTAATCAGGTCTCCCACAGTGTGCATGTATCCATTCCATTCATTGACCAAACTGGCAATTGTAGATTTCTAGTATTAATAATCCAATTCAACTATCTCCACTTTAGGCCCAGAACCATCCTTTTATTTTTTCTTCACAATTTCCATGGAGTGAATCATCTTTACCAGTAATTTAAGATGGTGAATGGTGCTCTTGACATTGAGGATGTGAACGTACCTAATCTATAAAATAATCTCCTTCATTTTCAGCATATCTTTCTCCATAGACAAACATCTCTCATTTGCGTTCTTAGGTTGTTCACTAAATATAATAGACATGGGTTTATCAAATTTTTCCTGAAGTTCCCTTAGATTAATTGACAACATGATAATTTTATGTCTATTGATATTAGTATCCATCCTAAATTTTTCAAATTCTTTCAGGAAGACATTAGATTTGACAACCATATCCTGAGCTTTGAAAAAAATCTTCTGAGCAATTTTGAGATCATGCAAAATATCAATTGCTTATTCCATATTTTAGGATCTCTTTCCCTCAGAGTTCTTCTGACCATTCCCAACCTCATTCCCTTCACTACTATTAGACTGGTTTGATTTATCTTCCTTTCATTTCCCTGAATAAGAGATAAATTTAAAATTCTCCTAAGGTTCCGAAGCTACACTCTTCTTACTCTTCTTCTTGACATTTTCTTTGGCTAGGCTTGACATAGTCCTTTTTTCCACCAATTTCCCAATTTCCTTCATACGAGTGACAACCACATTAGCTTCTAAGATATCATTTTTCCTTGAATTTTCTTGATTCGAGTTCCCAGAAGTAGCCCCAATTTTTTCATTTTTACCAATGAGAGGTTTTCCCATCTTTATCATAGATTTAATGAGCCTTTGATTCAACAGAAGGGTAAAAGTTCCTTTCCCAATCTATGTTATAGATTTGGCCAGAGACATATACAAATAAGTGGGTAAATTTTAGAGTCTATTATTCCTAATATGATAAAAAATAGGGAATGGATATCCATAGATAACTTTATATCTCCCTTCCATAGTTATATGCAACATGATTAATAGAGTTATTTCTTCAAAAGGTGGAGGAAAATAGTCTCTAGCATAACCATTATGAAGGATTTAGGAGCATCCTTACCTTGCATGAAGCTATCAATATCCAAGTTTTAGTTAGAATTAAGTTTGAATATGATTCTTCCTTCCAGGGACATGCCTTTTACTTTAGCAATAAACTTTCGCGAGATAGTAACTGAGAAATTTCCTACCCGAACATGGCCTTCATTCATATTTTTAGCCGCAACTTCACTAAAACTTTCATCGAAACCATCAAAAATTTTAAAAAATCTATAAGGCCAGCCTTATCTAACAACTTCGTCGCCTCCTTAGACATTGCAGGGATCATGCTTGGTTCAATTCGCACTAAGTCTCCTCCCATTTTACCCCTGTAGCTCTTCTTCCTACAATGGAAAAGAAAACCTTGTCTATTATGGTAGCTACATTTACCAAACTTTATTGAATGATTCAAATAAATGAGGGGATTCTCCTTTTTAATATAATCCTTGAGATGATTGGAAGTAAATTTTTGCATGAGTCTAGGGATCATAATATCCAGATGCGTAATCTAGGAGGCATTTTCACCTTTATCCATCATCATTAAGAAGATATGTCATTGGGGACATATTCCCCTTCAAGAATTTGGATGATTTTAGCTTCCAAGTTGGTTAATTCCTCAACCACATTTAAATCTATAGCTTCCACCCCCTTATTTGCAAATAAATCAGCTAGTCTATTTCCTTCATGGTAGATGTGTTGGAAAGATATTTCATTAAAAGAGGACATTTTATTTTTGGTGTTTTTAATGAAGTCTTCGATAGATATAGAATAAGGAATTTTTTCCTTTCATACACAATATTATATTCAAAGAGTCACATTCAATGATTAGGTACCTGAAACCTCTCTCTTCTACAAGCTTAACTCCCAAAAACATTGTCGATGCCTCTACAACATGATTTGATTGTATGCCCAAGTTAAATAAGTATGAAAGGATAAAATTACCTTTAACATCTCTAAAAACACCTCCTCCTCAAGCCTTACTAGGGTTCACTTTGGCGGTATCATCAAAATTGAGTTTGATAAAACCCTCTCTAGGAGTAGCCCATCTTACCCCTTCTCTTCGATTACTCACTCTTTTTGGGATGGGGGTCATAGAGTTAAGTTCCATTTCTTTATGATATGTTGTTCTCTGTCCATAAATTCCACTTATTTGTTCTTTAGGATAGAGAAATTATTTCTAATATCCTGTAAACATTTGTTGAAAATCAACCTGTTGGGAAGTTTCTTACCATTAAAGATTCTCCTTGTTCCACTCTTTCCATATTTCCCAACACAGATTTCCAAGGCTCATTATCCACATATTTTCAAGACCTTGACTTATGAATAGACATTTCCATTGAATCAAGGTAGATTGGACCACCTTAGGACTAACCCAGTTAACCAAGAACATACCCAGAATAGAAGATAAAATTTGTAAAGAAAAAGAGAATTCAAAAAAATAATGGTTAACTGTTTCCAAATTCTCTTCACATAGAGCACATCTATTTACCATATGAAAACCTTTTTTGGTGAGGTTTTTGACTGTAAGAATCTTGTTTATCACCATAAGCAACTAAAAATATTGACCTTGGGGCTGATATTCTTGTTCCATATCTTTCCAGTCTAATAGATATTCCTCACTAATCTCCTCCTCGAAGAATAAAACATAAGATAAATTGACTGAAAAAATACCATTTTGTTCTTTATGACACACTATTCTATCTTGTTCCTTATTGTTATAAGACACATGGTTTTGTAATAATTCGTTGAGAATATGTATGTGTTCTCTAAATTCCTACTTTTTTAATTCCATATACTTCCAAGTTTGAAACCTCTCAGGATCAGACATATAATTGTTTATTTTTCCCCCACATATATCTTCTAACAACTTTGATATTTGGGGGAATTTTTCTTCAAGTGTAAAGTTACCAGCCCATTTGTCTATCCAAAAGAAGATTTCATTACCTTTACCTATTTTCCATCTGCTACCCTTTGCCACAATTACCTTTTCCCAATTAATAGCTTTCCATATACTTGACCCATTGAAGGAAGCCTATTTAAATATCCACCATTCATCATTAGCATCCTTCCAATATTTTTTCCTTAAAATTCTAGTCCACACCCCATCTTCTTTAGTTAGCCTCCATCCAATTTTAGCTAGAAGGGATTTGTTTATTTTAGTCCAATCTCTAAGACCTAGCCCGCCCATAATTTTTTGTTTTACAGATCCTATTCCATGCCACCACTGGAATTTTATCTTTACTTTCTGTTCCAATCCATAAGAAACATTTTTGAATATTTTCAAGTTTTTCCACAATTTTCCTAGGGAGTTGATAGAGGGACATTACATACACTAGGAGGCTTTGGAGGGAACTTTTAAGTAAAGTGATTTTCCTATCCTGAGATAGCAAGTTTTCTTTCCATCCCACAAAGCTTCTTCTCGAATCTTTCAATAAGAAAATTCCACTCTCCACTAATAGGTCTCTTATCCCCATGAGAAATACCCAAATAAATGGTTGGAAATGACTTTGGTCACATTCCAAAATTGTAGCTATCTTCTTACATCGACTTTCCAAAGTGTTAAGGGAAAAAATTGAGTTTTTTCTATAATTCACCAGTTGTCCCAAAACCTCCATGTAATCATCTAAGAGTTTTTAAAACTTCTTAGCTTCTGGAATTGATGCTTCTCCCACAAAAATAGTATCATTGAAAAAATTCTGATGTGACACATTTTCCATACCCCTAGCTGGAGATATCCCTTTGATGGAGCCATTACTAGTTTCCACATTGAGTCTTCTACTAAGGGCTTCTGCCATGATTATGAAAAGAAAAGGGGAAAGTGGGTCCCCTTTCCTCAAACCTTGTGTGCTGGAAAGAAACCACACGTGGTCCCACTTATAAGAATGGAGAACCAAGAATTTGAAATACAAGCCTTGACTAAACTCCAAAAGGAGGAGTCAAATCCAAACTTGTTAAGGATTTTATCAAGAAAACTCCACAAAACCCTATCATAAGCCTTGGCCATATCCAATTTGAGAATCATAGCAGCCTTTTTACTAAGTTTAGCTGAGTGGATCATCTCTTTGATAGTAATGATCCCATCTTGAATTTGACGTCCCAAAACAAAACCTCCTTGTTGTTCTGATATGATGGAAGGAAGGATAAATTGTAAATGTAGACCAAGGATTTTCATGCAAATTTTGTAAATAGTGGTATAAAGACTTATATTTATAAAGTCTTAAAATTCCATAGTATTACCACATTTCGGAACAAGAGAAAGAAAAGTACAATTCATATCCTTAAGCATTTTTTTTTCGCTGAAAAATTCTCTCACAACTTTGTAAACATCCTTTTTAATAATATCCCAAAAATGTTGAAAGAAGAAAGCTTGAAAACCATCAGGGCCAGGAGATTTATCTATAATGAGATGTTTGATAGTAAATTCAACCTCCTCCATAGATGGGATCACTGAGAGAAGAATATTATATTATTTGGAAACCATAGAAGGAATGTAGTTAAGGAAGTCTTTCTCCTTGGCTAAGTTAGGAACACATTGATTAGTAAGAAAGTTTTTAAAGAAGGAGATGGCCTCTTCTTTTATTTCTTCCTTCTCTTCCAAGATATTCCCTTCTCTTTTCCAAATTTTATTAAGTCGATTAAAACTTCTACATTTGATGGTAGACAGATGGAAGAACCTAGTATTTTTATCCCCTTCTTTGAGCCAAGTGATTCTATATTTTTGTCTTCAAAAGGTTTCTTCCTTTGCTAAAATGTTATCGTATTCCGAAAGAATAATTATTTCCTTTTCATAGTCTTCCAAATCAGTTTCATACTCAATCATTTCATTCTGCCTTTGGAAATTTGGTAGGTCAGATTTAATTTCCACTTTCTTCTAAAATATATTCCCAAAACTCTTCTTATTCCAATCTTTAATATTTGTTCTGACATTCTACAGTTTTTAATTAATCAATACATCATTGTTACCTAAACCTTAAAATTCCACCATTCATTAACAATATATTTGAGTTCCACACTATGGAGCCACATTTTTTTCAAAATGAAAGGGATTTCTCCTTCTTGGAAGGGTTCTTAAATCATCAAAATAATTGGGTTATGATCTGACCCTATCCTTGGTAGAGAAAAAAGGGATATATCATGTTTTAACCACTCCTCTGTGACCAAAAATCTATCCAGTATCACTTGTATAAGTTTTGATCCTACTCTTCTATTTGATCAGGTGTATTTTCTACCCTTTAAGTCTATATCAAGGAGATGGGAGTTTGTAATAAAATCATTAAAATCCTCCATACTGATAGTAAACTCATGGGAGCCCCCTTTCTTTTCTGAGGGAGAAATAGGGGTATTAAAGTCACCCATCACAATCCAATCAGAGCCAGTGATATGATTTTTGAAAGTAAGGAGATGCTCCCATAATTTTTTCCTTTCTTTTTAAAGGGTAGGAGCATAAATGTTGAATAATACCCATATTTTACCATTTTCCAAATTTCTCATCATCATAGCCATATGATAATCTCTTTTCAATAATAGAGTACCCTCATAAACGACTTAATTCCATACCAAAACTATTCCTCTAGAGGCCCCATTCAAACTAACAACATACACCTTAGATTTTTCCCAAAATAATTTACAAGATTTTAGGAAATTATCATCTTTCATTTTGGTTACTTAAACTACTAAAACATCTATTTTTTGTCCTTTAATCAAGTCTTTAAGAACCCTCCATCATTAGCAGAACCCTCCATTTAAATGGTTGAGCCATCTTCCATTCCAAGAGATACAATTCATTTTCTAAGATTGGGTTTGTTTTTCCTTAAAGACCTTATTGGTCTAAACGAAAGACTTTTTGGTCTAAATAAGATTGTTTCCCTGAGTCTATTTCCTTCTGAGTAGATATTTTTCTTGATTCAAATTTATTTGGTATACCTTGTTTTCTGTTAAGAGTCTCCAAATTTATTAGGTTTTCTCCCCCTGAGATTTCACAGTTTCTAGATGGAGTTACATTAGAGGATTTTCCCTTTTTTCAGATGAAACCACTTCTCCTTTTCCTGAGAGTATTATTTCAGGGGGTTCCCACCTTTTTTTGAGCTAATTCCTCTCTCTTATCTTCCATATCCTTGTTTAGAATTTGTTGAACATTCATGATTTCATCCAAAGAGAGGTTAATCAAATCACCTACTATCATCCTCTCTCCCATTGAAGTAAAATATATTTCATTTTTCTCTTGTCCCTTCTATTTTTGGATTTGATCCACCACTATTTCTTCCATGATTAAATCTACTATTTTTTGTTCTCCATTGTTTCCATTCTCCATATTTTCTTGTCCAGAAGTTTTTCTACTTGAGCCAATCCTTTTAGCAGAGGCAAATAACTCCAACTTCCTTGCATATGGGGAGTCTTTTGCTGGTATTTCCTTCTTTTTTTTCCTTATCTTTGAATCAGACCAAGACTGATTTTTTGATCTCCTTCTATTGACCACCAAACTAAAACCATCTTCATCCATTTCCAAAACAATTTTAGTTGGATTTATCACAATTTCCTCTCTTTCTTGGATTCTAAGAGGCTTATACCCTTCAGTATGATTCTTAAAAAAACTTCCTATGGTCATCTGCACTTTGCATAATCCCTTTTCCTTTATCTTCTATTCCTTCATTCGTTGTTACAACCGTATACATCTTGGAGATCTTGAATTTACAGTTCGGGGCCAAATGTCCCCAACCATTGCATTTGGAACATTTTTCTGGAGAAATTTCCATTTCAATATTCTACTCCCATATTCCTAATCTATACTTCAACTTGATGCTATTAGGGATGTCCTGGTTTGCAATAGTATAAATACAAAATCTAGCACAAACAAGTCTAGTCATATTCAGAATTGCATTGTCTATGAGTGCCACTGATCCCAAGGAGTTAGCTATTCCTTTACAATATCCTCATGCCAAAACTCCAGGGGGAAGTTAGGAAGGTGAATCCAGATAGGGAACTCATTCAAATTCTCTTTTTTTGGATTAAAATTTGGTTCCCATTTCCTAAGATATTAACCTGATTTTCCCCAAAACCAAGGTCCTTCTTCCAATGCCTTCTGAATGTCTTCTTGAATAATGAATTTAAAAAGGAAGAAACCATTTGTAAGAGCACTTACCTTCAGGTGTCCTTTAGGGTTCCATTTTAGTTTGGCCCATCTTCTAATAGCATCGATATTTGGTCTACCTCCCACTAATTTCCCAACCAACCCTTTGTTCAAGTTTTTTGTAGTACTATTTAGAAGGGAATCAAGGATTTCCAGTGCACATATCGATTCCTCCTTGACCACACGGAGAAAAAAAATTTTACTTCTCAAAGTAGTTCCATTTTTAACTAGGTTTGACCATGAATCTGATGCCTTATTGTAGGGTCATTTTTCCTTGGCATCTTCATGTCATTGAATCTCCCCATCCTCTATAGTTGCAAAAAATTCCTTGATTCTATGTGGTACTTCTCTACCATCAGTTTCCCACCAGCCAATTTCAAAAAATCATCCTCCCTCTCTCCTTCAGTGCTCTCCATTGCTCAAGCCTAATAACTTAGTTAAAATTATTTTATAGATACATATAAATAAAATACAGTTAGATCATTATGGAAGGTTTTCATCCCCAATAAAATCATTGTTGTTGCGACCAAGAAAAACCACATAAGATTCCATAGACATATCTTGATCAAAATCACTGGCAGAGTCTCCATAGGGGAATTCGATGATGACTTTAGGGGGAATCTCAAAATCTAAATCCTCTGTAATTAATTTCTTCTCGGCCACCAACACCTGCAGGGATTTGAGGATTACATGTGATTGGAATGTAGCTTATGCGCTCCTCCTATCTCTAGCTTGATCCAACACTTAATGGTCCATGTGTAGAAGGAATTTCCCTAAAGAATTTGATAGTATATTGGTACTACTGATTCCTTGGGAAACATCAAATATAACACGTCATCCTATAGATTACTAAGGGTCAAGTATGAGGCCATATAAATGAGTCTGAATTTCCTTCTTCTAGAGCCCATCCTATTCTTTGGCAACTAACCATGCTCTAGACAACCAATTTTGCATAACAGGGTTACGAATCCTACCTTCCATCCATCCTTCGAAGGAAGCTTCTACCGAGTCCCCATAAAATGGGGAGTTTAAGACACCTTGGCTATACCTGTGACTATCTTGAGAAGGCCTTACAGGGATCCTCCCTTGACAACCACCTATGTCCATAGGATCCAAAAAAATCCAACACAAAAGCTCTCACTTTGACATAAAATTGAGATGCCAAATGCTAGAAGATCCCAAGTTGATATAGGGTAAAGGAGTGATTACCACCCAAGCCATGATAAACTCATAACAAAAACCCCACTTCAACATCTAATGTGTATGTGTGAGGGACAGAAGGCCCGAGAATGGAGCTTGAAGGACTATTAAAGCGAGGATTAATGATTTAAGTCATTAATCAAGGATCTTTGGAAGGAAATTGGGAATGTATACCACCATACCTTTAAATGACACCCTTCCTTTTCCATCATTCTAACCCCATAATTGGAAAGAATACCACTGGGAATATTCCTAGCTTATAGAATATGAGAGAAGTGAATTTCATCATATGCATTTAACCAAAATAAGTATTCCTAAATAATCTGATTTAACTTCTAGGCCCTGGCTGAATGGGATTTGAGAACCTCAATAATAAATTTGAGAATTACCTTCTATCCAAATTTTTCTCCAGCACTGCATAAAATTTTCTTGAAGTCTAAAGCACAGGGCGAAGCCGTCAATGACATTATTGGTTTCTTGGCCACATTCTAAGGCCATCATGAACATCGGTTGAACTTGTGGGTATAGAATTATACAACCAATACCAACAGTGCTAGGATTTATTTTTGAGGCCCCATCAAAGTTCAACTTTACCCATTCTTCATTTTCCAGTTGACATCTCACAGAATATTTTAATCCATCCTCGAACCCATCAACAAGGAATCTACATTTGTAGAATTCAACTTCATATTTTTTCAAGTATACATGGATGACTGAATGGTATATGGATTAGTTAAGGATCATTGTGAATGATTATGCCTAAAGTTTGAGAAATTTCACTAGCTCTAGATATCATTAAATCTAAAAAATGTGTCTTCACAACTCCTTTTGGAACATTTATTGTACATATTATATGCAAGGATGGAATTTTGGTTGACCTAACCAAAATAATTGGTATTTTCCAACTTGAGGTGCCAAAAACACTATAGGATGTGTGTGCATTCATTAGACATTATTGTTACTATTAGAAATGCATCAAAGGCTATAACAAGCAAACCATAATATTGGAATTTTTTTTAAAGAAACAAGAGGAGTTTGAGTGGAAAGAAGAGAAATAGAAATAGTTTGAAGAGTTAAAGGAAAAATACACTAGCACACCCATTCTAAAATTTCCATCCTAGACAACCCATTTCCACATGCATGTTAATGCATCTATAATAATGGTTGGTACAATTCTCATACATCCAGGTCAAGAAAACATCAATCATCTAGTTTTATTTTTTAGTATAAAGTTCACCAATGTAGAATAAAATCATACCAAAATAGAGAATGAAGGGATCTCTATGGTTTATGTGATTCAAAAATTTAGGCCATATTTATTAGCAATCCCCATTTTATTCTACATAGATCACATGACACTCAAGTATATATTAAACAAGGTGGTTCTACATGGATGCATATAGTTATGGATCATACAATTCCAAAAATTCCAATTCTCCAAGGTGTGAAGTTAGGAAAGACAAATGCAAGGCTTGATCTCCTTTTGCATGTCACAACTAGAGAGGTGGAAAATAATATCTAAGATGACATGCAAGATTCTAGACTATTGTGGATTAAGAGTACATCAAATGAATTGAGTGACATCACATGTTTTCTAAATTTTTGTCTTACCCCATAAAATTGAAATGCACAACAAAAAAGAAAATGGTAGCGAAAGTTTCACCAAATCATCCCATCATTTTACAAAATGGGGAGAGAAAAATTATTGCACAAGTGCATATTGAACAATTAACAACAAGGAATTCTAAGAGACTCGCATGAAGGAATTATAGGTGGTCACTATAATAGTGACACAACCACATGAAAGATATTGATAACAATTATATTATGGTAAAAATTCTTTCAAGATGTCAAAGACAAAGCGTAAAGGTGTGATCATTGTCAACACATCGTAAGATGTAATAAGAGGAATGAAATTGATTTAACAAATAGTGAAATTTGTAAAACCCTAATTTTAGAGTCACAACACAATAATAAGAAATAAAGTACAAATTTGACCTAAGCAATAAAATAGATAAAAATAAAACCCTGGGTACAAGAGAGAATATAGTGGACTTAGCTAATTTTGTAATAAAAATCAAGGTGTTATAGATTGAAGAACTAATGAAACAAGAGGGAAAACTGTTGTAATTGTGTCTAGTAAATTTAGGATATGTTAGAATGAGTTGGACCAGGGTACCTGGATAGGGTCAGGGGAGCCTAGGCACTAAAACTTGCTTCTTGGTTCTCGTGACTATGAAATACCTCAGAAACTAATTTTTTTAGTGTCACAAGATGTTTTCCGATGTTCACTATTGGTTTCTTATATGTACCTAATTTATAGCAGTGTTCTCTTGTAACCTACAAAAAAATGATCTCCCAAAAAACCCCAAAACACATTAAATCATAAAAATAAAAATATGTAAATGGGGAGTCAGACTAACCCCAACAGTTACTCGACATATAGAAATTATGACCGAGCATTGCACTACATCTCAAAATCCATGTAGTTATGTGTGGATGTGTGTATAATCGTACCCTAGGAAGATCTTGTGTAAGATGCACTGAATACTAAACAATAACTAGATGTAGCAATGTAAATAGATGTGTGTATGGAAAAATGAACTTCCCCTTCTATGTATGTATGTAGAATAAGTAGTCTCTTGTACCTTGAATGATAGATATATGGATGATTTGATGCTCTTAGAATGCCTTTGGATGTAACCTTAGGTGGTGATAGTAGATGCTTAAATCTTGGTCCTTTATTATGGTCACAGAAATTTGTGTTTTTATGATTCCCTTGTTTGAATTTTGTAATTGGCATCTAAAAGGTCAACCATAAATAAAACAATATACCCAAAAGATAAAAAGAGTCCCAAAAGAGGAAAGTCATATATAAAGAGGTCGTGGGCACCTAGAGGGGACGCGGGTGCTTGGGTGATGGTGTTCAGAGACAGAAATATAAAGAAATGAAGGTCAGACTGGGAAGTAGGGTGTGCAAGACCAGAAATAAAGCAAGAAAGAAATCAAAGAGGCCAAATAAATATTCTATTACTACATTTATCTCTTTGGAATCATATGAATAATTGTAGGTGATTAGGACCTAGAAATGTACCCAAGTGCATGATTTGGTGTCTATATTTCCCCCTACTTTATGTTCTTGATTGGATACTTGATAACATAAAGTAGATAAGAGATGTGTACCTGATAACCATGTTGATTAATGGTGAAAGTGCACCAAGGAGACAAGAAAAAGTGTGGAGTAATAAACAATGAAGCATGGAAGTTAAAGAAGAGGAAGTGACCCTAGGGGTGAAAGCGTATGGGTTATGTCATATTCTACCTGTTGTCTTTATCACTTGATGTGTTTAATGATGTGATTGCTACTTCTCATAAGGATGAACCTACAAAGTGAAGGGAAAAATAGTACTCAAAGTCATGTCTATGTGAAAAATTCGATCCATGTATGTAAATAGTATGTAAAAATGCAAAAAAGTAGTAAAAGAAAGATCTGGACCTGATCCATGATGAGTGAAAAGGATAGAAATTTTCTTGAGATGCTGTAGAAGAATGAAAATTTTGGGGTGATCTCACAAAAATAATGAGTTTTTTTGGGAGATCTCATGCCACCGTAGAAGAAGCGTTGAGGAGAAAGGTCTAGTGTTATTCTCCAACCCTATCTGCTTCCTGAAATTTATACACTAATGCAGATGCTGAGATATTTCTGTGTCCTACTTTGATCCAGTTAGATAAAGTTTGATCCAAGTAGAAAAGGATAAAAATGGAGATAAAATGCATTATTTTTGCTGGAGGATTGTGCCTGTACTGTGAAAACTACTTTGTAGACTATTGTGTACCATCCTGGTTTGAGAAAAATTCTGTGGCTGCCACTAGTCTTAGGCATCCAAGAATGGTCAAGAGTTCCAATGTGCTCATGTCTATATATAGGCGTTGGTGTCTATGTTGTGATGAAGACCCAAGCCAAAATTTGGGCCATTCTGTAACTAAATATTATGTTATTCTTATACTATGCAAGTATGAACTGTGACTATGTAATCCTAAATGGGTGACTGATTCAGCCAATGTATGCCCCCATCATTTACGATGCATGTAATGTTATTAGGAGGATGTGGCTAAAACGAGAGGACCAGATGCTAATCTGAAACATATTGTTTCACCTGATTCTAGATCATTTCTTTGAAGTATTGATGAAACAAATAGGGTAACGGGCGTAGGAGGAATACCTGTTCAAGTGCTGGTTAATGGGTTGTTGTGTACATATGACTTTTAAACCCACAACTGATTCTAAGAGCATCCTTTTGGCAAGGAGGAACTACCTGTAACACAAAGAAAGACCACTAGAAATAGTTAAACAATATATGAATTGAACTGCCTAGCATATGCTAGATCCTGGAACTGTGAGAATACCTAGATGGTTTTCAATCCATTATTTTAAAAAATTTAATGTCGGTAAAAAAAGTAAATCCTACTGTAGTTCGAAATGATTTATATATCTCACTTAAAACACAATAAGAAAATAGATATAATCTAACAGGATAGGTTAGAATAGGAACCAAAGGTTAAGTAATTGGTTCTGGGTCTCTGCAAGTCTGAAAGAGGTCTCAGGTAGATCACAGATGAATGAGGATTAAGGTGGAATTAGGTGGATAGGTAATTGTCCTGGGTTTTATGGGAAAATACAGAGATTGATGTCGGTTAATGGTGACCGGGGGTATCGTTGGGTGTAATCCGGTGCCGATTATTGTGGAAAAATAGGAAATGCCACAGAATGAGATTTAGGTCTTCTTTGTGATTGTACAATAGGAATTTGGTTGGTCAAAATGAGGTATTCGGTGATTTAGGTAGGGATTTGGTGAGGATTTTAATGGGTATCTGGAGGGGTGAGTGTTGGGGGAGTTAAATGGGTGGCTAGGTAAGACAAACGGTGATAATATAATGATGAAATGGAATAAGCCATAGAAGTATAACATCTATTTACTTGGATTCTGGTCCTAGATGCTTGTGAGTGAGGAACTGGAGGTGTTGATGAGAGGTTTTGAAGGCTGTAGTTGATCACCCACTGAAGGAAAGCTTCTATATGGGCTACGTGTACATTACTCTTTTCTTGGTTAGCTCTGATCAATGTTGGGATGGTTGTGTAGGAAAAGCTTCTTGATCTCCTTCCTTCCTTGCATGTTCTTGTTGGAATTCACTCTCAGAAGATGTGATATCTCTCTGGAATGTGCTAAGGTTTTCCAAATTTTCCAATCATTTTTCCAACCTTTTTCCAACCTTGAGAATAACGTTGTTTTCAGGTTAATAGGGTAACTGATGGAAGTTCCAGCTTAACTGGGGACAGTTAGGAGCTAACCAACTATTAGTTAAGGTGGGATTTCCTAGGTTTACTAAACTAGAGAGATCCTCCTTGATTCACTCGGATCTCGTGTCATTAACCCATAGATTAGAATGGGAGATTCTTGTAAGAATGCATGAATGTGGTTAGAGGGAAAGTAGGCATTGATTTTTAGGGTTTACGTAAGTGTTAGTTAGTTATGGCAACTCATTAAGAAGAGGTCTTAGGTTGAGTTGGCTTGATGAGGTGTCTAAGTGAAGTGTATGTGTGGATATTATTTAAATTAAGATATTTAAATAATAAATATGGTGAGGATAATGAATTAATTTAATTTAATTAATTAAATAATTAGATGGGGTTAAGGGGGCCATGGCTAGGTGAATGTGATGAAGGGTGCTTAGTTGTCGAGGGACCAAAGGGGAGTGTGACCTAATTTTAGTGTCTAAATTTTGTCCCTTTTTTTTACATAGCTTGTATTGGTAAGTGATGCTAACAAAAATAATATGTGGTTGCCCCATGTGTGGGTTAAGGTGATCCCCCTCAAACCAAGAACTGACGAGGCCAAAGGAAGAATCAGTGATTGGTTTAATAAAAAGGTAAGTAAAAGAAAGGGAAAGGTGGGGAATGAGGGGAAAAAGGAGAAATGTTTACTTGGAGTAAGCTAGGTAATGGGTCTATGTCAAAGGTATAAACAATCAAACTACACTTACACGTATAAATTGCAGCACACTACTAAGTTGAAGAGCAGGAAAACTCTACATCGTCTAAGGTCGATAGGTTTATCCAAACAAGGTTGAAGTGATTCCAATATCCAAGGTATAGGATAGGGTAAAGAAACACAACATATATTAGGCGCATAAGAACGTTTAGGTGTGTTCGGGTACACCAAAGGTAGGGTCAGGATCAACCATCACAGAAATAGGCTAGGTAAGGTCATGAGTTCAACAACACAAGTAACAATGCTGAAAGGTATAGCGAACACATGAGGTCAAAGGTCTCTAGCGATGGTCCAGGTCCAAATATCTAGGTCACAACATGGGTAAGGCCAAGGTAGGGGTAGAATAATGAGTCCCCAAAGGAGGACAAAGGGAGGTAGTAAATGATGAGGTCAGGAAAGGTGAGGTAAATGGGTAGGGTAAAGGTGGGGTGGGGTAAATGGTCAGGGTGAAGGTTGGGTGGGGCAAAAAAGGGAGGTAGGGGTAGGGTAAAGGTAAAAATTGAGGGCAATGTGTAGGTGAGGGTGACCTATGCTAGTCATGGATAACCGACGTTGGTATAGATAAACTGATGATGGCTAGGTAGGGCACACGACTGATGTGGTCAAGGGTAATTGACGTTGGTTAGGTCGGGTTTGTTATAAAAACAAAAAATCCACATTTTTTTGTTATTCATTTGTTATTGTTCGAAGTGAGAAAATGAAAAAAAAAAGAGAAAAGAGAGAAAAGTGTCTGAACAAAATGGAATAGTGAGTTGGCGGTGTGATCGATGAGTGATTGGTTGGTGAGCAGCGGGTCCACAGGATCATTGCGAGGGACTAGATTGGTGAGAGGTTGTGAGTAGGTATTTAGTGATGGTGGAGGATGGAGAGGGATCAGGTGGCCCACTAATATAGTGGTTATAGGTGCCACCGAGATGGTGGTAGTGCGACGAGGTAAGCGCTCTACTCTACGTTGTGGATTTGATAGATTAGAGGAGTTTTTTTATTTTTGTTTGTAGGTTGTGTTGATTTTTCATTTTTGTGGCTAGGCACAAATTAAATTTGGGAATGGGGGTTATATTGGGTAAAATGAGGGATGGTCAGGGTAATAAATGGGATAGGGGTGGTGTGTGGAGGTCCAAGGGTAGTTTAGGTCATTGTAGGTGGGTAAAAGTGCCAGGGGAGGTTTTTTAGAAAGGGGGGATTTTGAAAAATATCAGGTTTTCCGTGACAGTGATCGGCATCGATTAGGTGGAACCGGTATCGGTCACCAAATAGGTGACTGATGCCAGTTAAGGGGTAACCAGGGTCGGTAAGGGTGAACCGGTATCAGTCACCAAACAGGTGACCGAGGTCGATTAGGCTAAACCGGTACCAGTCAGATTAGGGGGCAAAAAGGTCCAAAAGTGGTGTGGGCTAGGTAGTTGATATGGGTAGGGTGAAAATAAGGTATAGGGAAATGATAATGGTTAAAGATGGATTGATATATGTAAATTAATGTCGTTCTTGTATTGGATGTAGGGGAGAGTACAATTACATATGCGGGATAGGGTTCCACATCTACTAGTGACAGTGCACAGTGCAACGAACTCGGTGGAGCTGCAGCATGTGGAGGTAGTGGGCTTGAGTGAGGTTCATCGCTATAAACATGTAGTCTAGCATCCCAACTTGATGGTCGCACTCATCGATAGATGGGACTCTGCGACCAACACATTCCACCTGCTAACGGGTGATATGACTATCACCCTGGAGGACGTGTTCTGGATTCTTCGGTTACCCATATCGGGTGCCTAGGTTTATTCTATCTCCTTTGAGGCCTCATAGGAGATGATTATGTTTGTGTTTGGAGAGGGGATGGCTGATTTGAGATTCCATAGTGCTAATTTGAGCTATGGAGAGATATACCTAGCCTGTCTAGAGGAGACGAGGCTAGTGGTGTTGTTGATGGAGGCAGTGTGCTATGATGCACTACCAGATGTAGAGGGTGTATGCTTTCCCTGATCATTGATGGGGGTACTCCATGACATGATGACGCATGAGACTCGCTTTGCTTAGGCACCAACATTCTTGGTGTATCTATATAAGGAGTTTTGGGCATATGGGCGGTTGCATAGGTTTAGCCTGTGCTATACATTTATACTACACTGTTGGGCCTACGAGCACATAGTTTGTGTGCGTCCTATAGGGATGCCTCGAGCAGATGCATTCCCAACATGATTTGTGTGGGTGGGGTATAGGAGATGGGTTCCAGTGATAGGAGAGCAGAGATCTGATAGGCTGACACATGATGTAGCCCATTTCTGGCAGTTACTTGAGGGGTTGTCCAAAGTGGACATTATATGGAGGCCATATGTGGGATTCCCCTCATATAGGAATATGCATGAGGAGCTAGTTGAGCTCCAGCTAGAGAGATGGATACATGGTCACCATGCCAGGGAGGACAAGATGATCCCGGTAGATAGAGTTTGATGACAGTTTGGGCTAGTACAAGACATACCTCCACCCTTCCCACAGTATAAGAGAGATGATGTAAAGAGGACCTTACCTCTACCACAGCCTATAGTGCCTACAGGGTAGGAGGAGTAGCCAGTGGACTGGCAGATAGATGATGCTGGGTGTACAGATAGGTATAGACAGTGGTGGGTAGCTAAGTTATGAGCCATACCACCTAGACCAGGGCATCCAGATCTAGCTACCATTACAGTGCAGAGAGACACCCTACAGGGGTAGGTAGGTATGCTCATTACCTAGTTGGGTATACTACAGATATAGCTAGAGGGCTCAAAGGTGGAGGTAGCAAAGCTATGCATATAGGTAGCCAGTCTACTGGCTAGGATAGCTGGTGGAGGAAATGGAGATGGAGAGGAGGCAGATGGTCAGGTGGCAGTCATACAGGCTCAGGTGGCAAGTTTACAAGGCCAAATGGCCACAGTCCAGGCACATATTGGGGTCTTACAGGGCCATGGAATCTTACCTTGGTTATGCTTTTTACCCATCCTTTACCCACCTGCCCTTTTTCAACACTCTCTTTTCAAATACGTCATCGGTTCCTCATGGAATCATTGATCCCCCATTTGAGAGGGAACTTACAATCAATCCTCTGTCCTCATCCAACCCTTTTTGATTTTTTCTCATGGCTTGCTACCGCAAACCACTCAAAAAAGGGGGCAAAATGTAGACACCTAAATTTGGTATCTATACCCTTAATCGCCCACGTGAGCATATATATTTAATTCATCCCCCTTATTTAATTAAATCATTATCCAATCCTCATCAATATTTATTAATTAATTAATCCCCATTAATTAATTAATTAATCATCTAATATTTATTAATTCACATTAATTAATTAATTCCCTTTTGTTAATTAATTAATTAGTATCCACATTCATATGCCCTAATAAAATCTTATATTTAGAATGCTTTAATTCTAAATATGTATCCCCATGATTTTCTATGCTTTTCCTAACCTATATTTATTCCCCAACTCATCATTATCACATCGCTTCCCACTTGTTTGTTTTAAAGAAAATTTTCTACTCATCAAAACACACAATCCCATCCCTTTGGGAAACTTTCCCTACAATGGGTAGTGACCCAACCTGGTCGTCATCGACCTTATAAAGACAATTCCATACCATTCTCAAACCACATCCAAGTTGAAACAGAATAATAAAAACAGTAGAAATGCAGTCGAAATGCAACGAGAACGTAGCCCAAACGTAGCAAGAACACAAGAATGTCGTCTCTTAGATTTTCTTACATCATGTAATTCCTCCTTCAAACCAGAGCATCTCAACAACCCTCTTGCAGCCCTTGCAAGATCTTCTTGATCATTTGAATAACATCAGGAGGTTTACATTTATTTTTATGCTATCTATATCATTTCTGTTATTATCTTGATAATACTAACATCTTACAAGTTTTATAGCCATCATCACTCCATTATCAATTTATTCTTCTAGTTTTTATACTTTCAGGTTGCCATTTTAGTCAATCTACTCTTGGCCTTATCTTATTTTGCTACAGTCACCATCAATCCCACCTAGTTGCTATCGACCAGGGTCCTGTTCATCCAACAACCTATCCAAATAATTTCTTTTTGTCCTCATCTCTGCCTTTTTATCTCAAAGATCATTCTATAGGTCATCCTTCAACATCCATAGGCCTCTGTCATCCATCGTCTTGCACTCAGACCTTACAAGTCTACATATTTCAAATGTACTCTAGATCTTCTCTCTTAGGTTGCCGTTGACCTACATATGTGTATCCCTGGTCATCGTCAACCCTGGTAGGTAATATTATTTTTCATTAATCTAGATCAAATTTGTATGTACCTTACATTTTTGTATATTTCAGTTTTTGTGTGCCTCAGATCCTGCATTTATCCAACTTACTATTACTTTTATCTTATCTTATCAAACACGGGGGTTGACATCCACTAAGGAAATTAATCACTTCTTGGAGCCGACATTATTCAGGTAGCCCCTGCATATACTATTTAATCAAATATTTCTCTAGTTTTATAGTTTATATGGCTTGCAGTGGAGATCAATCACCTTTTCACCCATTCATCCATCAAATTACATATTGAGGTACCTTAAACCCTCCATCATTCAAGGTTTTTTAGTTTCTTTAGTAGCTAGATCATTGATTTATAAGGAGCAAAAAACTATATAAACATTTGGTCCTCTCCTTTATTCTACATCCTCCTAACGACGTTGCATTCACCGGAAACAAGGGGGGAATACATTGGGTTAATTAGTCACCCCATTAAGCAATAAAAAATCACAGTATTGAGTTACAAAAATGGCCATGATTCTAACTTGGGTCTTCATCACAGCACAAACATCAACACCCAGATACAGACATGAGCACTTGGGAATTCATGACCCTTCTTGGGTTCCTATGACAAGAGGGAACTAAATATTTTTATCAACATGGCACATAACATTCTACATAGTAGTTTTCATAGTACAGGAACAATCCTTCATTAAATAGAATGCATTTTATCTCCATTTTTCTACTTTTCTACTTGGATTGAACTTGATCGAATTGGATCAAAATAGAACAAAGTAGGGTCACACTGTTTGCATTGGTGTATAAATTTTAGGAAGTAGTCATGGTTAGAGAATAACACTAGACCTTTCTCCCCAACACTTCTTCTGTCATGGTGTGAGATCACCCAAAAAACTTGCACTTGGCATGAGCTCTCCCAAAAAAATCATTATTGGCATGAAATAACCCAAAAAAATAATTCTTATATAGCACATCTAGACACTTTCTATATTTTAAACTCATCATGGATCAGGTGCACATGTTATTTTTACTACTTTTTCACATTTTTACACACATTTTACATACTTGGATCAAATTTTCCACATATACATGAATTTGACTACTCTTTTTCTTTTCTCTTTCCAGGTTTTTCCTTATGAGAAGCAGAAGCCACATAATCAAACACATCAAGTGATAATGATAATAGGTATAATGTGATATAACACATACGCTTTCACCCCTAGAGTCAGTTCTTCTTTGTTAGCTTCCACACTTTATCTTTTATCATTCCATGCTTTTTCTTGTTTCCTCAGAACACTTTCTCCATCGATTTACATGGTTATTAGGTACACATCTCTTATCTACTTTAACTTATCAAGTATTCACTCAACAATATAATGTGGGGGAAAATGTAGACACTAAATCATGCATTTGGGTACATTTCTAGGTCCTAATCACATATCATTATTCATATGATTCCTAAGCAAAAAAAATAGTAATTAACATCTATCTTTGGCCTCTATTATTTCTTTCTTACTTTCTCTATGACCTTACACACTCTACTACCCAGTTTAAGCTTTACTACTTTATCTTTTTTGGCTCTGGAAAATAGCACCCAATCAGGATTCTAGCACCCAGGTGCCCTCATTTCCTCTGGGTGCCCCAACCTCTTTATATCTTACTCAACTATTTTGGGCCTCTTTTATATTTTGGGAATCTGATTTTCTTGGTTGTTGGAATTTTAGATGTCAATTGAGAAATTCAAACAATGGAATCATATAAATACAAATCTATGTGACCATAATAGAGGACCACGCTCTAAGCATCTACTATCACCACCTAAGGTTGCATCCAAAGTCATTCTAAGAGAATGAAAGCATCCATCGAGCTATTATTCAAGGGAAAAGGTACTGTTTATTCTTCATACATGCATAGGAGGCAAGGTTAATTTTTCCATACACATTTCTATTTACATTGCAACATCTAGATATTAATCATTATTTTGTGCATCTTGCACAATATCTTCCTAGGGAATGACTCTACACACATGCACACAAAACTACGTGGATTATGAGATGTAGTGTAGCACTCAATCGTAAGTTCACTCTTTCAGGTGACCATTGGGGTCATTATGAATCCTCATTCGCATATTTTTTATTTTTAGGATTTGATTTGTTTTGGGGTTTTGTAGGAGATAATTTGTTTTATAGATTATAGGTGAACTCTGCAATCAACCAGTGACATAATGGCTACCAATGGAGAAGATCAACAAACATATTTTGGCACTTAAAAAATAATTTTTTGATTTCTTATGCAGTCACAGGTGCCCAAAAGAAGTCTAAAGCACTTAGGGATCCTTGACCTAGTCTAGGCGCCCTGGTCTAGCTCATTCTGACATATCCTGAATTTACCAGACACTGTTACTATAGTCTACCCTCCTATTTCATTAGTTCTTCAGTCAATATCACCTCAAGATTTATTACAAAATCAAATAATTCCACTATCTTCTTTCTTACACCTAGGGTTTTATCTTTATCTAGCTTATTTTTAAAGTCAAATATGTACTTTATTACTTATTATTATGTTACGAATATGTAAGTAAGGGTTTAGCATAATTCTATTTCTATTATATCATTTGATGAACATGTTTCATTCAAAAAATCTTAGATCATTTTTATTCTTTCATGGATTGTAAAGCTCCTCAGGTCCCCTTTTATCATTACTTCAAATACACCCATCTTACAAAGATGCTCTCTAAAAATCCGTACACTCTATCTACCTCCCTCTTAATACACCACCTGCTCAAGTCAGTGTTATCTTCGATTTTCTTTTTGATGAATCTCATGGTCCTAATTCCAATCAATCTATTTGTAAATCCATTCAAGATTTACATTATTTATTTCAAGATAAATTTCAGGTTATCAAATCCACGATTACATATCTTAAATTTAATATCCAACATATTAAACATGCTTCTCCATCTCATGCTAGTTTTTCTTCTCATCCTCACTATATGTCTTCTACATGTGGTCGTATTAGTGAACCTCAAATCCTTTTACTCCCCGCACCTCTCAAGTTTAATCTCAATGCTAAGAAATAACTTATTCTTCCGTAGCTCCTCACGCATCAATTGATCATATTTTCATCTACTCATTGGTATCCTCCTTATCATCTTACAAAATATCAATGTCATCCATATTGTAATTACCATCGAATCAATGGACCATAATTATAATGATTTTTATTCTCTACACAAAAAAATTGGCCACCTTAAGCATTACGGTCTTATCTCATTTGCTACACAAAATAATGCTACATGTTCATCTTGAATCACTAAATGTCATTGGGTTCCTAAATATGATTCATCTATGTCTAATGAGCATCATGACATCACTTCTAATGTTCCTTCTTTGGTCACTCAAGTGTTTCCTATGTAACCCACTCCATCTAAGTAATCACCTCTATAAATCAGTCTAACTCCTCCACTACTCAAGTCTTCTAGGGAATTAACAAGTCCAACTAAGCAATGGCCTCCCAAAATCAGTACACCCTCTTCTCGTATCAAGTATTCTATAGTGGCATCAATTCCACATAAGCCACAACCAATAATTTTTGTCAAATAAACTACTCCTTATACTAATGGACAAGACATATTTCAAACTCTGCCACTATGGCATGGTCCTATGGTTTATTTTTCCTACCATTGTGTTGTCTCTCTCTCTCTCTCTTATCATAACAAAGATAATGCTCTCCCACAATGGCATGGTATCTCTCATGTCACCACATAAATCTCAATCATTGACACACTTGGGGGGCATTGCACTTATTCTTCCCCCCTCTTTGCATTATCACGTGTCTTGCATTTCTAATATTACACTATGTGCTTCACATATAGTCTTTCTCATTCATCTTACACACATTGATACATCTCTTGTATCATCATTAACTTATGACGCACTCTTTTCTTGTGGTTCACACTTGAATATTGAGGGTATGTTACATGCATGAACCTCACACACTACACATTTCTATACTCGGTGTATTCAACACATATTTCTAGCATCACATTCTCACATAACACACTTCCCTATGACGCACTCTAGTTCCACGGTTCATACTTTATTGTTGAGGGTATGAATCTGAAATGAACCTCACTTTTTGTATATTCCACACTTTGTGCTTCATGATCAATATTTCAAGCATCACTTTCAAACTATTTCCAGATGATACGCACTTGTTTTATGGTTCATTATTGACTGTTAAGGGGTATTTTATAAATGAACATCTTCTAATATACATTTGTGCACATCCACTCAGGGGGCACATTTCTCTAATCAAATTCGCATTTCATATCATTCCATCTCACTCATTTACAACATGTTGTATATCTTGGTTGCACATTGTTCTTGTTTACTTATACTCACATGTACACATTACTTACTATGTTAGAAATATATTTTTTATGTCATTATATTTTCTATATACACTTTTTATTTAGTTATAAATGCATACTTTAGATAGATCTTTCCACCTAGCATTGATGTTTGACACTGTACCTCTTACCAATTTCACTTAGGATCTTAGGGGAATCTACTTTCTTACACACTACATGTGTTATTGTTTCATTTTATAATACTTCTTATTCTTGTTATCACACTACTCTATCAATATATATACATCTTGACATGTTTTTTTATCTTTCTAATATGCTAACGGGTGCTTTATGTACAACCTTTTCCTTGTAGGAACTATTTTCCACCATGGTTTTCTGTTACAATTTTCTTTCCACTATTTCCATTATATGCCATTATTTGTGGGCTTTTCCCTATGTCTTGATTTTTCATTGTTTGTATGTTTTTGGCCACTTCGGCCTTGATTGTCTTGTGACATAGTGATCGATGTCCCATATTTGAAACCTACTTTTTGCAGTCTACATTATCTTCTTTCTTATTAGATTACACATTGTACTCTATATGTGTATTTGTCTTGATTGCACTAACACATGTTTACAACCACTTTGTTTGTATGTGCCTTGGTTTCTACCATGCACATTCCCTCTCCCTTGTAGGGTATATGTGTAGACACTAAAATTATCTCACACTCCCCTTTGGTCCCTCGACAAATAAACACCCTTCATCACATTAACCTATCCATGGCCCCCTTCACCCCAATAATATTAATTTAATTAATTCATTATCCTCAATATATTTATTATTTAAATATCTTAATTTAAATAATATCCACACATACACTTCACTTAGACACCTCATCAAGCTAACTCAACCTAAAACCTATTCTTAGTAAGTTGCCATAACTAACTAAGACTTACCTAAACTCTAGAAATCAATGCCTAAATTCCCTCTAACCACATTCTCTCATGCTTACAAGAAGCTCCCAGTTTAATCCACGGGTTAATGACACGAGACCTGAGAAAATCAAAAGGATCTCTCTAGTTTAGTAAACCTAGGAAATGCCACCTTGACCGACGTCAGTTAGCCCTAATCGTCACCGGTTAAACCGGAACCGCTGTCGATTACCCTTTTAACCTCAAAACAACCTTATCCTCAAGGTTGGAAAAATATTAGACAAGTTGGTGAAAATTAGCACATCCCAGAGAGATATCGCATCTTCTAAGAGTGAATTCCAGTGAGAACACACATGCAAGGAAGGAGATCAAGCATATTTTCTTGCATAGCCATCCCAACAATGATATGATCTAACCGAGAAAAGAGGAATGCACATGCAGCCCATGCAGAAGCTTTCCTTTAGTTAGTGACCACCTACATCCTTCAAAACATCTCATCAGAACCTCCATCCCTCACTCACAGGCATCCAGGACCAAAATCCAAGTAAGTAAACATTATACTTCTCTGGTTTATTCCATTTCATCATTATATTATCATATTTTGTTTACCTAGCCACCCATTGACCTCCTTCAACATTCCCCCTCCATATACCCATTAAAACCTCACCAAATCCCTCCCAAATCACCCAATACCTCATCCCAACCAACCAAAGTCCTTTTGTGTAGTCACAAAGGAGACCTAAATCTCGTTCTGGGGCATTCCTAGTTTTCCACAGTAACTGGCACCAGTTACACCTAACCACCATCGGTCACCCTTAACTGACATCAGTCTCTGTATTTTACCATACAACCCAAAACAGTGACCTACCCACCTAATTCCTTTTCACCTTCATTCACCTGTGATGTACCTGAGACCTCTGTCAGACCTGCGGAGACCCAAAACCAGTTATTTGACCTTCGGATCCTATTCTAACCTAGCCTGTTAGATTAGATATATTTTCTTATTGTTTTTTAAGTGAGATACCTAAATAATTTTGAATTATAATAGGTTTTACCTTATTTACCACATTAAATTGTTTAAAATAGTGGACTGACAGCCATCTAGGAAGTATCACACTTCCCAGATCTAGCACATGCTAGGCAGCTCACTACACATATTTTTAAATTCCTTCTAGTGGTCTTGCTTCGCATTACAGGTAGTTCCTCCTAGCCAAAAGGAAGCTCTCACAATCAGCTGTGCCAGTTCACAATCAGCTGTCCCAGTTCACAGGCATGAGCGGGGTAGGGTCTCACAAGGAAGGTACAGGGGCCGAGACCTATGGGACCACCATAGACTGTGCCTATATCTAGGTTACAGGATGCCCTAGGTGAGTTGAGATACTATCAGGACCAGTTGATGGTGGCCAGGATGGACTTCATAACCTATGCCAAGTACTGGGCACAACAGGCATCCAGTGAGAAAATGAGATCCCGCACTCATAGTGTGGAGAGCACAGGGGGTCAGTGAGCTCTAAGGCCTGAGTAAGCAGAGGCTATCTTTGCATGGAGACTAGCTCCATTTGAGGTGCCAGTAGGGACCCAGGAGGCCGAGGGTACAGGCGATATTGAGATGGAGGACATCCTCCAAGATGCTTGATATGACACCTAGTTTTTTATGTATGATAGTTTTTGTGTGATATATGCCGGCCTGTGTGCCAATGACAGTGAGAATGTATGAGAGATTTTTGTATATTTCGAGCATATACTGGCCTACACACTGAAGAGATTTTATATTATTCATTGTTTTATTGTATATATGAGACCGACCTACATGCTGATGACATTTTGTATTGTATATCGGCCTACGTGCTGATGATTTTTAGATGATGGACATGATGAGATAGCCATGTATATTTGAGATACACATTGATTTATATGATGAGATATATGCTATGATTTGATTTGTTGATGTGTTGATGAGATACATGGTATTATTTGATTTGTTGATTTTTTATGAGATATGAATTTTTTGTGTTGATATGGATGGAAATTAGGTTAGGCATGATGGAGTCAGGTTGGTATAGGCATTGATCGAGTTTGGTTGGTTTAGGCATGGATTGAGTCAGGTTGGTTTAGGCATGGTTAAGTCAGGCTGGTTTAGGCATGGTTGAGTCAGGTTATCGGCATGGATTGAGTCAGGTTATAGGCATGCATTGAGTTAGGTTTGTTAGGCATGGTTGAGTTAGGTTTGTTTAGGCATGGTTGAGTTGAAAGTAGGTGAAGTGGTGATGCATTATTTTATGCAATGAATGATAATATGGGTTAATGTGAGATGTGGTATAATCTAAGCATAGTGATGATAGAGAAATGGTAGACGCAATAAATGTATAATGTGATAATGTTTAAAATATGAAACAAATTTTTATGTATGTGGTTTAATTTCCAATTTTGGGAGGGAAGCAAAGTTAGGTGTGATGTAATGTGAGGCACATGGAAGATGAATTGTTTAGGGTAGAGAATGGACAAGCTAACCTTCAAGGTCCCCATGCCCTCAGAGTGTTGCCTACATAGTCCCAGTGAAAAGGGATGTCAGGCTGATGTAGTTCTCCCATAAGCTAGGGAAGAATATGAGGAGGTATGAAAATGAGTTGACAAGTTTTTGGGCATGTTGTAGGTTTAGATTCATTAGGTGTGGGTAGATTATAGGTAAAATGATGTAGGTGAGAGTGATTTTGGTGAAAGAAGAAGATTACCGCAAAAGTAAGAGTCGAGGACCAAATCCTCTATAAGGTAATCAAAATGTAAACAAAGACGGTTCAAAAGATAAGAGGGGGCAAGAAAGTGAGCAGATTGGGTAGGATTATACCGAGTAGATCACACCTTGGCGGAGGTGAGGAACGTAAGATCCTAAAGACATTACAGAATGGAATGTTCTATGGTAAAAAGTAGTCACATGATCACCAAATGTCTAAGTTCCCAGAAGTCCCTTGAGGCAATAGTAAATGGGAATGGGCATGGTTAGAAGGGTGAAAAGTGGGTAATTTTTCATATGGTATAGGTGGCACGTGTTTCGAGTAAGAGAACCTAGATCCCAATGGGTAAGTCCATGAAAAAAGGTTGACTTATAGTTTGAGATAGACTGATCGATGTGGGAAGTCTATATGGGATGAATAAAATTGAACTCCTTGAGGTCTTTGTGAAGATGATCGATGCGGGAAGCTTCGGTTGCTCTTGTTTTCTTTAAGATCTTTACATAGCTGTCCTTCTAGGGAGCATTCTATTTATAGCAGCAATTTTTTGAGAGGAAGATGTCCTTTTGAGGGAGTCATCTTTTTATTGGAAGTTTGAATAAAGGAGTTGGGTCCCATATGAGGTCATGGAAAAGACCAAGGTGGAGAATAAGACTCTTGTTCAAAAGGAAAGGTGAAACAACCATGGGATCTCATCTAAAGGTAGAAGAAAAGTATCCATGAAAATCATGTTATGTGTAGCATTTTGGTACACATATTTAAGAGAAGATAACAAGTTATGGGTACTCACATGATTCTTGTTTAATCATTGGTGAGGTGTATGGAGTGAATAGTGATCAAGGGACAAGCATGGAAAGAGACAAAAGGTGAGGGAGGACTACAAGTCAACAATAAAATGGTCAAATATGCAAGGCATTAAGGGGCTCAGGTTTAGGTTTACCATCGAGTGATGATAAATAGTAAGCACCTAATCCATAGGTATGAGTCACGATGTATGGTCCAAGCCAATTAGGAGAAAATTTGCCCCATTTACTTTTTTCTGCTTTGGTTACGTATTGATTTTCTTTCAGGACAAGGTCACCAACTTGAAAGGTTTGTTCACGGACACATTTTTCGTAGGCACATTTGATACATTTTTGGTAAACTTGAAGGTGATCTAGAGCTTTAAGAATACGTTCGTCTAATAACTCTAGCTATGCTAAATGGTCCTAACGAAAGTCATCATCATTGAGCATGTCATGGAGAGAAATGTGGAGCGAGGGGATCTAGACTTCAAGAGGCAGGACTACCTCTATACCGTAGACCAGAGAAAAAGGTTTGGCCTTAGTGGAAGTGTGAATACTAGTGTGGTATACCCACAGGGAAAAAGGAATGTGTGTATGCCAATCCTTCCCACTATCGTCAACCACTTTTATAAGAATTTTGTTTAGGGTTTTGTTAGTGGATTTAGCTTGGCCATTTTTTTGTGGGTAATAAGGTGAAGAGAAACCAAGATGAATGCCGAAGGCATCACTAATTTTTTGCAATGTTTTGTTTTTGAATTGTTTTCCATTATCAATGATGAGGTGATGAGGAACACCAAAGTGAAAAATGATCTGGTGGTTAATGAACTCACATATTTTCTCTACTTTCATGGAAATGAGTGGTATAGATTCCACCCATTTTGTATAGTATTTGGTAGCAGTGATGATCCATTAATGGTGTTGGGAATAATGGGGATTGATTTCTCTAACACGATCCAAACCCCATTGAGAGAAGGGCTAAAGGTCTCAAGTGACCTGTAAGGTGTGACTGGGTGTATGATGAAGATTGGAATGTTGTTGGAATTTTAAACAACGTTTGATGTAGTTGCAACAATCATGGTTAAGGTTTGGCCAGTAATAGCCTAGGCAAAGAATACGTTTAGCAACAACAAGACCACTGAAGTGACCTCCACATATGCCGTCATGAACTTCCTTAATGGTATAAGGAATTTAAAAACTTGTGAGGCATTGTAAGAGAATATCATCAAAGCCATTCGTATAGAGGAGGCCCCCTAGAATGACATAACGAGAGACCTTTTTAAGGAAGGTACGTTTTCTGTTACGGGTGAGATCAGGAGGGAAGATGGAGATAGAAAGGTATTCAGAGTATTATTTATACCAAAGGTCACTTAGGTCAGGGGTAGTGGTTCCAATTGAGTAAACATCATGAGGTAAATAAGAAGGTGATTGGAGTCATTATATGGTGACAAAGATTGTAGAATCGGCAGGTGAAGCGGGTATTTGGGAAGCTAAGCAGGCCATGGTATCTATAAACTTGTTGGTTGAACGTGAGATGGTTTAAAGGGTGTAACGATCAAAGGTGGTCAAAAGTATGTCTACATGATGTTTATACTTTTGAAGTATCTCGTTATGACATTGGTACATACCATTGACTTGGTTTATGACCAATTGAGAATCACCAAAGATGTTGATTGATTTGACATCTAGGGCATAGGCAGCTTGGAGACCTAGTACGAGCGCTTTGTATTTGGCAATATTGTTGGTACATTCAAAATCTAATTTGAAAGAAAAAGGCATGGGTTCACCCTCAAGAGAAATGAGGATAATACCAGCCCCACCCCACGCTAACACTTGGAACCATCGAAGAAGAGTGTCATTTGGTAAGGGAGTTTTTCTAGGGAAAGGGTAGCAATCGACTCATCTAGAAAGTCAAAATTAGAGGGTTGATCCCTGGAAATAGGTGTGGCGGCCAATTGGTCGGTGATAGCTTGGCCCTTGATGGAATTTTGATGAATGAATTCGATGTCAAGATCAACTAAAAGCATAAGCAATCATGCGGCATGCTGATTTTGATAAGGTTTGGCGTACATGAAGTGTAAGGGGTCGGTGTTGGTCACAACATAGGTTTTGTGGTTAAGTAGGTAATGACGGAGTTTGGTGGCAACAAAAACTAAGGCTAAGAAAAGTTTTTCGGGATGGGTGTATTGGGTTTCATAGTCCAAAAGAGTATGGCTTATGTAATAAACTGCCTACTCCCTGTGTTATTCATCGCGATGAGTGAACATGGCTCCTAAGGAGTGATCTGTAGCAGATATGTATAGGTAAAAAGGTTAATCATCTTTAGGTGGAATGAGTATGGGTGGTTAGAGAAGGTATTGTTTTAAGGCCTCAAAAGCTTTGTGATGGTCATCATCCTATTTAAAGGAGACATCCTTTTTGAGCAGATGATGAAATGGTTGACATCAATCAAATAATTGTGAAATGAAATGGAGAATGGACTACAACTTACCTTGCAGGCTATGGAGTTGTCAAAGGTTAGTAGGTGGAGGCATTTCAAGAATGGCCTTGACTTTAGCAGGGTCAACTTCTATACCATGTAGGGAAATGATAAATCCCAGGAGCTTTCCTGAGAGAACTGCGAAGATGCACTTCTTAGGTTTGAAGGCAGACACAATATTTAATGAGACGGTCAAAGATGGTTTTGAGGATGGTTAGGTGCTCGGAGCGGCATTTAGATTTGGCCAAGAGATCATCCACATAATCTTCCAATATGTGATGCATGATGTCATGGAAGATGTAAGTCATAGCCCGCTGATATGTGGCACCAGCATTTTTAAGGCCAAAAGGCATGACACGATAGTAGAAGGTCCCCCAAGGGGTGATGAACGAGGTTTTGTGTTGATCTTCTGGGGCAAGTAAAATTTGGTTATAACCCGAGAAGCCATCCATGAGTGATAGCATCTCGTGACCAGCAGTAAGGTCAACCAGTTGGTCAATACCAGGTAAGGGAAAGTCATCTTTTGAACATGCTAGGTTGAGGTCACAGAAAGTCCATGTAAAATGTAGAGTCCCCCTTATCACCTTAGTGACAGGGACAATGTTAGAAATCCAATGAGGATAATCAATGGGTAAGATAAAGGAAATGGAAAGAAAGTGTTGAAGTTCTTCTTTGACGAGAAGAGCAATGCAAGGGTGCATTTTCCTCATCTTTTGTTTCATGGGTTTGACATCGGGAATGGTTACGATATTGTGGACCACTATGGTGGGGTCAATACCTAGGCATGTCTGCATAAGACCAAGTGAAAGCGTGGTTATGATCTTTGAGAAAAGAAGTGATGGCTTCCTGTTCAGCAGCATCTAAAGATTGTCCTGATCTTTAGGATGTGCGGGTCATCCTGAGTATGAATGTTGATCTCGATAGTCGATTCATTCAACATGGTTTGTGTCTCAGAAGGTAACGACCGATGAATATATGAGTCTTCTGCACCAAGGTAGGTGAGTATAGATTCATCATCCTGACATTAAATGATGTTAATTGAAGGTGTATCGTCATCAATCATTTCAAGATACAAGAAGGGAAGAGTGGAAGGGGCCTCACCCTCACATTGATAAGTCAGAGGCCCCAAGGAAATGGTGTTTATGAAAAAAAAAGTTAGGAGGGATAGATTCAGGATCCATCGACTCCGTCGGTGAGGGTGGTGATGAAGGTGGAGCGGGTGAAGAAGGTGGAGAAGAGCTAGTGTCCTTAATGAGTTCAATGTGGGCTTGTTTGGTAGGTGGTTCAGGAAAACTGATACCACTATGGTCATTATGTTTGTGGGTGGTACATGGAATAATGGTATGGTGGCCTTGCTCATAAAATCCAAAACCAAAACCCTTCCATGCACATCGGTGCAAGAAGGTGTGGGTGAAATGGTGATTGGTAAGTGATTGGAAGTCAGCGGAAAAGGGGTGAGTTTGTGGCGGTGGTTTGGGTGTGTAAGTGGTAGTATCAAGTCCCCCATAGGTGAGACTAGTACGAAGGTGAGGAGGACCATAGAGGAGGCATTCTCCAATGTGGTGATCATAGCGAGGGTGTTGGTGAAGACTTCCATACTCTTATGGAGTAAGGAATGTGTTGACACTATATAGGTGGTACTCCCCCAGAGTGAGGCATTGAAAAACACCTTCCAAGGGATCAGTGGTTGGTATGTAGGTAGCTAGAATGGATGATGTGTCAGAGGTCGATGCGGAGGTGGAGTTAATAGATTGGGAAGCTGATGGGTCAGTCGTGGAGGTTATGGTAGCAGTAGGAATGGAGGAGGTATGTGTGGTAGAAGCGGCAACTGTACTGGTAAGTGGAGGTGTAGGTGAAGAAGTAGCGGTTGTGGAGGTAGATGAGCTTAATAGGTATGAGCACATCATTGGGTCGGTAAAGCATGTTGCATGTTTTGAAAGGTGATGGGTCAGTTGGAATGGTATAAGTGTGTCCTTCATGTTCAAACTTTACACAATGATGCAAAGTGGAAGGAATGCAACCCATGACACGAATCCAGGGTCTGCCAAGCAACAGGTTATATTGGAATTCCCCTTCCAAAACGTAAAACAATTCTGGAACAGTGCGGGGGCCCACACAAATGTGGAGGATGATGGTGCCTAGTGTAGAGGTGATAGCATCATTGAATGAATGCAACATGACAGATGTTTATGCATGTCAATTGTCAGGTATGCACATTTGAGTGAATGCATGGGATGAAATGATGTTAATGCTAGCGCCCCCATCAATCATCACACGACATACCCATATGTCATCGATGTGGACATAGAGATGAAGAGGGCTGGGTCTGGGTCATCATTTTGGTGTGGCGTGATCTCTTCCTCTGAGAAGCTAAGGGAGGCCACTTGGTGAATAGGGTGGGGTGAAGATGAAGGTGGTAATTTGGTGAGAGAGGCTACATGATGGGGTGTGATAATGGAGGCTACAGGTGTAGGGTCATTGGGTAAAACCTCAATAGATTGAAGAACCTCCATGAGAGCTTGACAATGGGATTCTGAGGTTTGGATGAGGTCATATAGGGACATTTTGAGGGGAGATTGGTGTAATTTTTTGAGCATGGTGTGATGTGTGACGCCATTAGAAATGGGGTACGTGGGGCCATGGATAGTGATTTTAGGTATGGGTGCAGATGGTATGTTGGGTATAGGATTGGTTGGTGGGTCAGTTTCCTTTTCTTTACCCTTATCCTTCTGAGCACGTGTAGTGACATGTATCATGTTGATCTGAGGGGAGTTCAGCAAATGGGAAGTTGTAGGGTGAGTGGTATAACAACACAACGGGTAAAAACCTACCGAGGAGAAAAACCCTGTGAGGTGAGTTGGGTGCACAACGACATTTGGGTGGTGGTGTGGCAAGTTCTCTGATGCAAACCATGTTAATTTCAAATCTTGGGGGTGGCTCTAGGAGCTGTGAGGGTGGAGGTTGTGGTTGTTGAGTGGGTAGTGTGGGAATGGGTGTTGGTGAAGTAGGATCCTCATCGAGAAGGTCATCATCATCAAAGTTGCCTTCTAGAGGACACAACTAGATAAAGACAGTTTTCAAGGCCTTACAGTTCTCCACATCGTGCCCTGGCACATGATGGTATGCACAAATTCTAGTATCAGTGTAAAACCCTTTTGGCTTGGGTTTGAGGGGGTCGTAAGGTTGAGTGGTGCTAATGTGATGACAAAAGTCTTAAGGAGGTTGGTTAAAATTTTGGCAGAAACCCTCTCCTAGTGGAATGTGAAATGAGAAGTGAATGTGGGTTTGGGTTTAGGTTGGTTAATCTGTTGAGGAATAGATCTTTGGACAAGGAAGAGGTTCGATCCTATGGGTTGGCATGGTTTTAAATTGGTCAAGATGATTATTTTAGGTAGGGTATAGTAGATGTATGGGTTGAGGGTACCACTAAAGATGGTTGATGACTACCATTGTGGGGTAGTGGATTTATGTTTTGTTGCACCCTCTTGGGTAAAGATGAGGTGGGTGTACCAAAGATCTAGCAACAAAAACATGGGGGAAGAGGGTGAGTTACCCATGGGGATAATTTAGGGTGCTGAAATGAAGGTAGATGATGTCAAAGGTCATGCTTGGGGTGTGAGAACATTCACGACTTGAAGTTAGTGGGTAGTGTCAAAACCAATACATTACAACCTTAGAGAGGTAGAAATGGGTGGTAAAATCTTTGAAGAGGTTATCTAGGTATTCTGGCAAAAAATCATGTTGCTGGAGGTGAAAGAATGGATAAAGTGTTTCTATGCTAAAAAGTGTTTCTAACCTGTGAGGAAATGAGCCAAGATCTGGGTTTTAAACATGTGCATGGATTCGAGCCCAGGAGAGAGAAAATCATACAAAATGGGAGTATAATTCCTCTTGACTGTTCAAGTTCGTGGACATTAAAACAATGTGGGGGATGTTAGGAAACCCACCCTATCATTTTTGACTGAATTGGGGTCAGAATGCGACCCATCCTGCATTAAATTTGGTCGTTGAAAGGTCATTTATGCCAAAATGGACACGTAAATGAATATTGTTGAATTTTCTCTCAGTTGGGAAACTGGAACCAAAAGATTGTAAAATTGACCATGAAATCCTATAGAGAATTGTCATAAGTGAGTTTCCAATGATACGAAGCAAACGGTGCAAATATAAGCTCTGGAGTCAATTGGTGTGGATATGCGCAAGGACCTGAAGTTGCGGTCGGGGCAAAAAGGCCCATAGTAACGGATGTAGGCCAAAATTTTAAATTTTGACCTTTTCGCACTTTGGACATCCGGACTCCAAATGTTCGCTTCGATGAGGATCGAAATGGAAAAGTGCAGGTGCTGGTTTGCTGATCAATTCTCTCTAACTCCACCTTTCCCGGAAGAAGGGAAAGGAAGACCTTGGATATTGGTCTTTGGAATAATTTTCCATTTTTTCCCCTGTGACCCCGCCACTTAGGACATCGTGGCATGCTTTATAATGGTTAATTTGTGCCGGGTGCAAAGAAGGGTCAACGTTTTTACCGTTTTAGTTTCAATTACGGCCAAAACTTTTGTCAAATTCTCCAAGCTCCCCAAGCTCAGCTTGGACATGGTCCTCTTTATTGGAACGGGCATAAACGCTCCATTTGGTGAACTCGCTCCCTTTAAAAAACAGATGAAGGCCAATGAAGATGGATACGATGTGGATTTCTATTCGCCTCCAGTACGTAGTGACACGTGTCACATTCTGATTCGTTAGGCTATGAAGACACCTTTCAGGGTCTTCGACGATCCCTCAGGATTTTAGTGGGTGGATTTTACTGGGACATTTCTCAATGATACCCACTTCAATGTATCTGGTACAGTGCATGGTATCATGTGGAATCCTTTTGGATCCAACCTGGATTCAAGGTTGTTTGGATCTTTGAGGTGAAGACATGTGGCAGATTTCCATTAGGTAAAAGTCGTGCCTCTTTCGGCCTCTATATGTTAACAAGTGTATGCATACTTTTGGCCCAGATGTCCCAATTAAAGGTTATCTATTTCGGCTGAACTGCAAAACCTAGGTTATGTCCTGTGTACTTTTGGCCCAACTAGGTCCCGGAATTTATCTGGGACAAATGTTTTCTCCAGCCCAGTTCTAGGTCATACAAATGGACTGTTTTAGGGTGAATAGGATCCTTTTCGGCCGGTTTGCATACTTTTGGCCTTCCGGATGTCACAAACAAAACTTGGCGAGTCTTGGGCTGCATTTTGGCCACTTCACCCTTTTGTGTCAGCAAATCTAGGACAAAAATTGCTTTGTGAAGCCTGGCGGCTTTTAGGCCGATTCGTGGCTTTGATGGTGATCCAACTGTCCCTTAGCTTGCGAACTAGTTGACTTAACTGTGCATATCAATTAAGTGTTGGCCCTAAGCTTTTTTGTCAATGTTATCTTACAAATTTTGGATAAATAGTTATCATCAAACTACTTTCAGTTCCACATTTTTGGATATGCACAAATTTTAGTATCATCAAACCCTTTTGGCTTGGGTTTGAGGGGGTTGTAAGGTCTAAATGGCGGTAATATAATGACAGAAGTCTCGAGGAGGTTGGTTAAAATTTTGGCATAGGATGCTATTGCTAGTGGATCGCAATGGGAAGTGAATGTGGGTTTGGGTGTAGGTGTAGTTATTGTTGAGGAACGGTCTTTGGAAGAGGAGTGGGTCGAGCTATGGGTTTGGGTGATGGCATTCTTGGGTGTTGACTCATGTTGGTTTAGGTAGGGGTATAGTAGGTGAACGGGTAGGAGGGTGTGTGGTTGTTTTGACTACCTTATTGTGGGGTAGTGGAGTTTTGTTTTTGGATTGCACCTTCTTGGGTAAAGGCAATATGGGTGTACGAGGTCTAGAAGGAAAAGTAGATGGGGGAAGAGGGAGAGTTACCCATGGGGATAATGGTAGGATGCTGTGAAGGTAGATGACAAGGGTCGTGCTTGGGTGTGAGAGACAGGACTGAAGTGTAGTGGGTAGTGAAGCAATAACTGAGGGTATTGGAGGTATGGGTGGTAAAGATGTTGCAGGTAACCTGGGTGTATGTCATGTTGGGCATCTGGGTAGGTTAGAGGTTTGTGAGGAAGGAATGGGTTGTTGTGTTTTTGGTTTATTGGTGGGTGGAGGTTTCTTGACCATGTGGGGAAGCTGAGATCCTAAGATGGACGGGACAGGTGCAGGTGTGATTGGCACAGCTGGGGTATGAGTTCTATGGGTTTGGTGCTTCTGTTTGGGTGTCAGAGTAGGTGTGGTGTTGTCTTTGGAGGATGTAGCTAAATCCAGTTTGATAGGTGGATGAGTAAGGTTGGTAGTCAGGGTGACCCCTAAAGTGGTAATAGGTTTAGTCGAGGATGATGTCATAGGTGTGGGTTTGGGTTTAGATATAGATTGGGCTATGGGTAAGGATGTGGTTTGAGCTATGACAGGTGTTGTGGAAGGAGTTGTGATAGAGGTGGTTGTGTTTGGTTTGATTAGGTGAAATATTTTTGGGTAGATAGTGGAGGTATCAGCAAGTGACCTCTGCATCTGCGTTGAGACAGGAAGCAAAAGGCGTACCCATAGTAAGTCTCTATCCACATAATCTAAGTGATTGGCCAAACGTGAGAACAACATGTCTATAGGTGGAGTTGATGAAGGACCTAATGGAAATTCTCGTAAAATGTGTCTTAGAGATGGGAAATTGGCTAGCTTTAGCTTCTGTGGGTAAGAGAGTTGAAAGTAGGTCTACAAGATTTTGGGTAGCGGATGGAGAATGCTCACCAAGAGGTAAAGGTATCTCAACTGGGTCTATGGTAGGTGTAGAAGGTGATGGAAGCTCCTCTATAGGTGGAGGAATGGATAGGTGCTCCTCTGTGGGTGGGGGAGGTAATGGGTGCTCCTTTATGGGTGGAGGAGGTATGGGTTACTGTGGGTAAAAGTTCTCTAAGTGGAGAAACCAGGGGTGAGATGGTCTTGATGTTAGTGGAAGACTCCTCCGTAGGCAATGAAGGAGATGAAAGATGTTCCTCTATGGGTGAAGGAATAGGGAGGTTGGTTCTGATGTGGAAGGAGGATTTTGGGCTAGGATTTCCTCTATGGAAGGAATGTGAGGTAATTGGGAGGTGACAGGTATGTCATTAAAGATAGCGTGGACCTCGTGGGTATGGGTATCATGAGTTGAGGTCTCACTGGTTTGATCAGATGAAGGGGCATGGTTGGGAAATGGTTTCTTGAAGATGTGTAGGTTTTGGTTGGCAGGTGCATTAGGATTATCCATGGTTAACTCACCTTTCTCGAGCATTTCTTGGACAATATTTTTGAAAGTGATGCAGTTGTTATCACTATGACCCTTTACTCAATGATAGTTACAGAAGTCATGTTCTTTATACCATGCAGGCATGGGGAAAGTAGGGTCAAAACGAGTGTGTGGTTTTATGGGTGGAAGAGTGATGGCTCCATGGCTTTGATAAGCTTTTCTAAGACAGAAGAGTAAGGTTCCCCAATTGGGGTGTATTTCTACTGCTCTCATCTGAATTGAAAAGTTTAGATGGGTGAGAGATTAGATGAGGGGGTAGCCTGATTTGATGGATGAGCTGGGCCAGCCTTGAGTACCACTGCGTTAGTGGTGCCCTTAGCCTTTGAATAATTGTTTTTTGGTTTGGAAGAAGAAGAGGTATCATTCGACTTGAATGCCAAATTCTTATTGCGTAATTGGATTTTCTTCTCTTCGATGGCCCGAATCTCTAACTTTCGTGCCATAGTGAATGCTTCATCAAATGTTCAGAAGGTTTGGACCTGCAAGGTTGGTGAGATATGTCTAGCACAAGCCCATGTGAAGAGCTCGATGAGTTCTGTTTGTGGTAGTTGGAAGGTGAGTTGGTTGATCAAGCTACGCCAGCGAGTGACAAAATCTGTGATAGATTCATCCTCATACTGACGCGTGGAGTATAGGTCGGTCATGGTAACCTTCTTGATGATATTGATAGAGAAATGATCCAAGAAGGCTTGGGCTACCTGATTGAATGAGAATATAGAGTGTCTAGGTAACCCACTATACCAATCTAATGCAGGTCTAGTCAGAGACATGGGAAAGGTTCTCAAGAGCAAGGCATCATCATGAGCGATCAGATAACACCCATGTTTGAACGACCACAAATGTTGTTGTGGGTCTTCTTTGCTATTGAAATGATTGAATTTAGGCATTTCCCAATGCACGGGGTATGGGCGGATAGGAATGGATGGGTGGATGGGCTCATTACAAATCTCGTCATAGGTGAGAGTGTTGTGGGAGCCAGAAACCGATGCCTCTAATGTCTGCATCTTGTCCAACATCAATTTGATTAGGTCGTTGGTAGGTTGCGATGATTGGGTGCCTCTTGTAGCATGAGAGGGTTGGTTTTGGGCATATAATGGGGGTGGCACTCTAGTGTATGGTGCTGCCATGTAGGTTGATTAGGAAGAAGGCAGTGAAATAGGGGGTACGTACCCTGAGTGAATAATGGAGGAAACGGGAGGTTGCTAATAGTATGTATATGGAGGTGGAAGGGTCATGGTAACCCTAGTGGCAATGGGAGTTAATGATTATGGAATGGAAAGGACCACGTTCTGAAAAGGGGTAGGGGTCACCGACACGGGAGGTGGTAGTGTAGCTACGGGTATGTGTGAGACATTAGGGGTGGATGAGGTTGCATTTTGGGTAGTTATTGAGGGTATGGTGGATGTGGCGGGGGTAACAGAGGTGGCAGACATGGCAGTCATATCGGGTATAGGACCTAGCTGTGAAATGACTAGGGGTAAGGTAGATGTGGGAAACACAGAGCTAGATGGGGCCAATGCAGGAGTGGGAGCGAGAGTCAGGGGGATAGATACGGGCATGCTGTATATCAACTGACCCGAGGCATCTCAAGTGGATGAGTGGGAAAGATAAAACTGCAAGGCGACAGGGTTTTGGTCAAGGAGTCATGTGAACTCCTCATCTCCAGTAGCGATAGTGATAGGTTGGATGGGATCCATGGTTGGTGATAAAATGGAAGGTGGTGAAGGACTAGGTGGGAGTGGTTGACAACTGGCATGAAATATGAGTGCGCTTCTTGTCTTCGGGTCAGCACCATGTGAACCAGTACTGATTAGGTAGGGCTGCTTCTCTGTAAATGACACAGAAAACAGCAGGAACAGGTGAATCTAATGGTAAAAAGTGGATTAGGTACCAAATGGTGGTTGGAAAGTGAAACAGGCTAACCGATGCCAGTTAAGGCAAACCAATGTCGGTCAGGGGTAACCACTACCGGTCACTGTAGAAAATGGTCAATGAGTGAAAAACTAGGTAGAAGGTCAAATCTGATAGGTATGCCAAATCTGATGGTGTTTTACAATGTCAATGGGAATGATGGTAGTGATAGGGACTGTGAAAAGTGGAAGAAAATGAATAAAATGTCCTTTTGGGTAGGTTAACAAAAGGACCTAGAACTGACATCGGTTGGGTATAACCAACGACGGTCAGACGGTAACCGATGATGGTTACTATGAAATTGAAACAGTGATGAAAGAAAAGTGGTTGTGAATTAAAATCTGATGTAGAATCAGACCCAGAATTCTGAGAATGATGATGATATGGCCTAGGACACACTTAGGTGAAGCCAGAATACACCAGCTGTGATGAGGAGCATGCAAGGATGAACAAGAAAAATGAAGAACATGATCTCTCACCTCAAAACGCAAGCCAAGCAGAAACATTAAGAAAAATGCAATCCTAGGAGTGCCTTTTCTATTATGTTTTTTTATCTTATGTTATTTAAGGACTGACACATGAATTTTGAAATAGAGTTTTTTTGGTGAGGATGGCTTCCTATGAAGAAGGAGATCTAAAAGGTGAGGTTTCAGGTATGTTATGGTGGGGGCAGGCTTCACTCTGAAGTATGACTCGACAGAGCAGCGAGCTAGGGAGTACCTGTCAATCCTCATATCAGTGTGATCATTGACAGGCGTTCCTAGGTAAGATGTTGTTTAAGAATATGTGTTTGTTTTGAATTTGTGTAATTTGGCAAGACTCAGAGAGAGAGAGAGAGAGAGAGAGAGAGAGAGAGATGTGCTTTCTACGATTCATTTGTCAACCATCAACCTCAATTAATGTGAGCTAATGTGATAAATTAGAATGGAATGCACTTATTTTTAAGCCCAAATCAAAGTGTGAAGTTGGATGACACAATAAGATGAAGAGGAAGAGGGATGCTCTTTCACTACAATGTAGAAAACATGAAGAAATGGTTCTTTTTAATTACACCAAAAGAAAAGTTTCCTTTAGAGAAAATAGAAAGAAAAGGTGGGTTACCAAGGAAGAAAATTAATGTGTATGATTTTCAGAAGGGAAACAAACACACAATTTTTCCTAGGAATGAATGAAATGCAAGGAACCCCAGATGGGTCCCACCAGGCGTGCCAAAATGTTTCACCTGATTCTAGATCATTTCTTTGAAGTATTGATGAAACAAATAGGGTAACGGGCATAGGAGGAATACTTGTTCAAATGTTGGTTGATGGTTGTTGCACATGTATGACTTTTGAATCCACAACTGATTGTGAGAGCTTCCTTTTGGCTAGGAGGAACTACCTGTAATGTAAAGCAAGACCACCAGAAGGAGTTAAACAATATGTGCAGTGAACTTCCTAGCGTGTGCTAGATCTGGGAAGTGTGATACTTCCTAGATGGTTGTCAGTCCACTGTTTTAAACAATTTAATGTGGTAAATAAGGTAAAACCTATTATAATTCGAAATGATTTAGGTATCTCACTTAAAACATAATAAGAAAATAGATCTAATCTAATAGGCTAGGTTAGAATAGGATCCAGAGGTCTAACTGGTTCTGGGTCTCTGCAGGTCTGACAGAGGTCTCAGATAGATCACAGGTGAATGAGGATGAGAGGGAATTATGTGAATAGGTCACTGTTCTGGGTTGTATGGGAAAATACAGATACCGATGTCGGTTAAGGGTGACCGACGATGGTTGGGTGTAACCGGTGTCGGTTACTATGGAAAACTGGGAATGCTACAGAATGAGATTTAGGTCTCCTTCGTGACTTCACAAAAGGACTTTGGTTGGTCAGGATGAGGTATTGGGTGATTTGGGAGGGATTTGGTGAGGTTTTAATGGGTATATGGAGGGGTGAGTGTTGGAGGAGGTCAATGGGTGGCTAGGTAAACAAAAGATGATAATATAATGATGAAATGGAATGAACCAAAGAAGTATAACGTTTACTTACTTGGATTCTGGTCCTAGATGCCTATAAGTGAGGGATGGAGGTGTTGATGAGAGGTTTTGAAGGCTGCAGGTGATCACCAACTGAAGGAAAGCTTCTGCATGGGCTGCATGTACATTCCTCTTTGCTTGGTTAGATCAGATCATTGTTGGGATGGCTGTGCAGGAAAAGATGCTTGATCTCCTTCCTTGCATGCGTGTTCTCACTAGAATTCACTCTCAGAAGATGTGATATCTCTCTGGGATGTGCTAATGTTCGTCAACTTGTCCAATATTTTTCCAACCTTCTTCCAACCTTGAGAATAAGGTTTTTTTGGGGTTAAAAGGGTAACTGACGGTGGTTTTGGCTTAACCGGTGATGGTTAGGGGTAATTGGCGTCGGTCAAGGTGGGATTTCCTAGGTTTACTAAACTAGGGAGATCCTCTTGATTTTCTCAGATCTTGTGTCAGTAACCCATGGATTAAACTGGGAGCTTCTTGTAAGCATGCAGGAATGTGGTTAGAGGGAATGTAGGCATTGAAATTTAAGGTTTAGGTAAGTCTTAGTTAGTTATGGCAACTTACTAAGAATAGGTTTTAGGTTGAGTTAGCTTGATGAGGTGTCTAAGTGAAGTGTATGTGTGGATATTATTTAAATTAAGATATTTAAATAATAAATATATTGAGGATAATGAATTAATTTAATTAAATTAATATTAGTGGGGTGAAGGGGGCCATGGCTAGGTTAATGTGATGAAGGGTGTTTATTTGTCGAGGGACCAAAGGGGAGTGTGACCTAATTTTAGTCTCTACACATATACCCTACAAGGGAGAGGGAATGTGCATGGTAGAAACCAAGGCACATACAAACAAAGTGGTTGTAAACATGTGCTAGTGCAATCAAGACAAATACACATATATAATACAATGTGTAATCTAACAAGAAATAAGACAATGTAGACCGCGAAAAGTAGGTTTTAAATATGGGACATCAATCACAATTTCATAAGACAATCAGGGCCAAAGTGGCCAAAAACATACAAACAATGAAAAATCAAGACATAGGGAAAAGCCCACAAATATTGGCATATAATGGAAATAGTGGAAAGAAAATAGTAACAAAAAACCATGGTGGAAAATAGTTCCTACAAGGAAAAGGTTGTACATAAAGCACTCGTTAGCATATTAGAAAGATAAAAAACATGTCAAGATGTGTATATATTGATAGAGTAGTGTGATAGTAATAATAAGAAGTATTATAAAATGAAACAATAACACATGTAGTGTGTAAGAAAGTAGATTCCCCTAAGATCTTGAGTGAAATTGGTAAGAGGTACAGTGCCAAACATCAATGCTAGGTGGAAAGATCTATCTAAAGTATGCATTTATAACTAAAGAACAAGTATATATAGAAAATATAATGACATAAAAAATATTTGTCTAACATAGTAAGTAATGTGTACATGTGAGTATAAGTAAATAAGAACAATGTGTAACCAAGATATACAACATGTTGTAAATGAGTGAGATGGAATGATATGAAATGTGAATGTGATTAGAGAAATGTGCCCCCTGAGTGGATTTGTACAAATGTATATTCGAAGATGGCCATTTATAAAATACACCTGAATAGTCAATAATGAACCATAAAACAAGTGCGCATCATCGGGAAATAGTTTGAAAGTGATGCTTGAAAGATTGATCATGAAGCAAAAAGTGTGGAATATAAAAGAAGGTGAGGTTCATTTTAGATTCATACCCTCAACATTCAAGTATGAACCGTGGAACTAGAGTGTGTCATAGGGAAGTATGTTATGTGAGAATGTGATGCTAGAAATATGTGTTGAATACACTGAGTGTAGAAATGTGTAGTGTGTGAGGTTCATGGATGTAACATAACCTCAACAATCAAGTTTGAACCAAAATAAAAGAGTGCATCATAAGGTAAGGATGATACAAGAGATGTATCAATGTGTGTAAGATGAATGAGAAATACTATATGCAAAGCACATAGTGTAATATTAGAAATGTGAGACATGTGATAATGCAAAGAGGGGGGAAGAATAAGTGTAATGCCCCCATGTGTGTAAATGATTGAGATTTATGTGGTGACATGAGAGATACCATGCCATTGTGGGAGAGCATTATCTTTGTTATGATGAGAGAGAGAGAGAGAGAGAGAGAGAGAGAGAGAGAGAGAGACAACACAATAGTAGGAAAAATAAATCGTAGGACCATGCCATGGTGGCGGAGTTTGAAATATGTCTTGTCCATTAGTATAAGGAGTAGTTTATTTGATAAAAATTATTAGTTGTGGCTTATGTGGAATTGATTCCACTGTAGAAGAATTGATTCGAGAAGAGGGTGTACTAATTTTGGGAGGTCGTTGCTTAGTTGGACTTGTTAATTCCATAGAAGACTTGAGTAGTGGAGGAGTTAGACTGATTTGTAGAGGTGATTACTTAGATGGAGTGGGTTGCATAGGAAACACTTGAGTGACCAAAGAAGGAACATTAGAAGTGATGTCATGATGATCATTAGACATAGATGAATCATATTTAGGAACCCAATGACATGTAGCGGTTGAAGATGAACATGTAACATTATTTTGTGTAGAAAATGAGATAAGACCATAATACTTAAGGTGGCCTATTTTTTGGTGTAGAGAATAAAAATCATTATAATTATGTCCATTGATATGGTAATTACAATATGGATGACATTGATATTTTGTAAGCCGATAAGGAGGATGCCAATGAGTAGATGGAAAGATGATCAATTAATGTGTGAGGAGCTACAGAAGAATAAATTGTTTCTTAGCATTGAGATTAAACTTGAGAGGTGTAGGGAGAGGAAGGATTTGAGGTTCACTAATATGACCACATGTAGAAGACATATAGTGAGGATGAGAAGAAGAACTAGCATGAGATGGAGAAGCATGTTTAAGATGTTGGATATTAAATTTAAGACATGTAATCATGGATTTGATAGCCTAAAATTTATCTTGAAATAAATAATGTAAATCTTGAATGGATTTACAAATAGATTGATTGGAATCAGGAACATTAGTGTCATCAAAAAGACAATCGAAGATAACACTGACTTGAGCAGGTGGTGTATTGAGAGGGAGGTAGATAGAGTCTACAGATTTTTAGAGAGAATCTTTGTAAGATGGGTGTATTTGAAGTAATAATATAAGGGGACTTGAGGAGCTTTACAAGCCATGAAAGAATAAAAATGATCCAAGAGTTTTTGAATGAAACATGTTCATCAAATGATTTAACAGAAATAGAATTATGTTAAACCCTTAATTGCAGATTCGTAACATAATAATAAGCAATAAAGTACATAGTTGACTTGAAAAAGTAAGCTAGATAAAAATAAAACCCTAGGTGTAAGAAAGAAGATAGTGGAATTATTTGATTTTGTAATAAATCTTTAGGTGATCTCGATTGAAGAACTAATGAAACAGGAGGGTAGACTATAGTAACATTGTCTGGTAAATTCAGGATCTGTCAGAATGAGCTAGACCAGGGTGCCTAGACTAGGTCAAGGATTCCTAAGTGTTTTAGACTGCTTTTGGGCACCTATGACTGCATAAGACCTCAAAAAAATATTTTTTAAGTGCCAAAATATGTTTGCTGATCTTCTCCATTGGTAGCCATTATTTCGCTGGTTGATTGCAGAGTTCACCTAAAATCTATAAAAAATTACCTCTTACAAAACCCCAAAACAAATCAAATCCTAAAAATAAAAAATATGTGAATAAGGATTCATAATGACCCCAATGGTCACCCAAAAGAGTGAACTTATGATTGAGTGCTACACTACATCTCATAATCCATATAGTTTTGTGTGCATGTGTGTAGAATCATTTCCTTGGAAGATATTGTGCAAGATGCACAAAATAATGAGTAATATCTAGATGTTGCAATGTAAATAGAAATGTGTATGGAAAAATTAACCTTGCCTCCTATGCATGTATGAAGAATAAGCAATTCCTTTTCCCTTGAATGATAGCTAGATGGATGCTTTCATTCTCTTAGAATGAATTTGGATGCAACCTTAGGTGGTGATAGTAGATGCTTAGAGCGTGGTCCTCTATTATGGTCACATAGATTTGTATTTATATGATTCCATTGTTTGAATTTCTCAATTGACATCTAAAATTCCAACAACCAAGAAAATTAGATTCCCAAAATATAAAAGAGGCCCAAAATAGTTGAGTAAGATATAAAGAGGTTGGGGCATCCAGAGGGGACGAGGGCACCTGGGTGCTAGCATCTTGATTGGGTGCTATTTTCCAGAGCCAAGAAAGATAAAGTAGTAAAGTTTAGACTGGGTATTAGATTGTGTAAGGTCATAGAGAAAGTAAGAAAGAAATAATAGAGGCCAAAGATAGATGTTAATTACTACTTTTCTCGCTTAGGAATCATATGAATAATGATATGTGATTAGGACCTAGAAATGTACCCAAGTGCATGATTTAGTGTCTACATTTTCCCCCACATTATATTGTTGAGTGAATAATCAATAAATTAAAGTAGATAAGAGATGCATACCTAATAACCATGTAGATCGATGGCGAAAGTGTTTCGAGGAAACAAGAAAAAGCATGGAGTGATAAAAGATAAAGTGTGGAAGATAACAAAGAAGAAGTGACTCTAGGGGTGAAAGCGTATGTGTTATATCACATTATACCTATTACCATTATCACTTGATGTGTTTGATTATGTGGCTGCTGCTTCTCATAAGGAAAAACCTGGAAAGAGAAGAAAAAGAGTAGTCAAAGTCATGTATATGTGGAAAATTCGATCCAAGTATGTAAAATGTGTGTAAAAATGTGAAAGAGTAGTAAAAAGAACATGTGCACCTGATCCATGATGAGTTAAAAATATAGAAAGTGTCTAGATGCGTTATATAAGAATGATGTTTTTGGGTTATTTCATGCCAATAGTGATTTTTTTGGGAGATCTCATGCCAAGTGTGATTTTTTTGGGTGATCTCACACCACAACAGAAGAAGTGTTGGGGAGAAAGGTCTAGTGTTATTCTCTAACCATGACTACTTCCTGAAATTTATACACCAATGCAAATGGTGTGACCCTACTTTGTTCTAGTTTGATCCAATATGATCAAGTTCAATCCAAGTAGAAAAGTAGAAAAATGGAGATAAAGTGCATTCTATTTAATGAAGGACTATTCCTGTACTGTGATAGAATGTTATGTACCATGCTAATATGAGAAAAATTATTTAGTTCCCTTTAGTAATAGGAACCCAGGAAGGGTCATGAATTCCCAAGTTCTCATGTCTGTATCTGGGTGTTGATGTCTGTGCTGCGATGAAGACCCAAGTCAGAATCATGGCCAATTTTGTAACTCAATACTGTGATTTTTTATTGCTTAATGGGGTGACTAATTAACCCAATGTATTCCCCCCTTGTTTCGAGTGAATGTGATGTTGTTAGAAGGATGCATCCTAAAGGAGAGGACCAAATTTTTATATAGTTTTTTGCTCCTTATAAATCAATGATCTAGCTACTAAAGAAATTAAAAAACCTCAAATGATGGAGGGTTTAAGGTACCTCAATATGTGATTTGATGGATGAATGAGTGAAAAGGTGATTGATCTCCACTGCAAGCCATATAAACTATAAAACTAGAGAAATATTTGATTAAATAGTATATGCAGGGGCTACCCGAATAATGTCAGCTCCAAGAAGTGATTAATTTCCTTGGTGGATGTCAACTCCCGTGTTTGATAAGATAAGATAAAAGTAATAGTAAGTTGGATAAATGCAGGATCTGAGGCACACAAAAACTAAAATATACAAAAATGTAAGGTACATACAAATCTGATCTAGATGAACGTAAAAAAAGATTACCTGCCAGGGTTGACGATGATCGAGGATACACATATGTAGGTCAATGACAACCTAAGAGAGAAGATCTTGAGTACATTTGAAATATGTAGACTTGTAAGGTCTGAGTGCAAGCCGATGGATGACAGAGGCCTATGTATGCTGAAGGATGACCTATAGAATGATCTCTGAGATAAAAAGGCAGATATGAGGATAAAAAGAAATGATTTGGATAGGCTGTTGGATGAACAGGACCCTGGTCGACAACAACCAGGTGGGATCGACGGTGACTGTAGCAAAATAAGATAAGGCCAAGAGTAGATTGACTAAAATGGCAACCTGAAAGTATAAAAAATAGAAGAATAAATTGACAATGGAGTGATGATGGCTACAAAACTTGTAAGATGTTAGTCTTATCAAGATAATCACATAAATGATATAGATAGCATAAAAATAAAGGTAAACCTCCTGATGTTATGCAGATGATCAAGAAGATCTTGCAAGGGCTGTAAGAGAGTTGTTGAGATGCTCTGGTTTGAAGGAGGAATTACAGGATGCAAGAAAATCTAAGAGATGATGTTCTTGTGTTCTTGCTACGTTTGGGCTACATTCTCTCTGCATTTTGAATGTGTTTCTCCTATGTTATTATTGTGTTTCAACTTGGATGTGGTTTGAGAATGGAATGGAATTGTCTTTATAAGGTCAACGACGACCAGGTTGGGTCGCTACCCATTGCGGGGAAAGTTTCCCAAAGGGATGGGATTGTGTGTTTTGATGAGTACAAAATTTTCTTTAAAACAAACAAGTGGGAAGCGATGTGATAAGGATGAGTTGGGGAATAAATATAGGTTAGGAAAAGCATATAAAAGCATGGGGATACATATTTAGAATTAAATCATCCTAAATATAATATTTTATTAGGGCATATGAATGTGGATACCAATTAATTAATTAACAAAAGAGAATTAATTAATTAATTAATGTTGATTGATGAGGATTGGATAATGATTTAATTAAATAAGGGGGATGAATTAAATATATATGCTCACGTTGGTGACTAAGGGTATAGATATCAAATTTAGGTTTCTACGTTTTGCCTCGTTTTTGAGTGGTTTGTGGTAGCAAGCCATGAGACAAAATAAAAAAGGGTTGGATGAGGATAGAGGATTGATGGTAAGTTCCCCCTCAAATGGGGGATCGATGATTCCATGAGGAACCGATGACGTATTTGAAAAGAGAGAGTTGAAAAAGGGAGGGTGGGTAAAGGATGGGTAAAAAGCACAACTAAGGCAAGATTCCCTAGGAAAAAAGGATCGCAATAAGGATGGAAAACTATGGTAGTGACTCCAATATCACATCGGTAGGGGATAATTGAGGTCTCAACGGAGATAGAAAATAATGTTCTATGGGATAGTGAGTGGGTGAAGACCACTGAAGTATGGATGCAAGCTGGGATGACCAACAGGTCATGGGATATTCATAAAAAAAATGCACAATTATATGCAAAAATTATGTGAAATCCTTCATACATGAGGAATCGGGTGAATAGGTATGCATTTCACTACGAACAAGGATAAAAAGTATGGTTCCCAATGGGACACAAAAAGGCTAAGAAGGCAGAGTCCAAAAAATATGGATGAAGAGATAATATGCCCTAAGAGAGGAAAGTATGGCCACAAAGGAAAGAGGGAAAAATTAAAATATGCCCCAAGTGGGGAAAAGGGTATAGACACAAGGTATATTCTGTGTGTAAATTAGATTATGATAGTATAAGGTAAAACACCCAAAGGAAGGGTAAATATGGCCACTAAAGTGGACTTTGACATTGAACAGAAAATTCCCTAAAAGTTTTAAGTGTCACAAAAGTGGACTTTGAAGGAAGGATGCCCAAAAAAGGGATATAAGTATGGACCAATGAGAATTTTGGTGATAGAGATAGACTAGACGTAGATAAGGTGAAACTATAAATATAGCGACTTGATGATACAAATGAGACTATGTTGTGTTAAGGAGCATGGGAGGGAAAACATGCCTCCAACCATATTAAAGGTAAACAAGAAAAGATCCTAGGTAACACAAGGCACATGTGACTAAAAAAATGCTAACAAATAACCAACGATAGTTATTCATTTCAAGGATCATAAGGAAGTAATGGATGAGACGATATCATAAACCTAATGTTGACATGAAAAAAGGGGTTAGAGATGCACTTGTACAGAGGAAAGATGGTTCTCCAAAAGTGGTGTTCTCTAAAACTATTCCCCATCTTTGGGAAGGGGAAAGAGAAAACTAATTAATGTGGGAAGTTTGCTAGAAGAAAGATAATCAATGCGGAAATCTTTCTTATGATGTTGATGAAATAGAAATCCAATCAATGCAAGAATCCTTCAAATTCCATAAGGAGTAGCCATCATTTGGGGGTATGGTCTAATTTTTACAATATATAGATGACGGAAATTAATGATATCTGTCCTTCGAGGAATCAGTCTATTTAATTTTAATTTTGATCTTGATTTCATGCTTTTAATCATTTTTTTCTCTCTTTAATTTTTTTTTCTTGAAAAATTGTCCTTCAAGGGATTAGTCTATTTTTGATAACTTTGATTTTTATTTGAGCATCCATGATTTTTGATTTTACATAGGGGAGAGATGGGACTAGCTAAGTAGACCACTTAAGAGGGGATAGGTGATGTAAAAGAGACACCCTTGGACCATTTGCATGGTTCCAATAGGTGAATAAGAGGGAGATGGATGTGATGATCCAAAATTTCCCACCAAAGGGGAGAGACCATCCATAAGGAAAATGATATGGGTAGAGTCATGTTGCCCATATTTAAGGTCATATCTAAGAAGTGACAAAAGAACACATAATTAAAAATCATCACAATGAGAAATTAAAGGGGATAAGATGGAGGAATGATTTGAGTACATGACTAAGGGAACATTGGTAAATGTGCTAACAAAATAATGGTCACAAGTGCAATGTGTTAAGCAGTTCCACTTCTAGTTTTCCATATAGTTTGATCTAGTTACAGAAAAAATTTCTACGTTGGATCCTTTCTAGAGTAATATCATTCTGATAAAGTTAAGATATTGGTAGAAAATATATGCTGCCCTTTAAGGAAGCAAAAATATGTGTCCCTAATGAGATGCATAGATGGTCACCCAAGGGAAGGAAAAATATGAACAAAATGGTGGATTTTGGATGAGCATGAATGCTTTCCGAAGGGAGGGACAAATATAACCAAAATGGTGGGTTTAGGATGAGAGCGAAATATTAGATAAGACATCACGAGATAGATAAGATGGAACCTATGCACTACCTTTCAAAATTGAAGAAGTGATAAAAAGATATGTGTCATGGTGAAATGAAAAATATCCACAAGGGTGGGCTTATGATGAAAAGATGGTGCCCCCAAGAGAGGAATAAAAATGGAAAAAAATGTGTACTTTGATGAAAAATATGGAAATATGGTCCCTCAATGGAAGGAAAAACATGGCCACAATGGTGGACTTTAGATAAAAAATATGGAGATATGGTGCCTCAAAGGAGGTATGATTATGGCCACAAAAGGTGGAATTTGATGAAAATTATGAAAATATAGTCCCTCAATGGAAGGAAAAACATGGCCACAATAGTGGACTTACGATGAAAATAAATGGTCCCTTAAGGGAGAGACTAATATGGCCATAAAAGTGGACTTAAAATGAGATGAATATTTGGACATGATTAATTTAGATCGCATGGATTTGGATGAGGTAAATAAAAAAATGTCAAGGAGTGAAGTCCCCAGTGTTAAGGGAGTTGTTTAGATAGTTAATACAAATGATATGCTCAAGGATGAGGGGGGATGCTCCCCCAATAAAAGATATTATATCACTATGGATGAATTATATGTGGATGAGTTAATGGATGTTGAAAGAGTTTAGATGAAATTGTCTTGAACTTGGATTTGATATATGGTCAAGGATCACAAGGGTGATTATCAAAACCAACAGTATCAATAAACAAGGGAGGACCCTCTTTAGGAAGAATGGTAAGGGATGATGTAGATAAAGGATGAGATTTAGTAATTTTTGTGGATGGGGATGTAGGAACTAAATTTATATTGTTTATGGTGGATGGAGGAGAATAGTTCCTATAAATGAGGAAATCATCTTTCTCAATAAGGTTATGGATGATTTTCTGAAAGGCCTTACAATGCTCAATGTCATGACCCAGAGTATTATTATAGGCACAAATGCAATTAGGATCAAACCACGATGCTTTTTTATTATGTAGATTAAATAATATGATAGGAGGAAGTGTGATGGAAAATATTTGAATTAAATGTTGAAGGATATTTGCGTAGGACCTAATCAAAGTGTTAAAAAGAAGATAACTTGTATACATTTTAATATGATGTTTTGGCTTGGATTTAGGTACGAGTGTAGATTATATGGGTAAATTATGTGTCTTGGAAGACACATCAAATTTGTTTGGTAGATTGGATTGCTTGGATAGTGATTTAGGTGAGGATGTACATTGGATGGGTAGATTATGTGTCTTTGAAGAAAAATCAAATTTTCTTGGATGATTGGATTATTTGGATTTGGATTTATCATTACGAGATGTCCTTTCTTTGGAAGTCTTAGACTTGGATTTAAATTTGGATGTTGATGTATGAACTGATTTGGATGCTGAGGATGGGGGTGGATTGCTTTGGGGTTTTGGTACTTTAATTTCAATTTCGGTGTTGGATGATGATTCAAGGTCACATGGACTAGAATGAGTGGTTACTCAAATAAATTTGATGGATAATGAAGGATCCTCTTTAGAAGAATCGTCATTTGGAAGATAAATGGTTGTAAAAGCTCATGAAGAACGATAAGAATTTTCATTTGGATATATGAAGCAAAAGGTGCAAATTTTGAAATGGAAGGAAGGGATTGGTTTGGTTTGGGAAGGAGGTATCATTTCTTAATGAAGTTATGAAAAAGGGCTTTAATTGCTTTGCAATGTTTAATATCATGTCTAGGGGTACAATGATATGCACAGGTGATGTTGTAATTAAACCATGGTGGCTTCTTACTATTTGGGTCAAAGGCCCTAATAGGAAGAAGTGTGATTGCAGAAATTTGTAACAAGTATCGGAAGACCTCCATACATGATTAAACCAAAGCATTAGGAGGTGCTTTGTCTTTGCGAAATATCTTGCTATTTGAAAAATAAGTGGATGTTTGAGATAATGCAAATGTTGAGGATAAATTTTGAGCATATTGATGTCTTGATTGTATGAATTAATATTTGGTAGTGGTAGATTCCATAATGTTGAATGATTTCATTTTTAGTTGATGAACTTCTCTTGATGAAAGGGTTGTCGTGTTGGATTGTTTAGAGGAAGGAATATTAATTTCCTTATAGTAATATATAAGGAATTTTTGAGGTGATGTATTAATGGTTGTGGATTTTATTTATGACGTTTCATCCTTAGGAGGATTGACAACAATTTCCACTAGAGGATTTGGAGGTGGTGTTGATATAGGTGTAGGAAGCAGTATTTTTGTGATGGAATGTAAGAAAAGTGAAGATTGATTTGATTGCGATGATGAGGTAGAAGGACCATTTAAAGTTTTCGTAAGTTGAATTAATTTAAAAGTTTCTTCAGATGATGTAGGAGGGGAGGATGATGTAGATGTGACCTCAATGATTGATGTGGTAGGTGTAGGGACTTAGATTGGATCTATGGATGAAATTATAGGTAAAGACTAAATAACAGTGGATGATGGTGTGGATGAGGTAGTTATAGATGTGGAATAAATGGTAGATGTATGTTTAGATATTGAAAGAGGTGTTTGATGTATATTATTGATTAAATAAGGATTGAAATCATATATTGTGGAAGGTAGTAATGGATCCGTTGATGGTGGATCTATGGAGGTTTGTTTTAAGATATCCAAAAGTGGAGATTGAACTAGTTCGGAAAGTGTATAATATTGGGAAGTAGGGACATAGTAGGATGGATGAGATTTTTGAGGTACATAAAGTGTGGTAGATGAAGAAGGTATGGAATAAGGTGACAAGGATGGAGTAGGACCCTCTGGTTGATATGATTAAGAACCTGAGTTATAGTGAAAGTATTTATAGATGGGGCTAGAAGGAGACAAACAAGAGATATCAATTGTGCTTGGTGTTTGAGGAGTGGTGGTAATTGATGTGATAGGCATGAGGGCTATAGTTATGGTTGATGTGGATGTAGGATAAGTGTTGGATGGTTTTGGTTTTACCACATAAGGAGTGGATGGATAAATATATAAGGAAGCTTGGTGTGCTAAAGTTAGAGGAGATATTTGATAATATGTTTAAGGTTGGATTAAAATATTTTATTGTTGATGCACACATGAGGTGTGAATGTGGGTGGATTTTGGTGATTGAATGGGAATTCCATTGGTAATATTGGTTTAAGTAGGGACAACATTCACATAAGAAGATATACGTGGAATAGAATCCTTCGATTGAGCGAGTTGATAGGATTGAGATACTTTAGGGTGTATACGAAGTAGAAAGTCATATATGGGGCTAGAGGGAGTCCCAGAGGCATCTAAAGGAGCACGAGGTAGAGGTGTTTGAGGTATGGTGTTGATTCAAAATGGGTTATATTTGTTTGGAGTGGTCAGTGAAAATAATTTGTTTGGTGGTGTAGGAAAGGGATGTCTAAAAATGTTAGGGATTAGCGAAGATTGTATTGGTTGATGTGATATAGAAGGGTTTAAACATGAGATATCAATTATGGTAGAGGTTAGTGAAGAATCATTTAGGGTGATTTTTTTTTCCATTTTAAAAGACAAGTGAAGCAAATGATTCTTTTTATGCTTTTGATTAAGAATATGAAAAATAAAAAGGGAGAAGACAATCTATGTTTGGTTTTAGGTAAGTTGTGTCTAGAAAATGTCTAAGGAGGCTTCCTATTGGGTAATCAAATCCCAATCAGTTTGCTGGGAAAGGAAGTGTTTTGATGTATGATTTGATTTGTGAGTTTCAAATCGTGTGTGATAAGATGTGATATATCCAGAATTTTGAAACCATATTTAGACTATGTGATCAAGCAGGATGAAAAAAATAATTCTTTTAAAGCCCCAAAATAAAGTATGATATTCGATGAGGACACAAACAAGAACAAAAAAATACTATGAAAAAAGGAGAAAATAGGGAAAAAGTGAAGAATACCTAGATAACGCTTTTTCTATTTATCTTGACTTCTTGAGTGATGAGGATCCAAGCCATAAACCTAACATAAGAAAGAAATTAAGAAGAGCCTCACACTGCAATGTTAGAAGAACACAAAAAAAGCAAAGACAAAAAGTAATAAATGCAAGAGATCACCTAAAGGGTGGTCCCACGAGGTATGCCAAGAATTTTTATCTAGTTTTTCATTCCTTATAAATCAATGATATAGCTACTAAAGAAACTAGAAAACCTTGAATGATGGATGGTTGAAGGCACCTCAATATGTGATTTGATGGATGAATGGGTGCAAAGGTGATTGATCTCTACTGTAAGCCATATAAACTGCAAAACTAGAGAAATATTTTCTTAGATAGTATATGCAGGGGCTACCCGAATAATACCTACTCTAAGAAGTGATTAGCTTCCTTTGTGGATGTCAACCCCTATGTTTGATAAGATAAGATAATATAAAATTAATAGTAAGCTGGATAATATGCAGAATTTGAGGCACACAAAAACTGAAATATGCAAAAATGTAAGACACATACAAATCTAATCTAGATGAATGTAAAACAAGATTACCTGGTAGGGTCGATGGAGACTAGGGATAGATAGAGGTAGGTCAACAATGACCTGAGAGAGAAGATTTGGATTGTATTTGAAATATGCAAACCTGTAACATCTGAGTGCAAGATGGTGTAAAATAGAGGCCTATGGATGCTGAAGGATGACCTACAGAATGATCTCTGAGACAAAAAGGTAGAGAAGAGGATAGAAAGCAATGATTTAGATAGGATATTAGATGAATATGACCTTGGTTGATGGTGACCAGGTGGGATCAATGGTTATTTTATTAGAATAAGACAAGGCCGAGAGTAGATTGACTAAAAAGGAAACTTGTAAGTATAAAAACTAGAAGAATAACTTGATAATGAAGTGATGATAGCTATAGAACCTACAAGATGTTGGTCTTATCAATATAATAGCAAAAATGATATAGATAGCATAAAAAGCAATGAAAACCTCTCAATGTTATGTAAATGATCAAGAAGATCTTGCAAGGGATGCAAGAGGGTTGTTGAGATGTTATGGTTTGAAGGAGGAATTATAGGATGTAAAAAAGTCTGAGAGAAGTTGTGCCTGTGTTCTTTTTGCATTTGGTCTGCATTCTCACTACGTTTCAGATGTGTTATTGCTGTGGTTCTAATTGGTCATGGTTTGGGAAGGGAATGAACTTAGATTTATAGGGTCGACGAAGACCATTCTGGGTTGTCGCCGATTATGGGGAAAATTTCCCAAAGGGAGGGGATTTTATGTTTTTATGAGTAGAAAATTTTCTTTAAAGTAAGCAAGTGGGAAGGGATGTGATAAGAATGAGTTGGGGAATAAAGCTAGGCTAGGAAAATCATAGAAAAGCATAGGGATACACATTTAGAATTAAATCATCCTAATTAGAAGATTTGATTAGGGCATGTGGATGTGGATATGAATTAATTAATTAATTAAAGGGAATTGATTAATTACTGTGAATTAATAAATATTAGATGATTAATTAATTAATAAATGGGGATTAATTAATTAATTTTGATTGATGAGGATTGGATAATGATTTAATTAAATAAGGGGGATGAATTAAATATATATGCACACACATGTGATTAAGGGTATATATATACCAAATTTAGGTGTCTACACTAGACACTGATATGAAACTGATACCGTACAGGGGAGGGAATGTGCATGTTAGAAACTAAGACACATGTAAACAAAGTGGTAGTAAACATGTGTTAGTACAATCAAGACAAATATGCATATGAAAGACAATGTGTAATCTATAAATCAAGAAGACAATGTTAACATTGAAAAGTGGGTTTCAAACATGAGACATCACTCACAATGTCACAAGATAATCAAGGCCAAAGTGACTAAAATAATACAAGAAATGAAAAAGCAAGACATAGGGTAAGTCTCACAAATAATGGCATATAATGGAAAACAAATAGTAACAAACAATCATAGTGGTAAATAGTTCTTACAAGGAAAATAATAAACATGAAGAACCCGTTATCATGTTAGAAAGATTAAAAGTATGTCAAGATATGTATATATTGATATAATAGTGTGCTATTAAGAATAGGAAGTAGTATAAATCAAAACAATAATACATGTAGTGTTTAAAAAAGTAGATGCCCCTTGTAGCCTCATTGGGATTGGTAAGAGGTATAGTGCCAAACATCAATGTTATGTGGAAATATATGCATAAATTCTACATTCACAACTAGATAACAAGTAAGCATGCATGTGTATATAGAAAAGATGATGACATACAAAATACCTGACTAGTATAGTAAGCAACGTGTACATGTGAGTATAAGTAAGAAAGAACAATATGCAACCAAGATATGTAACATGTTGTAAATGAGTGAGATGGAATGATATGCAATGTAAATGTGATAGGATTAGCATGTCCCCTTGATTATATGTGTATGGATGTCTATTAAATGAGATTCATTTATAAAAGACCCCTCGATTGTCAAGAATGAACCATAGAACAAGAATACGTCATCAAGAAATGGTTTGAAAGTGATGCTTGAAAGATTGATCATGAAGCATAAAATGTGAAATATAGAAGAAGGTGAGGTTCACTTCAAATTTATACCCTCAATAGTTGAGTATGAACTATGGAACTAGAGTGTGTCATAGGGAAGTGTGTTGTGTAAGAATGTGATGCTAGAAAGATGTATCATGAATGTGCCGAGTGTAGAAATTTGTAGTGTGTGAGATTCATGGATGTAGTATGCCATCAAGAGTCAAGTTTGAACCATAGCAAACGAGTGTGTCATAGGGTAATGACAATATAATATATGTATCAATGTGTGTACGATAAATGATAAAGACTAGATACAAAACACAAAGTGTAATAATAGAAATGTGAGAAACCTGATAATGTTAAGATGGGGGAAGAATAAGTGTGATGCCCCCAAGTGTGTCAATGATGGATATCTATGTGGTACCACGAGAGATATCATGTCATTATGGGAGAGCATTATCTGTGTCATGATAAGAGAGAGAGAGAGAGCCAACACAATGGTAGGCATAAGAAAAAGTAGGACCATACCATGGTGGCAGAGTTTGAAATGTGTTTCACCCATCAATATAAGGAGTAGTTTCTTTGAATAAAATGATTGGCTGGAGCGTATGTGGGATTGATGACACTGCAGAAGACTTGATAGGAGAAGAGGGTGGACTAATTTTGAGAGGAGGTTGTGTAGTTTGACTTGGTAATGTCATAGATGACTTGAGAGGAGGAGTGAGACTGATTTTGAGAGGAAATTTCTTAGGAGGTGCTTGTTCTATTGTAGAAGGAACCTGAGTAATGATGACATGATGCTCATTACACATAGATAAATCAGATTTAGGAACCTATTGGGATGTGGCAATTAAAGATGAACATGTAGTAGTAGGTTCAGCAGTAAATGAGATAAGACCATAATGCTTAAGGTGGCCAATTTTTTTCTTAATAGCATAGTAGTTATTGTTAGGATGTCCATTAATTCAATGATAATTGCAATATGGATGACCTTGATATTATGCAAGCCAATAAGGAGGATAGTAATGAGTAGATGGAAAGTTGATCAATTGATGAGTGAGGAGTTGAGGAAGAATATATTATTGCTTAGTGTTTAAATCAAACTTGAGAGGCATGGGGAATGACAATATTTGAGGCTCATTGATATGAGCACATGTAGAAGACATAGAACGAGGATGAGAATAAGAACTAGCATGAGCATGAGAAGCATCCTTAAGATGTTGGATTTCAGATTTAAGAGATGTAATCATGTATTTCATAGCCTGAAATTTATCTTTAAATAAAGAATGTAAAGCTTGAATGGATTTACAAATATATTGATTTAAATTAGGACCAAGAGAGTCATTAGAAAGACAATCGAAGATAACACTAACTTGAGTAGGTAGTGTATCAAGAGGGAGGTAGATAGAGTGTATGGATTTTTGGAGAGCATATTTGTAAGATGGGTTCATTTGAAGCAATTGAAGAAAGCAGACTTGTGAGAGCTTATGAGCCATTAGAGAAGAAAAATGAGGATCTAAGAGTTTTCAAATTCTCCGAGTTCACAAAATAATTTAATAAATATTGAAATTTGTAAAACCATATATATTTCATAATCACATGAAATAGATAAAACACTATAGTACATATTTGACCCAAGTAATAAGCTAAATGAATTTGAAGCCCTAAGTGCAAGAGAGGGAATATAATACTTAGCTAATTTCGCAAGTAATCCCAAAGTGTGCTGAACTGAAAAACCGATGAACAAGAGGAGGAAACTATCATAATTATGCTCAGAATCTGTTAGATATGCCTAGACCAGGACTTTTGGAATAGGTCAGGGGTGCCTGGGTGCTAAAAACAACTTTTGGGTGCCCATGACTGCATAGAACCTCAAAAAATAATTTTTCTTGTATCGCACTAATGTCGTTAACCTTTGTTATTTATCGCTTGTATATCACAATATGCTCAAAGAGTTCATATGTAACCTATAAAACAAATTATCCCATGCAAAATTCCAAAACACATCAAATTTTAAAAAGAAAAAATGCATATTGGGATTCAGATTGACTTCAGAGGTCATATGACAGAGTGATATTACAACCAAGCATTGAACTACATTTCAGAATCCATGTAGTTCTCACATGTGTGTGCAATAATTATTCCTTAGGTGGCCCTTATGCAATATGCACTTGATAATGAACAATAACTAGATGTAGCAATGCAAATAAATGTGTGGATGTCAAAATGAAATTCCCCTTATATGTGTGTATTCAAAAAATACAGTCCGATATACCTTGAATGAAGCTATAAGAATGCTTTGATGCTCTTGAAATTCCTTTGGATACAACCTTAGGTGATAGTAATAGATGCTTAGATCTTGGTCCTTTATTATGGTCATATAGCTTAATATTTATATGATTTCGTTGTTTGAATTTCGTAATTAACAACTGGAAGGTCAAATCATAAGAAAATAAGATGCCCAAAATATAAAATATGCCCAATAGGAGTAGGTAAGATAAAAATAGGTCGATGGCGCCCAAAGGGGACGAGGGTGCCTGGGCACTGGTTTCCAGATTTAGGCCAAGAAATATAAAACAATAAAGTATCAAATGGGATGTAGGGTATAAGAGGCTAGAAAGAAGACATGAAGCATAGACAAAAGGCCATAGATAGTTGCTAATTGTTAGTTTCCTCACTTATGAATCATATGAATAGTAGTATGTGACTAGGACCTAGAAATGTACCCAAAGTGTGTGATTTAGTGTCTACATTTGTCCCCATTTTATGTTGTTAGTGAATAATCAATACCATAAAGTAGATAAGAGATGCGTACTTGATAACCATGTAGATTGATGGCGAAAGCCTGTTGAGGAGACAATAAAAAGTGTGGAGTGATAAAAATTAAGCGTGGAAGCTAATGTAGGAAAGAGGAAGTGACCCTAGGGGTGAAAAGTGTAATGTCTATACCATGTTGTACCTACTGTCATTGTCTTTCTTGTGTTGTACTTGATATTGTTGCTTCTTATAAGGACGAACTTGTAAAAAATAAGAGAAAAAGAGTAGTAAAAGTCAGGTATATGAAAAATTTGATCCAAGTATGTAATTTTTTTTGTAAAAATGCAAAAAGGAAAATATGCACCTGATACGTGACGAGTGAAAAGGATAGAAATTTTCCTACAATGTTGTAGAAGAACACATTTTTTAGTGATCTCTCACGCCATGACAGATGAAGTATTGGGTAGAAAGTTATAGTATTATTCTCCATCCCTGACTGCTTCCCAAAATTTATACACCACTACATATAGTATGATCATGCTTTGTTCTAGTTCGATCAAGTTCAATCCTGTTTGATATAAGTAGAAAAAGAAGAAAAAAAAAGATATAATGCATTCTGATTGTTGTAATACAGCTAAAAATTGTGATGTTCTGAGAAAAATGACTATAACTACCCCTAGTCATAGGCACCCAGGAAGGTTCAACGGTGCATAGGACCTCACGTCTTTATCTGGGCACTGACGTCTGTGACTATACCGAGGACCCAATTTAAAATCTAGGTCATTTATGTAACTGTAGATGTGTTGTTCATGTACTGTGAAGGTTTGAACCGTGACTATGTACTACTGAATGGGATGACTGATTCACCCAATGTATGTCCCCCTTGTTTGGGGTGCATGCAACATCGCTAAGCGGATGCAAACCAAAGGAGAGGACCAAATGCTGATCTGAAATCGATACCATGTAGGGGGAGGGAATGTGTATGGTAGAAACTAAGGTGTATGCAAACAAAGTGGCTGGAAACATGTGTTAGTGTAAACAAAACAAATATGCATGTAAAAGAAAAAGTGTAATCTAACAAGAAAGAAGACAATGTGGACCACGAAAAGAGGGTTTCAAACATGGGACATTGCTCACAATGTCATAAGGAAATCAGGGTTGAAGAAACCAAAAACATACAATGTGCACACAAGACAAAGGGAAAAGCCCACAAACAATGACATATAAAGGAAAACAATGACAAACATTAGAAAGAGAAGTAACAGACAACCATGGTGGTAAATAGTTCTTGCAAGACAAATTTCACACATGAAGTACCCGTTAGCATGTTAGAAAAGATAAAAAGTATGTCAAGACGTGTATATATCGATAAAGTAGCGTGCTAGTAGGAATATGAAGTAGTATAAAATGAAACAATAGCACATGTGATGTGTACAAAAGTAGATGCCCCCAAGAGCCACTGTGGGACTAGTAAGTGGTACACTACCAAGCATCTGTGCTGCATGTAAGGATCTTTAGAAAGTTTGCACTCACAACTAGAGATCAAGTGAATGCACATGTGTATATATAGAAAGATAATGACATACAAAATATCTTTCTAGCATGTAAAACAAAGTGTACTTGTAAGTATAAGCAAGAAATAATAGATGCAACCAAGATATGCAGTATGTTGTGAGTGTGAATGATATTGTATGCAAAATGAATGTGATAGGATAAGCATGCCCCTTGATGGAATGGAAATGAGTATGAGATGAGGTTCATTTATAAAATACCCCTAAGCAATCAATAATGAACCATAGAACAAGAGTGTGTCATTAGGAAATGGTTTGAATTGTGTGCTAGCAAGATAGATCGATGAAGCATAGAGTTTAGAGTATAGAATGCAGTGAGGCTCATTTCAGATTTAGAACCTTAGCAGTTGAGTATGAACCGTGGAACTAGAGTGCATCATAGGGGATTGTAATGTGTGAGAATTTGATGCTAAAAAGATGTGTTGTGAATGCGCCAAAATGTGAAATGTGTCATTTTTATGATGTGAGGTCCATGGATGTAGTATGCTCTCAACAATCAAGTGTGAAAATTAGCACAAGAGTGCATCATAGGGAAATGATGATACAAGTTGTGTGTATCAATGTGTGTATGATGAGAAACACTAGATGAAAAGGATGAAGCGTAATAGTATAAAATGAAAGACACATGATAATGCTAAGGGGGGGTAATAATAAGCGTGATTCCCCATAAGTGTAACAATGATGGAGATCTATGTGGTGACGTGAAAGATACCATGCCATTGTGGGAGAGTGTTATCAGTGTCTTGAAAAGAGAGAGGGATATCACAATGGTAGGCAAAAGCAATAGTAGGACCATGCCATGGTGACAGAGTTTGAAACATGTCTTGGCCATAAGTATAAAGAGTAGTTTCTTTGGAAAAAATGATTGGTTGGATCATATTTATGATTGATGACACTGAAAAAGACTTGATAGGAGAATAGGGTGGACTGATTTTGAGAGGTGGTTACATAATTTGACTTGTTAATGTCGTATATGACTTGAGAGGATAAGGAGTGAGACTAATTCTGAGAGGAAGTTTCTTAGGAGGTACTTGATATTGTAGAAGGAACTTGAGTAATGATGACATGATGCTCATTAGACATAGATGAATCAAATTTAGGAACCCATTGGGATGCAAGAATTAGAGATGAACATATAGTAGCATGTTGAACAACAAATGAGATAATACCATGATACTTAAGGTGGCAAATTTTTTGCTTAAAAGCATATAAATTATTGTTAGTATGTCCATTAACTTGATGATAATTTCAAAATGGATGACCTTGATATTGTGTAAGCCAATAAGGAGTATAGTAATGAATATATGGAAATTTGATCAATTGGTGAGTGAGGAGTTGAGGAAAAATATCTTGTTTCTTAGCATTTGATTCAAACTTGAGAGGCACGTGGAGTGGAAAGATTTGAGGTTCATTGATATGAGAATATGTAGAATACATAGAATGAGGATGAGAATAAAAACTAACGTGAACCTGAGAAGCATCCTTAAGATGTTGGATTTAATATTTAAGAGATGTAATCATGGATTCCTTATCCTAAAATTTATCTTGAAATAAATAATGTAAAGCTTGAACGGATTTGCAAATAGATTGATTGTAATTAGGACCAAGAGAGTCATCAAAAAGATGATTGAAGATAACACTAACTTGAGTAGGTGGTGTATCAAGAGGGAGGTAGATAGAGTGTACAAAGCTTTGGAGAGCATATTTTCATGATGGGTGCATTTGAAGAAATTGAAGAAAGGAGACTTGAGAGATCTTATGATCCATGAGAGAAGAAAAATGAGGATCCAAGAGTGTTTGAATGCGTCGGGTTCACCAAATGATTTAACAAATATTGGAATTTGTAAAACCCTATATATTTCAGATTCGCATGAAATAGAACACTAAAGTATAGATCTGAACCAAGCAATAAGCTGAATGAATTTGAAAACCTACATACAAGAGAGGGAATATAATACTTAGCTGATTTTGTAATTAATCATGAAGTGTGTTGGACTAAAAAAACAATGAACAAGAGGAGGAAATTATTACAATTATGCTCAAAAAATTGTACGACTGTCAGCTATGCCCGGACTGGGGTGTCTGTATTAGGTCAGGGTGCTTGGGTGTTGGAGACTTATTTTGGGAACTCGTGACTGCACAGAACCTCAGAAAATTATTTTTATTGGGTCATACCAATGTTGCTAACCTTCTCTATTTATTGCTTGTGTGTTGTAGTATTCCCAAAGATTTTGTCTGTAACCTACAAAACAAATGATCCCTTGCAAAACCCTAAAACACATCAAATCTTAAAAAGAAAAATATGCAAATGGGGAGTCAAACTGACCTCGATGGTCATCTAACAGAGTGAGCTTACAACCGAGCATTGAACTACATTTTAGACTCCATGTAGTTCTCATGTGTGTGTGTAAGAATAATTCCTTAGGTGGCTCTTGTGCAAGATACACTTGATAACAAACAATAGATAGATTTAGAAATGTAAATAGATGTGTGGATGTCAAAATTAGCTTCCCCTCTTACGCATGTATGCAGAAAATATAGTCCCTTGTCCCTTTAATGGAGCTAGATGAATTATTTGATGCTCTTTAAATTTCTTTGGATGCAATCTTAGGTGATAATAATAAATGATTAGGGCTTGGTCCTTTATTATGGTCACATAGATTTATATTTATATGATTCACTTGGTTGAATTTCATAATTAACAACTAGAAGGTCAACCCATAAGAAAATAAGAGGCCCAAAAGTAGTAAGTAAGATAAAAAGAGGCCAGGGTTCCTAGAGGGGACAAGGGTGCCTAGGTGTTGATGTTCAGTGCTAAGAAAGATAAAACACTGAATTTCAGACTAGGTAGTATGGTGTGAAAGACCACAAAGAAAGCAAGCAAGAAAGAAAAAATCACAAAGATAGATGTCAATTACGACCTTGAAATGTACCCAAGTGCATGTTTTAGTGTCTATAAAAATACCTTTATTTCTAGTCCTTGCATATGAGACATTTAACAAATGGAAAATTGACTTCATTGAAGTAATTGACCCAACTAAGTGATAAACAAGTGTAAGGCATATAATCATAGCGATGAATATATAACATGTTGGGAAGATGCCACACCAACCAACAATTATTTAACCATGATAGGCACATGATTCATGTGGGAAAATATAATCAACAAGTATGGGTGCCCACTAAGTCTAATCATTGATCTTGGTACTCACTTCTTGAATGACGTAGTGTGAATATTATTGTCAAAATTTATGATCACACACCATAAGACTAATGCTTATCATCCACAATCCAATAAGATGTTAGAGCATTTCAATAATATTTTGAGTAACACCCTCACCAAAATCTATGTGGTTGGAAGAAAATATTGGGATGCTAAGGTTTTATAAGTTCCATGGGTATATAGAAGGAAATACAAAAGGTTAAAAAAAGAAACATATTTTTGGTTGGTTCTTGGTTCAAAATAATTTCTTTTCGTTGATTTCATGGTCTCATCTCTAAGGATTTTGCATGTTACAAATATGGATTATGGGACATTAGTCATGGAGTACCTTACAAAACTTCTAAAACTAGATGAACAATGTGTTCATGTGTAATGGATTCATGGTTGAGAAAAAACATTCCAAAAGTCATGGCATGATTGAAACATAAAGAAAAAACTTTCACATAGGGTATGTTGGTTCTACTCTATAAATAAAAATTTTTGCACCTCTAAGAAATTTGAAAACTCCTTGGTTAGTCCCTTATGAAGTACACGAGACCTTTCTAATAGGGGCATGTAAACTAAAAAGTATCAATGAATAGTTGTTGTCAAGTCACTTCAATGGAAGTAGGCTCAAACCCTATTACCAATGAAAATCATTTTTGTAATTTAAAATTAGTCATACACAACTAGGTTTGAAAATTATGTCCTCTGTAGGTAGTTTACATTTATGTATTGATTTTTTTGTTCAAATAAGTGTAACTATTTCACACAATGATACTGTTTGTAATTAAAATAAAATTTTCAATAACTATGAATTTTATTGTAACTTAGTTCAATTCATGTTTTCTTTGCTAAAGGTTTTTAAAAAATTAAAATTGAAAAGCATTCAAATGGATGGCTACACACTAGATTAGTGTGGGGTTAAATGGAGTATTGAAAACATTAAACACATTGGGAAGATAGTGTGATCTAGGCTTAATAAAAGTAAGAAACAATTATAAGTTGCATGGTTGAAAGAAATTTTTTGTAAAAGTTATAAGGAACAAATATGGTATGATTAATAAAAAGGGATGACTGAGGCATGACAAAGAAGGTTGTGTAAAGAGAGGTGTGTATAATAATGCTATGGGGCCAGGAAGTGTACGTAAGGAAAAGTGTTCCAGATGTGCAAGGAATACAGGTGTGGCCCATGAATGTAAGTGATGAATGTGGCTAAAAACATAGGGGAAAGAAACACATAGTCCAAATGAATCACACCACATACATACAAATTAATGATGTCATTACCCATTTAAAAAATAAGTTCAAAATCATAAAAGGAGTGGGAAACAATTGAAAACAATTTAGAAATGAATGCAAAGGGTGGTGAAGTAAGTTTTATGCATTTTAAATATTAATTACAATGAGACATATCATTTTCAAAAGTGGTATAAAAGAAATGTAGGAACTCATTCACAAGACACCTTTATTCATAAAAAGTTTATAGTTCTAACATAAACACAAGTTATATTTATATAAAAAAGTTCAATACATGCAAACCAAATGTACATTCTACCATTGTTTGAGTACCAAAATCTCAAAGACACACAAATAAAAGAAAGTAAGATCAAAATATATAAATAGAAGTACATGTCAGTAGTTACAAAATATTCATTTAACATCATTGAATGATTATAACATGCGGGTTGAGATCTTCCAACAATATGAGGGGTTTGAATGTCCTCAACTACTCCAAAGTAAATAAATAAGGGTTTAGGATAAGGTGAGAGATAGAATTAGACTTGGGGAGGAACATGAATTAAGTTCCACGTAATAATATAGTTCCTCCAGAAAGTTGTATTTTTCGATATAATCAAACGCCTCAATGATGGGAGAGAAATAAGATGAAAGAGTCATAAAAAAATAGACCAAAAAATTAGATGAGAAATACGAGGGTCATAACCTACTACTTCTACCATGGGACCTAGAAAGAAGCAAGTGCACATAATGATGCCTAGTAGAAGGTAGAAAGGAAATGTTAAAACTCTTGTGTGCCTCACAAACATGTTGTGATAACTGTATTAATCTTCCTTTGTGTTGCATAGTGTAGACACCTATAGTTTAGCTCGAACAATTTAAATTATCACTTTCCCGCAAATTGAAAACATATCATTAATATTGCATATTCTCTCTGCTATCTTCATTAATTATTTATATTACGTTAGTTAATTAACTCTTCTATCCAAAAAGGACACCAATTAACAACCTTCCATTAATCAACTCCCCTTTATATCTAGATTAATTAATTAAGCTCCCGCTTCTATCTAGATTAATTAATTATTTCTAATTGATTAATACCCCTTTATATCTAGATTAATTAATTCTCTCTTCTATTTAATCAATAAATCATATTTTATTTGATTAAAATCCTCTTATAACATAAATCATAGTAACTATTCCTCAAAAAAGCTTCTATAAGCTTGCACACCTATTAATTAATCACTTTGGTTAATTAATAAACCTCTTCAATCCCCATGAGTCACTAGAGGACAAACTAAAATCTCTTATGGTTGACTCAATCCTCCCTAAACCTTCCTTATCCACAATGAACCCAACCTCTCTAAAGCTTCTAAAAATCCCTCCTCCTACCTTTCTTCTTACACCTAAATGAGAAAAGAGCCAAAGCTATAGCCATTTTCATCATCTTAGAGTAATCTTCCATTAGAGGAGCTAGCTATCTTCATTTCTTGAATTCATCCATCCAAGTTTTGAAGTCATATGGAGATATTTCAAATGTTCTTGTAGCCATGGATTGACAAGACTCCATTCTTGAAAACCTTGGGATTCAAACATACAATCAACCCTTTGATTGGTAAGGGTCTAAATAGGTTCATTTCATTTAATTAGCATTTAATACAGATAGATATTAATGGATTAACATGTTAGTTTGAATATTTATTCATGTTCTAATGTAAGGATATTAGTAGATTGGTCTTGTTTAAGCTCTAAGCATGATGGTGCATATATTTTGATTTAGCTTTGTTTTAGGAGTACTAGGTGTTAGTTCTAATTATTTTTCCATTGCTAACAAATCCATGTACACACATAGAGAGTAATGGAATTCCATGGTGAAAATGTGTAAAATTAACACATTTTAACCACCATGCACTAGGAAAAGAAGAAACACTCTTTGAAGTTAAATAAAAATTATTGGCCAAAAGTCCACTAATGGTGGCATCATCTTTAATGATAATGTCATAAATGCACTAAAATATTTGGGAGTATTGAAATTATTTTAGTTTCTATATTTTTAAAAACCCATGGAACTAGTTCAATTTCTACTTTCTCACGTGCATGAAGGGTACTTGTATTTTGAAGGACAAAGAATGAGGCCCACAACCTCTTCGATCAGTAAGGCCACATGGTTAATTTACAATGGAGAAGAACTTGGACTAAACTTGTGTAATGAGAAGGAAGTTTAGAAGACATGGTACTTTCCTATTATAAACATCGTGAATCCAATGAAAAGGGTTACAACACACCTCATCATTACAAAGCTTATAAGATTTGAGAGATGGACAGAGGTAAAAAAGTGGTTCTTTTGCATAACACATAAAATGGAAAAGGGTATGCACTATAATATTTCTCAATATATAGTAGAGAGAATATAGGTAGATGTAGACTAGCACACATTGTAGGAGGAAAAATCACATGACATGTGATCTTTATATATATATATATTTTAATGAAATAGCCATACCTAAAGGAGAAGGGGCAATAACATGGAAGTACAAACTTGAAGGTAAATCTCAGGCCATGTGGTATAAAGAGTACCTCCACCCTTCCCCAATCATTAAAACATATAAGGATAAGTTAGATAGTTTATTGAGAAAACTAAAGACTACATTTGAATATGATTGGTGCACATAAAGGATTATTTTAGACATGGTAATTGGATGCTCGTAGTTTGTAGTGATACAACACTACTTACTCATGCTCATAATCCTAAAATATAATAACATGGGTTCAAGGGAAAGAATATGTTTTGGGTTTACTACTGAGTATTTTGTTTTATCCATAAATCTAATAAGAAACACACATAAATAGACCTTGATGTGAAGTATGTAGATGTCAACACTCATATCCTACAAACTAAATATGTATATCCAGGAAATATTGCATATATAGAAATGCAAGAGAGTGATTTGTGTGACATTGATCCACAAAAGAAATTGTTGTGAACAATAAAGCGTTTTAGTTATAGTAATTTTTAAAGAGCAATAGGAATTTAAAAGGTGGATTAAAATTAGAAGAAGATAAGGATGACGAGATGCACCGCCAAAGAAAAGAAGGTCAATTAAGCAAATGGAAAAAGGGACAAATAAGCTAATTGTTCCTACAATAGGCATAAAATACATCGATGGAGAATAAGAAGAAGATGAAGAACAAGATATTGATGATGTTTCACTCACCAAAAATAAAGGAAAATGTTCAAAACAAGTGTGCATGATGAATCCTCTATACGTGTTGAGGTACAACCAACTATAGAGAAAGAAGGAACTGGCCTCAAACTGACCTCTGAGGAAGAGTAAGTAATAGGTTTAATACATCTGCACACACCAAGTTAAATAGTTTAAGAACATGAAACAATGAATGCTAAATAAGTAGATTGCACACTGCATGAAGAAGAGACATGTGAGATAAAAACACAAGATAAAAAAATGATAAGGGAACCTTCCCCTCCAAAAGAACCCATTCTTAAATAAATGTTAGTGATTTAAGGTCAAGGTACCAAGAAATCTAGTGTTGAACCTAGCATGCATCTGAAGAACCCCCACTTAGTGGTAAATGTAAAATAAGAGGAATAGGAAGAGGAAGAATACCAAATTCCTGAGGACATGAGGAATGAAAACCACGAAAAAGAAAAGTAGATGTAATGGAAGGAAGAGGAGGATGAAATTGAATTATTCACTGAGGATGAGCCTTTGAATAATATCCATATTAAAAATGAGAAATAAGTTGTAATGATTCCTATGGAATTACATGAAAGATACCAACATGAAATCCAAGACCAAGAAGTCAACATCGTTCACTGTGGATGTGTGCATGGATGATTCCCTCATTAAATTCCCAAATTCTAGCATGCACTCCCCACTAAATAAATTCATGAAAGGAATGTATATAGCCTAAGTGGTTACCTATTAGATGATGGATATGCATAGTGGTGATGTGCTTATGAAAGTAGTTGGAGAGTTCATTTGACAAAACCTTTCAAATAACATCAAAATCCATACTCTAAAAACTTGTGTGTAGGAGTTAACTATAGAACTCTAAGAATTGAAGAAGAATATTACAACAGAAGAAAAAGGAAAATAAGGATTTTATTGGAAAATAGAAAACCATATAACTAAAATATGTATAACTATGCAAGAGGATATTGTCTAATGTGATGAATCTTTCAAATGACATTCTGCTAATTCAAGGGATTACATTAAAAAAATTGAAGCTCTGGTAAACCTACTTCTAAAAGAGAGGTAAACTAATGAAGAATATCACACATAATAAGAAAGGTAGAGTGGGACAAGTATAAATCCTAATATGTAACAAAAATCAAGGAATGTGGGTACTTAACTTCAAAGCTAAGTGAGAAGGTTGTATATGTTGATAGGTGTGCAAGGGATTTTCCAAACAAAATAAGATCATAAAGGTGCACGAATTCTGAAAGAAAAAATGAAGAAAATATTGGGGTTAAAAAATATATACCATTGAGAATGTCACGTGAAATAAATTATTTCTAGACATTGAGGACTTGGAAGAAGAAATAAGAACCAAAAAGGATAAAATCAAGTAGTTCCTCGTTGAATTAAAACAAATTCAAAGAGGAGGGCACAATTGATAAATTAAACATTGAGGTAGGAAATAAAATTTAAATTAATGCATAATAAGGTGCAAGACCTTAAAAATACTACCAATACCTTAAAGGATTTGGGTGTGCAACTTGAGATATTAAGTAAAATCCATGGATGATGCTTAACAATTAGAAGGGGTGTGAAGATAGGTTGCACCAGGAGGCACCTAATTTTTTTGAAGAAATCGAGAAAGGGTTACCCATGGGCAGGAAATTGAGACATCGTGGGGTAATGACGGGTCCTACTTTCTTGAATAAAAATATGAATTTTATCTAAGTATTTCCTCCCATAGTGCATAAGGCATTTCTTTTCACACATGTGCACACTTTTTTCTATTGCCAAGTTTTGTTAGCATGTGCCTTCATAAGTTTAACAAAACTAAACTAGTGTGTGATCAATGCTTAAATGGGAATATAAAATTGGTATAAAAGGTTTCATCATAATATAAAAATATCATGCACATTAAATAATTAAGATGCATTCATGCAAGAAGAGGTTGAAGAACTCCAATTAAGTGAAATTTCAAGAAAAGATAATTGTAGTTTTGGTCCATGTATGTGTTAAAGTGAAGATAAATGGTGTGTTACAAAAAGGAAGAGTTAGTTCCTTAATTAATAATAATGATTAGAGAATTATAACCCCCAAGTTATGCAGAAGGACAATGTATCTCACCACTTTTCATGTGCACCATTTTCTTGACTTAATGTTATTTTTTTTAAAAGATGGCTCAAGGGCCAATATAACTGTTATTTAAATAACAAAGGTAATAACCTATTAATATATATCACTTGTAGGTTATTTTATAATGGATGTTGAGTGACTAATTAACTAAGTTATCCAATTTTTATGTTGATTGGTCGAACCTTTGTTGAGTTATTGAGTTGACAACATTTAGGCATTAGCAATGTTTGTTGTGTTAATACAAGGATACTACTTTTATAATGTTAAATATAATAGAGAGTGTTGAAACTATATATAATGTTAGGTTCTTATGACCAATTTTTGTTAGCGTATTGAGTGAACAATTGAGCTAATGCTATTATTTAATTTTTTCATGCATTGATAATATTATTTCTACTTATCTAACTGTTACCTAAGTGTGTCGAAACTTGATAACAATTCATCATTCATGTTAAAAATGATGGAGACTAATCCTTTCCTCATGCCTCATGTGTGTAGGCTAAAAAAATGTTTGGCATGATAGGATGACACATGACATTGTAAGAACTTATAGTACACATCAATGGAATAATTCACATATGTAATCATGGGATTAGAGGAAATAACTTAGGTGTGCAATTTTTACTACAAATAACCAATATTATTCTCTCACCTCACCCTTCGTGGGGTCTTGGTTAATCAGAAATTAATGAAATTGGAGGGGTATTAAGGGTTTACATCTAATTTTTATAAAATCCCTCTATGATAGAACCATGTTCTGATATTTTAAAACCTTAGGAGTTGTTATTATGGAAAAAGTGGTTATCTATTTTATGTGATCCATAGTGTGAGGGGTAATACTTGGTCAATCTATTAGACAAAAAGGTGCACATATTTTATCTTCCACCTACCTTATGGTATATAATAAGTGTCTAGTTTTTTATTTTTAATAAAAATCTATTCAATAATTTGATTATGCAGTGCATAAGTAAGTGATTAGCTATAGGAAGTTACTCTAAACCTATCTCGAAGAAAAAATAATATGGCTATCATAACATTATAAATCCTTCATAGTTAGTGGGGTGAAACATTAGATAAGCTCACTATTTATGAATGTGATAAGTAAATCAAATAACCTAGAGATAAAACACACATTATCTTAGTAATTGAAAATCATGTTTGGGTCCCTTGGTCGACTTAGAACACTTTTCTATTCCAATTCAAATAGTTTTTGGGTCACCATGAGAATACTTAATAAAATGGAGTTCTCTATTTGAGCTGAAATCTCATAAGGTTGATCTCATCATGTACATCAAATCATCCTTGTATATGAGATGCTCAATAAAAGTTTAAAAAATATTTTTGTGCCACTTTGAAAATCAAGAAAAATGTAAAAGTGGTTAGATTGACCTAAAAGTTTACAAGAAGGTAGCTCTTGACCCGCAAAATAAAAAAAAATTATGGTAGACTTGTTGATTCAACCACAATACCCTACTTTTATGCTACCACGAAATTCATGTAAGAATAAAAATGCTTCTTTTATCCTAAAACTTCACCTAAAGTTATATCTCATCATCTACAATAAACATTTCTTTAGGGTCAAGTGGAGATTCACCTTCTAAGGGGTGTTTTTTGTGACCTCCAAATTTTGTGCATTTTTTTAAAATTAAAAATTAAAAATAAAGAATAGATAAATAAGAAACAAAAAGACTATTAAATAATTCTTTGGCTAGTTTTTAGACTTGTTGCAAGCTTTTGTATCATACAATGGTTGAATATAATCATATTGATCTCTTAACTCCACACAATTATCACACATGAAAACACAATATGTAATGGTTATCGAAATCTAAGGGTTTTAGTCTATGTTTAAGGAAACACCTATCATATTTCAAAAAGAATAAGAGTAATTTGTGTACAAGTATAAAATGGATAAAATCATGTGGCTCATTTGTATGCATGTATCTAATAATCTATTATATCACATCATGGAATGTGAAAATCCAAAATTCATGTGGGATAAATGTGACACTTTGTTTGGTAAAATCAATAATTCATAACTTTATAGTTTAATTTCAATTTTTCCTTTATTTAACCTACAAAATTTATGTATATTGAAGACTTTAAAGCCAAGCTAAAGTCCACTATGTCATATTCAATAGCTTGAGGAAAGGGAAAGAAGGATATTGATTTAATTTTTCTCATTTTGTCTAAGTTAAAGGGTCCATACCATGTATTTTCTTCAACCTTTTATTCCATCATTGATGCATTGGGTGATAATTTCTCAATTCCCTCTTCTGAGACCTTTTATGAATGGCTCACTAGGTAATAATCAAATATTTTTCAACTTGACATTCTTCCTATTTCAAAGGCACATGTGGTCAATACACCTACTAATAAAAAATATAATACAAATCCAAAAACATAAACCAATACCAAGATAAAAAACACTCAACCTTATTCTAAGTCCACAAAAAAGCCTTTAAGGCTCCTCCCACTAAATATAAAGAGACAACCTCTAAGAATAAAAATAAGATTAGTGATAAGTGTACCTTGTATTGAAGATCATGTCATTTAGAGAAACAATGTTTAAATATGATGAGAAAATTATATGAATCATTGAAATAAAAAACATATCAATTCATATTTATCTTCTTTTAAGGACAAAAAATATATAATTTGAGTCCATTTAATGACTGCATCTACATATAGTTGGATTCTAGATTTAGTTACTACTCATCGCATGACCCACAGACATGAACATATCACTTTAGTGAAAGTTATTAACACTTCACATATAATTATTGGGGATTCTACAAAACTATATGTTTTTTGGTTAGGAACTATTCAAATGTAGGATGGGAAACATCAATGATGTACTCTTAGTTCCTAAGATCTCTAAAAATATTCTTTTCATTTATCATATTTATCATTCTAGAAGTGGTAATAATATGGAGTTCTCTCCTCATACTATTTTAATAAGAGATTTCATACACCAAAGGTTTTGATTGCTTGAGGTAGTGTTGATCATAGTTCATGCCTATATGTATTTGATAGTTTTAATTATTCTTAATGGTTAAGACTTATTTCTCATGATAATTAATTAAGAAAACTTAAGAATGAATAATTTGAAAACTTTATATATATATATATATATATATATATATATATATATATATATATATATATATATATATATATATATATATATATGTATGTATGTATGTATATGTATTCTTGATGAGAAACACAAAGTCGTTGATATTAAGAGTAAACTTCTTTTTTTTTGCTAGTGTAAAGATGTATAGGGCTATCAATTGTTTGAATGATTCACAAAGGGTGTTCTATTTCTATGGGATGTATATTTTAATATGAATTTCACCCCTCTAAATTATTCACCTCCATTAAAATATTGAGGATTCCACACTTATTTATGATGACGATGTTACTATTATTGTTAATCATCTATTGTATGTGCAACAAAATATTTTGAATGTAAGTACACAACCATCACAACCTCCACTAAAATGGTTTTGCGTAGTTCACACTAAGGTTGGTGACATGGCAGGGGATCTAAGATATCCAAGTAAGACAAGACCATAAAATTCATATGGTAACACACATTCTTACTTATATAAGGTCAAACAAGATACATGACAATAGATGATCACAAAATATAGGTCCCATTACCATACCCAAAAATAAAGTTGTTAAAAAACATCAAAGAGATAGCCAATATTAAACAAGAGACTAGAAACCCCACCAAACAAATCAATTACCCAATGAGTATCCATTTAAGTTACTTCTTATATTGAAGAGTCATGATTTGAGGCTACAAAATATTTTTTGGAGGGGAAATTCCTTCAACTTTTGCATTAAAATCAAATCTTAATTAACAACCATATAATCAAGGTTTGGATCATTAGGAAAGGAAACTTCAACCACCTTTATTGGTCAAAACTGTTTATAAATAGGAGAAATAAGTACATTTCCACCCCTGAAATAAATACTTTTATCAGCCATTAACTAACTAAATGATGTTGGAACCAAGTCTACCACCATATTAACACCATCTGATAATGATACTAACCCATCCAATGGCTTATATTTTTTAGAAGAAGTAATCATGGCTTTCGTGACTGGTTCTAAGGAATAAGGGTAAGAGGAATGATCATTCTTTCCTTTGATATTTATATGGTAGATAAGGGAATTATTCCACCAAAAAATTGAACCTTTCATATTACATTTAGAACTTCAACAATTTGAATCCATGTGACCTATTATAAAAAACTAATAGCAATGAAAAGGAAAACCCTCGTAATATAAATACCACGACCAAGAACAATCAATAATTTTTGGAGTGAAATCAACACGAATATGTTGTGAGAAATCAATATATGTCAGGATATGAGAAAAGGTAGTGCAGGTGAATTGGTTACTCTTACGAAAGTAGAAAAATAATGAGGTATAAATGTTTTTACTACACTAAGTATATAACATATGGGTCCATTGAATGATATATAAACTAACTAGAAGAAAAATGTTTTCCATAGGTTCATGAATTTTATTATTATGTACTTACTCTGAAACCTTTTCTCTAGTTTCTAATATGTTCTCCAACTAGTACTATCATCGACTATAATATATGGATGGGAAATCTATCAAATAGATACAAAAGTGTCTTATTTCATGGATACTTGTAAGAATACATCTACATGTCCTAACCTCCAAGGTATGTTAGTAGTGATTATTCTAGCTATATGTGTAGATTAAAAAAATGCATATATGGCTTGAAATAAGCTTCTCAATATTAGTGTGAAAATATTGGCATGTTTTTAATCAATTCTACTTTTACAGGGAGTCTATTTGATCATATAGTCTACAAAAAGAAAGTAGATGGGAAACTTTTGACATTGTTCCTCTATGTTGATGACTTAATTGTCACATGAGCTTCCATAAAGTGATTCATGATTTTAAAGAACAATTAATGAATTATTTTTAGATGGATGACATGGGTTTGTTACATTTTTTTCCTTAGTATACAATTTCATAGTCTGAGAAATAAATTTTATTCATCAATCCAAATATGCTCAAGATATTCTACATTGCTTTAATATGGAAAATCAAAAGTCTCCAATAGATCCATTTAAATTTGGTCTCAAAATTTCTGCCAAGAGTTCTTATATCTTTCAATAGATGGTACACATTATAAGTATTTTGGTGGGAATTCTACTATATTACTTGATTCATACATGTCATGATGTCTCTTTTTCATTGAATATTGTATCATGCTATAGCTAATACCCCCAATAAATCCATTAATATAATTCTAAATAGATTTTATGTATCTTCATGGTACTATTAATTATGGGATTGAGTATAAGTTAAGTGAAGAGTCCTCAATTTTAGGTTACACTTCAAGGAGAAAATAACAATTTTTTTCTCTTTTTGGTGGGAAAACAACAATTGAAGGACACATATATAGGGATTAGGAAGGATATGTAAACACATAAATTTTGAATAAAGAATTGTTACATAGCAATTTAAATAAAATTTACATATATGAGTCTTAAACATTGAAATAAGTATCTAGTGGTGTATGTTTTGTGTGGTTTAGTGTCCCATAACTTTATTGACTAATGTTTATTGTTTTATTTTTATTCCATTCACTTTATTCTATCATGTCAAAAAGATATTTGACATTTTTGTTGACTATGTGACTATTTTTGAGTCTGTAAAAAACCATCTAATGGCACTATCTAAAGTGTATGGTCCCGTATAGGTTAAATTTTTGCTCCCTTTTTACTATTGGTATTTTTTGTTACCATTATTATTTTTGTTTCATATTACACAAATCATATTTTTCACACCATTATATTCTAGTTTCAAAGTAAGAGTATTCTATATACACACATTTGAAAGATCTAATACATTTGGAAATTGATGCAGAGCTCATATCAATTTTCAATGCACTCAACATGTTAGGAAAGGTCATATACCAAACTATATCCAATTCCATTCCAATAGGATCTCACTAGTAGCCTTAAAATAACTTAAACTTGCAAACATTGACCTTTTTCACCTTAGAGGTCTTCACCATTCATTATACCCTACTCATTTATCCTAAACAATACTAATTTTAAAAAACATGATGATCAAAATTCTTGAAAACTTCACTTGACCTTACCTTTTTACAACTCCTCCTTACTAGCTCTTCAAGAACATGATCAACTAAGAAAATTTTTACTCGTTTGGTCATACCTTCTTTCTCCCATCAATATAACCTACCTATACAACCTAAGAAATGTTATCTCAACCTTAAACTTGAATGAATTCAAGGGAATCCATCAACTTCTTCTAATTGACCAAAAATGCCCTTTAGAGCTCTTAAGAGCAATCATCATGCATGTTTCATGGTTGGAGTGATTGTTTCATACCCAAAAACAAATGAAAAAAATCCTCAAGTACCCTTTTTCCTTAATATTGTGTGCCTCAAATTTTACAACTCATGTCCTCATACTTCTCTCCTAACTCTCCTTTTCTCTTTTCTAGTTCACCAAGCCCCTACTAGCCCTGTCTAAGTGATTTTCTAGGCATAAATTTCATGCATGAGTTTCCTCACCAAAATATTAGTATATTTTTATACCCATTTTCTAGTTTTAGAGTCCTCAAAAGTTTCAAATCTTGGTAGCAAAGGAAAACCTCTTTTCTTGCAAAGTATACCTTTTTAATTAGGTCTTAGGATTGTATCATGCTATTGATTGTTATATTGCTAGGGATGCAAAGAATATGGGTTTTCTTAAGGACTTACAACCTTCAAGTATGAAAATAAACCTTAAAAAGATGATTCTTTCTAATTCTTAGGCTAAAACTTTGAGCGACAACTTCATTTCTTGTTAATGTGATATTATTGATCATACCTTGGACTATATAATCACTCCAAGAAATCAAATGTTAGAGCTTTACAAGATTTTAATGGTTTTTTTATTCTTAAAATTATTCAAAAACATATTCCTACAATCCTCATAACATTAAATAAGTTTCAATATTTAGTTTTGATGATAAAGGCTTCGATTGAATGATTTATACAAAACCCTAAGAAGGGTTTCTAAAAAACCAGAGAGGTTAAAATACTCACTAAACGATAAGTATTTAAATTCAAATCCCTAAAACTTCACCGTAGGTCTATTTTGACCTATGACACCTTTTAATCCTAATAGTGAGTCTCAAATGTCAATAGAAAATTGACTTTAATGTAAACAAACTCATACTCTTCTCCTACAGATTGTGTAAGTGACTATACTACAAGTTTTCAATGCATTTTCATAACAAAAAACAAAGCATATGCATCCTCATAGGTATTAGGATCTTTAAAACCAAAAATTACTAGTCACTTACTATAGAATCCATCAACAAACTCTTATCATGCCATTACACAGTCCAAAACTCCTTTTGAACCTAGAGCAGAGTATCTACTTCTCATATTTGATTGCATCAACTAAACTATCACATGTAAAGATATTTCATGATACAAACACCATTAATAGACCTTACATACTTGAAGAATACAAATAGATAAGGAATATTCATGCATGAAAACATATAAAATTCTTATTCAATTCTCCTTTCTTTATTACTTTGCCAAAATTACAGTCTTCCCTTCATTAATCTTGATTTTCTTCATACATTCTTCATCTCCTCTATTTCACATCCATTATCCTATCTCCACTAACTCTCTCCCCCAATAAAATAACTCTTCATTCAAGTTTTTAACTCATTCAACTTACTATTAAAACCCTAACTAACTCCAAGACTCATCATGCTCATATAATGGCATATTACATCATGAAGCACTTTTATTTCCTCTCACTCACTCTAATAATGATTACAATCAAGATTATATATATATTTCATTCTCAAAACCCTAAATACTCTATTCTTCACCTCTTACAATCTCACCTTTCACATTTACATGTTTACAAATTTGAATTGTAAAAAGGAGGGAGCTAAACAAGTTTGAAATTTGTGAACACTAGACCACCTAAGACTCTCCCCCATGACTGCAACACCTTGTAATACAATTAACTTGATCTTATAACCATGATTAGAATGAGAATTTTCATTTTTGATGTCCTTTTGATGATGCACATACAACATGAATTATCTAAGCACCATCTATAGTATATTAATAATATTTCACTAGAGAGCATTACAAAGGAAAATACTATTATTCGAGCATTCTACTATTTCATTCGAGGCTTACAGTTGAAGCATATATATTAGTTATCCTACAATTTGTGTTGAGGTATGATGGAATATCTAGGACACATGATCTAGAATTGCATACACCATTGATGAACGCTTGGAGAACTACATGGAATTTGAAATGTAATGCAATGCTCAATCTAAATCAGCATGGATTAACCACAAAGTTTAGTCAAAATCAAGCACATAACCTTATTTTTGTATTTAATGTCTATATGAGTGTTGGTATAGGAAACTGGGGTTTGTAACTATAGGTTTAGGTGTGAGCACAAAAAGAGTTTTAAAAACATAAAATAACATGGTAGACATGGGTGAAGCATCACAAAAGAAACTAGGATACATAGTTAATAGGGACGTAACCGTTTAATAGGAATAAAATATCGCATAGTCTAGTTTGAAACATAATGGTATAATCTAGGGAGGAACATAACATATAGTGAATATTTGAGAATATTATAAGATTTTCACATAAACCATATTCAGATATCTATTTGAACCATGTGAAAATTCTTAATTTTATTAGAGTTTTTACTTTATTAATTGAAGGTCTATTAATGCAACCGTAGTTTTTGAATTTGTATATTAATACATATATTATCTAATTACTCAATTATTCCTTCAATATTCCAATCCTAAATTAGTAATGTTACTCTATGATTATTAATTTTATGGTTAAATAATTTTTTTAACCCGTTTTTTTATTCAAACCCATTTACCTATTTGTATTAGATTCCCTATCCCAATCAGGATTTCTTATATAAAACCTAGTTTCCCCATGGTTTCTATTTATCATGAATATCCATTACTTAGTGCATGATTTATTACCCTAATCTTATGGGTTATTCTCATTTTTTATTTCACATCTTACTCTACTAAGTCCATGTCATTACTTTATGCTCATAAAAATGATTAAACCTATAGGTATCTAGTTAATCTATCAGTATGTGATGGTGTTGATAATGTTTATACATACAAACATGAAAGTTATCCCTATGTTTATTCTGAATAGATACCACACACTACCCATTTTATGAACCATATATATAAATATGAGGAAATATTGGAACCTCTATTCCTACCTAGTAGCATTGACCCTCATTTATCATAGGTAATTAACACCTCTTCCCCTATTGAGACTCATGTTACTTATTACCAAACAACTATATCCATTCTTAAGGATATACTTGGGGCATGTTTTGATAATAATCATAGTGCTAACAATTATGAAGATGGTTATGATGAAAATTATAGTCATAACAAAAATATCATATCTCATTATCCGTTATCTTAATGTTTAAATCAAATTCAATGCTTAAGATTAATAAGATGATGTTATCTCCTTTCCCTCTCTTGAAAAAAATAAGAATAATATTTGTTTCCACCCTAAATAAATAAATAAGAGTCTAGTATTATATTATTTTACTATTTATTTAAAGGTGTAAGGGTTGTACATGTATATTTTGAACTAATTAATTAATATTAATGTGAAAAATAGTATGTAGTTCTCAAATCATTTCGTGATATAATTTTTTAGAAATAATATTCTTAAAACACAAGAATGTAAGAGTACTTAGCTAAATATAGATTATTTTGGGTTGTATACTAGTAAAGATCTATAAATTCTTCATCTATAGGAATATCAATACAAAATGAGCTAGTACATAACCGTAGGAGTTGTCTTGACGTGTAGTACGGTTTAGGCATGAGTTGTAAAGTTTCAGATAAGGATATTACGGTGCTTTATAACTTCTAGTGGATGTTAGTGGCATAGGAATGTTCTTCATTATATTATGTTAGGGTTCTCCCATGCGAAACACTCCTCTAATGAATTGTAATAATTGATAATACTACATTCATACACTAACACTATATGATCATGATTAAATAATAAAAGGAGAAATTTGTGTTTTGTAGAGTTGGAATGATGCTGGTAGTCAACCCCTATTGAATTGGTCAAGGTACTACAGTACATTCCCTTAAAGGTGGGAGGAAAATCCATGTAATTCTCTAAGTGTGTGTGCATTTTTTATGCAAATATAAGCCAAAAATATATCCTTCCATTGTATCTCATGATACAAAGATAGGGGACATAAATACAGAATAAGTAGAATGTACACTTCAAAATTATGATATAATATGTTATGCTTGAAAATTATAGATTGATTCCCCTTCTCCCTTAATTTTTTTGACAAATATATAATATATATGTTGGATTGATCTTGCAAATGAAATCGATTTAGGCTCCTTTGATGGCTTGTGGATATGGAAGATATATTTTTTTAACTTGGTTTGAGTGTTTTAGACCTAAGTGGTTGTTTCTTAAGATGTGATACTATTTTAGGAATATTTAAAAAATATTTGTGTGTGTTTGGAATGTAATTTGCAATGGATTCTCTTGATGTTCTAGGTGAGTTAATGGGTGTATTATACTTGTTTATATAATCCTTTTTAGGTTATTTTTTGCATTAAGGCTAACACATAGGATAAAAATGACATAATAAAATATATAAAATTGGAAAATATCCATTAGAGAGGGGAAAAGAGACCATATGTGTCATCCTAAACCATAATACAGCTTATTTTTAGTCCATGTGGTTATGGGAAAATAATTCATGATGACAAAGCAAGATTTTCGGTGAGAGAGAGAGAGATAAAAACTATAGAATAATACTATATGATATAAAAAAATCTATTCATGATTACACCTTATAGAATAATTTATTTATATTAAAAAACTACTATCAATGATGCTTCTTTAGATAATACATATGATACTAGGCCCCTAGCTAAAGATGTTATGCTTGTACCTCCTCATAGTACTCCTATTGATTATTCCTCATCTCCTACCCCTTCTTCACCCAGGAGGAATAATTTTCCCATGGGAACAATAAAAGGAAATATATAACCTATTAATTATTTGTTGTATACTCCTTTTATACTTTCCCAAGAGGTTATATCCTTATAACATAATGTACACACCCTATCCTTAGAAATCAAGGCTTATCATATATGGATCAATTATAATGTTATATATAGGGATCCAAATGGGTATAATATTCTTTATTACTCATTACTTAGAGAATTTATTATGCCTAAGTTTTAATTATTTGATGGGTATTATGAACCTTACCTACATCTTGAGGAATATAAACATTCCATGGTACCATATGTTAATGATAGGATTTTATTAAAATATTTTCGTAAGAGTTTAATAGTCTTAGCCTTAAATTGGTTTCATCATCTATGTAGTGGATCCTTGAGCACATTTATAAATATTAAGGACACATTCGTCATTCACTTTATCAAAAATAAAGGACCTAAGACTATTGTTTTCACTAAAAAGTGTGCACCCATACAAAAAACTAAAATTGAGAGAAATTGGTTATCTCAACAATAACATTGGGATGTATCTTAGGTATGGAACCTTGGTGCTTGAGACAAACCACTAAAGAAGGTTAAATTACTTTCCTAGATTACTAAAATAGTATTACTAACTTACTCTTAACTAACAATTGACAAGGAAAAGGGACAAAAGGAAAATGAAAATAGATAAGTATAGTGATACACCAAAGAAATAAGGAGACCCCCATGAGATAACTATGGAGTACAAACATGATGATAAAAGGTCAGATATAAACCATAATTAACCATGAATTTAAATAAAACTCTCGCTATTGACATTAATGAGATAGTGAAAATAAAACCTTGCAATAGTTACAGACAACAAACTATGACCATGATAGAGAGGTAAAAGACCATAAACACAAAATAAATGGAAGAAATGAGCCACAATCACAAATTTATTAAAAGTTAAGATATACACAGACTATCATAACAAAATTCAATGTGTTTACACATCTAAAAATACACAATCAGAGGCTCGTAACTCAAAATGTTCAAGAACCTCAATGGGCATAGTAAATTTACATTCAAGGAAGGATGTCTTAACAATCAAACTCAAATACCTATATAAAAGAGTCAAGTGAGAAGAGAGAAGAGGAGGAGAGTAGAAAATTTCCATGAAGATTATGAAGAATCTATTTTCCCCATGTTTATCCCTTCCACTTATCTCCTAGAGGTCACCAAGTTGTCCAAATGAAATGATCCCCAAAAAACCACCTCTTAGCATATCCTCATGATCTTTGTAGGTGCTTATGATGACCCCAAACTACGAATCATATCTTGGGAAATCATTTTTATAAAATATAATAAAAACCCTCAAATTTTAGTGAAACTAATTTTATTCATGCCTTCACTCACAAGGAATGAAAAGATAATTGTTTTTTAGACTTATCAGAAGGCATAAATTTGAAAATATATGGATTAAAGCTCTTGAGATCAAGAAGATGAGGAGAGATCAAGCTTCCATTTTCTTGAAATTCACTATTTCAACTTAAGGAATATTATAACATCTCATTTATTTAATATCAAGTTGTTTTACCCCTTTAATTTGTCTTTGGTGAAGCTATGAAGAGGATATTTACATAAAAAAACATTTGCAACAACCCCAAAAGCATCTAGAAATGATTTGGGAAATCTATAGATCTTGATTTATGGGAAATGGGAACATGAATAATTTTTCATGAATATATTTTGAATTTATTTACCATTTCCCCTAAAAATATGCTCAATGTGCATCCCTTCCAACTTACCTTCCCAATAGTACCAGTTATAGGTCAAATGGAGGCACGAGTTAGAATATATTATCAAATAAATAAAGATCCATTTTATGGCCATTTTCACCAAGATATGACTCCCCTAATATCTTCTTTGTGCTAGATGAAACCATAAAATTTAAGCTCATATTCATAATTAAAAAAAAAAAACCCTAGAGATCACAATCTTATGCCATGTATACAAGATGCTACTTTCCCTAAATTTACATTCTGGAGAGTATTTGAATGTACCAAAATTTAACATTGAGACCTAATGCTTGCAAGGGTCCTAAAACATAAATGGCTCACACATGTATTCAATTTGTGCTTCAAAGATTGGAGCC